>JAVGWX010000004.1:6758543-7396043 GCA_036924085.1 Ariolimax columbianus
GTGTGTGTGTCGGTGTGCCTGTGTGTGTGTTCGTGTGTGTGTATGTGTGTGTGTGTGTATGTGTGTGTGGGTATATATGTGTGGGTCGATGTGCGTGTATGTGTGTATGTTTGTACTGTTGACTGTGCGTGTGATATTGTGTGTGTCTGTGTGTGTGTGTGTGTGTGGTGTGTGTCTGTGTAAGTGTGTTTGTTTGTGTGTATGTGTGTGTGTGTGTATGTATGTGTCTTTGTATGGTTATATGTGTCTCTCTGTGTGTATGCATGTGTTTTCATGTATGTGTCTGTGTGGATGTGTGTCTGTGTGTGTTTGTGTGTATGTGTGTGCATGTGTATACATGTTTATAAATGTGTACACGTTTGTCGGTATCTTAATCTTAGTCTGTCTTTATCTTAATGAGTGAGTATGTATGCGTTTTTGTCTCTGTGTTTTTGTGTGAATGTGTGTATGTGTGCGTATGTATGTGTACGTCTGTGTTTCTATATATGTGTGTCTTTTTGCTTGTCTCTGTATATGCCTATGGGTGTGTGTGTATCTAAGGGTATGTCTCTGTGTGTGTATATGTATGTATGTGAATATGTGTGTATATCGGTATGGCTGTCTCTTTTTGCGTCTCTATGTGTGTCTATGGGTGTCTCTCAGTGTCTCTCGATGTGCGTATGTCTGTGTGTGTCTCTATGTGTGTCTTTTTGTGTCTCTGTTAGTATGTATGTGCGTATGTCATGTATATGTCGCACAGTGGCGTTCTGTATGTGTGTCTATATGTGTTTATTGCGTGTATGTGTGTGTATGTGTGTTTGCGTCTGTACGTGTATGTGTGAGTGTGTTTATGTGTATGTATATGTGTCTGTGTTTCTCGGCGTGTGTATGTGTACATGTGTGTGTGTATTTGTTTGTATGTGTGTTCTTTATTTATGTTTCAATATATGTGCGTGTGTGTGTGTGTGTGTGTGTGTGTATGTTGGTGTGCGTGTATGTGTGTTCCAGTTGTATTGTGTGTCCGTGTCTGTATGCGTACATGTGTGTGTCTATGTGTGTGTGTATATATATATATATATATATATATATATATATATATATATATATATATATATATATATATATATATATATATATATATATATATATATATATATATATATATATATATATATATATATGTATGTGTCAGTTTTTGTATGTCTAGGTGTATATGTGTATTTATATGTCTGACAATGTGTGTGTCTGTGGCTGTATGTGTATATATGTATGTGTCTGCATCTGTGAGTATGTTTGTGTGTATAAGTGTGTATAGGTGTGTGCATGTGTGTGTGTGTGTGAGTTTCAGTAAGTGTGTGTTTGTGTCTGTGTGTGTGCGTCTAACCGTGTGTGTATGTGGGTGTGTGGCTCTACGTGTGTGGCAGTGTGTGTCGCGTTGAATGTTTATGTGTGTGTATGCGAGTGTTTGTGTGTATGTGAAAGTATATATGTATGTTTGTATGTGTATGTGTTTGTATGTGTGTGTGTGTGTGTGTGGGTGTCTATGTGTGTATATGTATGTGTGCGTATGCATGTGATTGTGTGTATATGTGTGTGTATGTGTGTGTATTTGTGTGTGTGTGTGTGTGTGTGTTTAAACGCGAGTGGGCCATTGTGTGTGCGTGTGTGTGTGTGTGTGTGCGTTTTTGTGTCTCTGTTTTTATAGCGTCGGATGTGTATGTCCGTTTGTGTGCGAGCATTTAAAGGTGTGTACACGTGTTTGTTGATGTGTGAGTGCGTGAGTGTGAAAGTGTCTAAGAGAGAGAGAGAGAGAGTGTATGTGTGTATGTGTGTATAGTTGTTTTTATTTGTGTGTGTGCGTGTGTGTGTGTGTGTGTGAATGTGTGCATCTGTATGTGTGTATGTGTGCGCATGTGTGCGAAAGTGAATACGTGTGTGTGTGTGTCTATGTGTATGTGTCTCTCAGTTTTTGTATGTGAGTTTATGTGTTTGTATGTGTTTTTATGTGTGTATGTTTCTGTAATTATCTCCGTGTCGCAGCGTGTGCCTTTAAGCCTCTGTGTTTGTGTGTCTGTGTCTCTAAATAATATATATATATATATATATATATATATATATATATATATATATATATATATATATATATGTATGTCTGTATGTGTGTGTCTACATCTGTGTGTCGATGTGTGTGGGTCTCTTTTTTGTTGATGTGTCTATATGTGCGTGTGTATGTGTGTGGTTGTCGGAGTGTGTGTCTCTATGAGTGTACAATTATGTGTGTCTCAGTATGTGTATTGTGTGTATGTGTTTTTATGTGTGTGTGTCTTTATGTATGTATTTTGGTGTGTCTCTTTGCATGTATATTTATTTGTATGTCTGTTTGTGTGTTTCTCTGTGTCTTTCTATGAATGTAGCTTTGTGTTTTTCTCTCTGTATGTGTCGCTCTGTGTGTGTCGATGTGTGTGTATGTGTGTGTTTCTCTGTGTGTAGTTGTGTGTGTATGTGTTTGTTTTCCAGTGTGTATGTGTGTATGTGTATGTGTGTGTGTGTCTCTATGTGTATATGTGTGTGGCTGTGTGTTATGTGTCTGTATGTGTATGCATATATGTGTGTGTGGTTGTGTGTCGGGTGTGTGTGTCTGTGTGTGCGAGAGAGAGCGAGAGAGAGAGTATATGTGTGTGTGTATGCGTGTGTGTGTGTGTGTGTATATATATATAGCAATTAGTTACTCCGGGTCTGTTTTCTCAGTGAAAAACAGTGGCATTGTGACAGTTAAAATGTAGTTATTGTTTCTCAGAAAACAGCAATGACTACTTGACACAGGTGTACATTAAGTATCGTCGCTCAGGGAGCATTATCTGTTTTCCAACAGTGTCATCTTATGTCTTGTCACTCAGGGCGCAGCAATGGTTCTGCAGCTGGGGCATCTTCAGTCGTATCACTCAACCTGATGGATGTACAAGAACATACACATCCACATGTTTACATTTCAAGACAAGTAGTGATTTGGGTTAGCACAGTCTTAGTCACGAAGGAAAGCCCGCCTCTGCTTTCTCATTGCGTCTGCTGCTCTGTGTTTCTTTACTATCTCTTTATCTCAAATACAATGATTCCTCAAATATACGTGTCCCTCTACATGTGAGTCAACGTTGTATGTAGCTCTACCCTGCTAAGGTACTGTTTCTACAACATGTGCATACCGTTCAAAACATATACACTTTGTTCAAACTTTCAACCTGAATCTGGCTCATGGGATTTCCAGTTTGTGTATATCGATCTCCAAAGATTTCAATGAATGGGCCACTGTTTTTAGATGTACGGTGCTAGCAAGGTTGTCAAGGCAAGTGCTAGAGTACTATCAAGTGGTGTTTACAGCGATCCGCTGACAAGGGCAATTTGGCCTCTTCGACTATGGCATTTTTGCTTTCTAACACTGACTTCAGTCATTTTTAGTATGGCCGCAACATTACGCCAGGTCTTATTCCCTTTAACGTGTATACAATATTGTGCACTTGATGGTTATTATTGAAACATATGTTTACACAATGTGTTTGCCAGCCACAAGTATAACTTTATTTATAAATCATTTAGAAGATGCTTTCAGTGTGTAGATGTCCTTCTTACTTTACTTCACATACGATGTGAGTATAGCCAGGAAAACAATAAACTAAAGTGCATATATTTTTTTTTAAAGAATGCATGAACGGACATTTTGGAAAAAACTGTTCGTATATGTGCCCGTATGACTGTGCTGGTCAGCTATGTGAAATGTATTCCGGAAATTGTACCTCGTGTTATGGAACTCGTTTTGGGGCACAATGTGAAGGTACTGTAATGTCTCAGAGGCAGATGTATACATGCAATACCAATACGTGTATCTGTATCAACCATCACTATCACAACTACTTTATGTAAAATCATCATTTTTTTTCAAAACGTTCGTCGTATTGCTAAAAGTTATTGTGACGCATGTGTTTCATTATAGATGGTGATTTATTTTTGTTTTATTGGTAAGTCTTACACACACATTTATTGTATTTGTTCATTCGTTCTTGCGGATGAACGTAGTTTGTTTTTTACAGAACAGATGTGATTCACAACACATGTTTCCATAGCAAAGGTCACGAGTTCCACCTCAAATAGCCTGTTATTATCCAGGTGCATTGTAACGTTATAAAAACAGCTGAGAGTTGCATCTATCTGGTAAGAACAATCGTTCACGATGGAAACACATCTAACACACGTTTCATTGGCATTGCTCTTGCCGAAGGTGCAGTTAGCCAACTAACGAACATCTAAAAACCAAACCACTGAGCGTGCACAAGCTCATGTTGTATAATCGCAACGTATTACCAATAATCAGCTATGGATGTGAATGCTGAAACATTAGAAAGGTATTAGGAAAAGAAGATACTTGTATTTGAGAAAAAGTGTCTTAGACAACTATTGGACATTGGCTGGGAGGAATTTATCATCAACAAAACATTAAGATAATACACAAATCAACAACATGTGTCATCACTCATTAAAACAAACTGATGATCATATCTCGGACATGATCTTAGAAAGGATAACAACAAGTTCCCTCCACATTTACGTGGCCACCATCTGGCAGGAGGACACGAGGAGGACAGAATGATACTTTCCGCAGAATAATCCTCAAGTAAGGTTCCACTATTGGTTTGAAAAAATACTTGAACTGAAACGAATGGCTTCACACATATTAAATTGGAAAGCACTGGTTTATAACGTATATGTAGTATATACTACTTACAGAACATTGATTACATTAAATCGACATGCATACATACATGAACAACTGTTTCCTCAAGATTGGCAGTGGTGTAGAATAGAGAAAATAAGCATGTATTGAAACATTTATGATCCAAAAAATAAATAGACTACATTAGAAATAAATAATGAGTCGTGGACGAAGATTGCACGATATTATTATCTCCAGTATTATC
Source organism: Ariolimax columbianus (assembly GCA_036924085.1). NCBI lineage: Eukaryota > Metazoa > Mollusca > Gastropoda > Stylommatophora > Arionidae > Ariolimax > Ariolimax columbianus. The sequence goes on from JAVGWX010000004.1 coordinate 6,763,490, forward strand.
ATGCACCGTTATATAGAACTCTATCATCGTGACTAAATTATAATTGCAATATTAGCAATACAAACCAGCTTGTATAGAGATGAACTTTTGATCTGATACACAATGTATACAATATGGGTACTTACAACTAGCAAAACCATTGGCTATATTATGTTCTCAATCACTTACAAAAGGGATTGTTCCAAGGGATTGGAAAGATGCAGGAGTGATCCCTCTATTCAAAAAAGGTAAACAAATCAGATCCAGCAAAGTATAGACCGGTGAGTTTAACGAGCATAGCCTGTAAATTGTTAGAGTCAATAATCAAAGAATACATTGTAATGTATTTAGACAAATTTAATCTAATTAGAAATAGATGGAGAGAGTACTGCAGAACCATGTATGGAGACAGCACAAAGCGCTCAGTTACAATCCTACAAAAGGATGAGAAAGAACCTGAACCAACATTGGAAGAAGTACGCTCTGCAATTAAAAGCCTGAAAAAGGGAAAGTCTCCAGGATGCGATGGTATCACAGCAGAGCTAATACAGGCAGGAGGAGAGGCATGTGCTCGAGTCTATCACAAGCTGTGTAAACAGATATGGCACAGTGCAGAGTGGCCAGAAGCATGGAAACAATCAATTCATATTCCCCTCCCCAAAAAAGGCAACTTGAAGCTGTGCACGTACTACCGAACTATCGCACTGATCAGCCAGGCTAGCCAGATACTCTTGCGAATCCTATTAAGAAGGATCGAGAAAGGGTTTGAATCTAAAATTCACGAAGTCCAGGCAGGTTTTAGGAATAACATAGGGACCCGGGACCACATATTCAATTTAAGGAATATATATGAAAAATGTAGAGATTTTAATGTAGACATGTACACATATTTCATTGATTACACTAAGGCCTTCGACACGGTAAAACATCAAAAGCTGTGAAGAATAAACAATGAAATGGGGTTTCCTTTGCATATAGTCAATCTCATTGAAACATTATACCAAGATCAACAAGCCGCTGTCCGAGTATCTGAGCAAACAACAGATTGGTTTGCAGTACAAAAGGGAGTCCGACAGGAATGTATCCTAGCACCTTATATGTACAACATATATGCGGAATGTATAATGAGAAATGTACGAGAAGCTGGGAACATTGAAAGGTTCGACCCATTTACAGTTAGGGGGTACGAGATTCCAGAGTTACGATACGCAGATGACACAGTGATATTATCAATAAGTTCGGAAGGGCTAGAGCAGCTACTTTCAGCCGTTAATGGACATAGTAAAGTTCAAAATCTGTTCAGAACATAAACAAAACAAAGATAATGACCACCGATAAAACACAATGTCAGCATACATTTACAGTGGGTGGTGAGGAAATAGATCAGGTTACACATTTTGAATATCTTTTATCCAGAATCGACAAAAATGGTGACTGCTCGAAAGAAATCAGAAGAAGACTAGCTATGGCAATGCAGAGACTGAACAGCCTGAAGAAATTATGGCAGGGCACAAACAAAACGATAAAAGTTTATTTATCTAGACTTTGCAAAGACCTTTGATAGAGTACCTCATTAAAGATTATTTCAAAAGTAAATAGCACACGGATTAGTTGAGGAAGTTGCCAAATGGATTGAAAATTGGTTAACGGGAAGAAGGCAGAGGTTTGGCATAAATAAGGAGTACTCTGAGTGGAGTGAAGTGAAAAGTGGTGTGCCACAGGGCTCGGTTTTGGGACCAAATTTCTTCTTGATATATATACATGATTTGGACATTGATATGGGATCCATGATTGCAACATTTGCTGATGACACACAACTATGCAGTAGTGTCTCATCTAAAGCGGAAGTGGATATATTGATGTCGGATTTAGATAAAATTCGAGAATGGTCTGTAAGCTGGCAAATGGAATTTAATGTAGATACATGTACAGTCATCCACATGGGTAGATCCAATATGGACCATAATTACATTATGGGAGAAAACAATATTAGAAAGATAGAAGAGGAAAGGGACCTAGGGGTTATAATAGATCATACATGAAAAGTGAGTGAGCAAGTTAGGGAAGCAGTGAAAAAGGCAAATGCAATGTTAGGTATGTTAAAAGAAATATTAAACATAGGAGCAAGGAAGTGATCGCCAAACTGTATACAGCTTTAGTTAGACATAGATTGGAGTACTGTGTACAGGTGTGGGGTCCTTATCATAGAGGGGACATAAACATGCTAGAAAGAATACATAAAAGAGCGACAAAGATGATAGTGGGATTCCAGAATTACAGTTATGAGGAACGACTCAGAAAAACCGGGCTACAGTGTCTCGAAGAGAGAAGAATTCGTGGTGACAATACAGGTTCATAAGATGATCAGAGGGATCGATAAATTAGACTGTAGCACGTTTTTTTAAAACACAGCCACCTACAATAACACGAGGGCATATCTGCAAGCTGACTAAAGAGAGGTCCAGGTTAGATATTAGGAAAATACTTTTTTAGTCAGTGAGTGGTGTCTGCTTGAAATGCATTGCCATGGGGAGGTAGTGGAGTCAGGGACAGTTAATGCATTTAAGAATAAACTGGATGCGCATAGCTATTAGAGCAATGTGATGTAAATGTAACTAGTTGTATACAGACTCTGCAGGGTCTTCTAAATCAGTATAAAGACGTTAAGTTAAGTTAAGTTACACATGGTAACAAAACAAGAGCAGTGCCAAACATCGATTATTTCTCCTCTACTGGACAACGCACATCAGTGAGTGACCAACTTTGAATGTATCTCTGTAACTAGATAATGCACATCAGGAAGTGTGATACTTCGACAATTTCTCTGTAACTGGATAATGCACATCAGGAAGTGTGATACTTCGACCATTTCTCTGTAACTGGATACGGTTCTTCAGTAAGTGACAAACTTAAAATATCTCGTAACAACTGAATACGCGGAATCTATTTTTATTCCTCTACGTTCATTTTTAATGTCCCTCTACAAAGCCCTAAACTGAACTTTGCAAGTAGCAGAATGTAGTCCAGGGAACTGAATTTATTGTATCGCTAGTTTTCAGCTTGACTGCGATATATGCACATTACGGCCCGTCACATTCGTTTATCGATGTTTTCTCCCTAGACAGCCTTCTCTGTTGCAGCCTGTTTTCCAGGATAAATACGTGTAATGGTAGAAGGGTCTTAGCCGCTCTGTTTTCCTGATCATGGCACTAGTAGTCAGCAGGGGGTTGCAGGCTGATGCTGCCCATTCGTGTATCTTGATCCCATTACATCAATAGCATCATTTGATTGGAATGTCATAAGAAGAACATATTTTTGTTTAAATTACAAGAACAGAACATCAAGAAAAAAAATTGTAATTGTCATCTTATATACTAATTTTTTTTTTTTAATGCAATGTTTTCATTAGATTGTTGTTCTGTTCAATTATGTACCTTCATGTTTAATGAATACATTTTTCTTACTCTTAGAGTGCCCAGAAAACTGGTATGGACCAAAGTGCGAGTCGAAGTGCCACGACAATTGTCTAGATAGCAAGTGCAGTGGGCAATCTGGGAGGTGCTATAGCTGTATCGAAGGCTACGATGGTTATTTCTGTCAAGGAGGTAATGTATTATCTTATAATTATACATCATCGGTTTCTGAACATCAGAATGTTATTTTCGAAAAACGTATATACCGCCACGTTCGATTATTCAAACTTTCCATTCAACGAGTTAGTATGTGAACATCTTACCGTTCGACACACTGCTGCAGACGACAAACAAGGCAAAACATCAGAGTGGAGGACACAGATCAGAAGAATCGATACACGTATGGGCACGTCGACAGAAGTCTGGAAACATGCAAGGTGGAAAAGACAGCGGGATCGATCTCCAACGCGTCGATCATATCCCATATTACTCTACTATAGCAATTACAGGGCTTCAGAAGGAAAGATAGAGACTCACTGAACTTCCATTGCCCAGGAAATAAATAATTGGAGACGAAGTTTAGTCTTGCGAGTTGGGCTCCCACAGCTTATGAAATGGTCAACAACTAATCACGTATTATTGCTAACCGTTTATTTTTTCTAAATATCTGCCTATCAAGTAATGATTAGACAATGTTTAAATACAACCTTTTCTCGTAGTTCTAGACATACACTGATCTGCCCTCTTCCTCAAAGTGATTTTGAAAGTCAATAGTTTTTGTTTTGGTATTCACTATCTACAATAAATCGTTCCGTTAAACACCAACTGAAAATGTAAAACAAACAGCATCCGTGGTAATTAATAATTAGAAGGTAATTAAGATCTATTTAGACAAATGTTATTCTTAAATCCAGAGTCTTAACCGCAATCAGAGTACCTTACATGATTCCGTCTCCGTCTTTGTCGCATTCTAATAGCTCCTACCCCAAGAATGATTTTCTTTCTAGCCTATGTCGGCGTGATCAAACCTGCGGACAAGAAAGAATGATCGGTGTTGTGGCGCGAATACTAAACCATTATGATAGGGGCTGGGAAGAGGGCGGGTGAGAGGATAAAGGTGCCGCCTGGTTTCTAGTCACAATTATTTGTTTTCTGTATATTTAATATTGTTTGACTGTTGAGAAAGTATAGTCAATCTTATTTCAAACACAACTTGGATGGTACGTTTAGCATCTGCATTTTAAATAAATTTAGAATGTCAAACAGGTGTGGCGTCAGTTTCAAAAAACGAACACAAATTATGCAAACTGGCTGCCAGTTACTAGTTTCAAATGTTTCGAACAACTGGTGTAACCCGTCCTTTTAAGCATCGCATAAAGTGACACAACAAATATTCAATCGGACCTTATATGCCTCGTACAAGGTGACACAACAACTATTCAACCCGTTCTTCTATGTGTCCTACAAGGTGACATAACAACTATTTAACCCGTCCTTATATGTGTCCCACAATGTGACACAACAACTATTCAACCCGTCCTTCTATCCATCGCGTAAGGATGCTGATGATAATAAAAAAGCACCAAGTTCAGCATCCCAGTCTGGTCTGGTTGAGTACCAGCTTCGCTTTCAAAATGTCTCTAATTTCCAAATCTTCTACAGTATTACCAGCAATCGTTTTTTTTAAACTCTCCCTATCGTCCAGAAAACGTATAATCCTGGCACGTATATCGTGTCAGCTTGCCCCTGTAATTCTAAGCCCATACCTGACTTCTGCAACATCGTCTTCCAGCACCTAGTTGACAATTTGAACACGTATAAATAATTTAAAATTTTATTGTTCTCTCTCCACAACTAACTTACGCATCTACGTGTTAGATGGTTGGGTTCTAATGATTGGTTGATACTCTATAATCATTCCATTTCTTGCTTGATACCTGGATCAGCTCCACGAAATGCTAATTGTACTCTCCTCCAGGCCTTCCCGAAAGTAGTTGTTGAAAAAAATACGCATTGACCATCAACATACGCACATTGATTAATGATATTATTTGCAAACATAGCACAATTAAATACTCAGAGAAAACTGATCTTCAACTATGTTACCACGTTTTTTAACACCTAAACGACAATTCTAATAACCGTCGCTTTCCCGTCACCAATAATTTCAATAATTTCAAGACCCTTTTACACCTCCACGATCGTTTGAGCTAAACATTTATTTGTTTCTTTCGAGATGCCATTAACCATATAGTTTAAATACATTCCTCATTTTTCGTTGGCTTCTTTAGACATTCCTCTTCATTCAGCCACTTTGTCTCTGTTTAATAATATGTCCCCTTTCTGTCAAAAATCCCCATCATCAAAGTATCCTTGGCATCAGTCCGGTAAATATACCGAGTCCGATGAATCCAACATTATTCGGTACGAGTCCTGGTTTTTTGGAAATATAAAACAATGAGAGCATGTGTATATGACCAGTTGATAAGGCCATCGTATAGGTGGACAACATAATGGACGAGTATAGGTATATGACTACCAAACAGTTGTTCTACGTGTCCATCTGTTGTCAGGAATACGTACTCCTTGTTTAGTCCAACTATGTTTACGTGAAATGGATACTTCCGCATAATTACTAAACAAAGTTACGTTTCAAATGTCTTCATTTGGTATCTTATCTATTCCAAAATGTAGAGTACTCGCCATTAAACACGTCTCTCAGTGACTCAGATCTCCTCAAAATATGTTTTGTACAAGTTCCACATTTCACATCAGTAAATCATCGCAACACATCTTTCATCTCATGCAGTGTAGACTTAATAGAGCAAACGGAATACAAAGCTGCTTTTTGTCTCTAGATTTCTTGGTCGATTTTGTGGTTTACACTTACTATGACTTAGATAGATAGATAATTGTCTATCTTCAATGTGTTCCTCTTTTAGCTTAATGTCCTCTTTGGACAGAACTGGTTTCTAATAACTTCGTTTTACCGTTATGTATGTTCAGAACAGCTGCTCTGTTGACCCAATTTATGTTTGTCAAAGATTTATGGGATTCGTCATGGTATGACTAATGAGCACGATATCATCTGCAAATAATCAATGGGAGAGCCAATGGATATCTTTAATGACACTTATGTCGATACAATCCGAGAGCCGCGATTATCAGCTTATAAAAGATATCAGACTCATGTTGCTACTAGAGCATATACTGAGCGGTGGTATAGCTTGGTGGATGCATTGTTGTTTCCTCAATCAGTTTGATATATATATTTCAGAGATCCCCTGGTTTCTTCAAGCACTTACCACAACAATTATCTCTATACTGTCAAAGACTGTCTTATCATCGATACATTCAGGACATAAGGGTATGCACAGTTCACGAGTCATGTTCATCAGTCTATTGATCTCATGGAAGTGGTCAATGATTGAAAACCATTTCCTGAATTAGGTTTGTACTCGAGGTTTTGGTCAATGGTATTACTAATTTCAGTATTCAAGATGGACTACAAAGTGATTTATTGTATACACAATTAAAAACATTTTAATTAAAACAGCATCCGTAATAACTAGTAAAGCTCGACACGGATCACCTTCGACGGTAAAATGGGTCATTGCGTTCCACTGGTCGATTACCGAATGCATCAGCCAGGAAGCACCTTGTCAGTAGGGTGTCAACTAACCAACATGTAGATTATCCATTGAGGCCCTGAAGCTCAGTGCATGCATGACATAGAACTGTTCAATTTGCACCAGACAAAACCACCAATACAAAAACAACTCAACCTCTTCGATTAGCAAGCTAGAACATTAGTAGTATGTGTACCGTCATCTGCGATGGTCATCGAGCGATCATTAGATGAAATTAAAATACGAACCTTTGCTGATATAAAGCGAGCCACATAGGATATGGCCAAATGGAAAGAAGTAATGAGACGACCATTCAACCATTCTCAATACTGTTGAAGGAGATGATGAGCATGACGACTTGATGTGAGCCATTTGTAAAATATATACAGATACATATAAGAACAGAATGATATCTTAGATGTGGAACTATATCAAATTCCTTTGCACATTATGATCTCTCCCTGCAAAGAACTAGTACACTTTTCAAATTATGTAATCAAACCAAACACATGTTTCTGTTGATAATACGTCTTTAACAAACACACAAGTCCATCTCCTCTGGTATCCGTTGCAACTCTATTAGCATATGTAAAGTGATTTTGATATTTGATTAATTTTGAGAACCATGAATGATATACATCAATTTATACAAACTTTCCTTAAGGCTAATAAACAAAATTCAAATATGAAATGAAAATTTATAAATTGAGTGGACTGTACACATTGTTCGGCAGATGTAAATTTTGCAAAATCAATAATTTGAATAACACAACTATTTTTGTTTGCAATCTGCTGTGGCATGTTCCGAGTTTTTATATTGCGACATAACTGTAGTTCGTTTAAGTTGTCTATAGCTCTGTAGAATTTGTTTATAACAGTTTCTTCCACAAAATTTAATATAAATACGACTAAGTGCTTCAAATCAATTGTTTAATGAATTAAATAACCATACTTCCTCATTTACAGCTCTCAGACTAAAAAAAACATTTCCCTAATATCGACTATGATATTTTTTTTAAAGAACTTCTCATAGTCTAATATATCCTTTTTTTGTTATTAACATACACAACTCTATACAATTGCAATGAATTAATTTCTTCTCTACATACTGCAGGCCACTTTTTCTGTGTCTTTCCTCAAAACTATAATTCAGAAATCCTACTGTGAGTGTTGCCGTTCTTCTGTGTACTTTTTATTCCTTTTCCTAATGGCTTCACACTTGAACACAATACTTTATTCTAGGTATATCTAGTGCGCTAACTATTATGTCTTTCATCTTCTATGTGGAATGTTTATTTGTAGCATTTGTAACATTACATTTCCATTCTGTCACTGCTACCTGGACATTCTCAGTCTCTATACGTGCATGATCTATTTTAACCGCCATGTTCCTTTCCTTTTATAAATTCGATATTATTTTGTCTAGATTGAGAATGTTTCCCTCTCGTGTGCCATCGCTTTCAGTTCAATTGTAATGCGTCTGGTGTTATGTGTCCTATCCAATGTATGCAAACTTTTCTTTCATGTCATTGTTTATGCCACCTAAAGCCGGGTTGTTCTGTTATCCATGATATATTTGTTTACTCTGGTCAGGTCACACAAAATGCATTGTAGAATGTTGTTGTAGTTTGGTATGGCTTAGCTTCGTTCGTTATCAATATCCCGATACCAAACCGTGAAAAGTCTTAAGTAGGATAATGTAGTCCAAAGAACGGTAGGTGTTGTATAGTCGTTTACAGCTTGACGGCGATATTTGCATTTGTCGTTTGCATTTGTAGAGTCCCGGGTTAGCATTCTCTCTTCGATCCCTTCTCCTTAGCCAGTCTGCTCTGTGACATACTGTTATCCAGGATCACCGCGTGGAGGTGTAAAAGGGTCTTGACAGCTCTGGGTCGCTGACCACTGCAGCTTTTGCGATGCTCAGCGTCTTGATCCCTTGTTGTAGTTTTAAAACTAATCTAACTTGGCAACACAGTCTTAACAAAACAAATGTAGACATGACTACTCCGTCGTGGTGAAGATAGACCTTCAGGTCAATTGCAATTTGGCTGGGAGATATGTCCATTGAGCTGCAACAGTTGATGTGACACAGGAAGGGTTGTCGTATATTTTTTTGAAGAAGTGGCAGACGATTACTTTAATTATTTTTTGGTTGAGATGTAAATTTGTTTTTTCTAGAAACAGATTAGATCAGAATATATACTTAGCGTAGACCAATACAGCTTTTGTTTTTTGAAATGTGTGTTCAGCATTTTACAAATTGCTCTCACCGACATGTGCCAAAAATATATATTTTTTTTTAAGGATGATTATTTTTCACACATGTATGCATCTGCTGCATTTCAAAATGAGTCTCAGTGAAGTGGACGAGTTTGTAATGTACAACCATCTTTCAATAAGAAGAGTCGGAACGGTTTGTCAGTCATAATTTAGAATTGCTTTCACCTGCTGCCAATCGTGGCCCAAAAAAATGTAAATATTACATGCTAATGTAAATATCAAGTATCTTGAAAGAAGACATGACATGATTGCTTCTGTTATTTAAATGAACATGATTGAGATAGTGAATGTTAAAAAAAACAAATATTTTTTGCATTATACGTATTTATGTATTATTGATTCAATTTGGAAAACGGCGATTTTCTAATGTTTACATTTGACACAATCCTGGTCTATGTAAATGACATTACAGAGAATATACCAATAAAAGCCTATAGCTCAATGTTTGCAGAAGATCTGACTATGTGGACTTCTGAAAAGAATCTCACCATAGCAAGAAATCAGATGCAGCAGGCCCTACCATCGGTGGAAGAGTGGGCGAACTCATGGCTGGTCAAAATAAACGAGGAAAATATACACTATTCTCGCTTTCAAACAATCCCCAAAACACCAAATTAAGTCTTAGCGACAAATACCTGCAGCCAAACGAAAACCCAAACAACCTGAGAGTCACATTTGATCGGTGCATGATATGGAAAAGTCAGATCGAGAGAAAGCGAATGACAGCCAGAAAAAGAATGGCAATCATGAGGAAACTTGCTGGAACAAGCTGTGGAGCAGCCGAAAGAATACTAAGGAAACTGTACACTGGAAGAGTGAGCCATCCCACTGCAACATCCAAGGCGACGAGGAGGCAGACAGACTGGCACAAGAAGGTGCAGAACTACCACAACCAGATACTAGTATGACATACGAAGAGTCAAAACAGCTTATTAGAGCTAGATACATTACCACCTTGGAAACCGAACATACTGGCTACACCAAAAACGATGAACAGAAGTGAGCAGGTCGTGGTCTTTAGACTTCGTACTGGCCACAATAGACTCAGGTACCACCTATTCAACAAATTGAAGACATGTGGCACTGACGAATGCCCGTTTTGTACCGGGAAAATGACCGCTGAGCATTCTCTGCAAAATTGCCCGACATACGAGGATCAGAGAGAGCAGATGTGGCCATCACCAGTGGCAACACTAGTCAAGCTCTATAGCAGTGTCGACAGCCTCAGGGTGACCGCTGCGTTTTTCGAAAAAAATAATGGTTGCTGTCTGACTGCGAACGAGGAAGAAGAAGAAGATTCAGTTTTAAAGATGCACATGCAATTTGAAATTGACAAAGATTGTCGATATACTATATAAATATTACTTATGATATTGTGAAGAAATTCATGTTACATCTGCTCTACGATATTGTTAGTGACCCATCAACGTTCATTGGGACATGTTTATGTTCCAACACTTCCTCAAAGAGTGCATATATGCAACTAAAGAAATTGTTAATGGTTACTGCATTTACATTAGCATGATAAAAACGATATGTTCAAATTCTAAATGTGAAGGTATTCATTAACATTATTTTTTTGGTTAAATCTAATGCCCAGTTCAATTTCAAACAATGCTGTGTAAATGTGTATTTTCAAAGATTGTTAACGGTTTGTTTTTCTGGATTATACTGGTGAAGGGACTCCCTTTTCCTCCTTAGACAATAACATTTTTGGGCGACAGCAGGACGTATTGGCATGTGTATGTGTGTATATGTTTGTAATATGTTATTGTTCGTGTTCTACTCTGTCAGTTTTTGCAGTACACTTTCTGAAGAAATGGTTATCTTAGGCCAAACTCTAGACATCTGCATTGGAAATGAACATGACGTCATGTCGAACCAGTGATGATGTGATTACAAAGAAAGCGTACGCACTACACACATGCACATTCTGGACATCATATCATGCTGTATTAAATAGCAAATTACTCAACAAACAATTGGAAATAATGATTTATTGTTAGACATGGATTACATATGTGTTTAGAGGGTCAGCAGTTATGTAGCAATGAAATACTTTTCAAAAGTCCTGTCACAAATTGAGCTCATACATAAATTATATTACTTGTGTATTTGTTTGGTCAATCTACATACATAACTCACATTTCTAGGGATTACTTTGGCATGGTGGTGGACATCTCACTTTAAAAAATGCGTTTTTATATTTACTTAATTCTTGGAATTTTAAGTAACCATCACTTAAATCTTTTCCTTAGAATGAAGTCTCTTTATTTTGTCACATGTCCATTTCGATTGTTGTTATAAGTTTGACAACATTTCATTAAAACTAATGACGTATATACATGGGTGGACATATTTCTTGAAATTGCCAGCAATCGATTGCATATCCTTGTAAAAGTGTAATATTTTAACAAGTCACACTTTGCAATGGCTAATTCCATTTTTATTAAAATGTGTTTGTCGAATAAATGTATTGTAAAAAGGCAACACAATCTTTATCAAAGCTGTTTACATATGTTAATGTTGGCTTTTTTTTCTCCAAATGGCTTTTATCAAAGTTCCATGTGGTCATATTTTTTATTATTTCAGTTCTAACTGATATTCAGTATCATTGTACACATTTTGAAAAAAAGTAATAAACGGTTGTATTTATATTTGTTATCACCATGTGCTGTCTTTGTATTAATTCATCCAGTGTTGCCGTACGACAATAATGAATGTTACTGTTTTTGATATTGTGCACAGTTCAAATGATTGGCAGATGTTCTGCACGGATCAGCTGGTTATTATTATTATTACTTGAATTAATAATAGAATTAACACTAATATGTTTATACATTCGGGACGCGTGTGAAGAATTCGCAGCTGAGAAGACAAAGTGAAGCATTAAACACGCTTTTCTAAAGCATCTCGGTACAACGTATTGTCATTTCTTGTATTTTTTCTTTTTTTTGTTTTGTTTTGCGTTCGCCTTATTTCTCTATTCCCCAAGGCGGTGTGCGTTGCACTGTGGTTTTTATTTTGCGCCTGTCGGCCCAGTGCATCCGACTTCAGCACGCATTTTATGTAAGGGTCTGCTTCCTCCTGCATTTTCTAAGGGTTTGCTTCCCCGGGGTAACGGCCGGTGCTGTGATGGGGATCGAACCAAGCACCTTCTGGTTGTGAGCCGTGCCACTTAACCACTAGGCCACGCCGTCCCTCATTTCTTGTCTGAAAACAGTAATTGGATACCACACTGCGTAAAGACTAGACATGGAAAAATCATGAGATATTACTTCACCTAACTGTATGAATCATAGTACGAAATCTGCATTCCCCCCCCCCCCCCCGACCCCTCGACCACCTCAACCACGTTACCGCAGAAGAAATCTTAGTGTAGAAAATTTAAAAGTGCAGGACGACATCTTTTTTCTCCACATCAGTAGAACATCCTGGTTTAACGCAGTTTTAAAAAAAATCTTCTCACATAAAGAAAAAGATAATGAAAATATTGGCAACTATTGGCCAATCACGCTTCTCCAGGTATCCTACAACATTCACGACATGTAAACCTGGTACATGACAGAGACATATGGCGTGCGATTCTGGAGATGTCTTCATGTGCGCGCAAACGACCTCACCAGTTATGAGATAACTTGACCTGACATTAAACGTGCTAAAATCCCTCAGACACTTAACGCAGCGTAACATAAAGGATCTCGTCGCAGTTACATACTATTAGACCTTAAGCTTAAAATGTTTGCGACAGATCGAATCATACTGATATGATCATAGCCCACTAATCTACACCTTCGTCGACTTCAAGAAAGCATTTGGCTCTGTAAAACAAAAATTCGTTGGACAGTTTCTAATAAAAAACGCGGTCCTCCCAAGGTACATGTGTCCTTGATGACTGTTAGACATATAGCACTAATAGACTTCAGGCCTACATAAGACTGGGGGAAGTACCCATACATAAAGGAGTTAGTCAAGGGGATTCCATGTTGCTGATTCTTTTTTTCTTGGAATCCGTGATCAGTCAATGCGATTTCGGATATCAATTGAAAAATCGTAAAGGACAGCCGACTAAATCACCTTCGCTTTACGGATGACCAAGAACTCATCACAGAGGTCGTCACAGACACACATTACTTAATGACATCGCTTCACTTTGAGATAAATGCAGCAGAACACGAACAGAACCCAATCGCTTTGCTTCACACGATACAGTTACCCTCGATTGCTGTAGGTCGTATAAAGTGTATGAGTACATCTACTTTTAACCTCATAATCAACATGAAGAACGACAAATTCAAACATGTAAAGATGGCGTCTCTCGAGCCCCCCTGATAGCACATATATATATACTTTTCTGGACAAAAGCCACAACCAGAACTGCATACCTCTGTTGAACTCCCCAGTGCAACATGCAGTATGATGTGCAGCTGAAACAAATCCATTCAAAGAAATTCATGTTCGGCCTAATACTTCATAGAAAGCGAACATAATGTCTACTCACCTCTGACATGAGTCAATTGTACATGTTGGAAGATGCAGTTACTTATACAGGCAGTCTAACAACGTTAGACAGGTCAGGTAAAGCAAATAATGGACAATCGATTAAGCACAACGACATCAATATGGAATCCTAGAAACACGAAGCGACTACCACGCTGTTCCGACTCCCTCACTATATACCTCCATATTCATGATTTTACAGCTGGACGGATGATTGACCAAGGCTCCAATGCGATCCATAACGTAGACTGCCGAAAAAGAAGTTTGAACCAGCAAATGTGCAACCGTTTTTGAAAGACTGGTTATCCAATAATCCAGTAACACATCCACTAATGCATTTTACTTACTATTTACTTTTCTTATATATTGTACCTTGTCGTATGGTAAAAGTCCGGTGTTCGTCATCTTGACTGGCGTGTCGTTTTCCTCCAACAGGTCGCCTACCATGGTGCATGCGTGTGGCAGGTATTTGCTTGTCATTAAGTGTATTTGATCATGGACATCATATCACCTTCAAGTTTTGGTATCGCTGTATCACAATATTATCAGAGTTTTGTTTCTGCATCTGGTCACATCAGACCGAAGCCTATTTACAGTTCTCCATGTTGGATATGGTAGGTGTTCTCCTGATGCGACCTACTCCTGTAGCTTCATAGAGTTGGAAGATATTCCTAGGACAGGTTACATTTTGTGTTTTACCAAACTCCCTCTAGACGTGTCTCATTTTCTACAATTGATGTCCGTATATTTGATGTATTGAAACATTGATATGTTTATCTCTTTACTAAACTACATCTAGACGTTTCTTTATTCTCTAATTGGTTTTTATATAGTTGATGTCCTGAAACGTTGGTCTGTTTGTCTCTCTCAACGTATGCTACACTGCTACTTCAGTCCCAGGAACGGCGATATTCAAAGAATGGGGTATATTTGTGTTCAACTGGTTTAACAATATAATTACGACTCATGCTGTCACATTCATTGCAGTAATTACGTTAATGGCGTGCGCATACGTTGTTCACACTGGTCCCACTCAGGTAGTGTGCCGATGTCGAGATGATAAACGGCTGTGCTGTCCGTGGCGTTCGGATAGATATGCTATTGGTGTTGTTCCATCCAGAGATGTTCTGTTTGATCTACTGGCAATGCGTTGCCTTCAATGCCAGTGTGACTTCTAGTTTGAAATCATGAACATGTTGTTGCAGTGTCCCAGTCCATGCCCGTGTCATATGATATGTATTGTTCTGTTGGCCTTCCTGGATCCAATGTGGTAAACACCTATTTGGGTTCTATTTGGGTTTGGTGTTTCGGTGGATTTTAATGACAGTATCTCCCGAGTTCTTAAGAGCGCTGGTCATCTTCTATTCAACCGTATGGAAACGTGTTCCTTATGCCACGACTGACGTATCGTTGACATATGTGAATCGCATCGCCCCTGTAATCGTCGGATGGCCATTTGTTAATTTATTAAACAACAGTGGTGCCACTACACTACCTGGCTCAAGACCATGTTTGTGTCTTTCTCCTATTCAAATTTAGCAGTCATGGGTAGGCTATTTGTGTTTGCTCTTGTTTGGATGACTATCTTAGCTACTTTTTCTGGTTCATGTTCAATGTTCTTCATTATTCTCCATTGTATAGCTCTGCTCTACTTATCTTTAAGCTATCTACTAATTAAAACCATTTGTTCGTTTCAGAATTCGATATATAATGTATGTGGACTTATGCGGTCATTCGGAGGTCATCTGAGAAAATACCATGTTTGTACAGTTCTTTGCAATGTTCATATTTGAAATTAATGCGTTCATTGATGGAGTATTTTTGTCTGCAGTGCATTGGGATTGGCCGTTTGTATATATATTCAACGTGTTCTATTAACGAATATCATTTTGTGTAATATAATTGAATTTTTAAGATATCGTTATCCAGGTAACTTGTGAACAGGCCCAATTTAACTTTCCTAAAATTACAG
Source organism: Ariolimax columbianus (assembly GCA_036924085.1). NCBI lineage: Eukaryota > Metazoa > Mollusca > Gastropoda > Stylommatophora > Arionidae > Ariolimax > Ariolimax columbianus. The sequence continues at coordinate 6,779,263 of JAVGWX010000004.1, forward strand.
CGACTTTTAAAATGACACTGTTTTGGGTCAAACGATTGACATGATGACAAATGTAATGGGCCTGAATTGTGTTAGCAAGATCTGTTCCTCGATAGTCTTCATTGCCTTGCGTGGTCTCGTGTCATTCCAGAGTATGATATCTGAATTGTAACATGTTTCTCATCAGCCAATATTGAAGGATGACTGACATTTTGGATGCGTAGGTGAAGATTATTTAGCTCTGCCCATTTCTCTAGTTCTTCTAATTCCGAGTCGGTGGGATCGTACACCCATGTTGTGAATATCCTATTACTTTTCTGACAGCATGTCGTCTAACGTAATGCGTTTCCTTGAACATAATTATGTTTTGGGTGATTTATTCAATGAGGAGTGAGTGTCCAAAAGGGCTTCAATTATTGCTTGCTGAAAAGTAGGACAGCGCATCCAGTCCCCTTTAATGCATATGTTTTTTTAATGTTAGGAAGAAATAAACACACAGCACACGACGTGACGACAGCGGTGACGAGGTGCGTTTAGCAGTCTGTCTAAATGACAATCGTCTGTTTTGACAATAGAAATAAAGGCATACACGCTTTTGTTGTGTTTTATCCACATGCATTTATGTGCATGATTTGTTCTTGATTGTAAGAATGTCGATGTTTTATTTGAAGGTTTGAACTGATAAATGTATATGTAACTCTTGTTTGACTAACAATGCACGTCGACAGTGTTAATGTTGTTTATCGATAACCACTTCACCCCTATCTATCGGTATTATGATAACGATGTGTACCCTCAATTACAAGGACTGCGCATAAATGCGTGTAAATAATAATTATCTAGCAAACGGTTCGCGAGACATAAATGTGTATTCGTGTCAAGGTTATCACAATTTTTAGAAGGACTCCTGGTGGGTATCGTTTGTGTCCAGTTAATCGTTCCAAACCAAAACACAGACAGACATACGCAAAACCAATCGGAGTACAGCAATGCAGTACAAACCAACAATGATAATTTTAGGTAGTCATACAGCAACACATGTTATTCTAAATCATACATTTCTAGCTCCATTTAATCAGTAAATGTATTTTACATTTTCAGAATCAATACCATTCTGGTTGTACATTATACCACTACTTCCAATAGTATTGTTATTGTATTTCTTCATTTCGGCGAATAGACGTGCTGCCAGAATAGACCTTGGATAGAGGCGTCACACCTACTGCATACACAGAAAAGGTGTCGTGATTGGAGGTACCAAGAGCGACCTTTATAGTTTTGAATTTGTGATTTCGGAAACTTTAACTATTAACTCGTCATGTGCCCGATTGCAGTGATAAGTCAGTCAGTCAGTTCATCCTTATTCACTTTCACTATTACACGAAACACCGTCATTGTAAAGAGATTATTAAACTTAATCAAACTGCAATGCGTAGAGTTCCATTAATGTTGCAGTTTTATCGTATAGTTTGGACGTTTAGTTTGTTAGTGTCCAATTACATCTGAATCTGTGTGGGCTTATGACTACATTTCTCAACAATTGCAGAAAACATTTACAGGTTTTGCTCAGAAATTCTGCCAGATGTGACAACTTTTCATAACATAAATCTTGCAATATGTTACTAGCATTATGTAAGTAAACTAAGACTTAAAGCATACATTGATTGCATGTTAGAGAATGGCTGTCCTTTTTTTATTACCCATCATCTTCCCATGCACATTACAATGGTGTCATCTTGATCCTACTTCCGGTGTAGTTAGTGAAAGTAATGATTTTCCCATCACGTGTTGAAGAGTGCTTGCGTACATACATATACCCATATGTTTCATGCAAGCATATTAGCAATATAAACAATGACATTGGTTCTTGCCGTACTGTTTAAGTTAATGGTTGAACAATTAGAACTTAGATTATAGGGATGAAATAAAATACATGTAAAGCAAATTGTTTATTTTCAAATGTCAAACAATGGTGCTGGAAATTATTCGTCACTTAAATAATTAAAAATGTATTAACTAATACCATGAACTAATTATGAATTAAAAATCATTAGCAAAAATAAACCAAACAAAATCAAAAAAAAAAAAATTCAGCGCTATCGATGACATTGTCATTTTACATTACATTTATTAAACACAAATACATTATATAAATGAAATTATATATATCTATCTATGTATCGATCTATATATATATATATATATATATCTATATATATATATATATATATATATATATATATATATATATATATATATATATATATATCGATATATATATATATATATATATATATATATATATATATATATATACCAATATATATATTTATCTATCTATATAGCTACCTACTTGTCTCTCGGCCTGTCTGACTGTATGTGTTTCTGCTTGCCTGTCTTCCTGTTTGTGATTATGTATGTCTGTCTATATATGTTCTTGCGTGCCGAATACGGCGCATAAGGTAGAAACATATGATCTCCAGTTGGAACGGAAGACGGATGTTGTTGATTCTAAGAAAGTGTTAAATTTATCTCCATCTTTTGTTTTTTTCTGATGGACTCATGTAGTTGGTTTGTGTCTGTTCTTCTCGACTCATTAGTTATAAACTGGTTCCAGCGAATATGATATACTTTTCTAGACATACATTTTCAGATATTTAGGTAAATAAAACGTGTCAGCGCCTCTGTTGTCTTTCTAGCTTTTACATATATTGTCAAGACTGATATTACGATTTGATTAAATAGTCTGAGCTTGGTATGTTTGCTAAATGTCGTTGATTTCCAGATGTTGGTTAACTGATTAAAGGTTCTTGCTACCAAAGACATTCTGGTTCTAATTTCAATCGTGGCACTTTATGTTATTACATTTACCACGTGTGTGAAGAATTATGCATTCATGTTATGGTGATTTACCCTATAGCTGACAATTGGCAAAGTCTATATATATATATATATATATATATATATATATATATATATATATATATATATATATATATATATATATATATATTCGTTTTAGTTTTGTTCATTAATGGTACTAAGGAGCGGTAGGACGTCTGCACAATGAAGATATTCTAAGGACTTGTTACCTACCCAGTATATGTCTAAATGCGTATGGATGTGTAAATTGCATTACCCAATCTATAGCTATGTCAAATAAAAAAAGGGATAAAATACCTCTGTTTTACACCTGTTGTAATGTTAAATCATGCAGTGTTGCCTTCGGTTATTCGAACACAACATCCGGAATTATCATAAAAACCGTTAATAAAATGTATGTATTTTTAGAGTGTTTCATCGTTCTTTAGAATTTACAATGATGTTACACGGTGTAGACTGTTAAAGGCCTTCTGGAAGTCAATCAAGTTGATGATTAGTGGGTATTACATTTCAACTGATGCTTCTCCTGGTGCGACGTATACTATTTCACCAGTTATCGCATATTTCCCTGCTGTCTTGAACGTGTTTAAATTGTGGATGGATCTTTTCATTTCTGCTAGTGTAATTTATGTAGAGAACACATGTAAGAGGGGCATTTTTGTTTTATTGTTTGGAACGCATTGCTCCAGGAGGTAGCTTAGGCAGATACAGTTAATGCATTTAATAATAGATTTATTGCGCAGAGCTATTAGAGAAGGGTAATGCAAATGCAACTGGTTGTCTACATCATCGGATGCGTCTTCTAAACCAGCATACAAAAACGTTAATTTAAGTTAAGTTTTGTCAATCCTGTTTAAACGGAATCAGATTTTTGCCATGAAGGTAGACCCCAATATTATTGTGGTCACTTGTATCCTAAACGCTTTTCCCTCGAGATTTAAGTTATACACTAGTGTGTATGTCGTTGGTATATGTGTCAATTATTTAATAGTTATAGGACATGCAAACAATTGCACCATGGTAATGGGTATTGTATATAAGTTCTTTTTTTTCCTCTTCTGTAAGTAACGTTATAATTTTTTTTCAATTAATCCAGAAACTCTATGTAAAAGATGTTGACGCATACAGCTTCAACCGCGTTGCGTTAATTGTAATTAATAGTATCGCTGTCCTGTGAATGGACATTTTGCCACAACGTTATATTTTGCATATGTTTTTTTAGCGATAATTAGATTATTAATAACAATATTTATGCGTATCTTTCAAAGTGAATGTACTGTCTTCAGACTCCGCACACGCCACAACAGACTGAGGTACCACCTATTCAATAAACTGAAGATAGGTTCTACTGACGAATGCACATGTGGTACAGAGAAAATGACCGATGAACATCTGCTGCAAACTGCCCAACATACGAGGACCAGAGAAAGCACATGTGGCCATGACCTGTGGCATCACTAGACAAGCTCTATGGCAGAGTCGACAGCCTCAGGATAACAGCTGCTTCTTCGAAAAAATACAGGTTGATGTTTGACAGCGTACTAAGAAGAAGAAGAAGAAGAAGAAGAAGAAAAATCTAGTCTTATAACATTTCTATGTTTTAGTTTATTCAGGACCTGCTGGAGCACTTGCATGTTTAACGTATCTTAAAATATGTAGATCTTTCTCCCGGCACTTCATGTAGAGCAAATGCTTTATATCCTGTTCTCTAACTAGTTCTATTCTTTTCACAGATGAGAAGTAACGATTACAATGCTCTGATTTCTTTTGTTGTCAGTGATTGTTTTCTATCCATCTATCACAGGCTTCGGGCTCACTTTCCCGTTTATCCTGGACAGACTGTCGACTTATTGATCAGCCTATATTTTCATTTCGACTGTGATCTAATTTGGAGCATGTCTCAGCCAATTTGTCACGTCTTGCTTTCTTGACTGGCAGCTTTAGATTAGTATACGCTTTGCTGCACTACATCTTTGCTTTTAGTAATTGCATTGTTGTAAGAACTGTTCTTGCATTCTAGCTGATGAGTACTTCACTATTCATTTATCTATTATCCAGAAATATATATGATTTACGAAAGCCCCTTGATATGCCCTGTAATGCTGCTTTCAAGATCGCCTCTGTAATTTATTTCGTGGAGCTGTTGAATGTGTTTATAAGGATACGGTATGATGTTGCTTGAAATAACTGTAAGTTTGCTTTTCTAAAGTGCCAGTGTGTGTTATGTTGACAATATGCTGAAAAGGACATTCTGATTGTTGTAATGAGTGGTTTGTGATCATTTCCAATAACATAAAGAACGTGCAGGTCGGAGGGGTTTATCAAAAAAGATGAATACATCGTTAAGTCAGGTCTACTGAGAGAGAAGTGGGATATGTGCAACAGCGTCGGGGTAGAGTCTGATTTCTGCAATACAGACAAGTTAGTTGCACAGGTCTTATATGCCTTTTTATGTACTGTTGTTGTCAGTTCAACATGTACGAGGTTAGTGTCCATTGAAATCGCATATAAGGGGTGTTTTATGATATTGTGTTTCATACAGATAAACAGGTTACAATCCGTCTGTGGGGTGGGGTGGGGAGCGAGGGGGGGAGTCTGTTTATGTCGTATGACGTTGTTTTTAATCCAGTTTGCCATACAGCGATGTGTATGTCTGTGGAATGGGATGTTATATTAACGACATATCCCTGAATGTCAGTTAATGTGCAGATAAACAAAAAAGTAAATAAAAACAATGTATATTTTCTCACTTTAAAATTCGAAAAATTGTAGAATCGTGAATTACTATTTGCATTTTACTAATCATATAACTTTTTTTTGCTTAGTCAATTCAAAAATTTCGATGCATGTTTAATGAAAATAAACATCAGTCATATTGTGTAATTATTTGTCGCACGTATGAACATATATTAATATTTATTCTTTAAGTATGTTTGGCTAATATCATAGTTTTGATTCGCTTGTAACAATGTTTTTACCAAATGCTGTGACTAAAATATGTATCGCATTCTCGCGGTTTGAAATTAATAAAATGTATGGTTGTTTCTAACAGCGTACTTCTGAGAGTGTATCCTATTCATCACTACGTTCTGTTACCGATGCACTTTGTTATTGGTTCTTGTCATATTCATTCAAAAAGAACGAACACGAAGTATGCAACACAGACACTTGTTACCATAAGGGTGCATTATGGGCGGGGCACCGTTAGTCATATCCAACATCACATAGCAATATATTAGGACTGGCGTTACATTATGTTAAATATCCTAATCGCATTCTTCATCGAAAATTGCATTTTATTATTTCGAGTTTTTGATATGAAAATGATCACTGGTATCGTTTAATATGTACGCCATACAACTAGATAACATATATATATATATATATTTATATTTAATGTGTAATCAAAAGGAACTTCGTTTGAAATTATGGAGGAGAAAAAACGTGTCCGTACATTGGAACAGATTGGGTTAGTGAGAATAACCATCAGCCTATATTATTTACATTCACTTCAAGAAAATGTTGCCATATTGTGTGTGAATGATGATAGTGGATACGCACGTGCCTGAAAAAAGGAAATTACTGTTTCTATAATGTGTTTGTATTGTTTTTTAGACGGCAGCAATCATACGCCCAAAACAGTTTACAGATTAGGTACATCTAGTTATCATCATAATGGTGTTGATCAGTTACGCTGTTGTTAGTATTATTGTTAGATCATGTTGATCAGTCCCAAGGTTTTTAGTTAGATTGTTAGATTATGTCGATTAGTTATGAGGACTGTGGTAAGATTGTTAGATTATGTCGATTAGTCACTAGGCTGGAATTAAGATTGTACTGTGTGTCGATCAGTCCTGAGGCTGGTAGTAAGATTGTCTGAGCATGTCTTTCATTTGCTCATATCGTATGCAGCTCTGTTTATATGAGCATAGATCGTTACGTTAATGTATCGGCAAGCTAGAGATGTAAATGTGTGTCCTGGTCACCCTCTACATCATTTTCCCTAATTCGTTCTCTCTAGTGTCTTTACCAGACGAAGTTTATGTCTCATAATGTGTTCCAGCCAACTCAATCTTCATTTTTGTATTATTTTCAATATGTGTTTTGGAACTCCTACCTTTGTGAGGACAGTGTCGTTATATCTGATTGCTGTCCACAACTCACTATATCAGTGCTAATGTATCACATTTCACCGAGAAGGGTCAAACATTATATCACAGCGATGAGGAATATATCTACCAACATGTGGCAGTTTTCCTGATGCACAGTGATAACATCCACTAAGTATTGGAATGCCGCCAATTATCCAGCAATCTAATACGAATACAGTAAAAGATCACACATTTCACTTTTACTGTGATACAGACATATGCGCCCACATTAGATTGGGGAGGAACAGGTTAAACTACTCTGCGACCAAATACATAACTGTCTCAATACAACCAATAAGAAATACATATCCATAGAAAAAGGCGACAGGAATTTTAAAGTTGGCGTTGATGCATATAAAACCTGGCTAGACAAATGTGATGAACCATACATCAACATAATTTCAATCGAGAGAGTGTACCGAATACTATAATTTATTGAATACAATCACCTTGTGCTTGTCAACACGCTAGACAGCAGCATGACTTAGAGAAAGACCACATGCTACTCTTTCAATGGGAACCACAAGACTTCGAGAAAGACCACATTGCACTGGTCTCCTAATGGGACAAATTGAAACAGCATTGGCTACTTACTAGTACAGATTAGATTCCTTTCCAGCATTAAACGAATCGAAACTAAATGCTTTCGGGGGACGGATATGGGATAGTGACCTTGATCCGATCATGCTAACATTATGCCTCCCTTTTTAAAAAAAAAATCAAAATCACAAGATTACAGGATCAGATACGACCTTTGGTAGGTTACACCACTCATGTTGTGGAAGCGGTTGAGACCACGTAGAAGAGAAAGCATCTTCTATTTCTTAGAACAGATTCAGAAAGAGAGGTGATGGATGCAAACGTAATGACATAATCTTGCAGCATCATTGTCAGATACACCTCTGGCAAACAAAGCGGAGACACATGGCCTGGGTTTCTGAATATATATTGTATCTGTGCGACTCATGGACGGTTTTAAGAAATGATGAAAAATAACTCTGTTAGGACTGAGAAGTACAGGATAATTAATAAGATTATACTGACAACAATGACAGAAGCAAAAGAGGAGTGTATATCAAAACAATTTCACAAAGTCAGAACTGCATTACCAAGAGCAACAGTTAGAGAGAGCACGACAAGAAAGAGCATACCCACGGTGAGAGCCCTACAGGACGAGACTGGCAACACACTTACTGTAAGAAGAAGAAGATGTTATTAGGAAATAAACGGGATACTGCTTGCAGTTTTGTAACGTACAGACAAACGGGGACCCTATAGTGGCATTACTGGAATACCCACAGAAAGATTACCAGATTACCATAATTTCACCATCGATCTTGAAGACGAAGAGGTGGTGCCAAGTCTTTTAAGAAAGACAAGGCGACTGGTATAGACAACATACCAGGCCAACAAATAACACACAGCGAGACTGTGTTTATAGACATTCTCACGAAAATCTGTAACAAGATCTGACAGACGGAGGAATGGCCAACACGTGCGAACAAAACCACTGATTATCGCCCTACTTAAGCCGGGTAATCTCAAACAACTATCAACATTTGCGAACCACCCGTCTAATCAGCCGCCTGGGACAGACATGCGTAATGTTATTTTTAACAGGCTGCAATCAAAGGCAGAAAGCGTTATTGCTGAAGAGAAAGCTGATTCTTGGGCTGGTCGCAGCTTAATTGAACACATTTTTAGTCTGCGTCTGCGTAACTAAAAATACCTCCACCCAATTCCAAATATATACCAAATCGTTGATGACTTTAATGAAACTTTCAACATAGTCTGTGATGAGGCCCTTTAGACAACTATGCGAAAATATATGAAATGGTGTCAGATTAACTTCTTATTGAGATACGTAAGCCATGTGTGTAGTCTTCCTTAACGGCATAATTGGGGAATGGTTCTACCGTTTTTCTTGACCGTATGTCTGAATTTATGGAGGATCACGTGGGTACTGACAGTATATCAGGTCGTTGAATCATCATTCGGTTTGCTGGTGAATTTATCGGGCTGGCTGGAACGGAACTAGAAAATCCAAGTCTAATCTCCAATATTGACAATCCCGCATACAAGGTTGGAATCAAAATTAGTGCAGAGAAAAGTAAAATTGTGGCGAGGGTCCTATATGGTTTGAAAAATCAGATTGCGATCAAGTGTGATCCATTTGCAAATTGTTAAAATGTTAACATTGGTAGCACTGATTGATGCGAAATGTTCCAGGACTCAGATTTAGAAAAGAAAAGTCATGACCATATCTGTTCTAACCAAACTGAGCCTTTATAAAGGACTCTAAACATCAAACTCAAATCCAAGTTGACTTTCATGTATACACTTGCCACATCAGTTTAACTTAACGTATTTATAATGGCTTAGAACACCCTGCATAGTCTGTATACAACCAGTTGCATTTACATCACCTTGCTCTAAAATCTATGTGCATCCATCATATTCTTAAATGCATTAACTGTCCCTGCCTCCACTACCTTCCCTGGCAATGCATTTCAAGCAGTCACCACTTTCTGACTAAAAAAATAGTTCCTAATATCCAATCAGGACCTCTCTGTAGTCAACTTGTAGCTATTCCCTCTTGTTATTGTGGGTGACTGAATTTAAAAAAAAACAAACTTGTTATAGTCTAATTTATCAATTCCTCTGATAGTCTTATTAACCTGTTTTAGTCACCACGGTTTCTTCTCTTTTCTAGACACTGTAGGCCGGTTTTTCTGAGTCTTTCTTCCAAACTGTAATTCTGGAATCCCACTATCATCTGTGTCGCTCTTTTGTGTATTCTTTCCAGCATGTTTATGCCCCGTCTATGATAAGGACTCCACAAATGCACACCGTACTCCAATCTACGTCTAACTAATGATTTATACAGTTTGACTATCACTTCCTTGCTCCTATGTTTAATATTTCTTTCTTTTTATCACATATACCATTGCATTTTCCTTTTTCACTGCTACCTTAACTTACTCACTCACCTTTCCTGTTTGATTCATTTTAACACCGAGGTCCATTTCCTTATTTATCTTTCTAATATTACTCTCTCCTATTATGTAATGATGTTCCATATTGGATCTACCCATGTGGATGACTGTACATTTATCTTCGTTACACTCCATTTGCCAGCTTACAAACCATTCTCGAATTGTATCTACATCCGACTTCAATATATCCACTTCTGCTTTAGATGACACACTACTGCATAGTTTTGTGACATCAGCACATTATGCAATCATTGATCCAATATCAATGTCCAAATCATGAATATATATATATATATATATATATATATATATCAATAACAAAATTGGTCCAAAAACCGCGGCCTGTGACACACCACTTTTCCCTTCATACCACTCATAGTACTCCTTATATATGCCCTCCTCTGCCTTCTTCCCGTTAACCAATTTTCATTCCATTTGGCAACTTACCCGCCTATTCCATGTGATTTTAACTTTCAAAATAATCTTTGATGAGGTACTCTATTAAAGGCCTTGGCAAAATCTAGATAAATAAGGTACACTGGCTCCCCTTTATCTATCATGTTGGTAACTTCATCTATGAATTATAATTTAATTGTTAAGCATGATCTCCCTCTAGTAAACACATGCTGACGATTTGTAATTAGATTAAATTGGTCTAATTGCAATACAATGTTTTCTTTGATTATTGACTCTCACAAATTACAGACTACGCTCGTTAAACTCACGGGTATATAATTCGCTACATCTGATTGTTTGCCCGTGTTGAAGATGGGAATCACTCCTGCATCTTTCCAATCCCGTGGAACAATCCATTGTGTAAGTGATTGAGAACATAATATAGCCAATGGTTTTGCTAGTCGGTCTCTAATTTCATACATCAATTTTGGATGAATACCAACTTGACCTGGACATGTATCCACTTTCAACCCCTCCAATTTAAAAAAAACAACAATTTCCTCTGTAATGCAGATTAATGTTAATCCCGCTGTATCCGTGTTTCTTTGAAAAAAATATCTACAGGCTCTGGGATCTGGGAGCCGCCCTCTTTTGGGTAGAATGTGCCAAAGTACAGATTGAGTAGATTAGCTTTTACAATGTCTCCGTCGTCAATGTGTTGATCTTCACGGCTTCATCTTTTATATTGCTGTAAATGTTTTCAAGTATCATTTCCTGATCCTCCGACGATGACTTGGTCATCTGAATGTTTAATGTAATTCTAATCCATGCCATTTACTTAAACATTCCTATTGCACTTCGGAACAACAGTTCATATCATCATTTCAGAATATACTTTACAGAGACTCAGTGAAGGCGAATAAATTGTGTATTATTGAAATTGGATCTGTTAATATCTCTGTAATTGAAATAATCGCCACGTGATGTCCATGAATGATTAGGATTAACCTAGTAATTAGTAAAGTGTTACCAGTTTGTCGCAATATCTGGACATATTTGCTCTAGCGGACTCTATCAAACTACGTATATTGTGGTTGTCTAAAACAAACCTTTCTTTCTACGAGAAGTCGCAAAGATCCGATGGCATACCATTTACCTCTGGATCTGCAAAATCGTAACATGTTTACTGTCAGCAATTTAATCGCCATATCTATTCTCTTCTAAGTTATGTTCAAAATGTGTTGAGATACATGTCGTATTATGCTTATCGCTTGAAATTGACCGTATTTTATTGCATTTGAGTTTGATTTTTGATTGTTTTGTTTGCATCTCCTTGTGACTTTGTAATTCGTGGATCGTGTAATATGTTGTTTAACTGCATTATGATTTGTGTTAATTGAACATCCGGGCTATAATACTTTTAAAATTATAAATTCAGTTCCTATTTGGTAACGAATATTTCAATATAGCATGTACATTTTTTAAGGTCTAGAAGAAATGTAATAGTTTTATTGGGAATTTTAAACGAACCCACACTTATTTTCGTTTATCACACTTAATCAATTATTTTCTTAACTATTTACAAAACAGCGTTTGCTTTTCCCGCGAAATTTGACTTTTCGTACGATATTGATTTTTTTTATCTCGATACAGTGTAGCTTCGATAACCAATAACCTTCCCAGTGGACACTGACTTGGGCCACCGAAGTCCAGAGCGAGGTAAGTTTTCTTTTTGAGGCAAGTCGGAGGCTGCAAGATGCAACAAGGGATTGTAGGTCTTCACCGCGGTCTCTTCTTGGCTCGGGATTACTATACTATTATCGATGTGCTCCATGGACCAGTTTCTTATGAACATGTGACCTGTGAATATATGGTTAGCCTTGTCTGCATGGATAACAACAGTTTTCACCAGAAAAAACGTATTATGTATGAATTGTGGAGACCTTGCTTACGTTGGTTCCAGAGAGTGATTCCGGCCAAGCGACTATGAAGAGATCCCAGTGTCACTATCAATGTGTGATTTTATGTTTCAACGTTTCAGTTCCGTAGCACACCACAAAGTGTACAGTTGAATTGAAGAGGGATGCTCGTAGGTCCTGGTCATGGAAACCGTCAATGGTCGTGTTAATAGAAAAGACAGCTTCAAACCCGCGCGGCACCATCTTGTCAATTCAAGTTCCAGGTTATTATCCACAGTGGCAAGGCGCCCACGATATGTATACTCGTTGATGTCCTCTAATCATATCTCCCCAAAGAAGACTGGATAACGAATGGCGAAACGATTGCGCAAAACGTTGGTGTTCGAAACATCCAACTCCAGTAACGCTTTCCTGCCATCTCCATTGAGTAGCTGCATTACTTGGATGGTTTCTGCTACTGACTGTGATGTGCACTACGTCATCAGTACATCGAAGGTGATTGAGTCGCCCGCGTTCAAAAAATGATATCAAATGTTTCCATGGTAAAACATTTAATGTCTGACTCCAATCAAGCGGAAAAGTTCAGTAAGATAGGATCCACCTGACGGAACCCTTTCTGACTTGAGAACGTTGGAAATGACGAATTGTGGTAGTATAACAGTTGGCGAGACATCTAATTAACCAGGATCTACACATATTTCCATCAGTGAACGCCGGAAACAATGTCGTTCTTCGAATCATACGCTCTTTTATTATGTTTGTCAGAATCGATGTCACTGCACTCTGGGCATCCCAATAGGTGCCCAGTCTCTCTTAGCAAATGGCTAATTGTATGGGTGATGATGGTCCGTGTAGCTCGCTGGTTGTACGTTCTTCTGCTCATTCCTCTAGTGTGCAATACTCCACTTGAACTTACTTTAATGTCGGGTCTGTGGGTTGCTTCTTTATCTATTGCGATATTTGTTTTCAAAATCTGGTTTCTATTTATCACGAATGTGTCCATAATGGGAGCTTGTGTAACCACGATGTCAGCTATCTCATTGCCTTGAACCTCAGCATAAGCAGGACAGTAGATCCAAGTCAACCCGTGGATGACTGAATCCTCAATAGCTGCAATCAACTCGTACTGAAGCCATCCTTTCTGTTCATTTTGAAGTATGGCTTGCTCGTCTGTTACGATGTCTGCCATGTTATAGAAGTCTCATACATGCATTTCAGTGCTGAAGTCACTGCTTCCGTCTCAATTCTCAGACTGGAGGTTGTTAACATGTATGATAGACTGCGCTCAGCAACGACATGTTCTCTCATTGCAGCCGTGTAACCCAAGAATGGTGTCCCACTGCGCAGCACTGATCCATCGGCCTATATGCCGGTATGAATCTCATATGTGTTCAGGTATCAGCTGATTCACATCGTACTCTACTTACTCGCCGCTCCGGTCTCTGCATTCCTTCCTCAAGATTGTTATGATTATGTGGTACTATTTAATTATATGACCAGTGTGGACTCATTATGCCCATATATATGCTGAGTACGCTGGAGTGATGTGTCCGATTCTTGTCTCTGTCCGTGCAATCCACGACGCCTCTCTCTTTGTCCTTGATCCATTGTTGTCTGATATATTACTATTCTAAGGGTTCCGCGTGTCTGTGGTGACACGCATATATGCTATGACTTGTGTTAGTTTTTGTCTGGATGTCCCCGATAACATTCCCAACGTGTAAGTAATCATCACAATCGGGGCATCTCTAGTGCAGCCCAGAACCAGTTGCATACCTTCATTCTGACTTCGATCCAACATTGCACACTGTGTTCTTGATAGCCTGAGGATGCCTAGTCCATAATCGATAACAGACAACACGACCTGGTGAAATAGGATGAACATGAGTAGTGATTCCAAGTTGGCAGCATACATGGTCTTGATTGCTCCTAACCCTCTCTTACTTCTTTGTACGATCTGGTCTACATGGGTTGACCATCAAAAAATATCCCAAGGAGTTGAGCGTTTACTATGGAATTATTCAAAACACCGCCTCATGCATGCCTTGTTCAAATTGATCTTGGAGCTTGAGAAGCCTCTCAACTGTACGATTGATTGAACGGTTTCCTGAATTTTATTTGCCCAACTATTGTCTGTCTGAGCCAGTCTTGTACGTTAGTATGTCATCGATGAATGTGAACGTCTGTTCTGTCCCTGTTGGTTGAATATTGGTCATTTATACCGTGAATATGGTAAACAGGACTGGTAAAAGCACATACCATTGAGGCAGTCCTGTATATATCCTCATATGTTCTGATGTCACCGATCTTACGCATTGCGCAACTGTTCGTACCATATCAGAGCTGATATTTAACTAACCAGCCACATGTTTAAACCGCACTGCTTCAGACATGATTTTAAATTCCCGAAATCGCCACCGTTGTATGCCTCTTCCATTCCGAGTGCCACGGCTACTGTTTCTTGCTTTGCTTAAAACCCTCAGACATATCATACACGAATGTTCCAGCTTTACTCCGTTATCCTACGCTGCTCAATAGCTGCCCTGCGAATTCGACAGAATCTGCTCCCGTTCAAGGTAGGAGATTCATTTATCGCCACTTATCTTCTCGAGCAAATTCCAATATGCTCTCTGTTTGGGGATGATTCGATAGCTGCTGAGAAGCGTAGATTCTTTACCAGATGTAGGTGTTGATCCTTTTTATAATCGATGATAGCGAATTTCAAAGACGTCTTGAACTGTCGGGTTGCCTCGATAATGCTCCATCACGTTGACATATAAAATCATTGCACTGTACAAACGCCGAAAGCCTACGTGAATGATTGGTTGCGATTCTACGAGAATGATGCAATGATGCTTTAGTAAACATTATGAAATTGACTGGGAGATGAATAGTGATGTGTTTTTGTCCGAGATCATCTTTGTCTCCCTTCTTATTGTAGTCCTCGAGGTGTGCCTGGCGGAAGTTGTTTCTCTCGAATGAAGATAACCTGTAAAACGCCGTGCTATGGCTCAGGGAAACCGGTAGACCGCAAGCCCAGATCACTTCCTCGGGATTTTTAAGAGAACATTGACTTGACAGCATGGCAAATTTTTGAGGGCAGTATATCTGGAATAGTGTACTTCCCGTGCCCAACAAGATTGATGCTTTCTTTTTTGAGGTGGCCGGTTTCTGTGTGAAATATTGTGTCTTTTTCTTTGTGTTCGATTTCGTATGTTCGTTTTATGTCATCAGATTGGACGCTTCCATTAAGCGACATGCCAGTCGCAGGTCCTCAATGGTTTCCCACAGTTTGTCTTGCATATTTCTTTCCTCGGGTCAGATTTTCTCACGGGGGCAGTGGTGCAGTGGACATGTTTGCAGGATGTTTTCTGGAGTATGAGGGTCATATCTGGCATGTGCGTAGTGCAGTCGGTGCTGCTTTTATTTTATGCATGTGTGAATTTAATCTGCAAAGGCATATTCTGAGGTTTTGAAATTGTGGTATACTGTTTCCTATTCAGAATATATATTCGATCATGTGAGTATTTGCTGTTTGTTTTCTCTATCCACTTTTGTTAAATTTGTTTTTGATGTCTGCCTTAACTTCTGGCAGTGACACTTGGTGGATGTATTGTTATCTTTGTCTTCCCTCCCTGGCCAGTCTGTCCGCCCATTCATTCCCATGTATGCCGCTGTGAGCTAGAATACACTAGATGTTGATTTCATTGTGGTCTAATAGTTTATTTAGATGGAATATCAGTTCTCTGTCCATACTATCTCGTGGTTCTCTTTTTGTGACCAGCATAAATTATATGCAGTCCCACTAAAACACTATTGTTTTATCTTTTAATCCCTTTTCATCCGATAGTTTGACTGGTTCAATTATTGCCTGTTACTATGTTCAAATATTTGTCGAGTGCCTCCCGGCAGCACTTGACATTTCTACAACGGTCCATTATGTAGAAGTATGACGCGTCCCGCCCCTCCTGTCCTCAATGTATCATATGATGATCTATCTGTGTAGACGTGGGTCCACATGCATTGCGGATATGCGTCTCCTATATGCTTTAGGTTTTTTTTTCTCTCAATGCATGGTGTGATTCTTCCCCTTTCTATCGATACCTGGAATTGGTCCTTCCAATGTGAAGATGGACTGTTGGTCTGTAATTGCATATACGTGTATCAGTTCCTATGTCGTTGGATATTTTAATATGATGTCCTGTAAGGGCTTTTGATAGATCATTGAAGCTTGTTCTTTATATGAGTTTTTTTTTGTAAATTCATTGAATTTTCCATGCATAGTATGTTTATTTATAAGCTTGTATATTTATGTAAGGTTTAGCATTTTTCCTTCTCTGCGCTCATCGAGGCTCTGGAGGCCTGCTACCGCTTCGAGATCTCTAATTGGGGTGCTTCTCTGACCTCTGGTAAGAAATCTTGAGTCCGGTATTATGTGCACTGTCTAGTTTCTGTAGGTTGGTCTTTGCCGCTGTTGCACAGGCACCCATGTCATATTCCAGTGTTGGCCGTACATATCCAGTTTAGACCTGTCTGACTGCGTTTGCATGTGCGTCCCAATTTCTGCCTGCCAGTTTTTTCATCAGTATTGGTCTAGGTGCACATTTTTTTTTTGAGTCTCCTCTTTGTGTGAGCCTTGTGTTAATATTGTGTTATATCTCATTTCTAGGTATGTAGGATTGTCTTCTCTAGGAAGTAGATTGGTTTATTAATATAGGTCGACCTGCCCTGGCTAAGTAGAGAGCGATATTTGTGTTTAGAGAATCTTGCTTTTGTTTATTGTGACATCCCATGAGTCTGCCTATTTACTTACTGCATTCATTCTTATTTTCTTGCTTTTGCTGTTCCGACTTGTTCTGCCTTGGTCCATATTACCAGATCGTCTGCAGATCGTCAGAATGCCATATGAATGTGTGTTGTGAACTGGCAGATCGTTAATGAAGAGGAAAATATAGGTAGGGGATAGTGATCTCTATGAGAACCACTCATGCAGTTTAACCATTTTGCTCCTGTGTTCTTCTAGCCTAACATGGTACATCGTTTTGTTTTCTTGTGGTTTTCCCTTTATGAGGATTTATATTTTTGTATGCTTCCTTCTATTCTTCTAGGAACAATCCCTGAGTCCACGATTGGTTTTCAGGTCCAGAAATGGATTTATGCTATTTGGTATGAATTGTATATTCATTTCATTTGTTATCGCATCAGGCCCAGGTGCCTTTTCCATATTCAGTTTTCATATTACCCAATTCAATTCTTAGACACTCAAAAGCGTGTTTTTTTCATTATCAGTGTTTTCTTTCATGTTCCTTTTTCTTTTTAGTTCATTGTCTAACTTACTATGGAAAGGTTTATTTTGTGTATTCTGCAAAACTAGAGGCATGGAGATTGACTGCTTGTTTTCCTGTATATATCTCGCCGCTCTCTTGAAGTACCATTTTTACATGGCTGATGTTGTGTCCTGGCTTAGTCTCCTCACCAGACTACACATATTTCGTAGTGTCTTTCTCCAAGCTGAGTGATGCGGTTTTGTCCTGCCAATTTTTTTCTGACACGTGAGTTTTTCATTCATGTATATATATATATAGCTTGCTGTTTGTTGTGTCCTGTGATATTGAAGTCTGAGGGATTTTGATCCATGGTATTTCTTGTTTTAGTAGCCCTGTCATGCAGTTCTTGTAGCTCCCTAGTCCAAAAATGTTTATAATTGTTTTCTGCTGCATCGTGGTATTTCTTTTTCTACTGCCTCTGTGATGATGTGTGTACATGTTGTAATTTATGTCTTACGTTGGTCGATGGGAAGAGTATTGTTAATTTGTCTTCAGTTAAGTCATTGTAGAGGTTCAAGTCTGCTGTTTTATAATTATAGGCCAGCTTTCATATATCTGTTTATGGGTAGTTACAGATCTTCTTATGTGATCAAGACTGAAGTGTGATCGTTTATTCCAAGCTGCCTCATTGTCTCTATTGTATTGGCTCCTCTGTGTGTTCTCCAGCATCTTTAGTAAAAGGTTATTAGAACGAGAAGCTGGAAATTGCCGCACGAGAGTTTACATCGGTGCCGGCAAGATGAACTCTTCATCAGGAACAGTTGGTTTTCTCGTCGCCGCCCACTCGACCATTTCGTTAAACAGGTGACATTTTAGATCACCGCCTGACTTTTTTAGACGTCACCATCTCCAACCGCCATTCTGTTTCCATCATTCAAGCATTTGCACCAATTGCAGAAAAAGACGATTTATAATATGCTGATAACGTAGAATATTCCTTAAAAAATTAATGTCACAAACGTTAGAAGAATATGTCACAGATAACCCTGCTTCAGTAACATATGTCTTGAATTATCAATTCTCCCTCTCTCCAGTTGAGGTGTATTAGCATTTTGGAAACGTGTTATATTAGGCGTTTTGTACACATTTTTTGTTTAGTAATGCGGTGATCATTGGTTGTATTAGATATATATACCATGATCCACCTACATTACATTTATAGATTTCATGTTCATTAGGCGAAACATACTTTTCTTAATATCGAAATATCCTAGGGCCGTGAGATTAGTTTACATGCACTGGCATAAATGATTATAAACACTCCCATGCTGTACTGTAGCAGTTTGACCTAAGCAATGGTGTCTGGGTATTATTGTGTCCGTATCTAGCGTATCGAATTCATCCAAGGATGCCATTAATTGATCATATTGTATTTTTTCAAAAGCCATTGCATTCTTCTGCTGGTGTCTGTACTAAAATATTGCTTCCCCAGAATCCTCAGTTCTGTTAACATTCAAACTGCTCTCTCGGAACGTAGTTGATCACTTAACGCATTATTATCTCCTGTGTGATTCTGAGCAGTATATGAATGACATATTTAAAGTTTATATATATATATACATATACTATGGTTGCTTCTTGGTTTGGAGAAGCATTTTTAGTTTAATGCGATGTGAGTTTAGAAAAAAAAACTTGAATTATTGTTTTGTTTTGTAAACTGATTTTATATTAAAAACGGCATTTTTGAGTGGCTTATTGCTGACATTATTGTAATAATAAGAACCAAATTTCAGCTGTATGACAGTCAATTAATTTGGGAAATACAGTATTTAAAAAAAAAAAAGTATTGCACTTAAGCGATTTTAGATATGATGGTATTCGATGACTTAGTGGGACGGTATTTCGATTAACAATGTCGTTGTTTAGTGATTTTTCTTCTTCTTCTTCCTACGCTGTCAGACATCAACCTGTATTTTTTCGAAAAAAGCAGCGGGCTCCTGAGGCTGTCGACACTGCCACAGAGCGTGTCTAGTGTTGCCATTGGTAATGGTCGCATCTGCTTTCTCTGATCCTCGTATGTCGGGCAGTTTTACAGCAAATGCTCAGCGGTAATTTTCCCAGTACCAGACATGCATTCGTCAGTGCCACCTACCTTCGATTTATTGAATAGGTGGTACCTCCGTCTAGTGTGGCCAGTGCAAACTCTGAAGACCACGACCTGCTCTCTACTGTTCAACTGGTAATAGGCATCGTTTCTTGTCTAGCCAGTATGTTCTGTTTTCCATTTGGTCATGCATCTAACTCTAATAAACCTTTTTGACTCTTCGTATGTCACACTAGTATCTGGCAGTCTTGCACCTTATTTAACCAGTCTGTCTTCCTCCTCGTTGCCTTGGATGTTACAGTAGGATAGAACCCACTGTACCACTACTCTTTTTGGTGCGGACTGCTGGCATAGTTGACAGAGTACTGCTCTTAAATCATTAAGTTCATTATTTTTATGCCTTTGTATTGCTGTAACCACGACCAGGGCATCTGTAAACAGGACTATCCGGCATTCATTTCTTTTACTGCAGTCCTCAGTGCCTCTACTTCTGCTCTGACATTGCTTGAGTATTTTCCAGTTGCCACTGCCAGTTTTGTTCTTCTACAATTTGGTAGGCTCAGCAATACCCATGCCCCTCCGTTCTGTGTTGTGTTTGTTACAGAGCCGTCGGTGTATGCATGGATCAAGTCCATGCTTGGGTAGTTTTTTAGTTTATGTCTATTCTTTTTTTTTCAGTCTTGCTGTTTTTGTTTCCAATACCTGGTATATTGTCTACCACCTCTGGAAAGCTATGCTGCCTCCAGGTATGTTAGCGTACAGTAGGGATGGGCTTTGGTGTTAATTCGTTCATATGGTCTTTGCTCATCTTTGCTTTGGCTATTTCTGCAAAACGCATCCGCTAATTTTCCCATTTCCAAATTTGTTTAGTTTCTTATGCATTTGATTGCCCTTCAGTCTTTAGAGTTTCTCTGCTTGCTGCTACGCTCCACAGTCTCTTCTGTCGGTCATGGATTGTAGATTTGTAATTTTTTCCAGTTCTACGTTTAGCGTTGACTTCATACCTCATGTTATATCTCTCATTGCTTGGTTTTGGAGTTTGCTAATTTTGTCAATGTTCGCCTTTGCTGCTGTTGTCCATGCCGCAATGCCATACTCGAAAACTGGTCTCACTCTTCCAGTGTACAGTTTCTTTAGTATACGTTCGTCTGCTCCCCAGCTTGTGCCAGCATATTTCCTCATGATTGTCATTCTTGCCCTGGCTCTCATTCGGTTTCTCTCGATCTGACTTTTCCATGTCATGCGCACATCAAATGTGACTCCCAGGTAATTTGGGTTGTCGTTTGGCCTGTTTAAAAAAAAAAAGAAGCAATACTGTGTGAGTAATTTGTGAAATTAAATGATACGTAACATCGTTAAAGGATAATTTGGTACTGACTTGGTTGTTGAAAAAAATCTTTTTTTTGAGGTATTTTGTTTTTATTTATTTGCTATCAAATATAAGGTTTGTAGAGAGTAGGTAAACTCTGTTGTGATACCCAAGGAACAGAACATTGTTTAAGTAATATGTATATATATATATATATATATATATATATATATATATATATATATATATATATATATATATATATATACATAATAATAATAGTTGCCCATCACAAGTGATGGAGACCATTCTGTTTGTTCAGCCGTGTGGACAGTCGTATCTCTTGCTGTGTCCGCTGAAATAGGCGACTTGCGCAGAGATTTGGATTAAAGTGAGGAAGAAACTGCGCCTTTTGTTAACCTCACTCACAGAGCCTAAGCTACCTTTTGCAAGTGGAAAGACATTCATCGAGACGATTGGAGATAGCATAGGATGCAGATTTTGCCTCAGGGTTGCCACCGAAGCCTTTCCGTAAACGTGTAACCTGCAGAAAGGTGGGAAGGCATCTAACGCAGTTTGTCGTCCCTTTTCGTTAACCACAAGAGGTCGTATGGACAACACTCAGCGTGTGAGTGAGTCTGGCATCTCTCCCCAGCCATATTGATCTCATCATAGTAGCATCTAAAATTCCCACACGCCAAATTCGTGAAGGTGAACCGGCAGAACTAACCAGTGAAATACGTCAGTGGTAAAATCGTAGTGCCATTTAGCCGGCGTCCAGACCAGGATAAACGGATGGAAGAAATCACAAAAAAAACCGAAATAACAAGTCTCGACGGAAAACACCACCACGTTTCCGTGAAAACAAGTGTAAGTCGTCGACTAGTGTGAATTCCAGGCAAATACGTGGTCTGGCGGCGTCCATAATGAACCAAAACAGTAGAGACATGTAGACTCGCAGCCAGTTACAAGGCCATCTTTGCCAGATGTATATATATATATATATATATATATATATATATATATATATATATATATATATGCAAGTCTGTATAGTAACTTTGAAATCTAGTAACAGCAAATCGTAAATGTATCAAAACGGTCAATCTTCTCGTCATCTCTAACATTTCTCATTATACACTCAGCCTATATATTGTACATATAAGGTGAGTCCATGTCTTCCTCCCATTTGTACTGCGAACTAATCTGAAGTTTGCCCAGATACTCGGACAGCAGCTCAAGGATCCTGACATAATATTTAAATGAGATGGAGAATATGCACATGAATACCCCTTGCTTTCACGGTGCTCCACATAGTATGATGTTTTACTGAATCGATGGCCTCGGTGTAATCAATGAAACATGTGTACAGTTCTACATTAAACTGTCTACATTTCTCGTAGATATTCATAATATTTAAAAGGTGATCTCTGGTGCATCTGTTGGTTCTAAAACTTGTTTGGACTTTGTGAATTTAAAATTCAAATCAGTTCTCTACTCGTCTCAAAAAGATCCGCAAGAGTATCTTGCTAGCGTAGCTGATTTAGCGCAACCGTTTGATAGTTTGTTCACATCTCATCATTGCATTTTTAGAGAGGGACATATACCTTGATTGATTCCATATTTCTGACCACTCTGCGCTGTGTCATATCTATTTAAATAATCTTGAGAAATGACCTCCCTTGCTTTTTGTATTATTTCTGCAATGCTATCATCACATCGTCGAGACTTTTATCTTTACAGACTTTGAATGTGCTGAATACTTCCTCCAGTATTGGGCGAAGTTATTTCTAATCTTTTGGAAGAATTGTAATTGAGCGCTTTGTGTTATCTTTATTCATGAATCTCCAGTACTCTCTTCATCTTTGCACAATGTCTTTGGTTTCAGTTTGTGTGTTATTCTCTTTCTTTTTGATGACATGCGGAACCGGGCGGAATTCCCTGGTCAGTGTTTTTATCGCTTTAAAAGCATCTCTCCATGCCTTGTTGCTATAGATCGTCTACGTCTTTTAAAGTGTCCTATTTGCAAATTTGTATAGCTGTTATTATTTCTATTCTGACTTTTCTTGCACAGTTTTATATGACGTATTGGTTAAGTCAAATTTAATTTGTTTTCATTGTTTCCTTTCTGAATGAGTATCAGTGTTTTATCTAATAAAATACTTACATTTGTGTGCGACATCCTAGGAATCATTTCGTTCTCTGCCGAGATTAAAATAGGCGCTGTGTATGATGGTAACTCATCAGATGGCATCTATGCATGTGCCGCATGCAACGCCTCCCATTTGTTTTCAAATTTGACATTGTATGCAGTAGGTATTGATGTTTGCATTAAAGCGTATTGGCTGGAAACCTTTGTTAATTCTACGAAATCCTGTTTGAAAACTGGAATTAGTAATTTCTGGTCTTTGTCACAGTCTTGTCATGGAATCGTTTTTGTTACCAGAACGTTTGACCTCCATCTTTATGGTACCAGGATTTAATCTATTTGATATATGATGTACCATCAGGGGTGATCCACATGTATAGTTTTCGCCGATGATCTTTAAATAAGGTGTTGGCAATATAAAGGTTATTGTCCAGGTAACATTCAACTAGTTTTTCTCCTCGCTTATTTCTGAGTCCCAAAACCAAAAGGTCCTCGTGCTTTCCATCAGCGGTTTCCTCTCCGACTTTTGCATTAACATCCTCAGTGATGTTACAAATATCTCTTTTTTCTACTTTTGCCATTGTTTATTGTAAGGTGCCATATACATCTTCTATTTCGCAATCATGAGCTGCTGATGTTGGTGCAAAAACTTGCATTTTCTTAAACGTTTTTGTTTCCATATTTTTAGTCTGATTACGATTATTCGGTCGTTCACCGGATGGTAACCGAATAGTAAAGAATATGTCTTTTTTTGTCAGGATGAAGCCGACACCGTTCTTGCCATCTTTGAATAACAGAAAAATATGACGAAAAATATGACGAAAAATAACAATACGGGACTCTTTCGGGGCCCCGTAATTGAAATGAATACACTTTAAACCCTTTAACAAGGATCTTTTGGAGGGCAAGTCTGGTGCCAGCAGCCGCGGTAATTCCAACTCCAATAGCGTATATTAAAGTTGTTGCAGTTAAATAGCTCGTAGTTGGATCTCAGGTGCAGGCGGGTGGTCCGGCTCGCACCGGTTCACTGCCCGTTGTCTCCTGCCCTACCGTCTGCCGGCTCTCTCCCACGGGTGCTCTTCGCCTAGCGTCCTGGGTGGCCGGCGCGTTTACTTTGAAAAATTAGAGTGTTCAAAGCAGGCCTCGGCTGCCTGAATAATAATGCATGGAATAATGAAATAGGACCTCGGTTCTATTTTGTTGGTTTTCTGAACTGGAGGTAATGATTGACATGGACAAACGGGGACATTCGTATTGCGGCGTTAGAGGTGAAATTCTTGGATCGCCGCAAGACGAGCTACGGCAAAAGCATTTGTCTAGAATGTTTTTATGAATCAAGAACGAAATTAAGAGGAGCGAAGACGATCAGATACCGTCGTAGTTCTGACCATAAACGATGCCGACTAGCGATCCGCAGAAGTTGCTTCGATGACTTTGCGGGCAGCTTCCTGGAAAACAAAGTGTTTGGGTTCCGGGGGAAGTATAGTTGCAAAGCTGAAACTTAAAGGAATTGACGGAAGGGCACCACCAGGAGTGGAGCCTGCAGCTTAATGTGATTCAACACGGCCAACTATGAAATGACTGACATGCCGAGACACCTCCCTTGGGTCTAATATGGAACGGGTGCTGGATTTAGACCCTCAGAAATCTGGGGTATGCCTTATATGGCTCGGTTGGTTTGCATTTAGTGTTTGATAAAGGAATTGACGAAAGAGCACTACCAGGAGTGGGGCTTGCGGCTTAATTTGACTCAACACGCAGACACTTTAGAGCGACTGACAAATCAAGAGCCCTTTCGTTAGGTCTAATAGTGAACGTGTGCTGGTATTAGACCCACGGAGGACAGGTCACCTCTCTAACCTTCTAATGAAGGATCGCTACAGAAACAGTGTCCTAACACCACAGAAACCGCAGGTTCCAGATACCTGGTCACTGATAAACGAAAGCCCTCGATTAATTCGTCCTTACCAAATAATGAACGGGTGCTGGAAATAGACCATGTGAGGGATTACGGCCGGACGCCTGTAACCCGGATTCCCGCCCAAATTCTTAGCACCACTGCAATGGGAGGCTTCGATATGGTCGGAACCTGGGGATCGCGCTTCAACCCTACCAGGTCGAACCACAGAAAGAGGTCTCTTCCATCCGCTGATCAAAGAAGGCGGATAGCTGCTCAAAATTCACCCTATACGGCGATGGGGTGCGAAACCACAAACACAAGACTTAGTTCTTGGTCGGGGTTTCGAAAACAGTAGAGCAGCCACCTAACTGTGAACTGTCGAGACTCACTCCTTGACCACGATATATGTCAGCAAACCAGGCGAACAACATCTCCGTGAAATTACCAGGCTTGTCCTCTGGTTAAATGCAATTCTGCTTCGATATTTACCTCTGTACGCTATTATCAATAACAATGGACGAAGAAGAAATGCGGACTATCGGACATTGCACACCTGTGTCAACATCCCAGGTGGCGGGGAATGCTAGGAGTACCATCCCTGCATAGAAGCCAAGAAAATAAAAGGAGCAAAGAGATACCCCACTCACATGCAAATGCTACGTTTCTGGAAGGACGTGACGATCATGGGGTACAGACACACTTGACTGCCTCTCTTCCTGGTAAACCAGTCCATATCATATATCATCGCATACATCATCACCGCAACATATATACATGATTAGTGAAGACTCGTTTGTCTAGTAAGACAACTTTCATAAGAGAGACAACTCTGTTTATAAACAACTGTTGCCTTGCAGATAGGCTAGGAACAGCCACCGACTTAGGAGGGCATCCCTACAGAAACGCCTGTTGAAATCCGATGCACGGGGCAACAAGCCTAACACAACAGTGCAACGTAAATCGCAGTATGATGACAGTACAACGGATCAGAAAAACGTATGGCGCTCATCCTACGGAGTCCCGCCAGGCAGCGAGAGTGCCGGGCCTCACGCCTCGAAGGGGCCCACCCTTGACTAGTGGTGGTCACCCACACATCTGTCGTGGAGTCAAGGCACATGTCTATGGGGCAACTCATATTGACCAAAAACTCAAGATCCTCAAAATACTACAGTGGAATGCGGGCGGTGTCGTTAACAGAAATCTTTCTCTAACACATCACCTGCATGAAGGTAAGATTGACGAGGCATGTATCGCACGAAACGCACATCAATAAAAACCATAAATTCTCAATCACAGGATACCAGACCTTCCGTCTCGATAGAGAAGGCCACAAAGGAGGGGTCCTGATTCTGACCCGAAACTGCAAAAAGAGTAGCGCGGTATATGTCAATCACACTGGACAAGCAGAACTTGTAGGAGTTGACATAATGGCTCAATAGACGAAGCTCCGCATTTTCAATCTGTACGGACCACCAAATAAATCCATATCGCTCTCGAGTATGGACGTCAAAGACTCCAACTGCATAGTAGTCGGAGACTTCAACAGCCACTCGGAGAGATGGGGAAACTCGGACACAGACAGCAGAGGGGACGAAGTGGAAGATTAAGAGATAGACACAAATCTTTCCCTAATCAATAGGCCAGAGGATAGCCCTAGTTTATATTCTAAAACATGGCATACCAACTCGACTGCTGATTTGGCCTTTTCCACAAAAGGACATTCACCATAAAATAGACCGACAGGTGCTAAACCAACTGGCAGGTAGCAACCACAGGCCGATCAGGCTAGACATTGATATGGAATTAGGCCCACAGAAAACAAAACCGCCAAATTAACATGGCCAAATTAACAATGAGCGAGAACAATATATGGAGGCAAACATCGCCCTCAAAGCCACCACGGCGAAATACAAATACACTATTAACCAAACAGCAAGAGAAAGCTGGAAAAACAAAACGGAAAGCCTAAACCTGGACAAAGAAGGGAACAAGCTATGGAAGCTAGTCAGAGCCATTAACGACGAAACCCCGACAAATAAACAAATTACCATCAAGCAGGGCGAAAACTTGCTCACTGGTAAGAAAGCCGCAAACGCTTTTGTCGATCACTATGCCAGAGCAAACCACATCGAGGTCTCTAAAGATATGCATACATACATTAGTGAAGAGCAAAAGGGGCACGGCAACATATATACGGCACCTAAAGAGCATATGATGGCCAAATTTACAATGAGCGAAATGGAAGAGGCCATTAGAACATTAAAGAAAAGGAAATATCCCGGAAAAACAAAAGAAATGCTGATGGGGCCGGGCCGAACAGCGAAGAGGAAACCGATATCGGTCCTGAAAAATCTGGAAAAGGGAAATTGTACCCCAGGAATGGAAAGACGCAGTACTTCCACCAGTACCAAAGAATGGAAAGGACAAAACAGATCCGAATGGATACAGGCATATCAGCGTACTGAGCTGTGTTGGCAAACTGATGGAACGCATGATAAACACCAGACATATGTGGCATCAGGAAGGAAAACAAATACTAATTCCACAGCAGGCCGGCTTTAGACAGCACAGATCCACTGAGGACCAGGTCATCCTCATAGCCCAGGAAATAGAAGATGCCTACAAGGCACAGAAACACACAGTAGCCGTTTTAGGTGGACCTGGAGAAGGCATTTGACAAAGTCTGGAAAGACGGACTTAGAGTCAAGCTAAGGAGAAGTGTAGTGTGTTGGAGAATGTACATGTGGATCAACCACTACCTCAAACAAAGAACGGCCAGAGTCAAAGTACAAGGGCAGATGAGCAAAAAGGTGACACTCTAGCAGTGTGTACCCTAAGGGGGAGTACTGTCACCCACACTCGTCCTGGTGTATATAAACGATATTACAGAGAATATACCAAGAAGAGTCCATAGCTCAATGTTTGCAGACGATCTGGCTATGTGAACCACTGAAAAGAATCTCACCATAGCAAGAAATCGGATGCAGCAGGCCCTAACATCGATGGAAGAATGGGCACATTCATGGCTGGTCAAAATAAACAAGGAGAAAACTACATGCACAATATTATCGCTTTCAGTCAAACCACAAAACACCAAATTAAGCCTAAATGGCAAATTCCTGCAGCCAAACGACAACCCAAACTATATGAGAGTCACATTTGATCGGCGCATGACATGGAAAAGTCAGATCGAGAGAAACCGAATGAGAGCCAGAGAAAGAATGGCAATCATGAGGAAACTTGCTGGCACAAGCTAGGGAGCAGACAAAAGCATACTAATGAAACTGTACACTGGAAGAGTGAGACCAGTTCTCGAGTATGCATTGCGGCATGGACAACAGCAGCAAAAGGCGAACTTCGATAAAGTTAGCAAACTTTAAAACCAAGCCATGAGAATTATAACAGGAGGCATAAAGTCAACGCCAATTGTAGAACTTGAAAAAATTTCAAAACTGCAATCCATGACCGATAGAAGAGACTGCAGAGACTATCTGCAGTCAGAAAAACTCATAAGACCGACTGACCATCCAATGCACCAGAGACTAAACAATTTGGGAAATAGGAAACTAAAGCACATAAATTTTGCAGAAAGAGCCAAAGCAAAGATGCACGAAGATCCCATAAACGGACTAACAACACCAAAGCCCATCACTACTGTACGACAAATTACCTGGAGGCAGGATATATTTCCAGAGGTGGTTGAGATACTACCCTAAGATTTATATCGAAAAACTACCCAAGTATGGACCGGACCCATGCATATACCAACGGCTCTGTAACAAACACTACACAGAACGGAGGGGCAGGAGCATTCCTGAACCTACCAAATGGCAGAAAAATAACACTGTCATTCGCTACTGGTCAGAACACAAGCAATTTCAGAGCGGAGGCAGAGGCACTGAGGGCGGCAGTGGAAGAAATGGTGTCACATAAAGAAAATGAAAGCCATACAGTCCTGCTTACAGATGCTCTCGCCGTAGTCACAGCGCTAAAAAGACAGAAAAACACTGAGCTTAATGACTTAAGAGCAGCTCTCTGTCAACTATGCCATCATTCCGCACCAAAAAGGATAGTGGTACAGTGGGTCACATCACACTGCAACATCCAAGGCAACTAGGAGGCAGAACGACTGGCAAAAGAAGGTGCAAGACTACCACACACAGATACTAGTATGACGTACGAAGAGTCAAAACGGCTTATTAAAGCCAGATACATTACCAAATGGGAAACCGAACATACTGGTTACACCAAAAACGATGCATATTACCAGTTGCACCGAAGAGAGCAGGTCGTTGTCTTTAGACTTCGCACTGGCCACAATAGACTGAGGTACCACCTATTCAACAAATTGAAGATAGGTGGAACCGACGAATGCCCGTGTGGTACCGGGAAAATGACCGCTGAACATCTGCTGCAAAACTGCCCGACATACGAGGATCAGAGAGAGCAGATGTGGCCATCACCAGTGGAACCACAAGACAAGCTCTATGGCAGTGTCGATAGCCTCAGGATGACCGCCGCTTTTTTCGAAAAAAATAATGGTTACTGTCTGACTGCGTACGAAGAAGAAGAAGATAAAGTAACGCTTTTTCGAAGAGGAGACGTGACGGCATATCGTCATTTCAAGACGCAAATGTATTCATATTAGTAGACGTGCCGTCAAATCATTACAAAACGGTATACAGAGGGACCGAATTGGCGTCAGAGCGTGATTACAAGACGTGCTTGTACACAGAAGGGCATACGTGACGTCATATCGTCAGTACAAGACGTGCTTGTATACATAATGGTATGTGTGACGTCAGATCGTCAGTACAAGACGTGCTTGTATACATACGGGCATACATGACGTCAGATCTTCAGTAATAGACGCAACGGTATACATGAAAAGCAAACATTGTCGGATCGTCATTAAATGAGAAAACGGTATACGAGGTGACATACGTGGCATCAGAGCGTGATTACAAGACCTATAGGCAAACAGAGGGGCAGACGTGGCGTCAGATCATCATTACAAGACGTAAGGTTATACATATGGGGAGACGTGGCGTCGAATCATTATTACAAGACGTAAAGATATACAGAGTGGGCAGATGCTGAGTCAGAACATCGTTTTCTGAAAGCAACAGCAAAGATGTGCCGTAAGAGGTATACAACAACATATAGCCGCTGAAAACAATCGAGTGTGGGATTCCCCGAGAACAATGGAAAAAAAGAGGCATTTAAAGTCGCGATGTCAAATCGGTATACTGTTCTACTACAATTGGAAATAATTTACAAATATGTGAAACGAGACTTTTAAGGAGGTGATTGGGGGAAAATGAGTACTGCCACAAAGTGGGGATTACAACATGAATTACATTACATATAACAGAATACGCAATGAAGAAGACACATAAACGCCCAATCCTTAACACGTGAACAATATTCTAAAGCCAATACAAAAGTGAAGAAGAGCATCAGAAACGAGAAGAAAAAAGATATTTATGAAATGGCTCGAGAGAAAGAGGAAACTGCTGTAAAAGGATATATGAAATACATTTTCAACACAAATAAATTAACAGGCAAATATAAGCATGTACATGGTTTTATCAAAGGTAAGGCAGAACAGTTGATAACCAACACCAAAGAGGAAACAGAGAGATGGGTTGAACATTTCGCGGAGCTTTTAAACCGCCCGAATATGCAATATTATTCTGACCTTCAGACAGCGGAATCGAAAGAGGCTAACAGCAGAAACAATTTAGAAGTCAATTCGCCTTATTAAAGACGGCAAAGTGGCTGGTCAAAATGAAATCTCAGCGGAAGCGACCAAAGCGGACATTGACAAATCAATAATTGTGTTACGCAAGCTATTCGGTAAAGTCTGGGAGAGGGAAGAAAGACCAAAAGACCAGAAATATATCTATGTAATAGAGTTGCTAAAAAAGAAGATATCCACAGAAGTGTACTAATTACAGAGGAACAATGCTGTTATCGGTGCCCTGATAATTTTTTAACAGGATCGTGCTAAAGAGATCAGCAGTTGAAGGATGAGCAGACTGGCGTTCGACAAGACTTGTCCAATGCAGACCATATATCAATAGGGAGAATAATACTTGATAAACGTATGGAATGGACATCACCCTTTGTTATATAATGTGGGGACTACGAGGAAGCCTTTTTTCCAGCTTGGACAGGGTATCGCTATGGAAGTTGCTCAGACACTATAGAGTGCCTCCAAAGTTATCTAATATAATCTATAAAACATATGAAGTAACACGATGTCGATTGCTACATGAAGATCAGCTTTTTGAACCCTGTGAAATAAGAACGGGAGTTCGACATGGCTGCCTACCATCACCATTGCTCGTCCTGCTGGCTATTGACTGGATTTTGAAGTCGACATTATCGTCAATCGACGACGGCACTACATGCACATCTTTAGACATCTTGCGAATCTCTACTTTGCTAGTGATGTTGATCTTCTTTGTCAAACCCACAGCCAGATGCAAAATAAGATACGCATTCCTTAGTAGACGTCACTACAATTGGGGATAAACATACACATAGACAAAACACAGGTTTTAGCGAGAAAAAAAATAATGACAGAATTGGGTTGGAAGCCACGCACCTTCAGAATTTAGAGTTTTCACATAACTAGGAAGCTATTTAGACAGTATGATATATATATATACAACGATTTTCAGTTAATAAGAATACAGAAGGCGAGAAGAGCTAACATTTGTGTTCGATATTATGGAAGCCAAACGATATTAAAACATTCACGGAAATAAAAATCTGAACTCCAACATCAACTCCGTTCTTTTATTCTTTGGTCTGAACATGGAGAATAACACGTGCACTAAAAAAAGGTACATACTTTCTAAAATGGTTGCTTGCGCCAAATATAAGGGTGGAACTGTATGGCAAGATCACCAACATGGAACTGATGGGGAAAATTGAACAGATACCAGTGAATCATGAAATACGATGGACGCGATTGCGATCGATACGCTGCACCCTACACAACTAATGGTTAGCATTACCAGACAGGCTCCGTGTCTGGATCCACGTTGCAAGAAACGTAGAGGGAGACCGAGACACCCATGGAATCGAGAACTGGAATTTAATGTAAAAGCAGCAAACGAGATGTGAACATAATTGGCTTTGATGGCTCATGATAGGAAGACGTGTGGAATGTTTGTTGACCACCTATGCTCCAAAGGGACCTGATGCATTTTTTATTTTATTGATTGACAGATAAATTATGTATATCGATTTTAAAAAAAATTATTTTCAGTAGAGTTCTTTCATCAAGCACGATAGTATTTACATTGCTCGTCATTAGTTATGTGTGATTTAGAGCTATAGAGTTAATTGAGTTATTTGGTACGACTATTACCATTGAGGTGATACGATATGCACGCCAAATACCTTCTGGATAATATATATATATATATATATATATATATATATATATATATATATATATATATATATATATATATATATATATATATATATATATATATATATATACATAATGTACATGTTAAAAAAAAAATTAGTTATCGGTGTGCCGTGGAACGAATGTGTCCGTACACGAATAACGATGTGTATATCCAATTCTTAGTTCTTAGTCAACTTGTATTTCTACAGGGGCACATGCCCTTGTGCAGATCCCAGCTATTGTATGATATAGCTGAGATAATGGTTTCCTGTTTAGCGGGCTAGGTTCGGGCAGTTTAATACTTCTAATACTCTGCTGGTTTGGAACAAGCGCTTACGGAGGGTGGTTAAATGATGTGCTAGCCCATCTCAAAAGACTCAAACACTACAGCAAAGTAGACCCGCATCCTGTTAGGTACCATGTATGTTGCTACGAACAAGCCACTAAACCATGACCGGTGTTATGCCATGGCACACATCTATTCGACTCTTACGTCATGCTCTCTGTGAGGCAATTGTGCTATTTTTGTACTTGCCATACACACATCCTGGTTGACTGCTCGTATACAGAGTACGTCATGAAACCATTTTTGTTTCCATTTCACGTCTGCAGAAAAAGGTTGTGCCATATTTTTGCGAACCATTCTAAACGATTAGAGAAAATGCCCTTAAAATGCCAAATAATTGTTTCTTTATTCGCAATTTATCTATTTCAACAAATAAGAATAACACTACTAAAAAAGCATTATTGTACGCATTAAACACATATAGTGGTCATCATCTGGTTGATCAGTCATATAAATGTGTGTCTGTCTGAGAATGTCTGTCCATGTGCAGCTGTCATCATTTCTCCATAAGTCAGTTCGTCAATTCTCTCTGCATACATTTGATGTAAAAGTGTGTCTTGGACGCCACCTTCATCTTTTTCCGTGAATCATGTCCCTTAGTATATTTTGTCGAAGAGTTCCATGTCACACATTGGATCCAGTTATTGCCATGGGATCGGCTTTCTGTCCGATTCACTCTTTCCATTCTACGGATCACCACATGTCAAAGACTTACGAACGAATGCATCCTTATCTGCCCCATACTGTGGCAGTCGGGCATATTCATATTGCGATTTGCTCAGTTCTATCCTGATATTCTTTGACCGTATAAATGTACGTTTTGCTCTAAAGAAGCCGTTTTGCTAATGTTTTAATGTATGTGTCTCATTGCGGTCATCTTCTATGACGGTTTGCGTTACGTATAGTTCTGAACTTGGTCAATTATGTCTCCATTGATGATAATATCCATTTGCCTCAGTGGTTTGTCTATTATCAAAGTCTTTGTCTTGAATTTGATTATTACAATGAGAAATGCGTTAATGTGTTGTTAATAT
The DNA here is from genome assembly GCA_036924085.1 of Ariolimax columbianus. Classification (NCBI taxonomy): domain Eukaryota; kingdom Metazoa; phylum Mollusca; class Gastropoda; order Stylommatophora; family Arionidae; genus Ariolimax; species Ariolimax columbianus. The sequence continues at coordinate 6,813,128 of JAVGWX010000004.1, forward strand.
ATTCACGCAACATTTGCTAATTTGGTTTATAGTTTTAAAGTTTATACCATATCTTTGGCTCCCCTACATTTTACATTATCATCTCAGAATATGCGTTATAGAGACACTGCACAATTAGGCAACCATCCCATTACCCCAATCTTAATAAAACTAGAAGATGTAATTATTATTTATTGACAAAAACATCACCTGTTAATCTCCATGTGTGTGTTGTGAATTAACCTTGTAATTGAATTTTTGTTAACTGTTTGTTGCACTATCTGAATACATTTACATTAGTGAAGCGGTAACATTCATGAACATAATGTCTTCTTTGGAAATGAGGTGTTAATTATTTATTCGAACTTTAAGCTTGTAAATTGACGAAATCTTCCAATAACCAAAATTGTACTCTCCGTGGCTACATTCTTTACTTTGTCGAAAATGCATGTACTAAATTGTATGTGCGATTATGGCAAGGCGAAGTAAAAGTAAATCTTATCCAGGTTATGGCTCATAATCAAAGAAATTGCAGAAATGTCGAACATGACAATTATTTTCAGATCCACGGATGTTTAATTCAAATCATATAATAGGTAATTCAATTTTAGATTGTGTTCATTAAGTACTCAATAAGTCACTGTTTCATCCAATTTTATTTACTCAGTTTGGTGCAAGCGACCATTGATGAAAGCCCGGAATGTCTTAGTTCTCATGACAGGTCAGGTCATCTGGTAACCGGTGAGGTCGTTGGCGTACATATGAAGACATCCGCACAATACCACATCACCAATTTATGTGAGCGGCCTCTGCACGTGCCTCATCTATTCGCAGATTGGTTCATTCTTGTATGTTGTCCACACACCTTTGTTTTGGGCGACCTCTTCGTCGTCTGCCATGCACCTTTCCATAGATGATCGTATTTGGAAGACCATTTGATCTCAATATGTGACAGTACCAAGCGAGTTTCCTTCTTCTGACATTTGCCAAGAGCTCTTCAAAAGGCTATATTGATGTTGTAATTATATCTCGCATTTCATCATTTGTAACTCAATCTTTGTACGTGAAGTTTAAAAGTCTTCGGAAACATATCATCTCCAAGGCCTGTATCCTTCACTGAAGGTCAGCTACAACTGCCTATGCCTCACATGCATATAGAAATAGTGACAGTACCAGTGTACGCATTAATCCGATTTTCGTGCATAGTGCTAACCGTTTATCTTGCCAAATTTTGTTAAGCCGTGCAAGCGCTGCTATTGTCTTTGCTATTTTTGCCAACACCTTACATTTTGATCCTTTATCACTGACAATCGACTATAAATATTTAAAACGGCCAACCACTTCGAGTTCCTGACCATTAGCGTCTATCATGCTGTTAAAGCCCTCAGCGTTGTTGGTCTTTAATTTTGTTGTTCCAGCGTTTATCCCCGTACCATAGTCAAGAGCTGTTTCATCGAGCCTTCTGAGCCATTTATGGAGTTCTGCTTCTGAACCCGCCAACCCGTAGATATCCTCTGCAAAACGAAGTTTGGTAATCGTTCGGCCCGCTATTTTGACAGGTGAACATGATCTCCAAGTGCCTCACTAATAATTCCCTAAAAGAGTATATTGAAACGAGTTAGAGAGAGTGTACACCCCTGTCTCACACCAACTGATGTGCAAACCAGTCCCCTCGCCTCCCATTCACAAGAACTTTGCTGAACGCATTATCATAAAGGTGTTCAAGAACCGTTATAATATTTCCGTTTATGTTATACATCATCATGGTTGCCCGTGGCGCTTTATGATATACCCTTTAATCGCCTTTATAAAGTCAACAAACACATGCTATTGTTGTTGCTGCTGTTCTAGATAGTCCTCGACTAGCAGGATTAAAATAAATGTATGTTATTATGTTTCTTCTTTCCTGTCTGAACACTTCTTGCTCCTTGGCAATGATGTTCTCTTCTTCGGGTTTCAGTCGGTCGAGGATTAATCTAAGCATGACCTTGCTAGGGTGGCTGATGATGCTTATTATTCTGTAATTTGGCACAGCTTTAGGTTTCCTGACCTATGAAACGGTATAACCATTGATTATGTCCATAAGTCTGACCAGTTATATGTCGCCCATATTTTGGTGCAGATGTGTGTCAGGCCTTCCATCACTACGTTTCCACCTGCCTGTTAGAGCTCTGCTGGCATATTGTCCCTTTTTCATGCTTTTGATTTCTTGTTGAACTTCATCCAATATTGGTTCAGGTTCTTTCTCATCCGAAAGTAGGATTGCAACTGATCGCTTAATGCTATCTTCAAACATGGTTCTGCAGTAATATCTCCGTCTATTCAGTATGTCTTTGGATTCTTTTAATGTGGTATCCTCATTGTCATTGATGACATGTAGAACTGAAAGGAACTCCCTTACATATTCAGTGCAACGAATTAACTTTGTGAATTCCCTCCATATGTGTATTCTTTATTATATTCGTAAAATTCATTACTCTCTTAATCACCACAAGTGACTGATTGTGTATAGTATTCACCTCTTTTAGTGTAGTATTTTCTGTCTTGCACAACGATGCTGACTCCTTTAAAAGATGGGGTCCCAAATAATTGGTAAACTCTGTTGATTATTTACCCGCTAGAATCCCCACATGTTCCATTTAATCTGCGGAGGAAAACTAACGTCTGGTCAGACAAAACACACCGATCAGACATATTAGTCAGGATCAGACACACCATATTGATCAGACATGTAAGTTGATGTCAAAACAAAACATACTGATCAGACATATTAGTCAGGCACAGACACAAAATACAGATCAACATTATTAGTCGGGATCAGACATAATATGGTAATAAAACATATTAATCGAGATCAGACACAACATACTGATCAAATATATCAGTCGGTGTCAGACACAACATACTGATCAAACATATCAGTCGTTGTCAGACACAACATACTGATTAAACATATCAGGCGGGGTCAGACACAACATACGGATCGGACATTTCACTCGCGGTGAGACAAAATATTTTGGCCAAGACCCTCACATCCATTTCGCTGTAGTCACCCATGAAAATGGGCTGTTGTCATGTCAGCCTGGTTAACGAGGTGAGCGTTGGATGTGATCATCGTAGTAGTTATCGACACACAGATGAAACAGCAATCGCCTAGAGGACTCTCATGTCCGCCCTCTTCAGCACTGTATGGATGTAAAGAAAGCTATGCGAAGCAGCCACTTAAAGTATTTTGCAGGTCTCTTGCAAGAGTAAATATATTTATATTGGGCATTCAACAACAACAATAACAACAACAACTATTTAGTCAAAAAAAAATATGTTAGAAAATGCCTTTTGTTAAGCAATGAAAAAGTGTTCGTCATAAACGTGTCATCATTTGATGTTGTACACATATCCGCCATGTTGCAGCTGCATAACAACACGTCGATGAGCTATTGTCTAACGGTAGGTACTGTCTGCAAATCGTATTATATAACATTAGAATGTTCAATTCACTTTTTCAATCGATAATGATGTATGTATAAATACAATACATTATGACGGGGCTGGAACTCAATAAGAGTTGACTTCAATACACACACGGTCAAAATGTAGACTTAAAGGGAAACAGTCAGAGACGTTAACCGATAATTCCGTGCCCCATCTATTAGAGTAGAGAACAGACAGAGACGTTAACCGATAATGCCATGCCCCATCTCTTATAGAAGAGAACAGTGAGAGACGTTAACCGATAATTCCATGCCCCATCTCTTAGAGAAGAGAACAGACATAGACTTTAACCGGTAATTCCATGCCCCATCTCTTAGAGAAGAGGACAGACAGAGACTTTAACCGGTAATTTCATGCCCCATCTCTTATGACCATTTACATGGCTTCCATGGCTTCGTAACCCTCAATTCAAAAGAACTCCACAAGTCCCTACTAACTAACAAAATTTACTAGATGGTGTCAGGAAACTGATGTGGTGATAATATATTACATTATGTCCCTGTTTTGTGATGACCGACGTCTCGGAATACGCTTCCGAGTTGGTCAAACTGCTACCGTCTCTATTATTTTATTATAACATGAAAATGGAGTCTACAAATGTTAAAATGATTTCATCTCAAAATATCACAGCAATGCTGAAGTAATGATTGCGAGACAAACACACCTACTGCACAGTTATCCCGAGTATTCCAGTGTTACCCATCAGCTGTTTAACCGGCAGACCTTTTCATCGCATTTTCTGCTAACTTAAATAATAATTCGGTGCTAGTTCGTCATGTTGTCTACATTAGATACACATATGTTTGCTATTGTACAAACTGTAACCATGTTCAGTCATCTGATCTGTCAGATCTTTTTCATGAGATGTATGCAAATGTATGTTCTCTACGCTTTGAAACCTAATGGGATACCAATTATGAGATATTCGATTAGACATTGAGGCAGACACCAGAACAAGTCAGTCTATTATCACTCGCTTACCTGTGTCAGTCTATTATCACTCGCTTACCTGTGTCAGTCATGTCAATCAAATAATGCCAATCATTTTACTGTTATCAGCTGATTTCGGTAATGTGTTTTATGTGTTTCGCCAATGTCTCTTGTTCGTGTCTTCCCTGTTCTATCTCATAGTTTTATATAAGTGACTTCACCTGACAATCGCATTCCCATAAATCGGCGCAAGCATGCATATAGTAGTTGCACGTTATTGTGTCTCCCATGTCACAGAGCAGTACAATAGAGCGCACATTAAATTTGATGTTCCGTATGTTTTGAAAGACTACATCTATTTATATAGATAATACAATGATATCGCTTCTTTCGTACTCTTTAAAGTATGGTTATATGTGTAGAGTGCATTTTGTTAAGTTCCAGTCTTGTGTAGTTCACATATCGCTCACCAGAGTTTCTCGCCTATCGTTGTTTCTCATTACAGTGAGTTTATCTCAGTATATTAAATTCATGGCACTTCTGTAATATTCGCTCTGCACTCTGGGGCACCATTCTACATGTACGCATTATTGAATTAACAATATCGCAGAGTCGGTTATTTACTGTTCTAAGGTGCAACAAAACAATTTACACATCTATGTTTATATTATACACAGTAATCGTAATGCCAATGTTGATGAAAATCTAAATTATTATGCAACCAAGTTTTTCAGCTGACATATACATGGGACGTGTGGTTCCTCGGTTGCAGAAAACTCCTTTTCCAGTCCACCTGATCTCTTTTTTTTCAGTATGCCATAATGCAAAGCAATCCAGTTGCTGGTTTGCTCAGTTCAAATTGTTGAGCGAATAGACCTAGTCGCGTTCACGGAGTAATGATTTTACATGTCATAAGTTTTACATTTTGTGGACCGAGATTAATGTTCAACAATATCTCAGTTACAACAGTAATATTATTTTTTTTTTTCACATAAGTATAACAACATTTATTTCCTTTAAACTGAATGTGTCCTCAACATGTTCATGTTAATCTATGTTCACATTAGCTCACCAATTCATTATTACATTCTTTGCTGACACGTTGGAATAAATTGCTGCTCAGCAATATTGTTGATATGATTGAGTCATTAACCATTGCATTACGTTGCACACTTCTGTTCATCCTTGTATAATTCTTTTATTTGGACATGGAAGGGTAACACATTAGTATCTTTATCTCTCTCTCTCTATCTCTCTCTATCTCTCTCTTTCTCTCTCTCTCTCTATCTCTCTCTCTCTCTCTCTCTCTCTCGCTTCTGTCGCACTCTTTATATCAATCTCTTGAAGTGGATTACTTTGAGATGGACATTAAGAAGGCCACCGGCTTCAGGTAGGTATATATTAAGTTTAGAAAGTAGGTTCAAATTATACATACAACTGATCCATGTCTACTATTAATGAAATGTTGTTAAATGTCCTTCATTGGAATGTTCTACTTGTTGAAGAGATGTTATTTATGTGTTATTCCCTTCATGTTTCTTAATACGCTTATGTATCTTAGTACACTCCTGTCTTCTAGCACATTCGTGTCTCTTAGTACACTCATTTCTCGAAGTACATTTGTGTTTCTTAGTGCACTCCTATCTTTTAGTACCTTCGTTGTTTCTAGTACACTCATGTATCTTAGTACACGCCTGTCTCTTAGTTCACTTCTCTCTGTTAGTACACACTTTCTCTTAGTACATTCACGTCTCTTAGAGCACTCTTTCTTTTGGTACACTCACGTCTCTTAGTACACTCATGTCGCTTAGTACACCCCTGTCTCTTAGTACCTTATTGTTTCTTAGTACACACATGTATCTTAGTATATTCATTTCTCTAAGTACACTCATGTTTCTTAGTAAATATTATGCATGTCAGTACACTCCTTGTCTCTAAGTACACTCTTGTCTCTAAGTACACTCTTGTCTCTTAGTAAACTCATGTCCCTTAGTATCTTCGTGTTTCTTAGTACACCCATGTATATTATTACATTTGTGTTTCGTAGTACTCTCGTATCTCTTAGTACACACATGTGTCTTAATACATTCCTGTCTTTTGGTACAGGTATGTCTCTTAGTGCCGTCGTGTTTGTTAGTACACCCGTGTCTCTTAATACACGCATGGCATTTACTGCACATATGTTTCGTAGTAAACTCCTGACTCTTAGTACATTCGTGATTCTTTGTTTCTTAGTACACTCCTGTCTCTGAATACACTCATGTCTCTTAGTACACCCCTGTCTTTTAGTACGCTACTGGCTCTTAGTACCTTCGTGTATCTTAGTGCACACCTGTCTTCTAGTGCACTCCTGTCTCTTAGTACCTGCCTGCCTCTTAATTAATGCATGTCTCTAAGTAAGGTCATGTTTCATAGTTCCTTCAAGTCTCTTGGTACATTTTTATTTCTAAGTACATTCATGCCTGTTAGTACGTGTATGTCGTTTAGTACACGATGTCTCTTTATAACTGCATGTCTTTTAGTACATCATTTTATCATAGTTCCTTCATACTTCATAGTTCCTTCAAGTCTCGTAGTACCGGCATGCCTCTTGGTACATCCATGTCTCTTAGTAAGTTAATTTCTTTTAGTACATCCATGTCTTCTATTGCCGTCCTGCCTCGTAGTACATGTATGTCTCTTAGTACATTCATGTCTCTTTGTAACATCATGTCTCTCAGTAACGTCATGTCTCTTAGTTCATATGCTTAATACTTTTGTATATTTGTGTACATCCGTGTCTGTCATTACCTTTATCTTTTAGCAACGTCATGTCTCTTAGAACATCCATGGCTTTTAGTTCGTTCAGGTCTCTTAGTCCATGTATATATCTTAGCACATCCGTGTCTCTTAGTACCATCATGTCCATTTGTGAATCCATGTGTCTTGGTTCCGTACTGTCTCCTAGTACCTCCAAGCATCGTGGTTTCTTCATGTCTCTTAAGACCTACCTGTCCTTTAGTACATGTCTGTCTCTTGGAACCGTTGTGACAATTAGTACCTTCTCTGTCTCGCAGTAATTTCCGGTCTCTTAGCCACATTTAAGCCATTTACTACCGTTACGTCTCTTTTTAAGTGCATGTCACTTTGTATATTTCCTGTTCCAAAGAACAACGAGGATCCATCGACCCTCGTCATGGAAGTCCTGAAAATACCGTACATGGTACCCACGGATAATTTGAGAGCCTTGAACGGGATATAAAATCAATAGAACAGTCATTGTTCGATTTTCTTAAACAATGCTAGTTAACAACTGTCCAACCAAAATGGATACCGTCCAACGGCTTCTACGTCATTCACGTCACATGGAAAGTTTAAAGCAAGTGATCATTTCTTTGCCAAAACGATAGTGCACGGAAAGTTGAGGCGATAGCATTGAAGAAAAACAAAAGTAATTCACCAAAATGGGGAGAATATGCTTGACTGATCTCTCACACATGGTCAACACTGAGTTTTGCAACTCACACCTTATACAGCACGTTGAAAATACTTTAGATTACTGACATATATTTAATAGCTTACTACCTGCATCGTAATATCAATTTGCCTAACACACTTTATTTTTCTATAAATGACACCTGACCTAGGTTTAACGTGTTCAACTCGTATTTCTCCGAACTGTCATATGCTGATAGACCAATACACCTCAGTGCAATATGACATGGACACATTTAAGAAAAAAAATACATCGGATCGATGATCAGCATATTGAACAAAATAATTGACGTTTAAGAACAGTCGAAATGATGTATAAAATATAAATATGACTTCTAGGCATGGGTTGGTAAACATAATATAACACTACATTAAAAAAAAAAAAATAACTAATACATTGGACTTATGCAATTAATACAAAATAATGTACATTTAATTATGTTTACGTTTATCGAAACAGTCAAATAGCTCTTGTACATTGCTGCCATAATACGTTGGTCATTGGGAATAAATTTGACAATTAGTTTGCCACTATGGAAATTTGTTTAACACTTACAATACATTTTTTTAAAGTGTCTGTGACAGTGGCGGTTTATTTAAAGACAATTTCATCCTTTCAAATAGTGATTACAATGTATGACAAGTGATACGCTATTCACAATTAGAACACATAACGCAACAACTGTATTAAAAATAATCGATACTTTAGTTTACGTTTCCAAAACATTTACAGACACAAACATATTATCCTTTACAAGTAGTACTGAAGAATAACAACCAATACTGTTATATTTTGTTTTCAATTTTAAAGTTACGTGTCCTTTAAAAGACGCGGAACTTATATACTTCATTATCCATGGTTGGATGTTTTTATTGGCCGAAAATGAATGTGTTTTGTGGAAAAGAAAATCAAAATTAGTGTTAGACAGAGTCATGGTTAAAGAAATATCAATTTGAGTCATGTCACATATGAGTGTAAAATGATGTTGCTGCACAGGCAGTTCTCACTAGGACCGACTCGATCGTACATGTCTTCATCAAATAATGAATATCCGGAGATCTACATCACTAAGTGAATGTGTGAAGTTAAGTATACTCAACTCTAATGTCATCGCATTGCTCCCATAAAGTTGTGAAAGCTGGACAATTACAAGGCCGCTTAAAAATATAGTGAATGCATACGAATAAAGAAAATGCCTTAGACGGCTATTTGACATTGTCTATAAAGAATGTATTTCTACTTAGCAAACACAATTACGTTCCAAATGGAATGATATGTCTAGTGTCAGCTGGGAGAAACGTTGGGCCTACACCAGGCACATGTGCTGCAGATCAACAATAATAGTATACTCCGGACAACGTTAGTCATACGCCATCCCACAGCAATATATTAGGACTGATGTTACATCATGTTAAATATCCTAAACTCATTTACAATCGAACAATGCATTTCACGATTTCAAGTTTTTTGATATAAGAATGATCACTGATTTTGTTTGTTCTGTACGCCATAACACTTATAGATAACGTTTACATATTTAATTTTAATTCAAAAGATACATTGTTTAAAATTGTAGAAGAGAACAAACGTGTCCATACATTGGAAACGATTGGGTTAGTGAGAATAACAATCAGCCTATTATGATTACACTCACTTCAGAAAAATTTAGCCATATTGTGTGTGTATGCTGCTAATGGATACGCACGTGCCTGAATAACGGCACTTACTGTTTTTATAATTATTTTTTTTGTATCTAGACAGCAGCAATCATACGCCCACAACCTTTTACATATTAGGTACATCTAGTTATCATCATAATGTAGTTGATCATTTACGCGGCTGTTAGTATGATTGTTGTATTATGTCGATCAGTCCCAATGATTTTAGTTAGATTGTTAGATTATGTCGATTAGTCCTTAGGCTGGAAGTATGTCTCATAATGTGTTCCAGTCAACTCATTCTTGATTTGTGTATTATTTTCAATATGTATTTTGGAACTCCTACTTTTGTGAGGATAGTGTCGTAATATCTGCTTTCTGTCATCAACTCACTATATCAGTGATAATATATCACATTTCACCGAGAAGGGTCACACATTTTATCATTGCGATGAGGAATCCATGTGGTAGGTGCACATGAATAACAACCAGTAAGTATTGGAAATCCGGCAATTCTCCGACTAAGTAATAAGAATACAGTGAATGACCACACCTTTCACCTGTACTGTGATACAGACATGTGCGCCCACATCAGAGTGAGGAGGAACATTTTAAACTATTCTACGACCAAATACATAACTGTGTAAATACAACCCACAACAAATACATCTCCATAGAAAAAGGAGACTGGAATTCTAAAGTTGGCCTTGATACATATAAAACCTGGCTAGACACGTGATGAACCATACATCAACAGAATTTCAAACGCGAGAGTGTACCGAATACTAGAATTTACTGAATACAATCACCATGTGCTTGTAAATACGCTAGAAAACCGCATGTCCTCGAGAAAGACCACATTGCACTGGTCTCCCAATGAAGCAATTTACAACAACATTGACTGCTTACTGGTACAGACTAGATTCATTTCCAGCATTAAGAGAATCAAAACTGAAACCTTTCGGAGAACGGACATGGGTTAGTGACCTTGACCTGCTCATGCTAACGTGATTCATCCCATTTAATAAAAAAAATGACACGATCTCAAGATTACAGGATCAAATACGACCTTTGTCGGGTTATAACACTCATGTTGTGGAAGCGGTTCAGACCATGTTGTAGAGAAATCATCTTCCATTTCTTATCACATTCAGAAAGAGAGGTGACAGATATAACTCAATGACATAATCTTGCAAATACCATTGTCAGATACACCGCTGGAAAACAAAAACGGAGACACATGCCCCGAGTCTCTGAATGTATATTATAACTGTGCGACACATGGACAGTTTTCAAAAATGAGAAAAATAACTCTTTTAGGACTGACAAGTACGTGATAATTAATACGACTAACCTGACCAAAACGACAGAAGCAAAAGAGGAGTGTATATCAGAACAGTCTCACAAATACAGTACTGCATTACCAAGAGCAACATTTAAAGAGCGCACCGGGTTAACGACCCGACAAGGAAGATCCTACCCAAAGTGAGAGTATTACATGACGAGACAGGCAACACATTGCCTGCAGGCAGAAGAGATGTTTTTTCGGAGATGAACGGGATACTGCTCCAATGTATATAACGTAAATACAAACGGGGACCCTACAGTGGCATTACTGGAAGACCCACATAACGATTACCATACTTTTACCATCGATGTTGTGGTGCAAAGTCTCTCGAGAAGGACAAGGCGACTGGTATAGATAACATGCCATGCCAACAAATAACACACAGCGAGACTGTGATTATAGACATTCTCACGAAAATCTGTAACACGATCTGGCAGACGGAGGAATGGCCAACACGTGCGAGCAAAACCACTGATTATCGCCCTACTTAAGCCGGGTAATCTCAAACAACTATCAACATTTCCGAACCACCTGTCTAATCAGCCGCCTGGGAAAGACATGCTTAATGTTATTTTTAACAGGCTTCAACCAAGGACGGAAAGCGCTAGTCCTGATAAGAAAGCTGATTATTGGGCTGGTCGCAGCTTAATTGAACACATTTTTATTCTGCATCTGTTTAACGAACAATACATCCACCCAAATCAAATGATATATCAAGTCGTCGATGACGTTAATGAAACTGTCAACATGTTCTGTTATGAGGCCCTTTAGACAACTATGCGAAAATATATGAAATGGTGTCGGAATAACTACTTCATTGAGATACTTAAGCCATGTGTGTAGTCTTCTTTAATGGTGTAACTGGGAAATGGTTTAACCGGTGTTCAACAATGCTATATACAATAACCCACACTATTCGACGTTTTTCTTAAACGCATGTCTGAATCACTGAAGGATCACGTGGGTACTGACAGTATATTAGTTCGTTGTCTTCTTCTTCTTCATCGTACGCTGTTTACAGGTTTATTAGGTCGTTGAATCATCCATCGGTTTTCTGGTGACTTTACCGGTCTAGCTGGAACGGAGCTGGATCTTCCAAGTCTAATCTCGAATATTAACAATCCCGCATACAATTTTGGAATGGAAATTAGTGCAGAGATAAGTACAATTAGGGTGAGGATCATATATGGTTTAAAAAGTCAGATTGCGATTAATTTTGAACCATTTGCAAATTGTTAAAATGTTAACACTGCTAGCACTGATCGATGCGGAATGTTCCATGACTGAAATTCATGACCATGTCTGCTCTGACCAAACTGCGTCCTTTATAAATGAATCTTAGCATCAAGCTCAAATCCAAGTTGACTTTAATGTATACACTTGCTACTTCCGTTTATTAAAAGCGTCCTGTAAGGTAATGTGCCTTGGAGGCGTAAGAGAGGGAGACAAACATATATCGGTTGACTATCTCAGAGAGTGAACTGGAAAGTCCATAGCTAAAATAAATATACTGGCGGCACACAACTGAGTAGAGTTACGGCAGCTGTTTCGACAATTCCCAGTGTTGGTGTCCCAATGATTGTTTCAGTTACATACATGATGATGGTGATGACGCCTATCATTGTGAGGACATTGTCGTTAAAACGGATGCCTGTCCATCTCTATCAATTATAAGGTTTCAAATTGCATACGCTTCAAAGTTGTTTTCAGCTTTCTTTGCCAAAGTATGCCTTTTAGTCAGATACATAGCTCATTCATGTGTGGTGATTATTATTTTCCACGGGCATGTCATACTATTGAGTTTAACATTCTGTTTTTATCTGACACCTTTTATTTTGCAAATGGAATAACTGTTTTATTCTTTTTTCTCATTTGACGCATTTTCATTGATGGTGTGTCCTAAATAAGTAAACGCCTGTACGTGTTCCTTTGTTTCTCTATTGATCGTCATAGTCATTACCCTACCTTGCATTTATATTACACTGTGTGCGTCTTCAATGTGTTGATCTTCATGTCACATCTTTGATATTGCTGTAAATTTTTTCAAGTATCATTTCCTGATCCTCCAACGATCACTTGGCCATCTGCACGTTTAATGTAATTCTCTTTCATATCATTTACTTTAACATTCATATTACACGTCTGAACAACATTTGCTATCATCATTTCAAAATATCTGTTACTTAGACTTCGTGAAAGCAAGCAAACTGTGTATTATTGAAATTGGCATTCGTATTGCGGCGTTAGAGGTAAAATTCTTGGATCGCCGCAAGACGAGCTACTGCAAAAGCATTTGTCTAGAATGTTTTCATGAATAAAGAACGAAATTCAGAGGAGCGAAGACGATCAGATACCGTCGTAGTTCTGACCATAAATTATGCCGACTAGCGATCCGCAGGAGTTGCTTCGATGACTTTGCGGGCAGCTTCCGGGAAAACAAAGTGTTTTGGTTCCGGGGGAAGTATAGTTGCAAAGCTGAAAATTAAAGGAATTGACGGAAGGGCACCACCAGGAGTGGAGCTTGCGGCTTAATCTGACTCAACACGGCCAACACTGAAATGACTGACATGCCGAGACCACTTTCCTTTGGTCTAATATGGAACGGGTGCTGGATTTAGACCCTCGGGAATTTGAGGCTATGACATATGTGGCTCGGTTGGTTTGCATCCAGTGTTTGATAAAGGAATTGACGGAAGAGCACTATCAGCAGTGGAGCCTGCGGCTTAAATTGACTTAACACGCCACTAATGTAGAATGGCTGTCAAAGCGAGAGCACCTTCGTGGGGTCTAATAGTGATGGTATTAGACCCACGGAAGACAGGTCAGTCTCTTAACCCCCTAATGAAAGAGCGTCTGCTATGGTAATCTGGTCTTAACCCTGCAGAAATCGCAGGTACCAGAAACTTGGCCATTGACAAACTAAAAAGCCCTCTAGTGATACGTCTGGTCTAATATTGAACGGGTGTTGGAAATAGACCCTCGGAAGACAGGTCAGTTTTACCCTACCAATGACAGGGCGTTGCTACGGTAATCCTGATCAACTCGAGAGGAGCAGCAGCAATTTGGTTCACGTACTAGGCTGATAAGCCAACGGCACGAGGCTACACGGTAAGGGATTACGGCCGAACGCCTCTAAGCCGAAATCCCGCCCAAAAGCTCAGCACGAATGCAAAGGGAGGCTTCGACATGGTGGGGACCTGGGGCTCCCGCTCCAGCCCCTCCCGGTCGAGCCGCAGAATGAGGTCTCTGCCGTCCGCCGATCAAAGCGGGCGGGAAGCTGCTCGGTATTCACCCCATACGGCGATGATGTATGAAACTATTTGTAGAAGACTTAGTTCTCGGTCGGGGTGCCCTAAGCAGTAGATCAGCTACCTCACTGCGAACTGCTGAGACTCAACCCTTGACCATGAGATGTGTCCGCACACCAGGCGAACAACATATCCGTGCAATGACCAGGCTTGTCCCCTGGTCAAATGCACTATTTCGAGAGGAATCACAGGTCGCTGACATTTGGTCCACGTGCTTTGCTGATAAAATACCATCTGAGGGACTACGGCCGAACGCCTCTAAGCCAGACACCCGTCCTAAATCTCAGCACTGCTGTGATTGGAGGCTACGACATGGCTGGGGCTTGCGTCTCAGCCCGGCCCGGTCGAGCCGCAGAAATGCACCTGATAAAATGCACTCCTCCTTCGCTCTTTGCCTCTGTCTGCTATCAGTCATCCCAATGGACGCAAAAGAGATGCAGTCCAGCGGACATTGCACCTCCTGCCCTATTGTGACTATCTCCCGGGTGTCGTGGAATGCTATGCGTACCATCACTGCAGATGAGCCGAGAAAATAAAGGGAGCAAAGAGATACCTCACTCACATGCATATGCTACGTTTCTGGCAGGACTTGACGATCCTGGGACACAGTCACACTGGACTGCCTCTCTTCCGAGAACGTAGAAACTAGTACATAGTCCATCATATCAATTCCAAACCCTATAGACACGAGTAGGGAAGACTTGATAGTCCTGCAAGATAACTTCCTAAGAGAGACAACTCTGACCAAAAACAACTGCTGCCTTTCAGTTAGGATGGGGACAGCCAAAGACTAAGGAGGGCAACCCTACAGAAACGCCTGTTGAAATCGGATGCACTGAGCAACAGGCTTAACAAAATAAAATAGTGCAACGTAAATATCGCTGTAAACAGCGTACGAAGAAGAAGAAGAAGAAATTGGATCTGTTAATATCTCTTTTATTGGAATAATCGCCACTTGATGTCCATGAATGATCTGGATTAACCTAGTAATTGGTATAGTGTTACCAGTTTGTTGCAACATCTGGACAGATTTGCTTAAGGGGACTAAATCAAACTAGATATATTGTGGTTGTCTAAAACTTACCTTTCTTTCTACGAGAAGAAGCAAAGATCCGATTGCATCCCTAGTACCACTGGCTCTGCACAATCTTAACAGGTTTACTGGCAGCACTTCAATCACCATATTTTTTTTTTTCTGAGTTGTTTTCAAAATATTTTGAGATACATGTCGTATAATGCTTAAGGTTCGAAATTGACCGTATTTTATTGCATTCGATTTTGATTTATGATTGTTCTGTTTGCATCTCCTTGTGGATTTGTATTTCGGAGATCGGTGTACATGATTTTTAACTGTATTATGATTATTGTTAATTGCACACTCGGGCTGTAATACTTTGAACATTATAAATTCAGTTCTATGTTGGTAACGAATATTTCAATATGGCATGTTTCTTTTTTGAGGTCAAGAAGAAATGCAATAGTTTTATTGTGAACAATTTTAAACGAACCCAAACTTGTTTTTGTTTAGCATATATTAAAGTTGAAACTTTCTATCAATTCCTTTCTTAACTTTTTACAAAACAGAGTTTTGACTTTTCGTTCGATCTTGATCTTTTGATCTCGATACAGCGTAGCTTCAATCCTCAATATCACAAATAACTGCTGCCTTGCAGATAGGCGAGAGACAGCAAAAGGCTAAGGAGGGCATCCCTACAGAAATGCCTGTTGAATGTGGATGCACTGGGCCACATGCTTAACAAGAAACACAGTGCAACGTATATCGCTGTATGATGATAGTACGACCTAATAGACACACGCGTTGCGCTCATCCTGTGCAGTCCCGCCAGGCAGCGAGAGTGTCGGGCCTCATGCCTCGAGGGGGCCCAACCATAGCTTCTGGTGGTCACCCACCCATGTGTTGTGGATTCGGGGCACATGGTGATGGGGCAAAAACTATTGACCAAAAACACAAGACCCGTAAAATACTTCAGTGGAATGCAGAGGGATTCACTAACAAAAAGCTTTCTCTAACATATCACTTGCATGAAGGTAAGATTGACGTGGTATGTATCCAAGAAACGCACCTCAACCATACATTATCAATCAGAGGATACCATAACTTCCGTCTGTACAGAGAAGGTCTCAACGGAGGGGTTATGATACTGACAGGTAACTGCATACCGAGTAGCGCGGTATCTGTCAATCACACCGTACAAGCAGAAATTGTAGGAGTTGACTTAATGGCTCAAGAGAAGAAGATCCGCATCTTCATCCTGTACGGACCACAAAACAAAGACATTTCGCTCTCGATTATGGAAGACAAAGACTCCACCTGCATAGTAGCTGGAGCCTTCAGCAGCCACTCGGAGAGATGGGGATACTCGGACATAGACTGCAGAGGTGACGAAGTGGACGATTGGGAGATACACACAAATCACTATTTAATCAATAGGCAGAAGGATAGCCCTAGCTTCTATTCTAGAACATGGCATACCACCTCTAATCCAGAATTTGCCTTTTCCACAGTGGACATTCACCACAAAATAGACCGCCAGGTGCTAAACCAATAGGCAGGTAGCGACCACAGGCCAATTAGGCTAGAAGTTGATATGGAAACAAACCCGATCCATTGGAATTACAAACGAGCCGACTGGGACAGATTTGCAAGCCTGACATATGAGCTGTGTGACACCATCAACATACGGAATAACAAATTGACGCCCATGGTGGAAAGCCTAAGCAAAGCAATTATGCAAGCTGCCACTGAAACCATCACAAGAGGGGCAAGGAAAATATATAAGCACTATTGGAATGATGAATTGCAGAAAGCGGAATATGAAGTCACAAATGCAAGGAACATGGCAGAGAGAGAACAATCTATGGCGACAAATATCGCCCTCAAATCCACCACAGCGAAATACAAAAACACTATAAACAAAACAACAAGAGAAAGCTGGAAAAACAAAACAGAAAGCCTCAATTTAGACAAATAAGGGAACAACCTATGGAAGTTAGTCAGCGCAATGAATGACGAAACTCCATCAAAGTAACAAATTACAATCAAGCAGGATGACAACATGCTCACTGGAAAAAAATGCAGAAAACGACTTTGTTGAACAGTATGCCAGAGCAAACCACATTGATGTCCCTGCAGATAAGCATACATGCATTAGTGGAGAGCAAAAGGGGCACGACAACATGAATATGGAAACAGAAGAACATATGATGGCAAAACTAACAACGAATGCAAAGAAAGAGGTCATGAGAACGTTAAAGAAAAGGACATATGCCTATAAGGACGGGATAACAAACGAAATGATAATAGGCCTGGGCCAAACAGCAAAGAGGAAATTACTATGAGTCATGAACCAAAGCCGGAAAAGGGGTATTGTACCAAAGGCATGGAAACACGCAGTAATTGTACCAGTACCAAAGAAAGTAAAAGATAAAACAGATCCAAATGGATACAGGTCTATCAGCCTACTGAGATGTGTTTGCAAACTGATGGAACATATGATAAACGATAGACTGACCTGCCATCTGGAAGAAAAAAACATACTAATTCCACAGCAAGCAGGCTTTACGCAGAACAGATCAACTGATGATCAGGTAACCCTCATAGCCCAGGAAATATAAGATGCCTACCAGGAGCAAAAAAACACAAAAAGCGGTTTGGGTGGACCTAGAAAAGGCATTTGACAAAGTCTGGAAAGAGGGACTTAAAGTCAAGCTACGAAGAAGTGAAGTTTGCGGTACAATGTACAAATAGATCAGTCACTATCTCAAAAACAGAACAGACAGTACAAGGGCAGATGAGCAAAAAGGTGACACTAGAGCAGGGAGTACCCCAAGGGGGAGTACTGCCACCCACACTCTTCCTGGTGTATCTGGCTATGTGGACCTCTGAAAAGAACCTCACCATAGCAAGTAATCGGATGCAGTAAGCCCTAAAATCGTTGGAAGAGTGGACGAACTCATGGCTAGTCAAAATAAACGAAGAAAAAACGACATGTACGGTATTCTCGTTATCAAACAAACCTGAAACACCAATTTAAGTCTTAACGGCAAATACATGCAGTCAAACGAGATCCCAAACTACCTGGGAGTAACATTTAATCGGCGCATGGCATGGACAAGAAAGATCGAGAGAAATCGAATGAGAGCTAGAGAAAGAATGGCAACCATCAAGAAACTTGCTGGCACAAGCTGGGGAGCAGACGAAAGTATACTAAAGAAACTGTACACTGGAAGAGCGAGACCAGTTCTCGAGTATGGCATTGCGGCGTGGACAACTGCAGCAAAGGCGAACTTCGATAAAATTAGCAAACTCAAAAACCAAGCCATAATAGTTATAACAGCAGGCATGAAGTCAACGCCAATTGTAGAACTCGAAAAGATTACAAAACTGCAATTCATGAACGACAGAAGAGACTGCAGAGCCCAGCAGCAAGCAGAGAAACTCAGAAGACTGACTGACCATCCAATGCACCAGAGACTAAACATTTTCGGAAATGGGAAACTAAAGCTGAAAAACGTTGCAGAAATAACCAAAGCAAAGATGCCCGAAGACCCCATGAACGCACTAACAACACCAAAACCCATCCCTACTATACGAACACCTACATGGAGGCATCATATATTTTCAGAGATGGTTGAAAATAGGCCATGTATTGGAAACAAAAACAGCTAGAATGAAATAGAAAAAAGAGATACAACCCTAAGCTACATAACGAAAAACTACCCAAGAATGGACTTAACCCATGCATACACCGACGGTTCTGTAACAAACACAACACAGAACGGAGGGGCAGGAGCATTCCTTAGCCTACCAAATGGCAAAAAAAAATAACACTGTCATTTGCTACTGGAAAATGCACAAGCAATTTCAGAGCGGAGGAAGAGGCACTGAGGGTGGCAGTAGAAGAAATGTTGACAGATAAAATAAATGAAAGCCACATAGTCCTGCTTACAGATGCCCTGGCCGTAGTCACAACACTAAAAAGCCAGAAAATACTTCACTTAATGATTTAAGAGCAGTACTCTGTCAACTATGCCAGCATCCGCACCAACATGGGTAGTCGTACAATGTGTTCCATCCCACTGCAACATCCAAGGCAACGAGGAGGCAGACAGACTGGCAAAAGAAGGTGCAAGACTACCACAACAAGATACTAGTGTGACAAACGAAGAGTCAAAAAGGCTTATTAGAGCTAGATACATTACCAAATGGAAACAGAAAATACTGGCTACACAAAAAAAGGATGCCTTTTACCAGTTGAAGAGAAGAGAGCAGGTCGTGGTCTTCAGACTTCGCACTGGCCACAATAGACTGAGGTACAACCTATTCAACAAATTGAAGATAAATGGCCATGACGATGGCTCGCGTGGTACATGGAAAATGACTGATGAACAATGCTTCAAAACTGCCCGGCATACGAGGACCAGAGAGAGCAGATGTGGCCTTCACCAGTGGCAACACTAGACAAGCTCTATGGCAGTGTCGACAGCCTCAGGATGGCCGCTGCTTTTTTCGAAAAAAATAAAAGTCGACGTCTGACAGCGTAAGAAGAAGAAGAAGAAGAAGAATATCCCAAATATCATATCCATTGGACACTGACTTGGGCCACCGAAGTCCAGAGCGAGATGCGTTCTCTTTTTGAGGCAAACGGATGCTGCAGCGTGCAAGAAGGGATTCGAGGACTTCATCGCGGTCTCTTCTTGGCTCGGGATTACTAGACTGATATCGCCGTGTTCCATGAACCAGTTTCGTCTTAACCTGTGGCATATCAATCTATTGTTTGCCTCTGCTGCATGGATAATAGCAGCATTCACCAGAAAAACGTATTATTTCAGAATTGTGGAGACATTGCTTACGTGGTTTCCAGAGAGTGATTCCGGCCAAGCAACTATGAAGAGATCCCAGTGTCACTATCAATTTGTCCTTTAGTGATTTTATGTTTCAACGTTTCAGTTCCGTAGCACAACGTATGGGGTACATTCGCATTGAGGAGCGGCTCTCGTAGGTCCTGGTCATGGCAACCGGCAATTGTCATGTTAATAGAAAAGAAAGCATCCAACCCCTGCGGAACTATCTTGTCAGTTCAAGTTCCAGTTTATTATCAATATTGACAAGGCGCTCAAGATTTGTGTATTCGTTGATATCCTCTTATCATGTCTCGCCAAAAAAGACTGGATACAGAATGGCGAAGCGATTGCGCAGAACGTTTCTGTTCAAAACATTGAACTCCAGTCACGCTTTCCTGCCATCTCCATTGAGTAGCTGCATTACTTGGATGGCTTCTGCTGCTGACTGTGATGTGCACTAGGTCATCAGCACATCGAAGGTGATTGAATCGTCTGCCATCAAAAAAGGATATCACATGTTTCCATGGTAACACAGTTAATGTCTGACTCCACACACGCGGAGAAGAAGTTCAGTAAGATAAGATCCAATTTACGGAACCCCTTCTGACTTGAGGACGTTGGAAAGGACGAATTGTGGTGGTACAGTTTGTATAACAGTTGGTGAGAAATCTGATTATCCAGGATCTACACATTGTTCCAACAATGTCGTTCTTCGAATTCTAAGCCCTCTTTATGTTTCTTTAGAATCGACGCCACTGCACTCTGGGCATCCATATAGGTGCTCAGTCTCTCTCAGTAAATGGCTTAGGGTATGGATGCTGATGGTCCCTGTAGCTCGCTGGTTGTACGTTCTAATGTTCAGTCCTTTCATGTGCTATACTCAGCTTTCACTTGGTTTAATATCGGGTATGTGCGTTACTTCTTCATCTATAGCGATATCCTCATCTAGCTGGCAGTCATTTATATAGTTCAAAATCTCGCTTCTATCCTTCAATAATGTTCCCATAATGGGAGTTTGTGTAACTACGATGTCAGATGTATCATTGCCTTGAACCTCAGCATGAGCAGGCCAGTAGATCCAAGTCGACCTCCGGATGACTGAAGCCGCAAGAGCTGCCATCATACATAAGCCATCCATCCTGTGCATTTTGAAGTACGGCTTACTCGTATGTCACAATGGTTGCCTTTTTATAGAAGTAACATGCATCCATTGCAGTGCTGAAATGACTGCTTCCGTCTCAATTTTCAGACTGGAGGTTGTTGACATGAATGACCGACTGCGCTAAGCAGCGACATGTTCTCTCATTGTAGCCTTGTAACCCAAGAATGGTGTCACACTGCCCAGCACTGATCCGTCGGTGAATATGCCGGTATCGCTCTCATTTGTGTTCAGGTATCAGCTGATTCACCTCGTACTCTGCTTACTCGCCGCTCCGTTCTCTGGATTCCTTCCTCAAGATTATTATGATTATGTGGTACTCTATCATTCTATGACCAGTGTGGACCCATTCTTTCCTATATATGCTCAGTACGCTGGAGTGATGTGTCCGATTGTTGTCTCTGTCCGTGCAAATCCACGACCCTATCTCTTCATACTTGATCCATTGATGTCTGATATACTACTATTCTACGGGTTCCGCGTGTCTGTGGGCACACGCATATATGCTATGACTCGTGTTAGTTTATTTCTGGATGTCACCGATAAAATTCCCAACGTGTAAGTCATTGTCACAATCGGGGCATCTCTAGTACATACCAGAACCATTTGCATATCTTTATTCTAACTGCGATCCAACAGTTCACACTGTGTTCTTGATAGTGTGAGGATGCCTAGTCAGGAATCGATAACATGTAACACGACCTGGCGAAATAGGATGAACAGTAGGAGTGGTTCCAAGTTGGCAGCATACATGGTCTTGAGTGCTCCTAATCCTCGCTTACATATTCGTATGGTCTGGTCAACATGACAATTATATAAGAGACTGCGATCAAATGTTACTCCATTTATTTCAACTTGTAACACCTTTCAATGGTTTAACTATCAAAATATATTCCAGGCAGTTGCGCGTTTAATATGGAATTATTCAAAACACTGCATCATGCAGGGTTTGTTAAGATTGATCTTGGAGCTTCAGTCGCCGCTCCACTGTGCTATTGATTGCAATGATTCCTGAATTGTGTTGTCCAACTCATGTCTGTCTGAGCCAGTCATGTACGTTAGGATGTCATCGACAAATGGGAACGTTTGTCCTATCACTGTGTGTTGAATAATGGTCACTTCTACCATGTATATGTTGAACAGGATTGGTGAGAGTAGAGACCATTGAGGCAGTCATGGACAGATTCGCATCGGTTTTGATGTCACTGATCATACGCATTGCGCAATTGTTCGTACCACAGCACAGCTGATATGGAACTAACCAGCCACATGTTTAAACCACACTGCTTCAGACATGCTTTTAAAGTCCCAAAATCGTCACTGGTGTATGCCTCTTCCAGGTCTAGTGCCACGGCAACTGTTTCTTGCTTTTCTTAATACCCTCAGACATATCATACACGAATGTTCCAGCTTTACTCCAAGCCTCCTATGCTGTTCAATAGTTTCCCGGAGAATTGGGCATAATTTTCTCCCGTTCAAGATCGGTGATTTATTTATGGCCACTTATTTTCTCGAGCAATTTCCAATATGTACTCTGTATTGTGATTTTTCGATATCTGCTGAGAAGCGTAGATTCTTTACCAGATTTAGGTGTGTAACCTTTTCATAATTGATGGTAGTTAATTTCAAAGGTGTCTGAAACTGTCAAGCTGCCTCGATATCTTTCCATCAGGTTGATAAATAAATCATTGCACTGTACGAACACCAAAAGCTTACGTGAATGACTGCTTGTCCTTCTTTAAGAGTGGTGCAAGAATCCATTAGTAAACACTTTGAAAGTGACTGGGAAAAGAGTAATTGTGTGATCGTGTCCGAGATCCTCCTTGTCTCCCTTATTGTGCAAGCTTGTTGTCCTCGAGTTGTGCCAGGCTGAGGTTGTTTCTCCCTAATGAAGATAACATGTAAAACCCCGGGCTATGGCTCGGGGAAACCGGTAGACTGTAAGCCCATATCACACCCTAGTGATTTTCCAGAGAGCATTGCTTTGACAGCATGGCCAATTTCTGAGGGCAGTATATCTGGAATAGTGTACTTCCCGTGCCCAGCAAGATTGTTCAGGTGATCTGTTTCCATGTGAAATTCTTCTTCTTCTCTGTGTTCAGTTTCGTATGTTCGTTGTATACCATCAAATGGGGTGCCTCTATTTAGTGACACGTCAGTCGCAGGTCCTCAATGGTTTCCCACAGTTTATCTTGTATGTTTCTTTCCTCGATACAGGTTTTCTCATTAGGCATTGGTGCATTGGACATGTTTGCAGGATGTTTTCTGGAGTATGTGGTCTTCTCTGACATGTGCATTGTGTAATCTGTGCTGCTTTCATTTTATGCATGTGGGAATTTGGGCTGCAATGACATATTCTGAGGTGGAAAATCGTGGTATACTGTTTCCCATTCGGTTTATCGATTGGGTCATGTGTGTATTTGCTATGTGTTCGGTCTATCCACTGTTGTTTTTTTCCTATATGTGTGCGTTAACTTCTGGCAGTGGCACTTGGTGGATAAATTGTTCTCTTTGTCTTCCCTTTTTGGTCAGTCTGTCCGCCCATTCATTCCCAGGTAAGCCGCAGTGAGCTGGAATCCACTAGAGGGTTATTTTATTGTGGTCGGAGAGTTTATTTAGCTGCAATATCAGTTTCCTTTCCATACTATCTCGTGGTTCTCTTTGTGTGGCCTGCAGAATTTCCATGCAGTCACACAAAAACACTATTATGTTATCACGTAACCCCTTTTCATCCAATAGTTTGACTGCTTCAATTATTGCCTGTTACTCTGTTACTCTGTTCTTAGATATGATGACATTGGTTAATTTAGTGGGAGGGTATTTAGATTAAAAATGTCGTTATTGAGTGGCTTAGTGGTGACGAAATTTTAAAAAAAAACATTACTGTGTGAGTAAGTTGTGAAATGAAATGATACGTAACATCGTTATGTAATAATTTGGTAGTGACGCGGTTTAAAAAAAAAAAGTCTTGTTTTGAGGTATTAATTATTTATTTTCTCTCAAGTATAAGGTTTTTAAAGAGTAGGTAAGGTATGTTGTGATACCAAGCAACAGAACATTGTTTAAGTAATTTGTATATATATATTTAGCATGTCTGTCAAGCTGGACAGGAGAGTGATTTGATGCCGGTAATGCGGGATTGTCAAAAAGACGGTTCAAACCCCAGGTCTCACAGGACTAAAGGTTACGTCATATGTAAATAAGATACACTTTACAGTTGGTAAAACTCAAGAGCTAAAATACACATATACACATGTTGCGTTATGTGCATACACTCGCATTTCCAGCAGAGTCAGTGCACGCATTTGATAAAACAAAACAAAGAAAATGGACTATGTAGTTGAGGGAACTAATGAAACTCACATGATGCAAGGCACATTATACAATTCTATATATTCTTTATTTTATTCCTGTGTTGAAAACAATGGGGGTGTGAAAGTGGTATCCTTTAGAATAAATGCAATGAATATTACATTCGTGATATACAATCCTTCACAGCATGAACATTTTCGTCACGTGTGTAATTGTGGAAGAGATGCAATGTATCTGGTGTTTGTCAGATACATAAAAATAAAGTGAGTACAAACAAACACATTTAATCTTGGCTTTCGTCAATGATCGCGAGAGAATAATCACAAAATAGTACATGCATATATTTACATTTACACACACACACACACACACACACATACAAACACATGCATATGCACACACACACAAAGACACAAACATACACACACACACACATCCATACATAAATTCTATGTTGGTCAAAAGTATCTTCACGCTGACCATGACGGAAATAGAAACACGAAACTGTAAGTTAGCACTACGTTAATTCATATCAATATATCAACTACTTGCAGCCACTAATAAGTATGCTATTGAAATTACCTTGTTAGTAGAACACCATAATTGATTTAAGCATTTACGAACTACAATATAATGGCAGTGATGAAAAATACGCCTACACAGAGATATAGATAGTGGAAAGAGAAACCCTTCGAGGTCCACATTGCATCATTGATGCGGATAACAACCTATTAACATAAATCAAATGCATTTCTTAAAAGAATGATAAATCATTGTAGTATGTATACCTCAAAGCACCCACCTAGAATGAAGACAGACAGATCAGGGGACGGCGTGGGCTAGTGGTTAAGCGACACGGCTAACAACACGAAAGCCTTGGTTCGATCCCCATCCCATGACCGGCCCTAACCCCATAGAAGCAAACCCTACAAAATGCAGGAGGATGCAGCCCCTTACATAAAATGAAAGCCGAAGTCGAATGCAATGGACTGACTTGCGCAACATAAAAACCGCAGTGCAATAAGGTGAACGCAAAAACAAACCAAAAAAAAAACAGATGAAAGAAAACCTGAGCCCACCTTGGACGAAGTACGCTCGGTAATACAAAAGTTTTTAAACAAAACCAAAGTCCCCTGCTGCGATGACGTTCCAGGGAAAGCAAAAACGATTGAATGATAGGCCAGTGCTCACGTGTACCAGTACTGTGAAATATGACCTGGAACAGTTGAAGTTAGTAAAAATAATGAACGAGATCAATATATATTCTCTCAAATAAATTAGCCCTGTCTCGTGCACATATATCGCACTAGTAAGATTATCTTGTATATTATATTGTGGGAGAGATAAGCACAATGCGAATGCAACATGGACGAAATGTAAGCAGGCTTCAGAAAAGAGATCATGTGTTGTATGTGATGAAAATCTGCGAATTATAGATGATGAAACGTACATCTGCTTACAATTTTTATCGATTGCACAAATGTCTGCATTTGCGTCAACCATCAGCAATTTGTGAAAATGATTATATAAATACGGTTTTCAGTATATCTGATCCATCTGACGAACATAGTATACCAGAACAATGCGTTGTCGCGTTACAGCAGAGTCCAGGTCTATCAGGGGTAAGTTCGGGACACTTTCAGGCAGGAATTGTATGCTGCCACCACGGATCGGCGGTATAAGGTGACATTTCATATGAGGTGTCCACAGCTTACATTTAGGATTGGGGAGTGGCGGGGGATGCAACATAAAACACTCACAGCTTGTATTCGCTATTGAACCAACAACTTCCTCGATGGCTGAGGCAAGTTTATTGAATGGAAGATGTAAAGTGAAGTTGGGTCCAATTGCAGCAACTGTGGTCGGGAAAGAACATATGATCTGCATGGGCTAAGCCGCAACCTATGTGAGATAAGACGACCAGTTTTGTTTACATATATAATCTTAGTTTCATCTTTACTGTGTCCATTTACGGCTGAAAGTAAATGCTCTTACCCTTCTCAACGTCTTGAAAATATCACTGTGTCGTCTGCATAGTAACTTTGAAATCTAGTAACAACCAATCGTAAATGTATCAAAACGTTCAATCCTCTCGTCATCTCTACAATTGCTCATTATACACTCAGCCTATATTGTATACATATAAGGTAAGTCCCTGTCTTCCTCCCATTTGTACTGCTAACCAATCTGAAGTTTGCCCGGATACTCGGACAGCCGCTCATTGATCCTGACATAATGTTTAAATGAGATGGATAATATGCACATGAATATACATTGCTTTCACGGAGTTCCGTAGAGTTTGATGTTTTACCGAATCTGAGGCCTAAGTGTAATCAATGAAACACATGTACAGAACTACATTAAACGTTCTACTTTTTTTCGTAGATATTTATAATATTTAAAAGGGGATCTCTTGTGCCTCTGTTATTTCTAAAACGTGTTTGGACTTTGTACATTTAAAATTAAAATCATTTCTCTTTCCGTCTAAAAAAGATCGGCAAGAGTATCTTGCTAGTGTAGCTGATTTAGCGCAAAAGTTTGATAGTTTGTTCGCATCTCTAGATTGTAAATTTAGGGAGGGAAATATACATTGATTGATTACATATTTCTGGCCACTCTACGCTGTGTCATATATATATATTTACACAGCGAGAGATAATTTTGAGAACTGACCTCCCTTGCTTCTTGTATTATTTCTGCTCGGCTATCATCACATCGTCGAGACTTTCCCTTTTACAGACTTTGGATTACTGAATACTTCCTCCAATATTGGTCCAGGTTCTTTCTCATCTTTTTTGAAGAATTGTATTTGAGCGCTTTGTGATATCTTTATAAATTATTCTGCAGTACTCTCTTCTATTTTTCAGAATGTCTTTGGTGTCTGTTTGTGTATTATCCTCCTTGTCTTTGATGACTTTCGGAATCGGACCAAATTCCCGTTTCAGTGTTTTTATATCGCTTTAAAAGCATCTATCTCTCTGCCTTGTTGCTGTAGATCGTCTAAGTCTTTTCAAATATCCACTATGAATCTTTTTATAGCTGTTATTATTTCTCTTTTAACTTTTCTTTCACAGTATTATATGACGTATTGGTTCTGTCACATTTAATTTGTTTTCTTTGTTTCCTTTCAGAATGAATATCAGTGTTTCATCTAATAAAAATAATTCAATTTGTGTGCGACAACCTACGAATCATTTCGTTCGCTGCCAAGATTAAATTAGCCATTTTGTATGATGCTAACTCATCAGACGTCATCTCTGGATGTTCCGCCAGCAACGTCTTCCATTTGCTTTCATATTTGACATTGTATTCAGTAAGTATTGCAGTTTACATCGACGCGTTTTGGCTGGAAACCTTTGGTAATCCTACGAAATCTTGTTTGAAAACTGCAACCAGTAATTCCTGGTCTTTGTCACAGTCCTGTCTTGGCATCGTTTTTGTTGCCAGCACATTTGACCTTCATCTTTTTTGTACCATGATGTAATGTCGTTGATATATGATGTACCATCAGGGATGATAAACGTGTATAGTCTTCGCCGATGTTGTTTAAATAAGGTGTTGGCAATGGAGAATCTTGTTGTCCAGGCAACATTCAACTATTTCTTCTCATCGCTCATTTCTGAGTCCCAAACCAAAAGGACCTCGTGCTCTTTCTCAGCGGTTTCCTCTCCGACTTTCGCTTTAAAATCCATAGTGATGATCCAGCTATCTCTTGTCTTTATTGTTTCCATTATTTATTGTAAGTTGCAATATAAATCTTCGATTTCGCAATCATAAGCTGCTGATGTTGGTGCAAAGACTGTCTATGTTTCTATGTGTTTAGTCTGATTACGAGTATTCGGTCGTTAACTGGATCGTAACCGAGTAGTGAAGTAGCTGTTGTCTTTGTTAGGATGAATCCGACACCTTTCAGTCAATCCGTATATATATTAATGTAAAGTTAACTGACGATTGTATACTGGTTTATAAGATTACGCAAAGTCTGTAAACAAGCAGTTTATGGATGTTTCACCTGATGTGCCAGTACATTGTCTTTGACCAGCTCATCTGTGTTCAGAGACTCCCAGAACATATATCGTGATTATATCCATCTCTTGTATAGTCCTAAACAGCTTGCCCTGGTAAATGTTCATGACGTTCCTCTTGTGGGTAACACACATGTTCAGGTAACCATTTAAAATGTATTACAGATCAACATCTTATGTAACTTGAGTACATACTTTAAATAACAATGGAACGTCCACACGTGTATATCATAGCACGCACTGTTGTCCTGTTGTTGTTGCTCCATGTTTTGGATGACCGGCCTAGTGAACAATTGCAATTATTAATAAAATAAGTATTGCATTGTAGTGTATGTCGTTGTGTGTGTACATCAATAGGATTGCACCTGAGTTCATATTTGAAATGTTGCTACTTGTCTATACTTTTTAATATTAAGTGAAATATAGAAAACGTCTGACTAATCATATGACCTGTTTTTGTTTTAAGACATACGTTTTGATATTTAGCGACCAAGGACCAGTTACAACAACAGGCATCCTTCAAGTGAGTGAAATGGTACTATTTCCACAAGTCTGCATGCTGTTTACTGCCCTACTGACCGTTCCAGTTTATGGTATACCATTACACTACTATCATGTTGGGTGTATTTATTAGTTTACTTGACTACCCATACATTGTAAATCACCAAACTAAGTACTTCCATTATTTAGTCACCAGAAACGTAATACAGGAACATATGTAAGTGATAAAAACACCAAATGTGTACACCATCATTAATTATTGGACATGCACTTGTGCATAAAAAGGGCACATTGAGATTATACATGCACTTGACTTTGCTGATAACGCCCTCTGATGAGCAATTAAGAGACTAGACTGAATTGTTCCATTGACAGTGTTTGCATCAGCTTGCAATAACGGCTGTCCCACTATTTCTACCAGTAACCCCGAATGGTAGACCAATCAGATCCAAGAGCTGAGCACAATGAGCCATACATTACCAACAATGGCAAGAAGATGAAGCCGACCGAAAGCTGTGTATACCTTTGCAGCATCATCCCTTCAACAGTCAATACTGACGATGACGTTAACTCGAGAATTACCAAAGCAGTTTTAGCCTCTTCAAATGTGAGATCATCAGGTTGGGACCGTCAAGAAATCAATCTTACAATCACATGTACGGTTTCTGAGAGAGATGTTCTACCATTTCGCTATACGTCTGTGGAATCTGGACTGTGTACAGTCGGCATGCACGAATTAGGTCACTTTCATGTGGGCGACCTAAATAAAATGTTATTCTTCTTCTTCTTCGTACGCAGTCAGACAGTAACCATTTTTTTTTCGAAAAAAGCGGCGGTCATCCTGAGGCTGTCGCCGCTGCCATAGAGCTGGTCTTGCAGTTCCACTGGTGATGGCCACATCTGCTCTCTCTGATCCTCGTATGTCGGGCAGTTCTGCAGCAGATGTTCAGCGGTCATTTTACCGGTACCGCTCGGGCATTCGTCGGTACCACCTATCTTCAATTTGTTGAATACGTGGTACCTCAGGTTATTGTGGCCAGTGCGAAGTCTGAAGACAACGACCTGCTCTCTTCTGTTCAACTGGTAATAGGCATCGTTTTTGGTGTAACAAGTATGTTCGGTTTCCCATTTGGTCATGTATCTGGCTTTGATAAGCCGTTTTGACTCTTCGTACGTCATACTAGTATCTGTTTGTGGTAGTCTTGCACCTTCGTTTACCAGTCTGTCTGCCTCCTCGTTGCCTTCGATGTTGCAGTGTGATGGGACCCACTATACCACTACCCTTTTTGGTGCTGACCGCTGGCACAGTTTGCAGAGTGCTGCTCTTAAGTCATTAAGCACAGTGTTTTTCTGGCTTTTTAGCGCTGTGACTACGGCGAGATCATCTGAAAGCAGGACTATATGGCTTTCATTTTCATTGTGTGTCACCATGTCTTCCACTGCCGCCCTCAGTGCCTCTGCCTCCGCTCTGAAATTGCTTGTGTACTTATCAGTAGCGATTGACAGTGTTATTTGTCTGCCATTTGGTAGGTTCAGGAATGCTCCTGCCCCTCCGTTCTGTGTAGTGTTTGTTACATAACCGTCGGTGTATGCATGGGTCCAGTCCATGCTTGGGTAGCTTTTCGATATGAAGCTTAGGGTAGTATCTTTCCTTTCTTTTTCAGTCTGGCAGTTTCTGTTTCCAATACCTGGTATATTTTCTACCACCTCTGGAAATATATCCTGCCTCCAGGTAGGTTTTCGTACAGTAGTGATGGGTTTTGGTGTTGTTAGTGCGTTTATGGGATCTTCGTGCATCTTTGCTTTGGCTATTTCTGCAAAGTTTCTCCGCTTTAGTTTCCCATTTCCCAAATTGTTTAGTCTCTGGTGCATTGGATGGTCAGTCAGTCTTCGGAGTTTCTCTGACTGCAGCTGGGCTCTGCAGTCTCTTCTATCGGTCATGGATTGCAGTTTTGTAATCTTTTCAAGTTCTACAATTGGCGTTATCGAAGTTCGCCTTTGCTGCTGTTGTCCATGCCGCAATGCCATACTCGAGAACTGGTCTCACTCTTCCAGTGTATAGTTTCTTTAGTATGTCTTCGTCTGCTCCTCAGCTTGTGCCAGCAAGTTTCCTCATGATTGCCATTATTTCTCTGGCTATCATTCGGTTTCTCTCGATCTGACTTTTCCATGTCATGCGCCGATCAAATGTGACTCCCAGATAGTTTGGGTTGTCGTTTGGCTGCATGAATTTGCCATTTAGACTTAATTTGGTATTTTGGGGTTTTGCTGAAAGCGATAATATTGTGCATGCGGTTTTCTCCTCGTTTATTTTGACCAGCTATGAGTTCGCCCACTCTTCCAGCGATGTTAGGGCCTGCTGCATCCTATGTCTTGCTATGGTGAGATTCTTTTCAGAGGTCCACATAGCCAGATCGTTTGCAAACATTGAGCTATGGACTCTCCTTGGTATAATCTCTGTAATGTCGTTTATATAAACCAGGAAGAGTGTGGGTGACAGTACTCCCACTTGGGGTACTCCCTGCTCGAGTGTCACCTTTTTGCTCATCTGCCCTTGTACTTGGACTCTGGCCGTTCTTTGTTTGAGGTAGTGGTTGATCCACTTGTACATTTTCCCACACACATCACTTCTTCTTAGTTTGACTGGGCTTTGAGGATGACCTGGTCCTCAGTGGATCTGTGCTGTCTAAAGCCGGCTTGCTGTGGAATTAGTATTCGTTTTTCTTCAAGGTGCCACATCAGTCTAGTGTTTATCATACGTTCCATCAGCTTGCCGACACAGCTCATTAGGCTGATGGGCCTCTATCCATTTGGATATGTTTTGTCCTTTCCTGTTTTTGGTACTGGTACCAGTATTGCGTCTTTCCATGCCTGGGGTACAATTCCCCTTTTCCAGCTTTGGTTCAGGACCGATAGCAGTTTCCTCTTCGCTGTTTGGCTCGGCCCCATCAGCATTTCGTTTGTTATCATGTCTTATCCGGGAGATTTCCTTTTCTTTAATGTTCTCATTGCCTCTTCCATTTCGCTCATTGTTAATTTGGCCATCATGTGCTCTTCAGGTGCCGCATTGATGTTGTCGAGCCCCTTTAGCTCTTCGCTAATGTCTGTATGCTTATCTGCAGGGACCTCGATGTGGTTTGCTCTGGCATAGTGATCGACAAAAGCGTTTGCGGCTTTCTTACCTGTGAGCAAGTTTTCGCCCTACTTGATGATAATTTATTTGTTTGACAGAGTTTCGTCGTTCATGGCTCTGACTAGCTTCCATAGCTTGTTCCCGTCTTTGTCCAGGTTTAGGCTTTTCGTTTTGTTTTTCCAGTTTTCTCTTGCTGTTTGCTTGAGAGTGTATTTGTATTTCGCCGTGGCGGCTTTGAGGGTGATGTTTGCCTCCGTAGATTGTTTTCGCTCTGCCATGTTCCTAGCATTTGTTACTGCATCTTCCGCTTTCTGCAACTCATCATTCCAGTAGGGCTTATAGTTTTTCCTAGCTCCTCTTGGGATGGTTTCAGTGGCGGCTTGCATTATTGCCTTGCTTAGGCTTTCAACCATGGGCTTCATTTTGTTGTTTCGTGTGTTAATGGTTTCATACAGCCCATCTGTCATGATTGCAAATCTGTCCCAGTCGGCTCGTTTGTAATTCCAACGTGGGAGCGTTTGGTTTCCTGTAGGCCTACTTCCATGTCAATGATTAGCCTGATCGGCCTGTGGTTGCTACCTGCCAGTTGGTTTAGAACCTGGTGGTCTATTTTAAGGTGTATGTCATGTTTGGAGAAAGCCAAATCTGGAGTCGAGGTGGAACGTCATGTTCTAGAATAGAAACTAGGGCTATCATCCGGCCTATTGATTAGGGAGAGATTTGTATCTATCTCCAAATCTTCCACTTCGTCATCTCTGCTGTCTGTGTCAGAGTATCCCCATCTCTCCGAGTGGCTGTTGAAGTCTCATCTACTATGCAGTTAGAGTCTTTGACTTCCATACTCGAGAGCGATAAGTCTTCATTTGGTGGTCCGTACAGATTGAACATGTGGAGCTTCGTCTCTTGAGCCATTATGTCAACTCCTACAATTGTTGCTTGTCCGGTGTGATTCACAGGTACCGCGCTACTCGGTATGCAGTTTCTGGTCAATATCAGGACCCATCCTTTGTGACCTTCTCCATCGGGACGGATAGTCTGGTATCCTCTGATTGAGAATTTATGATTTTTGCTGAGGTGCCTTTCATGGATACATGCCACGTCAATCTTACCTTCATGCAGGTGATGTTTTAGGAAAAGCTTTTTGTTAATGACTCCCTCCGCATTCCACTATAGTTTTTTGAGGGTCTTGAGTTTTTGGTCAATGGAAATTGTCCCATAGCCATGTGCCTTTACTCCACAACACATGGGTGGATGACCACCAGTAGTGAAGGGTGGGCCCCTTCGAGGCGTGAGGCCCGGCACTATCGCTGCCTCGCGGGACTCCTCAGGATGAGCGCCATACGTTTTTTCTGATAGGTTGTACTGTCATCATACTGCTATTTACGTTGCACTGTTTCGTTAGGCGTGTGGCCCCGTGCATCCGATTTCAACAAGCGTTTCTGTAGGGATGCCCTCCTTAGCCTTTGGCTGTCCCCAGCCTATCTGCAAGGCAGCAGTTGTTTGTGATCAGAGTTGTCTCTCTTATGGAAGTTTTCTTACCAGAATATCGAGTCTTCACTACTCGTATCTATAGTATGCGGTAATGATATATGATATGTGATATGGACTATGTACTGGTTTTTACTAGCCCGGAAGAGATGCAGTCCAGTGTGTCTGTATCCCAGGATCGTTAAGTCATGCCAGAAACGTGGCATGTGCCTGTATGTACGGGATACCTCGTTGCTCCCTTTATTTTCTCGGCACATCTTCGTTGATGGTACGCCTAGCATTCCCCGCCTGGGAGGTTGACACAGTAGGGCAGATGTGCAATGTCCGCTAGCCTGCATCTCTTCTTCGTCCATTGGTCCGGCTGATATCGTACATAGGTAGAGATCGAGGCAGAAGTGCATTTAACCAGGGGGCAAGCCTGGTAATGTCACGAAGATGTTGTTCGCTTAGTGTGCGGACAAATCTCATGGTCATTTGTTGAGTCGCGACAGTTCACAGTGAAGTGGCTGCTCTACTGTTTTCGACACTCCGACCAAGAACTAAGTCTTGTGATGGTGGTTTCGCACCCCTTCGCCGTATAAGGTGAATATCAAGCAGCTGTCTGCCCGCTTTGATCGGCGGACGGCAGATATCTCTTTCTGCGGCTCTACCGGATAGGGCTGGGGTGCGAGCCCCAGGTCCCGAACACGTAGAAGCCTCCCGTTGAAGTGGTGCTGATATTTTGGGCTTGATTCCGGCTTACAGGCGTTCGGCCGTAATCCTTCACATGGTAGCCTTGCGCCATTGGCTTATCAGCCTGGTACGTGAACCAAAGTATCTGCGGCTCCTCTCAAATTGAGCTGGATTACCGTAGCAACGCCCTGTCATTAGTAGGGTAAAACTGACCTGTCTTCAGATGGTCTATTTCCAGCACCCGTTCACTATTTGACCAGACGAATTAATTGAAGGCTTTTGTTTGTCAATGTCCAGGTATTTGAAATCTGCGATTTCTGTGGGGTTAAACACGATTACTGTAGCATTATTTCATTAGAATTTTAAAGAGCTGACTTGTCTTCCGTGAGGTTCCACTCCTGGTTGTGCCCTTTCGTCAATTCCTTTAGCAAACACTAGATGCGAGGCAATCAAGTTACCGAGAGGATATCCCCAGATTTTCGAGGGTCTAATTCCAGCAGCCGTTCCATATTATACCCAACGAAAGTGCTCTCGGCGTGCCAATCATTTCAGTGTTTGGCCGTGTTGAGTCAAATTATGCCGCAGGTTCCACTCCTGGTGGTGCCCTTCCCTCAATTCCTTTAAGTTTCAGCTTTGCAACCATACTTCCCACGGAACCCAAACACTTTGGTTTCCCGGAAGCTGCCCGCAGGGTCCAGAAGCAACTCCTGCGGATCGCTAGTCGGCATCGTTTATGGTCAGAACTACGACGGTAGCTGATCGTCTTCGCGGACTTTCGTTCTTGATTAATGAAAATATTCTTGACAAATGCTTTCGCAGTAGCTCGTCTTGCGGCGATCCAAGAATTTCACCTCTATTGCCGCAATACGAATGCCCCCGTTTGTCCCTGTTAATCATTACCTCCAGTTCCGAAAACCAAAAAAATAGAACCGAGGTCCTATTCCATTATTACATGCACCATTATTCAGGCAGCAGAGGCCTGCTTTGAACACTCTAATTTGTTCAATGTAAACGCGCCGGCTACCCAGGACGCTCAGCGAAGATCACCCGTGGGAGAGAGCTGGCAGACGGTAGGGCAGGAGACCACGGGCAGTGAACCGGCGGGAGCCGGACCGCCCGCTTGCGCCTGAGATCCAACTACTAGCTTTTTAACTGCAACAACTTTAATATACGCTATTGGAGCTGGTATTACCGCGGCTGCGGGAACCAGACTTGCCCTCCAATAGATCCTCGTGAAAGGGTTTACAGAGTACTCATTCCAATTACGGGGCCTCGAAAGAGTCCCGTATTGTTATATTTCGCCACTACCTGACGGTTCCGATAGTGGGTAAGTTGCGCGCCTGCTGCCTTCCTTCGATGTGGTAGCCGTTTCTCATGTTCCCTCCACAGAATCGAACCATGATTCCCCGTTACCCGTTACAAACATGGTAGGCATGTCACGTACCATCGACATTTGATAGGGCAGACATTTGAAAGATGCGTCGCTGGCACATGAGGCCATGCGATCAACACAACGTTATCCAGTAACCAGTGGGGACGCTGCGACCCCGCTAAGGGAAACGACGATTGGTTTTGAACTAATAAAAGCGCTCTTTCCGAGAGGGTCGGAGCTTGGTAAGCATGTATTAGCTCTAGAATTGCCACAGTTATCCAAGCAGGATCGTGTCATCTAAGGAACCTCGACTGATTTAATGAGCCATTCGAGGTTTCACCGTGAGACAGTGTGAACTTAGACATGCATGGCTTAATCTGTGAGACAAGCATATGACTACTGGCAGGATCAACCAGATATCTGTCGGAGACGTACGTACCGCACACACCGGTCGGCGGAGGACTGGTGTGTAAAAAGCCTCACTGGGACGGCCGCAGGGACCGACTGACAAAACGGACGGATGGTTGTTTCACTTCTCACTTCGTCGACCTAGGACCGCCTGACAGGGGCCCCTACACAAACCAGACGACCGACCGACCGGGCTCGCTCGAGGAGGGATGGCAGCGCTCTGTGCAGAACGGATCCTAATGACCTCTGCGATGAATTTCACTAGGACTAGAGACAATTTGGCCTGCCGGCCTGCCCTTCTTTCGAGGGTTGGTCCCCGGGAGAACACATGGCCTTCAGGCACGATTCCTGCTTTCCATTTGCCGGTCACAAGCTCTTTGCGAAAGTTTGACCACCAGCGAGACGAACTGTCGAGCTCTGCTATAAACCTTAGATAAATCACAAACCTACTGACAACGTGTCTTGATACGTTCCAGAGCAGCGCACCTCGGTGGAGGAGACGCCCCCAAAAACCGCATCCCGATAGCTCAACGGGGAAAGGCGGGCGAGCGTTTTCCGCAAGCCCGCGCTATCGCTCCGCCTGGCGGGACTGAGATTGCTTTACGAACACTGGTTGAAATTGAATCGCGGCGGCGAGACAACTATACCAGATCAGTATTTAATTCAATACGTAAGATAAGATCTGACGATTTTAAGCCATTAAACAATGTAAGCTTTTCAGAATTTTCAAACACATTAACTCAAACACATTAACCCAAACACATTAACTCAAACACATTAACTCAAACACATTAACTCAAACACATTAACTCAAACACATTAACTCAAACACATGTTGATCAATTCATTTATAGTCAAGCGCCTTAACGAGTATAGTTCATTACAACAGAATCACTTCACTGGGATCGACTTACAGGAAAATAGTACATTTCATTGATGATAAGGACGTTACAAACTCCATGGACGGCCTAGGGAAAATAACTGTTGAGTTTATAGTGTGTGATTTCAATATCCGAATAAATAAACAACTGCAACACGAGCAGGGAGTTTCTATGTGGAGCACCGTGGACAGACAATTCAACACAATATCTAGTATATGCAAAAGAAGTGCTACTTTATACATTAGAAGCGTTATCTCAGTTATTTACACACAGTTACAATACCAAGTAAATGAAGCCATTCCTTTTTCACAGACTGCCCTGGTGGATGGTTTGGAAGTCATTGCCAGTTTCGGTGTCATTGTTTGAGCTCGATGAATTGTAGTGTGTTTGGATTATGTCCCCTCGATGATCAGTGCGCAAATGGTT
The DNA here is from genome assembly GCA_036924085.1 of Ariolimax columbianus. Classification (NCBI taxonomy): domain Eukaryota; kingdom Metazoa; phylum Mollusca; class Gastropoda; order Stylommatophora; family Arionidae; genus Ariolimax; species Ariolimax columbianus. The sequence continues at coordinate 6,850,560 of JAVGWX010000004.1, forward strand.
ACTTTGGGGAAGCCTGCCAGTATTGTGAGTGAGCTTCTTTGTGCTAAAATCGTTCTAATTTCTATGACAGTTCGTTTTCTTCGTCGTCTGCTGCCTTTTCTGTATACAATACATATACATTCGATTCTAAAACGGCTGCTATACAAATGTTAGAACTTGTTTTTCCAATACGTGCTCTTTTTTGTCTCCTAACTCAAAACATCATTTTTAAAACGTGTTGTAAAGAAACTTACTTAATCGCATGTATTTATATATCTTTAAATGAAAGATGTGTTATATATGAATTCGGTTTATATACACAATACAAATGTACGATGATCTATTACGGTCAAATGTTTTGCACAATTATTTGGAACAATATGTGTTACTAATAATTTTGGTACTAACTGCAATAGCCAGGTCCATGAAATAGCTTACACATGTCTCGTTTTTGAACTATGTCTACGTATGTTGCCTCATCAAACGACTTTTGCTGAAGCAGATTTCCGTTATCTCATTTACAGATCTCGCGATTGATCTAAAATACTCACTCAGTTTGTTTTACGTTGTATTCCTCACATTAGCGTCAAATCTCCGCTGAAATGTGTTTCTCATTTTTCTTGTGAAAGCTCTCACAATTCATTTGCTTTCTATGAATGTCCGACTGTGTGTGTTGTGGTGGTCATCACATATAACAGCATCATTTGATTGTTGGAAACGATTACACTATTAGTATAAGTCACTCATTTGGTCTGCCCACGATGTAAATATGATTATAGGTTATCCTACACGCTCTATCTCAAAGTATGTCAAAATCTCAGTGCCGTCTCTAACCTGTTCCTGATGTCGTTTCACCTAATTGCTCCAATGTTCATTTTCATCTGGTTCCACATGTGTGTTTGACCATTTGCAGTTGTCTTGGACATTTTTTATTGTTTCCTTCAAAATATTTCACTGACTTTTGGCTTCATATATACCTTACTGATGTCATTAACCTGTTATTTCAAAAGCTGACACATTTTACATCCCATGTGTCCTTCTCCAATAGTTATCGCATTATGTCCGCTTTGCTAGAACACGAGCACAGTTGCAATCCTCTCCATACCTATCGTATAACTTGCATCATATCATTTAAAAATCATATGTATCAACATGCAATCGTTTAGAGCTCAAACAGTGTGTCCTTGAAGTTTGTTCTCGTCTGAAGTTCGTTCTAAGCTTTCATATTGATATAATTATTACTATCATATTTTGTCTTTTTTATAGATGTGTCACAATTACATATTCTTCAAAACTATCATTTTGTTTACCATAAATATGTATTGGGATCTCAAAACACCAATGAGGTGTTGCACTCGGTCAGTTCAGTTCATATATCAGTTTTTAATCGAACGTGTTACAGTTCCAGATGGATCAATATGCTTTAAGGGCAGGGATGATGGGGGCCGGCGACGCTTAGAACAGCGGTTATCTAAATGTGTCCCAATGTCAATCACCATCTCGACAATAAGTCGACTAAGGAAACGATGAGTTATTAGAATAATGTGTGTGGGGCAGTTGGGAGTTAGGATCTTACCGCTCTGGCGTTCCGATTTAGATAGTGTGAGTTGTTGGGAGTCAAATGTCGTCACGTTCTTTTTCTGCGACATTTAGAGTGGCAGAAATTCTGAGTAACTCTATTAACAACTAGTTGGAAATAGAGGCAACTTATGGTGATGTCTAAGTCAGACAAGCAGCAGAAGTTTATTTGACATCCATGACGTGGCTTTGGCCTCTATAATACTCGACAAAGATGCCCTCAGCAGACTCAAAAGGTTAGAGAGAGAGATAGAGAGAGAGAGAGAGAGAGAGAGAGAGAGAGAAAGAGAGAGAGAGAAAGAGAGAGAGAGACAGAGAGAGAGAGAAGGAAATGCATGAACTAGCTAGTAGGCTGACTTATAGAAGTGATTAATATGGTTCGTTGCAGTGTGACTAAATCAGGATACACCTTCTAATTTGGCCAGTCGCTCTATACGATGTGTGGTCGGCACAAGGTGACTAGAGGTGATCTGAATGTGTGTCGTGTGTGCAGGACACCGAGTGAACGATGTTTGTTCTGAGGTATGCTTTATGCAGATCGACATAGTGTGCGTCCAGAAGTGAATTCGTGATTCCATTTAAAAGGACCTGATCAAAGTATTTGCAAAAGCACAAATCACCAGATGGTAATTGATCGGATAGTAAATGTGCATGAGATATGTTTATAAATGTAAATATCACCTGTCTCAATGGATCTGCATGTGAGTGGATGCATAGAATGGCACAATTAAGAATACGAAAATGAAAACGAGTTTTGTGAGAGTGTGTTGAGTGGGAAGGGGAGTGTAGCGGCTAGATCTGGGTTGAATCAGAATGGAAGAGCTAACAAAAGCTAATGCTTAAAACGTCCGCTGTAGGAGCTAATGCTGCTCACTTCAATACTACTGCGTATGTTCATCTGTAATAATATTGTCTTTGTTGTTCTGTTTGCTAATTGTTGGTTTTGTTGATATCCATGTAATGAATCTGCTACCTGCCGCTTGCTATGTTATTTGCTGTTAGTGGTCGTGAATGAAGTGGCTGCATGTTGTAATTTTATAGATATCTAAGTACTGTGGAAATACATTATACTGCAACAAAAAACATTTTTATTGGAACTCCTCGGCTCGATAATTGCAAGCTACAAAGACACTAATTATCTGCCAATATTTGCTATATATTTCTATATAATGTTTTGGTTACCGCTTTTTCATGATCAATGAGATCAAATATTGTAAGATGTGCCCATACCTTTCTTCATATCGCTTTCTCTCTTACCAAATAATATGAAAAATAACATAATTATCTATAGCATACTGTAAATCCCAGCCAAGTGTACCAAAGTGTATAGCAAGATGTTTCACAGTAATGATTTCAGTACCTTGTGGAAATCTCGGGAGAGGGTAGAGCTACGGAAATACACCCAGACATAAAATCCGGAATGGTAGCACCTATGGCTGTTGTTTTGCAATTGCGAACTCATTTCTGAAGTCGAGCTTGTGTTGAACTGCATGTTTTGCATTACTTTCATTGGATTACAACAGTGATGCGGAGAGGTTCATCCTGCATTTTAGGCATGCCGTGGTCACCATATTGAGTTTCTGGTCTTGCTCCCTGAAATAACTACTCCTATGGCGTCACTCGCATGGTGTACAGAGACAGTGACGTCTATGAACACTGCAATCACTTTACTATATTGTAGACATTACAATGTCATTACTTAAATAACATACGACCAACATGATACGTATCGATGTGAGTGTGTATTAATAAGGTAGTGTAAATATTATAGAAACAATTAACACAGAACGGTTTTTAAAAAAAAATATTTAATCACATAATGTAGGTACTGCATTACCTACAACAGGAACTGCAAAACCATATATTCACAATCTAAACTTCAAGAGTTTCATGCACTGCTGTGTCTAGTTATCTCATTTAGAGTTTATAGTTGCCCATGAATTATTCAATCTCACATTTATTTGAAACTATTCAACACGAACATAACATGAAGCAAACATTTAATTGTATTACCCATATAGGTATGATTACACCGATACAATATTAGTCTGTAATTATGAAAGCAAAACTTAGAGAATATGTCTGCCCTGCTTTAATAACTCATCAGACTCGTAATCTCGTGTGCAACGTTAAAACAGTATTATATCAATCACAACATGCCATATTTATAACTGTGTCCTTGTTGTATGTTCCTCGTTTCGTATAACGTGTCTTTGATTTCTGACTTTAGGGAGGCCTCGTTCATTAGGGTTTCACTGGGGAATAAAAGTGATGCTTGAATACATTACACATGCACGATATTTTGGGTGTTTGGCTATACGTTTTTTCTCACAATTTTCATGAATAGATGCCTAGAATGGAATCCAACAAAATATTTTTTTGCAGAACTTTCACACACGCCCTCAGGGTGAGACCCTTCCATTGCACTTTGGTTGGGCTAACTTCTGAGGGCACACAAACCTAGCATATGCACACACAGACGCACACATGCATCCACGCACTGGTTTATGCCTCCTGATATCGCCCAATGGACTACGGTCTGGGGTGGATAAATGCGCGCCTCCGCCAATACAAACTAGGGAGGCAAACATATGAGCAACAACAAAAACAACAACCCAATTGTGAGTTTTAATCTCCGATTATGCATTCAATTAGTTTGACTGGCACTATTTGCGCAACTTGTGTTCATCCTTGACTGTCTGGTGATAATTACTAGTGTCTGGTCTCACCATAAGTTTGACTTCATTGCGTCCCAGTATTACCATCATCTACACATGTTGATGATTACCGATCCTCAAAAGTGTACCTCATGGATATCGTCACATGGTAATATTTATCTCAAACAAATGCTCTTGTATATGTCGGTTGTTCTCACTAGACAATGACTTACTCTTTTCAAATTGTAGTTATTGAAATATACTTTTGAGTTTGTAAGACTGGGGTGACATAGACCTCCAGTTCGTGTGGCTCTCTCTGATTCCTGATTCTGACAAATATGTGTACTCGAAATGTTTGTTCATTGTCATAATAATACTACATACAGCAGAGACCAGTGTAGCTGATTAATGACATTGTTAATGTGTGATTTATTTCTTTGAATTTACATATTTGACTGATGTTGGTGAAAACATATGTGGTTACACTTAATCGCGTCCTGATTTCCTATTGTTCATAGGTTATACGTATGAGATCAGTATGTTACAGTGTGTATGTCTACATACCAGTATCATAGTGTTCATCTTCTCTTGTTAATGTCTAATGTATATTTATCATTTTTGAACTCGGCATTTATTTTATGTAAGTGTCTGTTTCCTTCAGAATTATCTAAGGGCTTACTTCCCTGGGGTAACGGGCAGTGAGGTGATGGAGATCGAGCCCCAACTCCTTCGAAGCGTGAGCCGTGTCCCGTTCTAGATTATCTCGTGCGCCAGTTAGATACCTTGTGGAGTGCGGAAAACAGCCAAGATCATTCATGCGAATATGTCAATACATATATAAGGCGCAACACGATAGTATAGTCTGTGTGGTTGTTATTGTGAGAAATAGTTTTTTTTTCTTCAACATTTACATTGTTGTCAATTTAACATGAGTTTAATATTTACATTCATAACAATGCAGAAGGTTACCGTTTTACTATATACGTTTGTCCACAGAGAATCTAAGATGGGTCATGTATATGCATGACCCAGAGAAACGACATCAATTGACGCTTGGTCTGGATAGGTCATTTTTGTACCGTTGGACTGGACAGTACACAGAGTGCACTCATATCAAGCGACGTTTAAAAGGACGGCATGGGATAGTGGTTTAGTTACACTGCTCACAATCTGACGGTGCTGGGTTCCCTCCTTATCACATACAGGAGGAAGCAGACCCTAGCATATAATGCATGTCGAAGTCTAATACACTAAGCCGATTTGCGTAACAATTTTTAAAAAAAACAGTGAAATACACACCTGCTTAGCGAACAGAGAAATAACTTAAAAAACGAATATCAAACACGGTGGGAAAAGGAAATGTGACGATGTCGACACAGATGTCATAAAACTGACGATTTTGAAACAGTTTACGAAAAATGCAATTGTTACTCTCCTAAAACTAAAATTAACATTACAATCCTACAGTAGCATTGACATTTGCAAAAGTACTCTTTGTAAAATTGTAAGAGCCTCCGGAGATACATTCTTGAAAATCTCAGGTGGCAGGAACATTATATTTTAAAAGCAGCCTGTGATTGCGGTCAAAAGCTTATACCTGAGACATATATGTAAACAACGTAGGCATGGCTAAGATATGATATTGTGTACTTGTACGTATCCTAAGTCAAATATCACTACACCATGTGTAGTGCATGGCCGTCAGTTAACGGTGAACAGCAATGACAAATTTCAAGCAGCAATAGGCAGTGCAGGTTACTAACGTATTCCAGAAGCAGTGAAGATGGACATGTCCATAACGCTGACCATATTTTCGAATCAAAAAGGACCGACAATAGAGACTACCACACTTAAATGAATAAACGCAATTCCAGGCACTGGATCTGCTTCCAATTATGGATATACCATTATGCTTAGTAATGGCTTATACATCATATCGCAATGCAGTATAGAGGAAGACAAAGGAACAACTTCAGCAAATACAAACGCTCTAATTGGGACATATCTAGCTAAAAAAAGTGAATTTCGTCCACACGTATTTGAGGCTCAGCGTGTTGCATCATCTGAAGAAGACATATACACAAAGGTGTATTATATTGACATAATCATTGAAGAGAACGGTCACAGACGCGATGGAATACAATGTGTCCATCCAGTAACAATTGTGAACCTCTTTGAATCGACAGACTCGGAAAAAAAGTAATATCAGCTTTTGTGAAATACTGATTAGCTGATTTAGATTGAATTAGCGTATGTTTGTCAAAATAATGAATTGGACATACAATGACAACAAATACATTTCAATATTCAATAGCTTCAAGGAATATAACATTAGCTGCGCAGTTGATGCAGCCGTGAGACTTAATGGTGACCATAGGGATATACTAACTGCCTCATAGTTGTGTCTTTTTCATTTTTGCACATAAAGGCAATACATCAAGACTTTAAAGAGATTCGCCTTCTAACAGAATGCGAAGAGAAATTAAGTTGTGTACTGTAAAATCTTAATTTGAATGCCATGTCTTCGCAATAGTTCCAACAGATCAAACGAAATCGCCGATGTACATATATCTTACCATCTAATGATTAATAACACCCTTGTTTAGAGCCATGATTGTCTAAGGATGCGTATGAAAACTCATTTCTATCTGACATGTAGTTTAGTAGAAAATTGCTTCGCGCATTGTTGATCAATTAAAAGACGGACTATTATCTGATTATTTATTGTCATATTGTAGTCTTTGAAACGTCAGTATTATTGTAAAACATGCGAAATGTGTTTACCAATTTTAGTAATTTAAAATAAAAAATATTGAATTGAAACTTAATGAAAAATGGTGCACGAAACAATATATGTTTACTTTACGTCTACGGAAGTAAATGTCTGACTAAAATGATGATCGTATTACTTTACATATTTCTAACATTTGATTATTGCATATTTCTGACATTTGATTATTGTATATTACTGACATCTGGTTATTGCATATTCCTGACATCTGATTATTGCATGATTCTGACATCTGGGTATTGCACATTTGTGGCTTCCGAAAATATTTTTACAGCGTAGTTGACATATTTGTGTTGTGAAGATTTAATATAGAAGCATAAAAAACATTTGATTCAAATATTCTCATATATTTACTTTATATATTTGACGCATATCATTATACATTCAAATATGCTGATGCCTTTACCTGATAAACGACGGCAATCATTATACATCTCTGAGCGTCAAAAATGTATAACGTACTTTACTTGTGGGAGGCTTTTTTCCATTAAGCTCTTCTCGAGATGCCGGACTTTCTGGACTTTTCTTAATGTAAATAGTGTAGATACATCTCTACATTTCAATTGACCGAGTCGTCCTTCGTAGCTGGACGATCTGAATAGGACGATCTGAATAACATGACAAACAAACCATCGAGTATCTAGGGTTAGAAATAGATCAACTCTTTACATCTTCACTTGATTTGAAAATAAGAAAATCCATTCACTTGTAAATTGCACATGAATAACAATAATCGTATCAGTATTCACTGTTCGTCCTTCAAATACGTTAGTTACTATTAATTAAGTGTTTTTTGGTAGCTTGAAATACGTTAGTTACTCTTAATTACGTCTTGGTAGTTCCTTGAACAACGTTAGTTACTCTTAATTACGTGTTTGTAGTAGCTTACAGTGGCTCTTCTCACATCATGACTGATATTTTAAAAGACTGACTAGGCTCTACCTGGCTGAAGTACAATGCACGGTTCCAGATCACGCTCACCACCGTTGAGATCACAATGACAGTTCCCATCTTGTCAGTCAGATTGGCAAGGAAATAACCTGTTTTCACGAAGAATTGCTCGGAAACCATGCCGGCTCTTGATTGGCATGTTTCAACTGAACCCTGAATAACATAATCTGAGCAGTATGTTTTGGTTCATTGTTGCTATTCTCCTTGACCTTCACTCTGGAATATATTTTTTTTTAGGAATTGACCATTCCATGTTTAAATGTGCTCATAGACTCCATATTTTAGTAGTTGTTTTTGTTTTTATTCCCTCTGTTCAAAAAGCTTTCTTCATATCTATCCGGACTGCTTGCATGTTTTATTTTTATTGAAATCTCTTTGGTGATATGCGTTATATAATTTACTGTTGAATCGTGTTGTCTGATGCACGTTTAGAGTGACATAATCTAGTTGTTTGTGTTTCCTCTCCAAGAACCACGTGACTTGTAGTTACCATTATTCTTCTTGTTCTTCTTGTTCTTCTTGTTCTTCTTCGTCCATTCTCAATCTCCCACTACCAAACACTGAAAGGGCTTAAGTCGCAGAATGTAGTCCAGAAAACGGAATGCGTTGTGTCGTAGTGTACAGCTTTCCTGCGATATTTGCACCCTATGGTCAAACACATTCGAATTCAGCAAGCATTTTTTGAGTACCGGATTAGTCTTCCCTCTTCGATCTCTTCTACTTAGCCAGTCTGCCCTGATGCAGCTTATTATCCAGGATCACCGCGTGAATGTGTAGAAGGGTCTTGGCAGCTATGGTTCGCTGGCCATGACGCTAGCAGTCAGCTATGGGTCGCTGACCAGTGCAGCTCTTTCGCTGCTCATCATCTTGATCCCGCATTGACCATTCGTTCCATCGTTTCTCCAGTGCAACCTAGAATGTTAATTTCATTTACATTTTGTGTCTACGGTTTTTTAACATTTCATTTGTAATTTATTTTTTCCTGAATAATCAATGTTTTCTTGTTACCTAAGAGCTTCTTATAATTATTGCTGGTTCATTAGTGCGATCATGTGCTTCTCTGTGACACTAGATATTCAATGTCTTTTTTTTATTGATTTTAACTTTTCATATCATTCTTCTTTTATTACTGGTATGTTAGTTTCGCTAATAGTGATGTATATGTTTCAATTTTAATAAATATCTTTATTTCATGCTTTCATGTAACTGTTTTTCCATTTTCATCCAATGTCATATGTAAGTTTTTAGGGTCCATAGTTCAGTAGCTTTTCTATATTTTTTTTTTGCATTATCATATGCTTTCTATACTTTACTGCCGCCTTTTATAATTGGATATCACAGTGCATTCTTTCATCAATGTTTTCTATTTATATGGCAATCAATAATTGTTTCTGTATGAGCATGCGTTTGCTCTGTAACTATAACATTTCACAAAATAAGAAACGTGTGTTCAACGGCAACTTTGTGAATGGCTTGTTCATTCTTAATAATCAGTTATGTTAGTGCTACACTGCTAATTTATAAGTTTATTGAATTCCCGTTTTGAACTCAAAAAGCACCTACTTTGACAATTGTCAAATAGAAAGTGATCAATCTCTTAGTATATATGACAGCTGGTGATTGCAATTTTCCGACTTCTGAAAAGCAGTTTTACAGTGCGGTTGACATTTACATATTGTGAAAAATTAATTTGCGAACATTAAGAAAAAATGCTTCAATTAATATCATTTATTTTTCCATATACACTTTGCAACTCTCATTTTAATTATTTCAGTATCAACAATTTATTTCGTAATTAGCTTATGAGATGCCTAACTTCATCAGTCTGATCGTCTCGAGTTGCGATCAGTCCTGGTCCTGTTTGCAGTTTCAAAAATGTTGAACTATTCTGTACTTGCCAATTGACTGGGTAATCTAGCTGGCAGATATGAATAGCCTGCCCCACTAGCCATCTAATATTCATTATTAGAGATAATTGAACTCTAAACGTATACACTTGAATTTATTCTCAGCAAACGAATTCAATTCTGCCATGCATATGAATAAAAAACAGTGTCTTCCTTTACCTCTTTAACTGTAAGAACTGCTCGGAAGTAATGTGGGGGTCTAGATCAGCATGTTTCATCACAGTCCTGACTAACACATTATGGGCAGTATGTTTTGGATGACTGTATGCTAACCTCATTTACCTTCACTCTTATTTATCTATTTTGGAGGAAGTTTCGTATCGGTTAATTAACATATACGAACACATACTCCATATATTTGTAGTTAATCCGTTAACACATACGAACACATACTCCATATAGTAGTAGTTAATCCGTTAACACATACGAACACATACTCCATATATTAGTAGTTAATCCGTTAACACATACGAACACATACTCCATATATTAGTAGTTAATCCGTTAACACATACGAACACATACTCCATATATTAGTAGTTAATCCGTTAACACATACGAACACATACTCCATATATTAGTAGTTAATCCGTTAACACATACGGACACATACTCCTTATATTAGTAGTTAATCCGTTAACATATACTCCAAGGGACTAAATGAGGCAAAATCCTTCATTAAATCCTTCACAAAATCCTTCACAAAATCCTTCACCAGAAAGCATAGGAAAACACAGCAACATTGAAAACACATTCATGGAGCAAATGAAGGAGGAGATCCAAATAAGTTGACATGAAAAGACTGAAAGCCTCAAAATGGATAAGGATACAAGTAAACTATGAAACCTGACCAGAGCCTTAAATGATAAAACCATGGGAAGGCGGTCATTAAGGAAAATGAGAAACATACATGGAAAATGACAGCAAACATCCTAGCTGAAGTTTTCAAAGATGAGAGTACCACAGTTTTGACACGAGAATGCAAACTAGAAGTAAAAAAGAGATAAAAGAGAACCTGAAGACACATAATGCAGATCCCTGCATGAAGTCATCATTCTAAATGATAGAGTTTAGCAATGCTATTCAGAAACTGAAACAAAACAAGAAACGTACAGGAAAAGATGGCATCGCAAATGAAATGATTAACAACCTAGACCAAGGGTCAAGAAGAAAATTCATGAAAATCGTCAATCAATCATGGAGCAAGGGTAAGATCCCAAAACAGTGGCGGGAGGCTATCATTATCCCCATCAGAAAAACAAAAAAAATGGACAAGACAAGCAAGGAAAGTCATAGGACCATAAGCCTGCTCAGCTATGTTGGAAAAGTTATGCAACAAATGGTAAACGCAAGACTACTAAAACATCTGGAAAAAAACCATCTCCTACTAAATTCACAGTCAGCTTTTTAGAAAAATCGCAACACAGAAGACCAACTAGTGTACCTAACCTAAAAAATATAAAATGCATTTCAAGGTAAGAAACAGTGCTTGCGGTCTTTGTGGATATTGCAAAAGATGTTGACAAAGTATGGAGAGAAGAACTCCTCCTAAAACTATTAAACAACAAAATAGAAGGGATAATGTGCAGCTGGATACAAGACTTCCTCTGACACAGAACAGCAAGAGGCAAATTAGATGGAACACTGAGCCATATAATAACTCTCCAACAAGGCGTATCCCAGGGAGGCGTCATATATACTACCCTAATTATCCTGTTCATAAACGACATAGCGGGAAAACTCCCAAAGAAAGTATCCAGTTCCCTACACGCTGACGACTTCGCAATGTGAAGTGCTGCAGAAAAACTACCAACAGCTGAAAATAAAATGCAGGCAGTACTGGACACTGTTGGACAATGGGTTACCTATTGATGATTACCGATTAACATATCAAAGACAGTTACAACATGCTTCTCAGTGTCCAACTCCAATTAAGTAACAAAACTTATCCTAAATGGCAAAGAGCTTGTACAAGAAAATAACCATGTGTATCTCAAAGTTAAAATAGACAAGAGACTCACATGGGTTAACACATACAAGAGATAGAACAAAGAGCAGCCATAAAACTATCCCTCATGAAAAAGCTGGCCGGAACAAGCTGGGGTGGAAATAGCAACCTCTTCAAAAATGTATACACTAGCACAGTCAGGTCAGTACTCGAATTCAGCATGACAGCCTGTACCAGAGCATCAAACACAAACACGGAACGACTAACCACGATTCACAATTTATGTTTAATAATAATAACATAAGGAATAAAGACTACACCAATCCAGAAAATGAAAACATATACCAATATAAGACCTCTAAATGCTAGACGAGAGGAAAGAGTGCTGACACATAGTGAAAAGGTGCTACGCATGCCCGACTATCCCATACATATCAAATGAAACACCCAGTTTAGGCTAAATAGGCTAAAGAGAACCAGTTTCATCCATATTTTAAACCACCTACACCAAAAAATATGGAGAACTAATTCCTAACCAACCTACATAAATATAAATGCTTATGAACTATGAAGAGCCAAGCTACAACATAAACAACATCGAAATAAGTGTAGAGATCCCATGAATAAGAAGAAAAGACCAACAAAGTATCCACGCACTGAACATTTTAGCACACACAAAGATTGAGGAGAAATATAATACGAAGGAATGAACACATGTGCATACAGATGGTTCAGCAGAAGGGGCAGGCCAAAACGGGGATGGAGGCATATTCATAAGTCACAAAAGAGGAAATATAACAGAAGAGGCCATCCCAACAGAAAAGATGTCCACAAACCTTACAGCAAAATCGATGGCCCTCCTGCGAACACTGAGAATGCTTCAAATAGAAAGGCAACATCTAACAAAAATAGCTGTATTCACGGAATGCAGAGAAATATTAGAGACAAAACAAAAAACAAAAATATAACAACCACTGTTATCAGAGATCACAGCAGAACTGGGCAAACTCCAGAGATCCTCAACAATACCACTCCAGTGGCTACCCTCGCATTGCGGAATCACAGGAAACGAGAGAGCTGATGCTCTGGCAAAAGACGACAAAAAAGGCACAATCTAATCACCGATTACCATACATATAAATCAAGAGCATCATCATAAATCAGTATATGCACCATTGGAGAGAGGACAGATACATAAGCAGTACACCAGACCCAATTCACTATTTCAAAAGAAATCAACAAACTACCGTATTTCACCTGAGAACTGGACACTGCAGACTACTAACACATCTTTACCGCCAGAAGATCTCACACACCGACGAGTGCCCATGTGAAACAGGATGCCAGAACCCTGAGTATATTCTACACGAATGCATAGTCTATAGGGGAATGAGATGCCAGACCTGGCAAGAGGGTACGGAGCTGAGACAAAAATTGTGGGGCAGCCGCTCCGACCTGGTGATAACTACAGACTTCATCATGGCGACTGATCTGCAGATTTTTCATGACCAAACGATCCTGAACGCAAAGAAGAAAAAGGAAAACAATTGTGATAGAATTTGGTCGGAAGCCACCCACATTCAGAATTTGTAGTTTTCACATAACTAGGCAGTAGAAAGTACAACATACGATGCTCGGTTAAGACTATAGATGGCGAGAAGAGCTAACATTGCATTGTTGAATTTATGAAAGCCAAACGATATTAAAACCTTCATGGAAATAAAAATCGTGTCCACCAACATCAAATCCTTTCTATTATTGTTTGGTCTGAACATGGAGAACAACATAAGAACTTATGAAAAAAAAAGGTTCCTACTTTCGTAAATGGTTGCTTCCACAAACTATAAAAGATGGAAATGTACGGCAAGATCACAAATGTAGAACTGATGGGAAAAACATGACAGCTACCAGTGAATCATGACATACGATGGAGGCGATTGCGATCAATAAACCGAACCTCAAACAACTAATGATATCATTATCAGGCAAGCTCTGTGTCTGGAATCTACGTGGCAAGAGACGTAGAGAGAGACCGAGATACCCATGGAATAGGGAACTGTAAGTTAATGTACAGGCAGCACACGAGACGTGGACATCATTGATTCTGATGGCTCATTACAGGAAGACGTGTGGAATGTTTGTTGACTGCCGATGCTCCATATGGAGCAGATACGTTTTTTTTTTGATTGACTGACATATGATATATAGATATCGATTCTTTTTAAAATTATTTTCAATAGTGTTTTTTTTCTTCATCAAACACGATAGTATTTGCATTGTTCGCCATTGCAGTTATTTGTGACATATAATTAAAACATGATTCGAGTTAATTGGTACGGTTTATATTACTGATGTGATTTAATATGTACGTCAAACTCCTTCTGGACAATATCTATATACATAATGTACATGTTAAAAAACACATTAGTTATCGGTGTGCTGTGGAACTAATGTGTCCATAGATGAAGAACGATGTGTGTATCCAATTCTTAGTTCTTAGTCAACTTGTATTTCTACAGGGGCAGATGCCCTTGTGCAGGTCCCAACTATTGCATGACGAGAGCAGGATTTCCTGTTTAACGGGTTAGGCACGAGCAGGTTAATACTGCTAATACTCTGCTGCGTTGGGACAAGCGCTTACGGAAGGTGGTTAACTGATGTGCGAGTCCATCTCAATATACTACAACACTAGAGCAAAGTAGACCCGAGTTATGTTAGGTGCCATATATATTGCTACGAACAAACCACCTAATCATGGCCGGTGTTATGTCATGGCACACATTTACTCGCCTCTTACGACATGATAGCAGTGAGGCAGTGGTAATTGTCATACACACACATCCTGGCTGACTGCTCGTATACCGACTACGTCATTAAACTAGTTTTGTTTCCATTTCACGTCGGCAGAAAAAATATGTGGCATATTTTTGGGGAATTATTTTAAACGGTTAAAGATAATGTCCTCAAAATGTCAAATACTTGTTTCTTAATTCACAATTTATATATTTAAACAAATAATAATACCATTAATAGAAACGAATTATTATACACATTAAACACATATAGTGGTCATCATCTGGTTGATCAGTCCTAAAACTGTGTCTCTGAGTATATCTGTCCATATGCAGCTGTCATCATTTCTCCTTAAGTCAATACGTTAATGTCCCTGCATACCTGAGATGTAAAAGTGTGTTTTGGTCGCCACCTTTATCTTTTCCTCTGAATCCTGCCTCTTAGTATATTTTGTCGATAAGTTCCATGTCACACATTGGATCCAGTTATTGCCATGGGATCGTATTTCTGTCCGATTCACTCTTTCTAGTTTACGTATCACCACATATCAAAGATTTACAAACTAATTCATCCTTATCTGTCAAAAAAATATGTTTCACCCCCATAATGTGGCTGTCGGACATATTCGTGTTGCGATTTTCTCAGTTCTATCCTGGTATTCTTGGACCGAAGCAATGTATGGTCTTCTCTGAAGCAGCCCTTTTTGGTAATGCATTTCTTTTCTAAATATATGTCATATTGCGGTCATCTTTTATGATGGTTTGCCTGGTGTATATTTCTGAACGTGGTCAATTATGTCTACATTGATGATACTATTCATGTGCCTTTGTCGTTTGACTATTATCAACGTCTTTGTCTTAAATGTATTTATTGTAATGAGAAACGTGTTGATGTGCTGTTAATGTGTTCTAGCAACATTTACTAAGTTGGTTTATAGCATTACAGTTTATACCATTTACTTTGAGACCCCTACATTTTACATTAGCATCTCAGAATATGCGTTCCAGAGACACTGCACAAAGAAGCAACCATCCCATAACCCGATTTATAAAGAAACTCGAACCGTTAGTTTGTATTTACTGAAATAATCGCTTGTTCATCTCCAATATGTTGCGAATTAATATTATGATTGGATTCCCGTTAACTGTTTGTTGCACTATCTGAATACGTTTACCTAACTATAGCGGTAACATTCATGAACATACTGTCTTCTTTAGAAATGAGGTGTTAATTGTTTATTCGTGCTTTAAGATTGTAAGTTGATGAAAACATCCAATAACCAACATTGTGCTCTCTGTAGCTACATTATTTCCTTTACCGAAAATGCATACTCTAAATTGTATGTGCGATTATGGCATAGACAAGTAAAAGTAGAGCTTGTCCAGGTTATGGCTCATAATCAAAGACATTGCAGAAATGTCAAACATAACAATTATTTTCCGATCCACGAATGTTTGACTCAAATCATTTAATAGATAATACAAGTTTACCTGGTGCGCACTTAGTAAGCAGTTAATGACTGTATCACACACGTTTATTCCATCCGTTTGGTGCAAGCGCCCATTGATGAAAGCCAGGAATGTTTTAGTTGTACTTATTGTTATTCCTTACACGACAGAACCATTCAATGAAGCAGACATGACATTGCATTTAGAGATCTGTATTTTTGTTGAGGACATGTGTTTTTAAAAAAAAATTCACATACTATAATAAAAACATTTTTGCCATATTAACATTCTTGAAATATATCAGTATCCCCAAACTTGTCTATTATCTTACCATGATATATGAATTAATCTACCTCTAGTAGTATTGTGTCTCCAAAAAAAATTATAACTGTTGTTTTGTGCTTTAAATCACACATACTAAATCTGTTCTTTTTGAACACGGGACTTGATTTAAGGGACCTTTCAGTAATCATATTATTTTATTTTGCATTTGGTCGTGGTTATGAGAAAGACGAGTTAATTCATCAGTCACGCCCATATCATAATTGTTTGGGAAGCAAAATAACTGTTTTCATAATCCAGTTAACAGCAATTGGAAAGAGGAATGGTGATAACATGCGGCAGCGCTGATTACCCCAGTTCTTTTCTGAAAGGTCTCCGAAAGCTCTTCATCTTTTAGAAATATACAGTTTTCTTAATTATGTTTGGAAATATCAGGATCGCTCAATTGTGCTTTAGCAATTTGGAAAGTGATTTCCTGTCTAAACTATCAAATGTGTTCTCATAATTTACGAATCCGATATAAAGGTACGCATTCCAGTCTACACTATGTTGAACAATTCATCGCTGTACAGTTATCTGGTCAACATACAATATAGTTTGTCAAAACCTGCAAGATCGTTCCTCAACTGTTTATATATGGCTTTTTTCAGTTATTTTAAAATTATCCCGTTCAATCACCTACCTCTATAATTTAGGAAACTTTGCAGATCCGTCGTTTTCCATTAATTGAACTACTTTATATTTATTCCAGTCTGCTGGCGTTTTTTTTTTTTTTTAAATCGGTATAACTGTCGAAGTTATTATGTTTGTTTGCATACTTCTACTGAGACACTATCGGGTTCAGTTGGTTTACATGTTACAGATGTACAATAACTTCACAGATTTCTTTTCTAGTTGGCTTCATACAATCAACCGATTGAATGTCTGACGGATATTTTGGAACTGGTCAATTTAATACTTTATGAACATGTTCTTCCTATATCTTCGGATACGCTGTGTGTTGCTAAGGAAATCTTCAAACATCTTTAATAAATCACTAAAGCGTATATGCACATGTCATTTGTTTCCATTTCTCTAACATTCTTCTTTAATGGCTTTGGGTCTGCATATGACGTATGTGGCGAAAAGCACAGATTGCACCATGGATGCGGTTCCTGTGGCTTTCGGTTCAACATATCCGATTTTAGCACATTTTAGGGACCGGCTGTACATTCCCATTTCAGTCCTTAATCTCTTAGTCAGAAAACATGTTTGGAGTCTGTTGCCAGGGCCGCCATTTCCAGAAGGAAAAGGGTCTTGATCAGTAATGGATTACTGACCTAGATTCCCCATCAATGTTGCGTCACAGACAACACTGCTATTTGATGGGACATTTGCATGACGACTTGGAATTTACAAAATGAATTGTAGCAATATCCGGTTTCCACTTTCATTTTGAACTAAGTATATTGATAGCAAATTATCCGGAAGATAGTTCTTTGCCTCGATTGCAAGAAAGGAATCTAATGAAATAAATGTGAAGAATTAAAGAAAGATCACAGTGATTTAAATATTTTGCAATAGTTTACAATTCAATTTGCATTTTGGTATGTAAATAAAATTACCATTTCCGCCTTCAGTAATTAGGTCTACACATTTTTTGTGAAGATTTTTGACACACACACACTGTAAAATGTGTCTAATAAACTGAGATTAAACATTTTATAAATACGTTAACTAATACATTTGGTAACCATATTATATAATATTGGATACCATTTGCATCATGTTACTGAGTACGTATTAATGTAACCTGTTTCACTTATCTTTATATGTGAATGTAAAGTCTGAAACTTAATGATGTTGATGAATATGTGATGGATATTACAAAGCGTTAACTATTAAAGACGTCAGTCAATGGTTTAGACAACTTCATTAAGCTGATAAACATAATTCGTGTCCTTATTGCATGTTTTTGCTGTCCATGTCATTATTGTGGTTGTTTATCCTGACACTCACTATGATCTCTATTCAATTAATTCCGCTCAATGTTTATGTTAAATGTATGTTTAATATTTTCATTTACTATTGCATTACATTGTTTGGACTGTATACTTGTTTTATTTGCTTGATCGATAGGAACGATGACATTCTGTATTTACTTTTTTGTTTTATTGCGCAGGTAGTCCAGAAATAAATAGTATATACAAACACAATCGTGAAAAATCATAGACATGTGTATATATATATATATATATATATATATATATATATATATATACAGTATAATCTTAGCTTTTTTTGATTGGATCAGTTCCTTTTCCAATATGTGGCATTTATCACTTAATACAACGACACGGGTTTGATCTCGAACAGCGCAAATGACCTAGAACCACAATAAATTGGATCAGTCCAGAAACAGTGAAACCCAGAATCTCTACCTGAATATAATGCAAACAACATAATGACAACTGATAAGTCAAAACTTCAATCTAAAATCCAAATAGCTAACGAATAGATTGACAATGTTGCACATATTGAATATCTGGGATCAAAACTAAACAACAACATCAATTGATGATGTTGTTTGCCAATGCCCTCCAATGATTATATTATTCTTATGTGCGCCCAGAAAAGAACGTTACCTACCAGGTTGCAGTAGCTTTCCTCACATCCCGGGCGCGTGCTGATGAAAGTGGACTGGGGTCTTCCATGCGCTTGTGCTTTGTTTGGCTTTATCTGCGTGTAGCTCAATACTGCGGAGATGACGTCATACCTTAGCATGTTAGCCAGACTGTTGTCTCCGACAACATCGCGTTTCCAGGACGACCTACGAAAAGGTTATGTAGGGTCTTGGCCAGTATATTTATCCTGACCGTGGTTAATATTCTCTGGACCGTGTGCTAGCCTCGTCATCCAATACAAGCTATACGGTGTTTCTGAAACACAGTGCTACAGAAGAGTCCTAAAATTACTGTGGACAAGGGAAAAAAGAAACAGTACTATCCTGCATAATCGGAATGTAGAGGACAATTGACTCAAATATGATGTAATGATCCGAAACCTGAGGTTTTTTGGGACACGTCAAACGACACAATGGACTGGAGAGAGTGGTGCCATGTGCGTTTTTAACTTCTAAATTGTTGATAGAAAGCCTTACTGAAAATTGAGTCCATCGACATATTCGTTGTTTTATTCTTATGTGTATGACTCATTGCAATGGACCTATATCTGGTGGTATGTTACTTTGTGTTCTTCCTAGTTTAATTGGATATCCATGCTTATTTATGATGCATTTTCTGCTTCAAGTAGGTAATCAGCTGTTTAAGAGACCATCATGCGTTTCACTCCATGTTTATTATTTTATGCAGGCTGAATTCCACTTCACATAAGTTTGTAGTTTTTGTGAATGTGTTTTGCACTCTTTCCACTTCTTCAGGTTCCGGCTACCCTTTGAATAACCATTTCTCATGTAACCATGAATTATATATGCCTCTTTGTCTCCCATTGCATAAACATTTAAAGTAGTCATTGTGTTTTGTTTACATCGTTGTACAGTGGAACGGTCCTCGTCTTATTGTCACGAGAGGCTTTATCCTTAGGCATCATCGATAATTATTTCTAATGTTGCACCGTTACGCTCCGCCATTTCGCAAAACCAGTCGAGAGGGCCATATTCATTGTCAACATACCCGAGAAAATGTTTTTGTTAGCTTCCAAGCTATATAGTTTATATTTTGGGGTACTTTGCACACACTTTTTGTCACTATATAAATATCAAATCGTGAAATCTAAAACTCGTTAAATTTGATATAACATTTGCGCAAAGCGTGCCACCATGTTGAACGTGAATTTTGAATTTAAGATTGAATTATTCTTTCATAAAAACCAAAAGCTACTTTTAAACGTCTAACGATGTTAGATTGGAATGTAACAATTTTTTAGTACATGACAATGAATAAAATAATAAATGAGAAAATATTGGCATGACAACTATGTTCAAAATAATTTGAAACATATTGATCTTAATCTGAAGAATATAATATTCGAATCAGAGTGATTGTTTTCTGCCTCAAGAGTAGCAGATGTGCAGCCCACCAGCAATGTGTTGATTCTACACTGGCTCAAATATGGTCACGGTCACAGATTCGACGTGATTTTGTGCGTCGTCCAGGTCTACAGGAATTGTGATTGTTGTATGTCTGCACATGACGTCTTCATACATAATATATGCAAATGTTCCAAACATAGTCTGGGTCTCATTAGTGTGTCCATAACTACCAAGTGTGTCAGGTAGAGCGTGTTGGCGTTCTAGACTGCACATTGTGTGTATGTTGACTATATTGTCAAGCTATCTGGTGAACGTGTCTTCTAGAGGCATTATTAAATCGAGTGGGTAAAAGAGCTAGGAAGATATGTCTTTCGGAATGTATCCTGCCCAGATCCACTTTATGTTATTAATTCGTTGTTTTTGTAGTCGCCGTGTTCTTTAAGAGAAATATGTGTTAGTTGTAACACATGGCCATCCATAGACACGTGTTTAAAAAGTTGGTTGTGTGAATGTGACAATGTTAGTCAAATATTATATCTCGAAGCTGTATATTAGTACCGACAAACACAATCAACCCATGTAGGTAAAAAACAAGAATGTCATGCATTTTAAATAAACATCTGAAATACCTCACGTATATATATATGTGCATACTGTCAGTAATGGCTATAAGCATACAATGACATATATACAGACTAATACATGGAGCAGATAGACAATTAAATATTAGTGTGAATTAAATAAAAAGGCATTGCAATTAATAACAAACGAGTCCGCACAAGGACCAGGAGTCATATACTTGAAAAGGTGCAACATCTTCACATATCTAAGAACAAGCACTGAAAAATACCAAGGAACTGACTAATATAGTAAGGACAGGATCAACAAGGACATTTTTCTTTTCAATTCGCTCTTTCCAAAATGGAACTTCACATATTATCCACGGAGAAAAAGATCAGGCTGTTTAAATCATACGTAAAATACAACAATGTTGCATTTCCTGGTAGCTTACGAGTTCTTTCACCATAATATCAACATAAGAATTACATAGGTCAAGTAATATAAATACCATAATGTAACTGGTGCATGTGCTTTCCTATTGAAATTGCTTTTGATATGGACATTGGCTGAACAAATTAAAAAGTATTTGTGTTCTGTAAAGGAACCATTCATATACACTGGTTACAGTCGATGTTAGCGTATACTGTTAGACTTATTGTACGCTTCGTTTAATCAATTGACATGATCCTTTGTTTTTGTTCGAATTTAATAGATAGCTTGTTGTGTACGATATGCAAGTTACATTCTCAAAAAGTATATCTAGATTTAATTTTAATTGAACATCAACGTACGATTACATTTGTGCACAGAAAATATAGCCAACTTTTCTTCATGAACTATTGCTAAACACAATTAAACACCTGAATATGTTAATCTTGGTTACTCATTTGATAGTTTGTGCAATACTCGTATTAATGGTAACATTCCTTGGCGCAAAGCTTTTTTCTAAAAAAAAACATATAGTTCCCATCACCATCATTTACTGGTTTATCATTTCTTCTACTTCTTCTTCGTACGATATTATAGTTCGACTTTATTTTAGTTCAAAGAAAGCAACGGCCATACTGAGGCTATTGACACTGCTGAAGATCTTGAATTTTGTTGAGACTGGTGAAGGCCACATATGATTTCTCTATTGTTCGTATGTTGATAAATTTTGCACCATATGTTCATAGAGCAATTTTTGAAGTACTACAGATGCATTGATCAGTAGCACATCTCTTTAATTTATTAAAGATATTGTCCGTCATGTGTTTGAGGCATGTGCGGTGGCTGGAAAACACCGCTTGCTCTCAGATTGTCATCTGGTGGAACGCATCATTTTGTTTGTATAGCTAGTAAGTTCCCTATTTGTCCATGTGATTACCTATAAAATGGTGATGACGTTGTCGAGGAATTTCTCTTCATTTCGTCAACAACAGTATTTGTTTGCCCCAAATAGGATCGGCAGAAGACGTTAATGAATCATATTGTGCCTCAGCCAACTCGATCTTAGTTCTTGTATCAAGTGTAATAATTGTTTTCCTCAGTAAGGATATTGCCATTGTATCTTCTTAATTTGTATCCGTATTTGAGTTCATGTTTGAGACCCAAAATGCAATTAGTCCATGTTGAAGTGATTATTCTTGTCTTCTGTTTTATCGCTTTATTATTTGAGGTTAGCAAATTATGTTTTTCTTTGAAGATATATTTTGCTAATGCAGTCCTTGTTCCTAATGCGGGTCTCATTGCGGGAATTATATGTTTTCTGTTTCTAAGAATCGACGTCATTCCACTCCAGGGAATAACCATAGGTGTACAGTCTTACTCAGCAAATGGATCAGAGATTCGATTATGATGGCGTCTAAAGTTTGCTGGTTGTAAACTCTCCGGCTCCGTCATCGTATGAGCCAAACTCCGGTCGAATCCAGTTAAATAGTCGAAATAGTGAAACAAATAGTGATATTAATTTCAAAATATCATTTCAATCAATCACTAATGCGTATATGGGAGGTTATGAAGCTCTTTTATTGCCCAGAAGCGCAGCATGCAAAGACATTATATCCGTGTAATCCCTAGAGTTTTGAGTTCTTGACAGCTGCTACCCACAAGCACCGAAGCCATTTCTGCTGTATCTTGTGAAGAACGACTTGCGCGTCATTCATGATGACTGCCCTTGTTGTAGCAGTCTCAGATACCTATATCAAAGCTGATGTAATTGTTTCTGCCTCCATCATCAAACTAGAAGTTGTTGATATGCATGCTCTACTGCCCTCAGCAACGACATGTCATCTCACTCTAGCCGAGAAGCCATGACTTGATGTGCTACAGCGCATCACTGATCCATCGGTGTATATGACATCACTCTCTGCGAGTTCTCAGTTATCAGCAGATTCATCTGCTGTTCTATTCTCCCGTTGCCTTATTTTATGCTTCCCTTATCTTATTCCGTGATGACTCTGGCATGTTATCATTTTACCACCGATGTGGACCCATTATTTCCCTTTTGGCTATCGTCTGAGCTGGTTTGACGGGTCCGATTGTTGTCTCTCTTTGCATGTGCCATCGATGACGCGTTTCTTTTTATTCTTGATCCCTCGACTAACGAGATTCTACTATACAGAGGGTGTCGATTGTCAGTGGTGACATGCTTACAGGAGTTGGTGTGTGCCATTATATGTATGGATATCACCGATAACAATCTTAACATATACTGCATCTTCCCATCGGGGTATCTCTAGTTTAGCCTAGAAATAGTAGCATACCTTCATTATGGGTGCTTTCCATCCTTTCACACTGTGGGCTTGAACGTGTGAGGATGTCCAGTCCGTAATCTTTAATCAATAACACAAACTGAAGAAATATGGTGCAGAGGAGGCGTTGTTCCAAGTTGGCAGGATCCATGGTATTGAGTGCTCCTAACAAACGCATGCCACTTTGTGCGATTTGGTCAACATGGAAATTATATTATATACTGCGATAAAATGTAACACAGAGATATTTCAACCAGTCACACCTGTCAATGTAGCAACAATCAAATGTTATGCCAGGGAATTCAGCTTATACTATGGAATTATTCAAAGAGCACTACATCAGGTAGGTCTTGTTCGGATTAATCATTTAGCTTTAGTCGCTGCACCACAGTGCTTGCATGGTTTCCTGTATGTCTTTGACAAAATCTTGACTGTTTGAGCCAGTCGAGCACGTTAGGATGTCATCGGCAAATGCTAACGTTTGCCCTGTCCCTGTGTGTTGAATGTCGGCCGACTTTACTATTTAGATGTTGTACAGTACTAGGGAGAGCAGAGGCCCTAGCGACCTCCGCTTTGATGAAATGCTTCACATAACCATCTTCCCTGATGGCTGCGCCTAAAATGCCTTTCCTAATTTCCAGATGACATCTTTTACGCCTTTGTCAATATGGGCAACATATAGACTGAACATACGCTGACATTTCACTGCGTTTATCTTCAGGGATATCCCAGCTGTGTCAGGAATGTTATGGGTAAACTGGTATGGAGACTTACTATTCCTCTTCCAATGCATGTTCCAGAACTTATAAATGGTAATATTATTACTCACCTATGTAATGAACTCATATTGTTCCATTTTGGACTCCCTAGCTAAAGCTTTTAAGGAATTCGTAGCTTTGCGTTTTACCTCTTTTGTCTGATTTAACGATTCAACATTAGTAACATATATCTGTCCGGCTTTTCGTGAATCCTTTATTGTCGGATACATTTCTCTCCAGGCTGTATCAACCACTTTTCCATCAGTTGATTCCACTGTGGTTTTTGGACAAATAGGGTTCAAGTGGTCATATGTCAGATCGTCTGGAGCAGTATGTTCAATACATTATCCAGTTTAAATGTGTAACTAAACTCATGTTTGTGTTTCTGGTGTATTACGGGTTTTCCTCTTGGTGCAAGTACGACACATGTCAGGTGGTGGCTCTACTTTGCCCCTTATACGTTCCAGCATGTTCATCTCTGGATTCAAGTGTCAAGGACAATAACTCCATTCCTATTCCCCAATCGAGATGCTAGTCAACTTGGACGTCCGTCATTCACGGCAGTGACGTTTGTGTGGGTTAATGCCTGGCTCAAGACGAGCCCTTGCCAATTTTTAGTGAAATTTCCCTACCCATCTGATCTAGCATTAATGTCACCTGCAATGATACATGTTTCACTATTCGTCTCTGACAAGTCTGGCATACACTCTTATTTTAAGTCTTCGAATGAGTGATCTAAGTTAGCGTATACATTATAGATTCTTCACTCGTATTGGTTGAATGTCATTACAATCTCGGTGTCCTCAATTGTACTGGTGCTAGTATGCAAACATCTATGGAGAACTTCTTGCTTCACATACATCGTCTCTCCCCGCTTGCCAGGCCAGCATGGATTACTGTAGCACCCGTATCCTAGACATATGATGGCAATTTTCTCATTTACGCTGGTCTCCTGCATCATAAACACGTCGAAATCGTATTGGGTAGCGTTGCAGCAATTCCAGTAGCATATACTTATATGTTATGCTTTTTCTCTCTCCTCTTGTTTCCCCATTTTCTCCTTTTGCTTTCACCTTTCTTGTCACCCTTTGCTTTAGACAAGGACGTCAGAGCACGATCTCCGTAACCTCAGCGATGACTCGTACGTGTAGTTTATCATCGGAATTGTTGTTGTTCTAGAGGACTTGCCTGCGAGGCTAACAAGTCTCTACTAGATATGTGTTCGGTTGTCTCCACCATTTGTCTTGTGGTGTCACATTAGTGTACGGGTAACATCGACATCTGGTCAATCGTGTCTTCAAATTCACTGTCAGCTATGTAGCGAAATCACGACACAATCGATGACGATCCATGAAATCTTGCTGACCAATCACTGTGTACACACTGCATATGTTGTATTGTTACTTCCTAGAAAACAACATTTTGGTATTAACTATCACCATCGGAGAAACAATATGAGAAAAGTTACACCGTGTCGTACATGTAACGCTGAACCCAGACAACGTGTGCCGTCCTAGTAAGTCATTTTTGCAACTCGATCACGACGATAATCCGAGTAAACTAGCTAACCGATGACTTGCGAGTAACTAGGTACATTATTACTTTATTATTTTGCTACTACCTAAACCACAAATGGTAATAATTACAAACAATGGCGAAACTGTTGGAGATAATACAATCCCTGACAGCCAGTAAGGGGACACAACTCCGAAATCATGTTATTATTTACGATTAACGAACGCATAACACATTTCTAGTAATTGTTTTAAATGAAGTCTGATATTTATTTTTTTATAACGGCAATATGTACAGGCATACGGCCGTTTAAGAAAGAGGACACATGTATCCATATGCAATGCTTGTTTAATATTCGATTACAAAACTTCTAAAATTTGATTTAAATGTAGGAACATATGACATGATTGCAACTCTGAAGACCACCACTCTTCTCTCTCTTCTCAACTCACTCCGTTTCATTTGACTCTGTCCTGCAGTCACACCCTTGCACAACTTTCACACGCGCCCTCGTGGTAAAGCCCTTCCATTGCACTTTGGTTGGGCTAGCTTCTGAGGGCGCTCAAACCTAGCATAGGTACATACAGATGCACACATGCATCCAAGCACTGGTTTATGCGTCCTGATATCGCCAAATTGACTACGGTCTGGGGTGGAAAATGGCGCGCCTCCGCCAGTAGAAACTAGTGAGGCAAACATCTAAGCAAAAAAAAAAAAAAAAAATGTCAGTTTAAGTACTCCGCAATATTCTCTAACGACCAACAATGTATTCTTCGTGGAAACAGTATGTAGTATTCAGAAATGTGCAGATGCTAATGTGTGGCTACGTGTGGCACATATACAAGTAGATGCTGTCCAGGCTATGGCTCACAGGGATATAAATGAAGACAATATGCAATGTACAACTTATCACCAGTGCTGAGTACAAGCATTTGATATATTATATAAGAGACACACGCGTTTTCATTGTTTTATTTTCTTTGTAGATATTTTGTAACCCGTGAGATGTATAGGATTGTCTGAAATAAAATAACAGTGAACAGAAACAAACGAAAATGTTAACGTTATCTCTACATTTCAGTAGACCTGGCCAAGCTCTCATCGACTTCGGCGACGGCAGCCTATTTGCGTGATGCCAACGACAGTACTTGCAACACAAATCAATCAGCGGATTCCGTCGTGGTGACAATTTCTAAAGGGTTCTATCTCTACTGGTTTAGAGTACGCGTCAATGACAGAAGTAAGACATTGCTGTTAATGATATTATATGCTGTGTTTTGGTCACTCGGATCATAATGCATTTATGTTTTAACAAATTCATGATCTTTTGTGTATATGTGTGTGTGTGTGTGCGTGCGTGCGTGCGTGCACGCGTGCGCGTGTGCGTGCGTGTGTGGGTGGGTGGGTTTTGGTTGGGTTTTGGGTGGGATGGTGGGTTTTGGTTTTGGGTGTTTTGGTTGGGTGGGTGGTTTGGGGTTGCGTGCGTGTGTGTGTGTGTGTGTGTGGGTGTGCGTGAGTCTGGTTGTGGGTGGCTGGTTTAAGTTGAAGGAAGAGGGTAGTTTGTGAATTTGCTTATTTTTCAGTGTACACTTGTTTACAATTTTGCATTTGGAATCCATGGATTAATACTAAATACTATTGAAACACATTTTACTTTGGACTTGATATTCAAACTACGGCCCGGATGTACATCTGGCCCGCCACGAGATATAGCCCCTTGAAACTAGAATCCATGCTAATGCGTAGTTTCCCCATTTTGTATGCATATGTCCAATTTGTTCACACAGTTCTATATTTGTGACTTTATCATAACATTTCCTTTCCTCAAATCGACACTATCATCATTTCATGAAAGCTTGAACCTATTTAGGTGGACTTATCTTTGTTCCCTAGGTGACAGTTTCATGTTTTTGCGAGGACTTGACATTTGAGTGGAAATACGGCATTTTTGTGAACCGCTTAATGTCGTTCGATATCCACAATTGATCCAATTAACGCCATTTTGACCTGTGTATTCTTCATGTGATATCACTTTCCAAAATCTTCCAAATTATATTGTGTTACATCCAACGAAATATACATATATTAGTGTCTCTCAATACAATCAGAGTGTCGTTTTATGTGTTGGCTCTCATTATGTGTGTTGTGTTTTGTTCTCTCTGTACCCTCACCCATACTGTTGGTAAACATTCATAAAATATGTTTTTTTATGTTAAATCTGTTTTGGCATGTGGGACATTAGAACCAAGTCAACAGCATAGTCAAGCTCACCAAGCCATGTCGTCAAAAACCACTGCATTCCATTTTTTTTAGTAACAATCGTATACTGTATAGTCCAGCCAATAGGCAACAGATAGAGGGAACATATTAAGAGACATCATGGTCTCAGTCCAGATATTATCACATACCCCTGTGACCGCTCTCTATCATGTACATATGCTAATTTAATTATTTGAATGATCTTCAAGAGCAGTCCGCGGTGCCGGACAAAAGTCAAAACTGTGTCTCTGTATAAACTGACATATGTTTCCTCATTAGCTACGATTCAAATATAAACTGATGCTTTTTTTACACACGTTTTTCACCAACTATCAAGTGTAGCTTTCTGTTCTATGAATTAACTATTTATTTTCAACTGTATATCTATGGCCTCGTTCAAACAACTAACTAATCTGATCCGATACAATGGTCTACCAGCTACCAATTACAAATTACCTCTAACACGTGTAGCAAAGTTATCGTTCTTCAGTATTTTGACTGCAAATTTTTTCTTTCTAGTATGGTTACATTTCTTTTTTGTCCCATATTTGGCTTTATAATTTGAACGATAAATATGTTGAAGTATTGATGTCTGAATTAATTGTGTTTGCTGAGACATAGTCAATGTTAGTGAAAAAAACATCTGCTAGGGGTAAACTATATTTGTTGATTTCGTTTCTAGTCGGCTTTGCAAATTTAACCTGCAGTTCTGATTCCGTAGATTACGGTCTTTTTTTTTTTGTTTCGTTTAGCAAATGATTTTTGTAATAGTTCAGATATATGTTCTGCTCATTTCTTCATTCGTACCTAATGATGCTAAAGTGTATGTAACAAATGTAATTACTTGTCTATATGTTTCTTTCAGTATCTTTATTTGACCGTCCTTCGCACAGAAATAGATAATAGAAACACGTTTAAAACAAATATAATTGAAAGCCAGTTATTAGTAATACCATTGATGAGTGACATAACGATTACGGCATATGGCACAATAACTATAGTGCTTGTGAACAACTCCAAATGTATCATATTATCATACATTGCATAATTGTCGCTTACGAATAATTTCGGCAGTTTCCTTTTTGCAAAACAGTTTTTTTTGGTAAAAGACTGACATCTTCTTCTTGTGATCGCATCATAAATGTTTGCACCATCTTCCGAGTTTCTGCGATGACTTCAACCGTTGACTGTAGTTGCTCTTTAGCTCATACACCGTATATTGTAGTGTCAAATAATGTGACCAGTGTATCCTCCCTAACTGACCATACAGAGGAAAGTGATCGACAGTTTGTTCGCCTGTCTCACATGTGCACACCAGCGAAGCATACATGCGACGACAGTTCATGCATTTATTTAGTCGACTGTGCCCAGTCCGGAGGCGAAGAATGATAATCTGCCCTGGTCGGTCAAGGGTATGGTGGTCATCATTTGGTTAGTTATGTTCACCTGTGACAGCGTAGACCAATTTATTTTTCTCAAAGTATGTGATTTCACTGTCTTCTTGCTCAGATTGTCAGTGCTATCGTCTGTCTCTATCCCCAAATGTACAAATATGCCTCGTGTAAGACAACCCAAAGCTAAAACGTATAATCCTGTCTTCATTGCGTGTTGTAGCAAACTGTTGTATTTTTCCATCTTGATCATACTGTTTGTGTCTGTAATCCAGTAACGTTTTTCATCTCTTAAATCGGCGACGTTTTCAGGGTTCCTGTAATGTACCTGAAGACTTGGTTCTGCACTTTCTTCAATGACTGCAAATATTAATTGGGAACCGATGACACAGCTGTAGATCCGAACTCCAAGTAATATATTATTACTCAATGTTGCACTTGCTTAATGGTTCTGTCGTTTGCTTCCCAGCTAATTTTCTGAGTAGGTCTACATTCCTTTGGGCATTCTCTTCTGCATTTCCAAAAATGTTTATTCCAAGTAAGCCTTTTATCACGTGTCACTTCAACATAGGTAGGGGAATTTTCTTCCTTGGTAATGGACATACCTAAACGCAAGTTGATTTTTTTGTTTAGTTTGGAGAGGTTAAGCAGCGTCGTTGATGATTTATCTGTTTTTATTGTGTCACTCCATTTCTTTGCCGACAACATGTCTGCTGTCACCTGCATTATATGGTTTTCTTTAGTTGCGTGTTCATCAGCCCAAGAAAGTACTAGATCGTTTGCAGATAAGGCAGCCTTCACTCAAGCGGGCAGTTTCTTGACCTAGCAGTTACTATAAAGAAGAAACAATGTTGGTGAATGTACTCCCGTCTGAGGTCCTCCGTGGTAGAGCAGCACTGGTTTACTCTTCTGCCTGTCGATGGTGACTCCTGTTCTCCTATTGTGCCGTTATGACTGTATCCATCATTGCATGTTGCCTTGAATCCAGCTTCTCCCTAGTCTTGCTCTACGGCCGTCTCCCCATACCTTTTTGAAGATCTGCTTGAAATCAGGCCATATTGCTATGATCTTTCTGTACTCGTAGAAGGCATCTTTTACCGATTGAGACAAGGAAGTGACTTATTCGTGTATACTATATAATTCTCTAAATACACCTTGTCCGGTACCATAATCTGATCAGACTCGAAATACAATGTCATTCTGGTGTTAACTATTCGCTTCGTGATCTTTGCCAAACTTCTTGTAAGACTGATTGGTCAGTAACTGGACGTTTTTGCTCTTGCATTTCCTATTTCGTAGTATAGGAAATGGGGACGGCGTGAGCTAGTGGTTAAGTGACACGGCTCAAAGTTACCTCAGGAAGTAAACCTTAAGAAAATGCAGGAGGAAGCAGACCCTTACGTAAAATGCATGCCGAAGTCGGATGCACTGGGCCGACAGGCGCACAATAAAAACCGTGGTGGAACGCACACCGTCTTGGGGAGCAGTGAAATAAGGGAAACGCATAACAGATATAAATATTTTTTTTAAAACTATAATAATTGTGATGGCTCCTCTCCCTACTTGTTCTACCATTCATGTAGCCCAGCTGAGGTTGAATATCTCAAGCTGTTGTGTCTTCTCGGCCCGGCTCAAACCGATGATCATCTCATTGCTAATGTGATCTGGGCAGGTTTCCATTTTTGTCGTAGGCTTGGTTATAGCTCTTTGAAGTTCTACTAGTGGGATGGGTTCTCTTATCGGAGCAGCGATATTAATATATCCCTTTCTTGTACGCGTTTCTTTTCTTTTTTCTCTTTACTGGCCTATGTTAATAGTCAGTTTGCTTTATGCACTGCACTTGCGCACAAAGAGGTCTACATAGTGTTTTCATGTTCGTACTTTGGCAGCCTAATCCAATGTTACGGTCTATCTGAACGAGATAACATCTTTATTATGTACTTTTAATAATATCTAGAGTGTATTGTCGTCCTTTTTACATATGAGTGCAGCGGTTTTATTCTTCCAGTTTTTTTCCGTTTTTCGGATTTTCTACTGAACGATATTTATTTTTTCCCCGTTCTCCTTATTTCTATTTTCCAGAAGGCGGTGTGCGTTACACTGTGGTTTTTCTGGGACGCATCTAGGCCCAGTGCATCTTCAGCATCTATTATATGTAAGAGTCTGCTTCCTTCATCATTTTCTAGGGGTTTGCTTCATCGGGGTAACGGCCGGTGATGCGGTTCTTATTGAACCCAGCACCTTCAAATTGTGTCAATTAGCCACTCGCCTTCGCCGTTAACTCAACTGAGTGATGCCTATATGCATCGTGTCTGGCCATTTCCATGGCTTACTGACGTTCTTGGAGTGGGGTATACCAGTGCGGTGTATATTTTCGTCAGCATCCTTCAGGGAAGGCGTCTTATGCTGCTTGTAGTACACATTGATTGAAGTCTTTTACCGCTGCACTATTGTCTCTATTATGCACTTTGCTGTTAGATAGCAGCGTGGTCACCTGATGTTTACACACGCCCCAATTTGCTTTTTGTATAGTTCCACAGTGTGATGGATGGGCTTGCATCGGGGGTTACATTCTGGAAGGAGAGAAACATTAGATAGTGATCACTTCCCCAAAGTTGATCTCCTCTCTACTTATGAGTCCAGCTTCGTCTGTGGAAGAAATATCTAGAATTGAAGTTGAATGCCATCTTCGAGTAGATGGTAGGGGTATTAGTTGTTTCAGAGTTGATTATGCATATGGGATCAAGATGCTGCGGCGGTCAGCGACCCATAGCTGACTGCTAGCATCAGGGCCAGCGAACCATATCTGCCAAGACCATTCTACACCTCCGCGTGGTGATCCTGGATACCAGGCTGCAGAAGGGCAGACTGACTAAGGAGAAGGGATCGAAGAGGGTATGCTAACCCAATACTCAAAAAATTATTGCTGAAGTCGGATGTGTTGAACCGAAAGGTGCAAAGATCGCAGCTAAGCTGTAAACTACGACACCACGCATTCCGTTCTCTTGACTACATTCTACTACATAAGCCCTTTCAGGGTTTGGTAGTGGGAGATTGAGAATGAACGAGAAAGAAGAAGAAGAAAAAGATCACGCATAGGGAGTGGTCATCTTGTCAGGTTTCAGCTTCTTCACCTCTGTGATATTTATGACTAAATGGGCAGCTCTGGATCTGTGATCTATGTGATACGAGCCCCAGCTCTCGCGCTAGGATCGAGGTGATTAGAGCCCCGGCTCTGGTTCTCTAATCGAGTTGATTAGAGCCATAGTTCTGGCGCTGTGATCGATGTGATTGTAGTCCCAACTCTGGCTTTGTGAAAATGTGTTTATATGACCAGCTCTGGCTTTTTGATCGAGGTTTTTATAGGGCCATCTCTGGATCTCTGATCAAAGTGGTTAAAGCACCAACTCTGGCTTTGTGATCGAGTAGATGTTAACCCCATTTATGGCTTTATCATCGATATGATTTTAACTCTATTTCTGAGAATTGTTTTTACAGTATCCCACTGATATAAAGGTGGTGGCTGATGTCTGTATAGATCTGAGACTCACAGTGTTGTTATTTGGACAATAGTAGAGCCATATTTCCATCTTTCCTACTGTTATATGAAGCTGCTGATACTCGGCAAAACTCATAAATGTAGTCCTCCGGTGCGCTTGTATATTGTTCCTTACAAGGTTAATAATTCGTCTTTCTCGTCTTTCTTGTATGTGTGATCTGTACCATTGATATCCTCTTATTTTGAAAATGTGATCTGCTGTCAAGTGCATCTATTGAATACATCAACAACAAATTTGCTTCTTCTCACTAAGAATATGTTTCAACTCTGTCACTTTGCTGTACCCTGCCTGTCTAATGTTCATTCCTTCAGCACCCCAGAGCATCATAGCAAGTGTCTTCCTTAGACTATCTACATCTGTATTTATTGGGTCAGTAGCTTTCCTCTGTCGTCTCCTGACTCCGAAGACGATCTAGAGGGTCCTCCGTTAGATGAGAGTGAGCTCTGTCGAGACTCAGAACTCTGCGCTGGACCTACCTGGTGGGACTCAACAGGGCGAGCACCATAGATAGATTAAACTATATAAAGCAAGGGTTGCGTGACACTGTGGTTTCGGCGCTCCTTATGACCAAATAAATGCATCTTTAACACTACTTCAATGGGAGACAGGATTCATCTCCGTTCCATCTGGCTGGGGTGTCGATTGCGTCTGTACCTTGTTTGTTGTCCCATGTTACCTCCAGCCGGGGTTACAACCCAACCTTTAGCGTAAGTACTGGGCATGACATGTTCTATCATGTATAGGTGAGGTAGGAGAGTATATGGGCCATTTGAATCGTCTAATGCGACGCTTTACTGCCCCTTGGACTTCTAATACTGACTCATTTAAATACATTACATTTGTATTTAAATTCATTGTAATTGTAATTTATGTATCTAATAACAGAATATAAGAACACATTTATTTACCTGACACTGAAACTCATGTAATTGGCATATTCCTTCTGGCCGGTTAGGATTTATGTCATCACGAAATGTAAATGTGTGATTGTGGTGAATATTTTAACAATACATGTAATTGCAATTTTTTTGTGTAATGCATCTTCATGTCCATGGTAGACATATTGAAAAAAAAAAGATATTAAATACTTAAATATTTGAGCACCAATTTAATTGTTTTCTGCTATAAACTAGGAGATCATTTCTAATTAATGTAGATGAATCTACAAATGTATTGGTGAAGCTTTTGACACATTAAGCTTCTACCATCCATTCTGCTATTTTATTTAGCATGTCGCAATTTCCAAGAATTCTGTATTTCGTCACAATGTCATAGAGAATGGGTTAATATATGTACCTGGTCTTGCAGCATTAATTAATGCATCAATATACACTCCGCAGGATATCACAGGAACGACTGGACACACAACCAAATATAGTGAGGCCGCGACCCTCCAATGCATCCAAGCACTGGTTTATGCGTCCTGATATCGCCCAATTGACTACGGTCTGGGGTAGAAAATGGCGCGCATCCGCCAGTAGAAACTAGTGAGGCAAACATCTAAGCAAAAACAAATAAAAAAATAAAATGGATTTGTAGGTAGCCGTCAGTGTTTGTAACAAAGTCATGCCAGTGAATTTCAGAAATGCGCTTTCAACTGTGTACATGGATCACTTCAAACTCGTCTGATCTATTTGCAAATCCGTTCAAGTTTAAGAGTCATTCAGGTGGATTTGAGTGACGCAGGATCTGTGAAGTCACAGCTTGCTTTCCAATACAAGTCCTTTCTGGGGCAGAACTATTTGCGCTCATGGAATTCTAAGACTAGACTGCCTTACATATCCTTCGAACAATGTTATGATTGTTAGGTATGTCAGAGGCCTGATTGTTGTCCAGTTAGATGAATTCTTCGTTTGTGACGACATGATTGCCGTTGACGATGATGCCTGCTGAAGTCGTTACATCACCCCAAACTTAGGATGTCAATGTTTGTCCGCCAATCGTGAAGACCCAGATTGGATGATCATTCTAAGTTCTCCCAAGGCCAAACCACTGCCTAATAGGCTGAACCTAGTGTGGAAACATAGACAAATAATCTGAAACATGTGGACGTCGTCTGTGTCAATATGGTTTATCACGTGTATATTACCGACAGCGACCCTTGGACCGTGCGCTTCCGACGGACAGACGCACGCCAAATGAAGTTGGCATTTAATGGGTGCGGCTTTGGCCGATTCTTGCATTAATGTTACAATGGCGTACCTTTATTAGCCACAACAAGGTGTCAGCGACTCGCACATATTGTCAAGTTTTCCACACGTCTTAGCTATTGAATCGAAGGAGGTCCTTCAGTCGGGTTAGCCAACGTGATATGGGCGACTAAACTTGCGATGCATTCAAGGGAGCATTACCAAAGAACGTAATGGAACATACACAGGTAGTACAGTCGATGGATCTGCAACCCGGTCCCGTGGAGAAAACTATATTATAAATAGTAGTATGGATGACATGTTACATCTGGTGAACGAGTCAGACCATCGTGTCGTATGTGACCAATTATTTAGTTAAAGAAGGGCAACACACTAATAATTCCCTATGGAAACCAGAATATAGCATCTCCATATTGGAACTCGGAATGTAAGGACAGTATGTATGCATCAACGATGGATAACCTAATACAGGACTTTGAAAGCAGGAATCTTGACATGATTGGGGTGGCTGAAATCAGATTGATGTAAACATGATTCTTAGAAAAGGAGATCTACATATTGATATATTCAGGTGGAGAAAAACGCCAACATGACTTAGGCTTGCTAATAAAGAATGGGTTATTAATGTGAATAACAGGATGCTGGACAATCACACAATGATAATGATAACAACAAGCGGACATCCTTTCGATGTGTCCACATTGCCGACCAACGCTCACACACAGATTACTGTGAGGATAACATTAACGAGTATAATGATTTATTATAAAAAAACTATTAAAACAAGAAAAATAGCTGATTGACTAATAGTGCTAGGTGATATGACCGCTTCAATTGGAGTATGCAAACATACAACCATAGTGTTGAGATTTCGTTTTGAAATAGGAAGGAAATAAAAAGACTTATACAATGGTGTCAAGATAATCAAACTAGAGGATGCAACACTTTCTTTCAAAAACACAAGTTGAATATACACATGAAAAGTCAGGATGAAAAAAAAAAGAAATCATTTACACTTCGTTGTAATCAGAGACAGATTTAGAAACAGTTTAAAAAAGTATCAACATTTTCAGGAGAAGATATTAAATCAGTTCATAGTCAATTAATCATAAACTAAACGTAAGGTTAACGGCCACTAAAAATGGTAAAATCAAAATAAATTAGCCAGACTACTCAGTTTCAAAACAACGTGTCTTTCGTACAAAAACAATATAGAGTGAGAGTGAAGAACATATATGAATGTCTCCTAATTGAAGACACAAAATAGACAAGTTTTGTATTATTATAAAAGAGAATCGATATAAAGAATGAATTCTTAACAAAACAGTATTATTAGGAACCAAATTGCATCCATCCAAATAAAGAAAAAAACATGCAAAACAAATATGGATATATAGATGACTGAGAACATTCTGAAACTTATGGAACGACAGAAACAACAAAAAACATCCCAGTTAATTATAATATGATTGATAACTAAAATTAGATTAATTTCCAGTCAGAGTAAAGAGAAATTGTTGGACGACAAATGTACAAGTATGAAAGTTATTACCGCAAAACGCAACACTAGAGAACTCCATGAAGAAAGAGAACAAATATGTCAGGACGATAAAAAACACGAAAAGGTAGGTGTCGTAGTAAGGGCAAAACAGGAAATATGTGGTTTAAGACAACAGACATAACAAACGTATGCACGGAATATGTTTTCGCTCTCTTTCATGATGACCTATGCAGTAATCACAAAGTAAAATAAACAGCGAAATCATCAAATGTTGGTAATATGTATATATCTGTGTGTGTGTATATATATATATATATATTACTACTTATAGCGGCCCATCGTTATCGATGATGACCGCCGACATCATCCTGGTCACATATATTTTGGGTGTGGGTGCGCATGTGGCTAAACAGGTCAATGCGGGCACGAAAACATCTGCTACATATCTGGCACGCGAAGTTTCTAAAAGGTGATGGTGTTCCCGCTGTTCGAGATTTCCGAGTCTCGAGTCTGCTCCGGGCTTTCACAACACGGTCGTCTTCGCCGGTAGCTATACCCAATCTGACTGCGCTTCTCCAGTCAGATCTGTTTTGCGAAAGACATTTCCAGGTGTCGATGTCTATCTGGCAACTTTTCAGTGAGTCCTTTAGACCGTCTTTAAGACATTTTGTTGGGCGCCCTCTCTCGCGTCATACCTCCCTCCGCTGACCGTAGATAAGCTTCTTTGGGAGCCACTCGTCTGACATACGAACGAAGTATCCGGCCCATCATAGTCGTGCTTTTTCTAGCAGTGCATGGTTGCTGGGCATGTTAGTCCTCGAGAGAACCTCGATGTCAGTGACACGATCTTGCAATCGGATGTGGAATGTTCGCCTCAGGCAACCTATGTGGAAGTGGTTTAACCTCCTTACATGTCCAGAGTATACGGTCCAGGTTTCGCAATGGTATAGTAGGGTTGAAATGATGGTAGCACGGTTGACTTTGAATTTTATCTTGACGCTGATGTTACGACGTGCCCAGACCATAGAGCGCATTCTACAAAATGATGTACTAACCTTTGCTATTTTGCTTGCCACCTCATCGTCTATGTTGACAGATCTCGACAGCGTGCTGCCTAGATATGTGAATCTGTCTACGACATTCATGCCTCCTGTTATAACTCTCATGGCTTGGTTTTGGAGTTTGCTAACTTTATCGAATTTCGCCTTTCCTGCTGTTGTCCATGCCGCAATGCCATACTCGAGAACTGGTCTCACTCTTCCAGGGTACAGTTTCTTTAGCATGCTTTCGTCTGCTCCCCAGCTTGTGCCAGCAAGTGTCTTATGATTGCCATTTTTTCTCTGGCTCTCATTCGGTTTCTCTCGATCTGACTTGTCCATGTCATGCGCCGATCAAATGTGACTCCCAGATAGTTTGGGTTGTCGTTTGGCTGAAGGTATTTGCGGTTTAGACTTAATTTGGTGTTTTGGGGTTGGATTGATAGCGATAGTATTGTACATGTGGTAAACGTTGATAACGTTTTTCCCTGTGTCTGCTCTATACTATTTCCGCTAATAGTCAATTCACAAATGATGTTGTCTGTTAGAACGATTATATTTATATAGCATGTGGCGATACCGATGTCCTTCCTCCTAACCGTGCCCAGCGTTTCTTGTAGCAAATCAGTGAAGGCATTTTGGTATTTTCAGAGCGTTCTTGTATTTGTCTAAAAAGGTACGACGAGGCTAACGTCTGATCAGGTAAAACACACTGATCAGACAATCTTCGTCAGTGTCAGGAGACATATATTGACTAAGACCCTCGCCTTATCTCCCAGTTGATCTTCCTGGAAACGGGTTGTTGTCAATTCTGGCTAACTTTGTGAAGATTGACATGCTCACCGCAGCAGTTAGTCGCACGCATATGATACCAAGCATAGCACAATCGCCTAGAGTATCCCGATCCACCTTCATCAGCACGTTCGGGAAGTGAGGAAAGCTATGACAACCTTAAATGTAACACTCTTTTCATAGCACACACAAGAGTAAACCCATTTATTGAGGGCAATCGCATACAACAATGTTGACACATCACTTTTAATTATCAGAAAGTGTCATTAATAATTTTATAATGTATTGCTTACTTAGTACACGGCTGATGGTGAACAGTATATTGCTGTCAACATTGGTGCACTCATACATAATTTTATAGTCAGAAACACTATACATTAAGTTAATTTAATCTTAAAACACGTGAATTATGTATACCACTTTTAATTATAATTCTTTAGATTAGTATATAGTATTGTTTTTATTTCTATTTACATGTCGGGTTGCGTGATGTTGGTTGGAGGTGGAGGGGGTTGGTATTATAGTAATGTTCGTGTCTATGGAATCTAAAAAGCGTAATTCGAGCCTGCTAATATAAACAGATGTGCAAAGTACATGCACAGCATATCCTTATTTAAATCAAAATTGACATATGATAATCTCGAAACAAAGTGTCATAACATTTAAAGTAAAATCGCTATGAAAATGCACATCCTGTTTAATGGGCAATATACAAGTTTGATGTTAAAGTCGAAATGGGTGGGTGGGGCGAGGGAGCGTGGACTGGGGGTTTGAGGGTGAGATGTAAGTGAATTATTCGAGTCAAACACCAAAGCAATAAATATATATTCTGCTTTCAAATGTATAAATCCCAATGTTCTTGTATGCAAATGTGATGTATTCGTTTCTTGGACGTCGCTTTCTTTGTTTGTGGTTAATTATGCACTACATTATATTTAAAAGCAGACCTCCATATTTCATACTGTGGACACGTCAAGACAATATACCGATGTGTCTACTTGTTATTAGTTGTATACGTGCTCTTAAACGTTAAATACATTTTGGTTTGATAATTGTTCTGTCTTGTCCATTCGGTGCATCCGGCGGTAGAACAGCTTGTAAGTTATTTTAATCATTTTGTATTTAGTGATGTGTTTTATAGACCTACACGCTTCTAAGCTAGTTATGTTTGTCAATTATTCTTTTACAGAACTCGTTATTGAAATTGTTAAATTTCCTTTTGTTCTGTAAATGAGGTAACAATTCCCAATTCATGTAGTTAGATCTCCAAATTATGTGTGGCAGTTTTGATACACGCAGTGTTTATACTATGTACGCCGATCTGCATTTTATAAGGTCCATGAATCATACAGTTTGTCACAATGTCATACAATCTTGTATTACTATTTGCATCATTTCTCTCAACACTTATCAATGTCAGTCTGAAAATCAATGATGTAGATGTAAA
The DNA here is from genome assembly GCA_036924085.1 of Ariolimax columbianus. Classification (NCBI taxonomy): domain Eukaryota; kingdom Metazoa; phylum Mollusca; class Gastropoda; order Stylommatophora; family Arionidae; genus Ariolimax; species Ariolimax columbianus. Next base: position 6,890,627 of record JAVGWX010000004.1, read on the forward strand.
TGTGATGTCAATGCCAATGAGGTTCATGTTCTAAACATCACTTAATAGCTGAGGCAACTTCATTTGGAACACCCTAGTTTATATTCAAGGTCGATTTTTAGGTGCATATAACAGTATAACATTTTTAAAATATGGCATAGTCATGGTGCAAGTGAACGCAATAAATATCTCTGGCCGATAAACTTGAGTATTGCATTTCATCCAATAGTTACGTTGCATACATCGACAACTTCCGTGAAACAGTGAATGTAATGTAACCGAAATGTATGAGAGGACAGTCACATTATCAGATCGATACTCATTTTCATTTGAGGTATTGCGATCATCGTGTATTGCCTGGAGGTTTATGTTATAAGAGTAGTCATGAAAGGTGCATTCCAGCAGTCAATAATAAATGTTGGCTTCTTTGATAATGGTTTATTTATGACAATATATATATATATATATATATATATATATATATATATATATATATTGCTTCCTTATGAATACATATGCGAGTTGTGTAGCGACAAAGAAGGCGGCGATTTTTTGTTTGATTCACAAAAGATGGCTAAAAATATATTTATGAATTGTCATGGGTTATTGACTGGATTTAATTCACCTATTTAATACAGAGTTTTGACACCTACTACCGGTATGCATCATTGATGGGACCTTGTTATTATCTGATGTTGTACATTTTGTAATATCACCGTTGTAGGATCAACGTGTGTAGAAAACGATCAGCTTGTTGTAAAGGATCAGATATGGATTAGCTGCGCCGAGTTACTAGTATTATTGACTTGACATTCCCTTTGATACACCGTATATACGGAGAAGGGTGATATGTTTACTAGACACCATCGGTCTCCATATCAACTGTACCTGATTAGTTCATTGTATTTCCAAATGAAAATAATGTTAACTGGTATAACCATGTGTAGAAATAGCAATTGTTTAAAACGTAATTAATAATTATAATTCATATACTATTTAATACAAAAAAAATAGGAATTCATTTCTAATGTAATTTTTATTTGTTTTTAAATGTAAGCGATTTCTTTAGATAATTGTGACCACAATTTTGAATTTTGGATTTGAAAAAAACACATTTTCAGTTGTTTCCTTCTACTGGGTTGTAGCACAATGTTTAGGTATGTATTTGTCGTTTGCCTCTTTCGTGACACTTATCCTCACTTTAGGGCAGGCTTTATTTACGCCATTTATCTACATTTTCATCTTTATACTTTTGCCCTCCTTATTGATGCTTTCCTGCATTAGGTTTTATGAACAATGGGTTTTTGGATACATTCTCACAATGCATTCAAATAATTCATTTTTTATTTGCTTGATGTAACTTTGACAGGGAATTGTTCGAACACCCTTCCGAAATGTGTATTGCGATTTGGTCTCTTCTGGTATTTGTAGTGACCTTTTGTAAGCCACCACATTTCACGGGTGGGTACCTATCATTCCTTAGCCATTTGCAATGCTCAAGTCTGGCTTGTGTAGCATAGGGTAAAGATAACGATACTATATATCAGCTGCTTGTTCGCTTGTAGGGACATTATGGGGTGTCTTAGTAGTGGAGACAACTGGTACGTGTTAGCGTTTGCCCTCTGTACTCTGATCTGTATTTTTCTCTCAATTCTGCAGTCTTCGATAAAAACAGTTCCTATAAACGCACATATTTGAACCTGCTTAAGTTTTTCCTCATTCACATGAGTATAAAGTGCAGTGTGATTTATATCCTTACTCGTTGTTTCTGTTTTTGTTTTTGCTGATATCTATTTTGCACGTATTACAGTGTATGTATAGTCAATCAAAATGACATTGTAGCTTATGTCCCATTGGAATGGATCAAACGTTAGTCATTTGCGAATATCATTCCATTAGCACTTTCCTGTTCTCTGTGTGCATCCAGGAAGATTGTTCTAAAATAAAATATGTCAAAGAGGAGTGGTGAGAAAATACAACCTTCTCTTACGCCAGATGTAATAGGAAACTACTCTGACATGCATTATGTTTTTTCTTCCTGCATTCTGGTTGTCCTGATATATTTAGTTGATGTTACTAAGAATAGGACCGATCAGTCCAAAATCAGTTAGTATATCATGTAAATCCTATATTTATTATTGAACGACTTTTTTTGTTCCAGGAATACACCACTGTTTTTACCATGAATTATATAGACCGTTAATATATTTGCCTAAACGTAAATTTTGCTTCGATGCATCTCTTTTTTTTCCAGAACTCAAACTGATTAATTTCTAGTTGGGGTTTCAGTATTGGTCCTTGCTCTTCTTTCTAGTATATTTGCATATGTTTTGTCTATGTGGCTTAGAAGAGAGATTCCCTATTATTTGTTGCACTCTCGCTTGTATGCTTACCTTTTCCGGATATGAACGATTCTCGCATACTGCAAATGTGTCGGTACCTGTATGGACGTCATTTCCAGCGGGGCTGCTTCAACTTCTGTTTTCAATTTATTTAATACTAGCTGTGTTTCATTCTCCATCTTGTGCTGCGCTGTATCATACTGTCTTAAGTTTAGCAGTTTGGTAAAGTATTATTTCCATTCGTTGCTTGTGTTTGACTGTTGTGGTGAGATTCTTTGATTTCAACGATGCTATTTTTTTTTATATAGTTATTGTGTTTGTCATTTGTCACAACCTTTTTTCTTGCTTTAAATGGAACTTTTGACTTTACCATTACATTATCTCGTTTTTGTCTCTTCCTTTCTTATTAGTATGCCATTTATTTAGGACATCCTAGCTTATGTTGTTTCATCTGAACCATACGACTTCTACAATGTTGATAGAAAGTGGTTCCTGAAATTAAGTTATTATCTGAACAGCAGTTAAGAACTTGCTCGGAATATGTTCCTATTAGCTCTCGATACTTTTATTTTCTAATTTAAGTAACATTCTACAAACTGTTTATTGCTGTAGATATATTGTACATGAATACACACTGTTCTAGCCAAGTTTGTGCAAGGTGTATCACCGTGTTAGACACTAAGTCTTTTTCCGATGTCCTTCTGCAATTTTGTTTTCCACTTCTTATGTTAGTCTGTGCATCTTTGCTATGTTGTTTTTTTTTTGTTTTTTTTTGTTCGCCTTATTTCTATAATTCCCATGGCGGTGTGCGTTGCACTGTGTTTTTTTTAATTTTACGCCTGTCGGCTCAGTGCTTCCGAATCCAGCATGCATTTTATGTAGTGGTCTGCTTCCTCTTGCAGTTTCTAAGGGTTTTTTCCTCTAGGTAACGGCCGGTGATGTGATGGGGATCGAACCCAGCACCTTCCGGTTGTGAGCCGTGCCACTTAACCACACGCCGTCCCCATAACGAAGAAAACGAGAAGATGATGAGAGAAGAAGAAGATATAGGAAGAAGAAGAAGATGAGAAGAAGAAGAAGAAGTAGAAGATAACGAAAAAGACGAAGCTGATGAAGAGGAAGACAAAGAAAAAGGAGAAGGAAAATGAGCATAAGAAGACAAAGAAGAAAAAGAAGAACAAAAAAGAATGAGAAGAAGAGAAAAAGAGAGAACAAAATAATAAGAATAAGAGAGAAGAAGAAGATAAAAGAAAAAAAAGTAAAGAACATGAGAGAAGAAGAGAAGATGAAAAGAATAGGGAAGAAGAAAAGAGAGAAGAAGAACGAGATAAGATGACGAAGAGTGAATAATAATATAATAAATAAAGAAGAAGAAAGAAGATAAAGAAGAGAAAAGAAAAAAGAAGAGAAAAGACGAGAGTAGACAAAGTAAGAAGGGGAAGTTAGAAGAAGAGAGAAGAAGACGAAGAAGAAGAAGAGAAGAAGAATAGAGATGAAGAAGAACAGATAAGAAGAAATAAGAGAATACGAAGAGAGAAGAAGAAGAAAGGAGAAGAAGAGAAGAACAAGAAGAAAAAGAAAAAGAGCAGACGAGGGAAGAAGGAGAAGAGATAAGAAGAAGACGGAGAAGAAGAAGAAAAGATACGGAGACAAGAGAAGTAGAAGAAGAATACAAAGAAGAATAAGAAGAAGAAGAAGAAGAATAAGAAGAAGAAGAAGAAGAAGAAGAAGAAGAAGAAGAAGAAGAACAAGAAGAATGAGAAGAAGAAGAAGAAGAAGAAGAAAAAGAAGAAGAAGAAGAAGAAGAAGAAGATGAGGACATATTTCATTTATAAATCGTGTAAATTCATATAGTATTCCATGATACTGAATCATTTTTCAAATTGCTGTGTGATCTTTTGTATCAAAAGTTATTCTAAAACATGTAGTCATGTTTAGGAGTAGCATGTTTTTCTGATGTTTAGATTAAGTGATGGTATAGTATCTCTTTGCAGTATGTCTATGGAGGAAAATGGTTTATATGAGAAAAGAAATGGAGGAAAGTGTGTGTTAGGAAATGATGACAAATCTTAAACACAATAAGTAATACAATATCATCATTTATCTGAATTGATATTAGAATGACAACTGTTGACGTACGATGTGTAGAGCATGCGTCTGAATAGCATATATATATTTATATATATATATATATATATATATATATATATATATATATATATATATATATATTTAATGTTAATTCCATATGAACTAACTTAACCATTGGGGTAGAGGAATTTTCATTCCTGAAAAAAGGATTGTCATATTTTTATTGTTGGACTTTTAGGTTTTTTCCTTGAATTTTGCGTTGCAGTAATTTAAATTTTAGACCATCATCATCATGTTTAATATTCTCGTTTCGGAACCTGTAGTACTACAAACATAAATCTTTGAAATAATTGAAATAGCTGATAGTACCTAATTATAATGATAGCCAATAATTCATGATCAGCAAAATAATATGACAATGCCATTGCCACCCTGCTGATATATTCACCTCTGCAAGAATATGTACAGTCATCTGGCTATTTGTGGTCGTGTATTTTAGTATAGTATTTCGAATATGTTATATTGATACCACCTGCTTGTATGTATTGCTGATCCTAATGAATAGCTTTGGTAATTACTGCCCTGTCCCTTCAATGATGGATCTACAAATGTGATGACACATATTCTTGCTACATAACTTTTAATTCACAATTTACTTGCAGTTGATTAAATGCCATGTAGTTGATGCTGAATTTAATTTTGCCAAGTCAGCGTGCAGGAAGTCGTTCAGTTTAGCAGTATAAAAATATATAAAAAAACAAAATTAAAGGCCGGTGTATTTTGTTTAGCACTCTGAAATAGTATATGTTAGTTTCATATTCTATTTATTGTGAATTATATTTATAAAATATATATATATAATGTTTGCGTGTGGTGTGATTGAGTGCGGTATGTGTGGCGTGTGTATGATGTTAATGTTGTGTGGTGTGTGACGTGCAGTGTGTGTGGTGTGTATAGTTCGTGCGTTGTGGGTGTGCGCCTGTGATGTGTATGTGTGGTGTGTGTCTGTGTTTTCATTAAACACGTAATCTGTAAAACGTTGACAATGTGAACGGTGATTTGGTTCTTAATAGCTGACGGATATCGACCAGTTGACATTCAGCGCATTATGTGAGCAATGCTGGGTGACACACGTGTGTCGAAGACAACAGTGAAGAACTGGACACAAATGTTTATAGAAGGACGTGAGTTAACGAAGAATCTTCCGAGACCAGGCCAGGCGCATAGTGGTGCACCAGTAGATGCCATCACCACAATTATTGAAGCATTTTTGGTATACCGTCGCTGAGGCTTATGTTCGCTCTAGGATTAATGTTCTATGTCTCTAGGGATAGTTAAAATGGTGGTTAGCAAGAAACTTAAATATCGGAAGGTGTGTTTACATTGATTACCTCGGTTACTGACCAACCCCTTTAACGAAGGGATGGAGTTTGAACCACTTGCTGCGATACGAAAATGAGGGTAATTCGTGTATTTTGCGCAACGTGGCATGTGCTTAATCGTTGTGCCACAACTTTTAGCCGAGCAGAAAAACTGCTAGCACACAATGGAACATTGCCGGATCACCGAATCAAAACAATTAAGGACACATATCCCTACTGCTAAAGTTATGCTGCCAGGAACTTGTGTTGGTAGTCTTTAAAGAGCCTGGTGTGAATATCAATGTCATCCTAAACAACCTTCATACATCAATCATGAATGAACGACCCGGCAGCCTTTCACGTGGTGTGATTTTGTTGCATGACCATTCGCGTCCACATGTCACGAACATTGTTCAGAAATCGTTAGCACAGAAGGTAGGACGTACTGCCACATATATCCTATAGACCCGATATGTGCCCTTATGAATTTAATTTTTTCGAACCCTTAAAACAATATCTGAAGGTACAAAGATTGCATTCCGAAGCAGACGTCATGACCTTGGTGAACAACTCGTTGAAAGAGCAACCAAAGTCATTTTATTTTTGGACGTTATCCCTGTCTATCCAAGCAGTGGAGTGCGTGTATGAATGCCTATGGCGACTTTTTCTAAATAACCTTGTGGGATTTTTGCTTCATAACAATTGACATTTTTTTTTTGCGGGTTCACCTAATTTTTATAATCCCCTAGGCGGTGTGCGTTGCACTGTGTTTTTATTTCGCGCCTGTCGGCTTAGTGCATCCGACTTCAGCATGCATTTTATGAAAGGGTCTGCTTCCTCCTGTATTTTCTAAGGGTTTGCTTCCCCAGGGTAACGGCCGGTGCTGTGATGGGGATTGAACCCAGAACTTTCGGATTGTGAGCCGTGGCACTTATCCACTAGGCCACGCCGTCCCCAGTTGATATATTCAATTATGTACCACCAGATGATGTTACTTTGATTTGTTTATTGTAAAACCCGTGGGACAAGCGCTGCTGGAGATGGGTAACATATGTGCGTGCCCATGTTAATAGACTCAACCACTAGAGCAAAGTAGACCAGGAACCTGGTATGCGCCACATTTGATACTCTTAAAAAAAAACCTTTTAAATATGGCGGTGCTATGTCATGTAACACAGTGAGTCGCCTATTACGGAATGCTTTCTGTGGAACAGTGCGCCTATTCTTGTCTTTGTCATACACTAAGATTACGGTATACCACTATATATATATATATATATATATAAATATATATGTATATATAGTGCCACTGACATGCAATCGATGAATTAAAATACACATAATAGTTGGCCAGTGTAGAACATCTGCAGTTTTTTTTAACTGTACACATTGTATTGAACATTATTTTGAACACTGACATTTAAAAAAAAAATAATAACATTGATTATTGTGCCATTGTCAAATCGGGGAATGTAAATACAGTCAAGTAAAAATAATTAGCATTTACAAACAACTCACAATCTATAATTTATTTGTAATTATTCGGCACTGAAAATCAGAGGAGACTGGAAAAAAAAAAACATTAAAAGATTATTTAAATAAAACAATCATCATCGAAATGGTTTGGGTTAAATTTACAAATTAATAAAATGAAATGTCAGTGTTGAAGATGACATTGTTATTATAAACGACATGTTTTTGATAACTTATAATTGTGAACCTTAATTTTTTTTTTTTTAAACTGTAGTATTGGCCTTACACTTTTGTTTGGAAGTAAAGGCGTTGTAGACAAAAGACTAAAATACTGCGAGTCATCACTACGTAGACGGAATGAATTCAAAATGTAGTCAATCATTTTTTATATTCCTGAACATTCAGTAAACAATATATCACTGTTGTGTAAGAGATAAAATGCATACACAGCTGATAATCAGAATATTGTATATGCTCACAGGTGAAGTTCACATTTCAAATTGACGCATTCCGTTTGATTATTGAAATTGAATTCAGTTCGCACATTCACAATAGCAGCTCAAATCATATATATATATACACACATCACTGGGAACAGACATAGAACGATCACCATCATTGCCCACAACGCATGTGACGGAGAATATCATCAACCTACTGGACAACGGCAAAGAGAAAACAGACACGAACGACGGACACTACTAATAGTCAGGGAACATCCCCATAGTCGCCCTGAATCAGAGGCACGTCTGTCAGAGGATTGACAGATCACAGAGGACAGCGATACTTAAACCTTTTGTTGCATGGGGCCGTACTAAACAGGAAGGCCATCAAGATCAACATGACCATGTGTATGAGTACCTTTAGGCTTGGAAGGGGGCCATAGGCAGACGAGAAATGGAAACGCGGGATAATAACTGACTGCTCGTGTTGAACACATGACGCCACAAATACGCTGATCATTTCAAACAATACGTTCCCACTTCCTTTCCGAAATTGAACAAAGGGGATGCTTGAAAAGTCCTGCACTGCCACCTCCTTCACTACATTATCATCAGAAGTAGAAATCACGCGGATGCCTAGTTAACGAAGAGCATGCGGGGTGCGGAATGCTGGGCCGACCATCGACTGGTCCTCGTGAAGCTGAACTTCACAATCCAACCCAAAATTATCCGACACGGAAACCATCGGCCGAGCAGGCTTCATGTCGCTCAGCTGTACCCACGAGAGACTGCCAGGATGAACTGGAGAATATCATATCTCATATTCGGTTTGTAAAGACTGAAATCAAACATAACCAGGCATCTCCGAGTAATACTTTCTACTCTATTGTATTTATCACACATTGGCTCACTCAAATGAACTAATTTGAATACAATGATCTGTAAATTCCGGGCCTTTTTAGAGCAAAACATTAAGAAAACAGACTCCCTCCAATGTGACACCCTCTCCGTCAGATAAAAAAATACGATATTCGTTCGATACCGCTCCTAAATCTGTTCAGAACAGGTATAGCGAGATGAACGACTTCTGGTTCAACAAAAGGACTGACATAATCGATATGGTTGCCGAGCGGTATGATAACAAATCGTTTTGCGAGTCAGTGATATGTCTCTACTTTCCGCAAACGGACAGGGCACTACCAAGAGATGCATACCCGATACTAGACAAATTGTCAAATCACTTTTGCAAAATACTAAACCATCCATCGTCCATACATAATGTAACCATCCCGTGAATGCCGCAGGTAAAACTGAACTTAGGGCTGGATGCACTCATTAGTGATGACAAAATCAACAGGACCGTCAGTGCACTCTCTATAGGAACAGATCCCTGAGCGGATGCAATACTAGCTGGGATATACAATATAGCCCAAGCCTTGCCAGACATATCAGTGGACGTTTATGCCTGTTGTCGGCTGAATGAGTAATTTCCTAGTATCTAACGAACTCCTCAATCGTTCTCACATATAAGAGAAGCGAACAAACAAACGACAGGAATGTGACAATCATGTTAGAATATCGCTACTTTCCGCAGCATGCAATCTCCTAGCTCGTTTACTACTTAACCGGTCCATCAAACACATTGAACTTCGTCTTCCTCTTTCGTCTTAAGACCTTGAATTTAATGACTCTAACAAATGCAGCAGTCGTATCAAAGCTATGTACACGTCCGTACAGCTTCTCGTAGAAGGACACTGGCTGTTGTCAAATACGATCTACTTCTTTAGTCGGTATACAGAAACACATTGAACAAAGTCACCACCTCACAGAAAGAAAGTGTTGATCCAAAGCTTTTAGACGAACAGTGTATATTTGGAACTCACCGACAACAAGATAAGTGTCGGAAACAAAGCCAGGCCCTGTATACCACAGTTATGGACAATACCAACACATTCGATACAGTAAATCGAGGAGTACTGTGGAGAAGTTTGTCTTCACGAACAAATACCTATTAAAATGTGTTTACTAGCATACGCTTAAAATGGAGACTTCCATTCACGATTGATATAGAGCTGATAGAAGCGTATTCCTTGTAACTGTGATGCACAAGCTCGGTGTACTGACTCGATTTATTATTTTAGTCAGAAACCACGTTTCTTCCATCACAATATTGTCGGTGTTTGAATGTTTGACCACTGTCCATATAACATGTGGTGTAGATACGGTGGTTCACGCTTCTTACATTTTCTCGCGATGTATCCGTCCAGATTGTATTTCTGGCTAGTGTGCCTTACCAGTCTTAAGTTAATTGTACGATTCAAGCTCCGATCTCCGAGAGTGGTATGTATGATATGGTGATTCTCAAAGGAATTGTTGCCTCCGTGAATATGAATATAGAGTTCCCCAAAAAAAAAAAAAAAAAAAAAAAAACTGTGTGTGGACGTCCAACGAAATCGTGTCCTGGCGCAGAAATACATCTTTGGCTATGTTCAGGAACCGATCACTGAATTTGTACACACTACTAAAGATGAGAGAGGCGAAAGAAGCGTGGATATGTGAGCAATGCGCAAACATCGAAAAGAGACTAAACAGAAATGATGCTAATGGAGCATTCACGGTGGTCAAAGAACTGGTAACACCAAGACAAAGCAGGAACCTTATGATTCATGATAAAAACGGCAAGTGTCTCATTGAGGGAAATGATGTACTGGCATAATGGACAGAGTACTGTTCCGAACAATACAACTATGAAGGGCGAAACAAACCTGAGAAAACATTCCCCCGAACATCAACAAATATAGAGCATAACCAATTGATAACGAAGAAAGAGGTAATTGCAGCGGTAAAGACATTGAGAAGAGGGAAGGCAATATACCAGCAGAGCTCTTACAAGCAGGTGGAGAGGTAGTGGTGGAAGGCCTGACACACATCTGTAACAAAATATGGGCGACAGGAAACTGGCCGGACTTATGGACGAAATCTATAGTTATACCGCTACATAAGTCTGGAAACCTAAAGCTGTGCCAAAATTACAGAACAATAAGCCTCATTAGCCACCCTAGCAAAGTCATGCTTGAATTAATCCTCGACCGATTGAAACCCAAAGCAGAGAACATTATTGCCGAGGTGCAAGCAGGGTTCAGACAGGGAAGAAGCACTACAGAACATATATTTAATTTACGGCTGCTAAGCGTGAAATATCTAGAACAGCAGCAAACACTATATCATGTGTTTTTGGATTTTAAGAAGGCGTTTGATAGGGTATGGCATAAAGCGCTTTGGGCAACCATGAGGATGTATAATATCAACGGAAATATTATACTGGTCCTTGAACACCTGTATAACAAGGCTTCTAGTGCAGTTCTTGTGAATGAGAGGCGAGGATACTGGTTTCGCACATCAGTTGGTGTGAGACAGGGGTGTACACTCTCTCCAACTCTTTTCAATATATTCATTGAAGGAATTATGAGTGAGACACTTGGAGGTCACGTTGGTACTGTCAAGATAGGGGGCCGAAGGATTAATAACCTTCGTTTTGAAAATGATATCGACGGGTTGGCCGGTTCAGAAGCAGAACTCCAGGAATGGGTCAGAAGGCTCGATGAAACTGCTCTTGACTATGGTATGGAGATACACGCTTGGATAACAAAACTTATGACAAACAACGCTACGGGCTTCAACAATAAGATACAAGCAAACGGTCAAGAACTCGAAGTAAAATATCTTTTATCGATTGTCTGTGATGAAGGATCAAAATGTGAAGTATTGGCCAGAATAGCACAGACAATAGCGGCACTTGCACGGCTTAACAAAATCTGGCAAGATAAACGGTTAGCACTACACACGAAAATCAGTTTAATTCGTACACTGGTCCTGTCAATATTTCTCTATGCGTGTGAGACATGGACAGTTACAGCTGAACTTCAACGAAGGATACAGGCCTTGGAGATGAGGTGTTTCCGAAGACTTTTAAACGTCACGTACAAAGATCGAGTTACAAACGAGGAAATCCGAAATAGAATTACGACGGCAATAGGGCCTTTACAAGATCTCTTGGCAACTGTCAAAAGAAGGAAACTCACTGTGTACGGTCACATATCGAGATCAAATGGTCTTGACAACACAATCCTCCACGGAAAGGTGCATGGCAGACGACGAATAGGCCGGCCCAAAAAGGGATGGGAAGACAAGATAAAAGAATGGACCAGTGAACGACTAGAAGAGTCACAGGCAGCGGCTTCTGACAGAGAGGGATGGCGTGGAGTTGTGAGGATGTCTTCATGTGTACCCCAACGACCTTACCAGTTACGGGATGACCTGACCTGATCTTACAATTGTTCACTCGCTTTTATGTTTGTAACGTGTATTAAGAATATTTCCATGCTTAGATCTACTGGTTAGATGTATATTTGTTTAAACTTATCAGTTATCTTGTGGGTGCATCTAAAATATTCTCTTGTATGTGCTTATGCAAACATCCCTTTGTTGGTCTACACCACTATGGTATTTTGTTGTTATTGTTTACAAACGAATATTTGTCTATGTTATCAATTTGTGTTGGTCTCACGGTTGAATAAAGAAACAATGACTTCTATCTCTTGGTGATTAACTAATATGCATTGTATTTAACTCACATATTTTTAATTTTCTATGGACGCCGATACGGGGACAATGTAGCGGTCAGTTATTCATGTTTGTACTAGATATACAATGTTTGTATTTATGATACAACAATAGGTATTTTAATGCCAATATAACAACTAAACCATCTAAGATAATGGGCATACATATTATCTCTCTAGCTCTCTTTCTCTCTCTCTCTCACTATGTCACTCTTTTACACACACACACACGCACACACACACACCCACACACAGATACACACACACATATACACACACACACATACGCACATGAATAAACTCCCACACATACACATACACACAAACACACAAACGTGTAAACACAAACACAAACACACACACACACACACACGCGCACGAATCAATGCTAACTGATGAATACAAGACACATATAATGAATGATATATGTGGTCTCAATACCTTGATTATGCTTGGAGTCATTGTTTGGTAAATGTTCTTATATGTAATCATCACTGCTAAAGTATATTGATGTTCTTAACCGTAATAATCACTGCTAAAGTATATTGATGTTCTAAACTGTAATCATCACTGTTAACGTACATTGATGTTCTTAAATGTGATCATCACTGTTAACGTAAATTGATGTTCTTAACTGCTAGCATCACTGTTAACGTTAATTGATGTTGTTAACTGTAATCATTATTGTTAACGTATATTTATGTTATTAACTGTAATCAACACTGTTAACGTATATTGATGTTCTTAACTGTAATCATCACTGTTAACGTATATTGATGTTCTTAAATATAATCCTCACCGTTAACGTATATTGATGTTCTTCAAGGAAATGAGACTAACGTCTGGTCAGACAAAACATACTAAGCATACATGTTAGTCAGTGTCATGTAAAATAAACTGACAAAAACAAAACTCCCACCTCGTCTTCCCCGTAATACTTCCTGGAAAATGGGTGTTCTTTTCGGCATTTTTATCTAGCGTGGTGTGATATCAATTTGATCACCGTTTTGGTGAGCAATATCCAGATGACATAAGTTTAAGCACACCTAATTGGAGGATTCTGACCGACCTTTATTAGCACGTTCGGGATGCATGAAAAGCTACTGTAACTCAATACGTAATGCAATTTTCAAGGCGAAAAAAGAGTAAATGTACTCATAATTAGCATTAAATAATACAACAACATTACTATTCTGCACTTCACGTGTCATTGTTAATGTATATGTCACGTCGTGTCATGCCCTCTTGCTTTACCCTCTTAGATGCCCTGCTCACATTCACCTTTAGGGGCGCCCTTTATTACATGGTCTGACCCTGCGAGATCTCCTAAACCTGGTTACGTTTAAGTCTCTTCAATCCAATTGTTTGAATGCTACTTCTTCTGCGGTCTGTTTTTTTTTCCTCAAAAACAATCGTAACACTTACACATGTATGACCGAATAGCTCCTTCAGATCGGTTATTCTAACAATCCTTTTTACGTGGATGAATATTCATTTTTGGGGTTGCTAAGGTGTTTAACCTAACAGTCAGTTCTACCTACATGTGTTGTCATTCTTGGCGTGGCTGATGGATTATCCTAACAATAAATTCTACCTGATTTTTTTAGTCAATATCGACGTGATGGTCCAACGTCTAGCTCATCATATCCGATAACCGTTCTTGGTATTTTCACAGACCGGGCGTCTCTATTCAGACTATGCGTCCAGCGATTGGCCTTCGCACGATGTTGCGCTATAATTGTTCCCCCCTTAGGGCGATTTAGTTCTCGTCTAAGTATCTTTCAACGTGTTCAATGTATGGATATTGATGTTGGACGTCGCTTCTCTCCTTGATAAACTCCCTTCTCTTGGCGCATCGTGTGATTGCGTGCCCGTGCCTCCGTTTAACCGTATGAATCAAAAATCCTGCCAGCTGTAAATACTCAAACAATGCTGAAAGAAAAACCTCTGTGAACCTTGAATCTGTCACACCTGCATTATTAACTTAACAGCTCGTATTGCCAGAGGGAGCTTATATGTCTGCTTCGTGTCATTATTACTTGCGATCTACTGGTGCTTAGAACATCAATCGACAATCTACAAAAGAACAAGCAGTTTTTTATGTTCTCTAGTATTGTTTAGCTTTTTCCTAATTTTCTAGTTATGTCTCTAACATGTTTATCCATTTATGCAATGGAAGTTTTACTTTTTACCTGCAGGTTATATAGCAAAAATTACCTTGTGCTACTGGCTTGCATCTTTCACAGTATGGGGCAAATCCATCACATCGACTTCTTACGATTGCTTTCTCCAACTTTCTGTTCCATATTCTTTACACAAATCTTCGGTTTTTAACGGTATCTGACTCCTGTAAGTCAAGAGTCTTCCAAACATATCTGATTATATAATCAGCTAATCTCTTAATATTTATTTTGACGATTTGGCATATTTTCGTTCTACATAGAATGATAAATTACACATCGGAGTTTATCAATAATGTATATGTATCACATTTCATAATTGCTAAGTCGAATAATATTTTTAGCATGCGAAAATCCACTTTAGTCTGCAGTACGATGTAAGTAAATGCCCTCTTCTTTACTGCATGTCACGCGTATGATGCTATCTAGTTATGTACGGCTCTAACTTCATACAACGATCTACGTCAATGTTTTATTTTGTGATATTGCGCAGCCGATAAAAACATATTTTACAAATTGGAACTTTATTCACATTGTTCGTGCAATGTTCTCGTTTCGTTATTTGCACTTCTTACTTCTTACAATTAGCGTCTGTATACTGGTTTAGAAGGCTCCGCAGAGTCTGTATAACAATAGTTTCATTTGCATTACCTTGCTCTAAACGCTATGCGCATCCCATTGTTTCTTAAATCCATAAACTGTCCCTGCCTCCAATACCTCTCGTGGCAATGCATTCCAAGCATGTATCACTCTCTGACTTAGAAAACAATTTCCAAATACATAATCTGGACCCCTATTAGTTAATTTGTAGCTATGCCCTCTTATTCTTGTGGGTGGCTGTATTTTAAACAAAACCTGCACACAGTTCTAAAATAGAGGTCTAACTAATGTTTTAAACAGTTTGACTATCACTTCCTTGCTCCCATGTTTATAAACGTACATGTATTGCACATTACCTTTGATTGTTGACTGCAGTGACTATAATCTGTTTTACCATCTTCAGGTAACATATACAATTTTACAACTGTGTATGATGACGTGAAACCATGTCTAAACGAGAAGAAATATGATTTCAATCAACTAACAGTGGACGTGACGTGTGATGCAATTTTGAAAACTTCTAGGAATATACAAATTATAGGACCAATTGCACCAAGTATCTGCTCCATTTACATCAGTGGAGGTGAGTTGCCTAACATTTAATTACTAGGAATTAGACTTATTCAGGAATTAATCACCCGTGACTACCGCGTGTTTACTGCTATTATCGATGTCGACAGCAGCACATCACGAAGAACTGATGGATTATATTAACCACCCAATGTTCTTGAACCACAATGTTCACGTGATACTCACAATGGCAGTTCATACAAAGTATCGTGTAATATATATATAAATATATATATATATATATATATATGCGTGCGTGCGTGTGCGTGTGTGTGTGTGCGTGTGTGCGTGCGTGCCTGCGTGCGTGTTTGTGTGTGTGTGTTGCTGTGTGTGTGGGTGTGTGTGTGTGTGTATGTATGTATGTATTGGATTGCGGTGTTAGTCTAGTCGCAAAGTGGTCGGTGGAATATTGCATTGTACATGACCACTGAAATCGACCCAGAGTCGACATGCTGCCGCTTCTGAGGTCTTGTCAGTTGGTTCTGTCGTTGGTATTGACTCCGAAATCCCGGATCGGGAAGCCATGTTTCTGGTTTCTGCACCGCTCCTTCTGACTATATTACACTTTTGTTTACTTGAAATTGACTGTTCCTAGGATACGTTTGCAGGCTCCAATAATTAGAAAACACGAACAGGGTATTCTGCAGAACATGCCAATGAAAATAGGTTAAACATTTATAATGCGATTGTCAGATAGGCTAGTACAGTTGACGACGTCACAGTGATCTACAGCAGTCAATCGCATTGATCTCGAAGTCCACACCTACACGATGTTGGCCACTGGATAGGATTAACATTAGTATTTAAAATAACGAACACATTGTGTAATGTCCAAGCCGGTAAATTATGTTGCACGAATTCATTTCTAATTTGGTCATTAAGTGATGGTATGTCATACACATGATGTGCAAACCCGTTGGAAATGCGAAACGCGAATTAAGGATAGGTCCTATAATGTAACACTCAACCATTGTCGATATTATAAAACAAAATATTTTGTGCGGAAAAAAAAAAATGCAGGACAATTAAAAGAACAGTGCACCTACGAAAGTATGCTAATATAATCCACTGTTGGTAACATAGATCATTACATAACATATATTCCTATTCGTAGGATATAGAACACATTTACACATTAATGTTTTTGTTGCATTGGTGTGTTGTCTGGCTTAAAAACTGCTGCAGTCGTGTAAAAACTTGAACTTGGGCACGGGCTAAGTGTCACTGTGATCAGCGGCCATCCCTCAACAATGACTAACCATAAGTATATCCAGGATACATTCCATGAGAAGCTAGACTCCGTCAATGTGTCGATGTCAAAGTCAGAGAAGATCATAGTCTATGGTGACGCCAATGCCATATTAAGACTCGACAATGCAGTATGAGAAGAAACACTTGACGTGCCTGACATTGGCAAGTTGACATCAATGGGCTACTACTATTGAGTGTCTCTGCTGCTACTGACAACCCCATCATCAACACCTTGTTTCAGCTGGCCCCTAGCATTACGATTTTATTGATCCGTTTTCATTTTAAGCAGCGCCTTCCTATTGATTATGTCTTCGAGATAAGGAGGGACAGCCGCGTTGTGCGATTATCCAGGGATATATGTGGAGTCGAGTATTACACATACACCATGCTCATTGTGTAGCAGTTTAACATCTACATAGAGACCAGGAGGACTCATCTGCACACGACGCTTGTAAAAAGATAGCATCTGCAAAATGGAACCACCGCAATAAGCATACACAATTGTGTATGCACACTGTGGAATACAATAAGATATTTCTGAAGTGTACGGATTACTCTATCGCATCTGAGTATTTGGGTTAGGCAGATCACATAAATGCTGGCTGGTTTGATGACAAACGATGGTACTATTGCGACAACTCTACTCCGTGACAAAATCATAGTTTTTTAAGACTCCACAAAGGCGTTGCCTCATCATCTTCCAAAAATTAACATTTCACTAATATTTAAATTATCTTCCAGTTCAAGATCAGGAATATGCAGGATGCATTGCAAAACTTCATAGCAGATGCAATCAAACGATATACAGAGACACATGCCTGCTAGCGGTTTTATAATGCATTGAAATCAACCAGTCTGGCCACAATTCGTTTCACACATGTTTTGTCCTTAGTGCTGAGAGTATAGCACGGCTGACCGACAAAAGTCCAATTTCTAGACGACTAGTCAGACCGATTAAATGCTATCCTAAATTGTTCATTGACCGTCAGAACTAGCCATATCAAGCATTCCTCAAGTTGCTATGGACTTTATGCTTTATATCTCGCCCAGTTCAATTGGTTCGAGATAGTAATCAATTTAATGTCCAGCGACAAAGTCATTGCTGTTCTTGTCGAAGTTTACAAAGCTAGCAGGGAACAATTTGCTGCTATACAAGCTAACATAGATATTCACTATAATCGGGATGCATATCACATGTCTCAGGAACTGACATGTACAGCCATTGTCGAAGAACATAGGCAAATGGTCAATTTGGTGATAACCAGAACACTGGATATAATGATGGTTCGAATTTTGCTCAACGGCTGAACTCCTCTCTTACAGTAGTTACTTACATGGAATTATTGCGGATTTCGATCTGGTTGCTGCACGGTTAATATATTTGCAGATCGTCACATCCAACATAAATGTATGGAACAACATCGTGATACTCACCTTCTATCGACCACGGCTTTTGTCACTGCCAGCAAATACGAAATTCTGTCCAGCGGAAGCATTCATCTGTTGCCCGACACTTTTACGTTAAAATATCGATTTAAAACTTAAAGCTAGTAAAATGTATGCATCCTTCACAGTCCTGAACTACATCGAATGAGTATGTGTGCTGGACCCAACTATCTTTGGTATGGTTGTTGTTGCCCTGCTTGCTGATGATGAACATGCAAGTGATACTGAATAACATAACACCTACAGGGTTTATGGACGGCTGGTCATTCATCGGTTGGTTTAATCATTGAGATATCGTAAAAGCGTTACTGTTTTTTGTATTCACATATAGGCCCATGTAGTTTTTCTTTAACCGTTGTTTCTCAAGCCAGTGTGTTCGCCTGAATGTATCACATTCAAGGAAGTTACATAACCTATGTTCTGCATTACGGTATGCCCCTCCATGTGAATAGTATGGTGTGTTGTCAGTCTTAAGTTTTGTAAATATGAGACAGGTGAGTCGGATGTGATCTGTTCTGAAGTACAAGAAATCAATTTATTCATGTCAGTTTATTTAAAAAACTTCGCCTTCGTAATGCTGGTGTTTCTCTGATTGATTGTAATTTTCTTCATCACCTGCAATATAACTGTTATATATGGCTGCTCGTTAGAAATTGCGAAGGCTGTGTAGCGAGATTTATGTTCAACAATTATTCAGTCGTTCTGGATTTCGGGGACATTATTATATAATTCTTTAGTTGTGTCAATAATACGTTTTGGAAATGCTACATCGAACACTGCATTGTGAGCTTAGTCATATATTACAATTAAATCCAAAAAAATGTTGGTGGCATTCTTGATCTATGAAGCAGAGCAAACGTCCTATGCTGCAGACTTCACTTTTCTTTAGATACAGACTGGTAGTTAATCCATCTCTCTACAAGGGATTTCTTTCGGGACGGAGTTCGTGCCATGACCATCTGGAAACATTTATAACTCTAAACATGTGCACATGAGATTATTCTCAATACAAATGTTCAATTCTGACATGGCACTAATCTTGATCCTCATCGTTCACTCTGAAATAAGTTATTCGTGAGGCCTTTCTTTGATGGTGGATTTTAGTGGATTTTTTCTTTATTTCAAAACAAAACATACATGTACAATTCAAATTCTTCTTCTACTTCTTCTTCTTCTTCTTCTTCTTTTTCTTCTTCTTCTTCTTCTTCTTCTTCTTCTTCTTCTTCTTCTTCTCCGTACGCTGGTTACAGCGATATACGTTTCACAGTTTTACTTTGTTAGGCCTGTGGCTCAAAGTATCTGATTTCAACAGGTGTTTCTGTAGGGATGCCCTCCTTAGCCTTTGGCTATCCCCAGCCTATCTGCAAGGCCGCATTTGTTTTTGTCAGAGTTGTCTCTCTTAGGGGAGTTGTCTTGCAGGACTATCGAGTCTTCCCCACTCGTGTCTATAGGGTGGGGCAATGATATAATATGATGGACTATGTACTAGTTTGTACTATGCCGGAAGAGAGGCAGTCCAGTGTGTCTGTGTCTCATGATCGTCACGTCCTGCCAGAAACGTAGCATATGCACGTGAGTGGGGTATCACTTTGCTCCCTTTTTTGTCTACGCTCATCTGCAGTGATGGCACTCCTATCATTCCCCACCACCTGGGAGATTGCCACAATAGGGCAGAGGTGCAATGTCCGCTGGCCAGCACCTCTTCTGCGCCCAATGGGATGACTGATAGCAGACAGCGGTAAAGAGCGAGGTAGTAGTGCATTTAACCAGGGGACAAGCCTAGCCGTCACACGGAGATGTTGTTCGCCTGGTTTGCGGACATATCGCATGATCAATGGTTAAGTCTCAACAGTTCGCAGTGAGGTGGCTGCTCTACTGCTTACGACACCCCGACCAAGAACTAAGTCTTCAACTAGTGGTTCCACACCTCTTCGCCGTATAGGATGGATATCGAGCAGCTTCCCGCCCGCTTTGACCAGCGGACGGCAGAGACCTCTTTCTGCGGCTCGACCGGGTCGGGCTGAGACGCGAGCCCCACGTCCCAACCATATCGTAGCCTCCCATTGCAGTGGTGCTGAGATTTTAGGCAGGATTCCGGAATAGAGGCGTTCGGCCGTGATCCCTCAGATGGTAGCCTCGCACCATTGGCTTATAAGCCAAGCACGTTGACCAAATTGCTCTCGAATTGAGCAGGATTACCGTGGCAACACTCTATCATTAGTAGGGTAAAACTGATCTGTCTTCCGATGATCTAATACCAGCACCGGTTTACTATTAGACTCAATGAATCAATAGAGGGCTTTTTAGTAAGTCAATGACCAATAGTCTGAAATTGCGATTCCTCTAGGGTTAAGCAGGATTACCGTAGCAACGCTCTTTCATTAAGAGGATAAAACTGACCTGTCTGCCGTGGGTTTAATTCCAGCACACGTCTCTATTAGACCCAACGAGATAGAAGATGCCTACCAGGCACAGAAACACACAGTAGCTGTTTGGGTGGATCTGGAAAAGGCATTTCACAAAGTCTGGAAGGATGGACTTAGAGTCAAGCTAAGAAGAAGTGATGTCTGTGGGAAGATGTACAAGTGGATCAACCACTACCTCAAACAAAGAACGGCCAGAGTCCAAGTACAATGGCAGATGAGCAAAAAGGTGACACTCGAGCAGGGAGTACCCCAAGGGGGAGTATTGTCACCCACACTCTTCCTGGTATATATAAACGATATTACAGAGAATATACCAAGAAGAGTCCATAGCTCAATGTTTGCAGACGATCTGGCTATGTGAACCTCTGAAAAGAATCTCACCATAGCAAGAAATCGGATGCAGACGGCCCTAACATCGCTGGAAGAGTGGGCGAACTCATGGCTGGTCAAAATAAACGAGGAGAAAACCACGTGCACAATATTCTCGCTCTCATTAAAACCCCAAAGTACCTAATTAGGCCTAAATGGCAAAATCCTGCAGCCAAACGACAACCCAACCTATCTGGGAGTCACATTTGATCGGCGCATGACATGGAAAAGTCAGATTGAGAGAAACCGAATGAAAGCCAGAGAAAGAATGGCGATCTTGAGGAAACTTGCTGGCACAAGCTGGGGAGCAGACGAAGGCATACTAAAGAAACTGTACACTGGAAGAGTGAGACCAGTTCTCGAGTATGGCATTGCGGCATGGACAACAGCAGCGAAGGCGAACTTCGATAAAGTTAACAAACTTCAAAACCAAGCCATGAGAATTATAACAGGTGGCATGAAGTCAACGCCAATTGTAGAACTTGAAAAGATTACAAAACTGCAATCCATGACCGACAGAAGAGACTGCAGAGACAAGCTGCAGTCAGAGAAACTCCGAATACTGACGGACCACCCAATGTACCAGAGACTAAACAATTTGGGAACTGGGAAACTAAAGCGGAGAAACTTTGCAGAAATAGCCAAAGCAAAGATGCACGAAGATCCCATAAACGCACTAACAACACCAAAACCCATCACTACTGTACGAAAACCTACTTGGAGGCAGGATATATTTCCAGAGGTGGTAGAAAATATACCAGGTATTGCAAACAAAAACTGCCAGACTGAAAAAGAAAGGAGAGACACTACCCTAAGCTTCATAACGAAAAGCTACCCAAGCATGGACTGGACCCATGCATACACCGACGGTTTTGTAACAAACACTACACAGAACGGAGGGGCAGGAGCATTCCTGAACCTACCAAATGGCAGAAAAATAACACTGTCATTCGCTACTGGTAAGTACACAAGCAATTTCAGAGCGGAGGCAGAGGCACTGAGGGCGGCAGTGGAAGAAATGGTAACACACAGTGAAAATGAGAGCCATATAGTCCTGCTGACAGATGCTCTCGCCGTAGTCACAGCGCTAAAAAGCCAGAAAAAAACCCTGAGCTTAATGACTTAAGAGCAACACTCTGCAAACTGTGCCAGCAGTCTGCACCAAAAAGGGTAGTGGTACAGTGGGTTCCGTCACACTGCAACATCCAAGGCAACGAGGAGGCAGACAGACTGGCAAAAGAAGGTGCAAGGCTACCACAAACAGATACCAGTATGACGTACGAAGAGTCAAAACGGCTTATCAGAGCCAGGTACATGACCAAATGGGAAACCGAACATACTGGTTACACCAAAATGCCTATTACCAGTTGAACCGAAGAGAGCAGGTCGTTGTCTTCAGACTTCGCACTGGCCACAACAGACTGAGGTACCACCTATTCAACAAATTGAAGATAGGGTGTACCGACGAATGCCCGTGCGGTACTGGTAAAATGACCAGTGAACATCTGCTGCAGAACTGCCCGACATACGAGGATCAGAGAGAGCAGATGTGGCCATTGCCAGTGGAACTGCAAGACAAGCTATATGGTAGTGGCGAGAGTCTCAGGATGACCGCCGCTTTTTTTGAGAAAATAATGGTTACTGTCTGACTGTGTACGCAGAAGAAGAAGAAGACCCAACGAAAATGCTCTCAGTTTATCAGTCATTTTACAGTGTTGGCGTGTTGAGTCAAATTAAGCCGCAGGCTCTACTCCTGGTGGTGCCCTTCCTTCAATTCCGTTATCGAACACTGAATGAAAGACAATCAAGCAACCTAGATACTATCCCCAGGTTTTCTACGACGGTATCTGATCGTCTTCGCGCATCTGACTTTCGTTCTTGATTAATGAAAACATTCTAGACAAATGTATTCGCAGTAGCTCGTCTTGCAGCGATCCAAGAATTTCACCTCTAACGCCGCAATACGAATGCCCCCGTTTGTCCCTGTTAATCATTACATCCAGTTCCGAAAACCAACAAAAAAGAACAGAGGTCCTATTCCATTATTTCATTTACCATTATTCAGGCAGTCAAGGCCTGCTTTGAAAACTCAGCGAAGAGCACCTGCGGTAGAAAGCCTGCAGACGGTAGTGCAGGAGACAACGGCAGTGAACCGGCGAGAGCCAACCGCCCTCCTGCGCCTGAGATCCAACTACGAGCTTTCTAACTGCATTCATATAAATATACGATAATGGAGCAG
Source organism: Ariolimax columbianus (assembly GCA_036924085.1). Lineage (NCBI taxonomy): Eukaryota > Metazoa > Mollusca > Gastropoda > Stylommatophora > Arionidae > Ariolimax > Ariolimax columbianus. The sequence continues at coordinate 6,914,019 of JAVGWX010000004.1, forward strand.
ACATTACCACGGCTGTTGACACCAGATTTGCCCTCCAATAGATCCTCGTTAAAGTATTTAAAGTGTACTCATTCCACTCGAAAGAGTCCCGTATTGTTATTTTTCGTCACTACCTCCCCGTGCCGGGAGTGGGTAAGTTGCGCGCCTGCTGCCTTCCTTGGATGTGGTAGCCGTTTCTCATGCTTCCTCTCCGGAATCGAACCCTGATTCCCCGTTTCCCGTTTCCCGTTTCAAGCATGGTAAACATTTCACGTAACATCGACATTTGATAGGGCAGACAATTGAAAGATGCGTCGCCCGCACATGAGGCCATGCGATCAGCAAAAAGTTGTCCAGAGTCACCAGTGGGGACGCCGCAACACCGCGAGGGGAAACGACGATTGGTTTTGAATTAATAAAAGCGCTTTTTCCGCGAGGGTCGGAGCTTTGCAAGCATGTATTAGCTCTAGAATTTAGTCGATCGTTTTTTTAACTCAAAACGAACATACATGCACAATTGCAATTGATGTCAATATATTGTTTACATCTGGAAAGGATTGCCATATTTGTTAATTAAAGATTTCCTAAACGAAAAGCAAATGTCTACAACAGTGATAATTGTGAATAACTAATTGTTCCTTAATGCAATATATGTATTTGTTTATGAACATCTGTTTCAATGGATCGTTGATTATTCATCCGTGCTCTTAACTTGAAAGTTGAAATTAAATTATAATTTAGTAAATAATGTATCAATTTCGCAAATGCGTACAATTTGAATATTGCGACCAAATAATGATCTCAGTTGATACATTTTTTTAGTATTTTGAAAATGTATGTGTGTAATTGTATTTGTAATTGTAAAAAAGAAAAAAATGGCAAACATAGTCCAAGTTATGACGTAAATAAATATATATATATATATAATAACGTCATAGCTTGGACTATGTTTGCCTTTATATATATAAATATATATATATATATATATATATATATATATATATATATATATATATATATATATATATATATATATATATTTATAGATATAAATTACAGTATTTTCAAGTAAGTCAATATATCTATTAGTTTGTGTCTAGAAGCCTGCTTTTTAAAGTTAAATGTTTGAGTTGTTCTTCTGCAAAGTATATATATATCTGAGAGTATGATTTTTGATTCCATTAATTATTTTCTGGATTGTTTTGATCATTGCAAGTTACTGCAGTGGCAGGTTGTAGTCCATAGCAGGATTGGCTAGAAAAAAAAATACGAAGACCTCCAAACGGTCAAATACACGGGGTTAATGTATACAGCGTTTACGCAATTAAATAAGTTCTGACTAATCAGACGCCCTGCTCAGAATTTGGGTGGAAAATCAAGTGACCGGACACACTACCAGGACAGTTGCCTATACACGCATACTTCTGAAAATACAGCCACTGACGGAAAAGCAAATGCTTGTTTGTCTTTAAAAATAAGTTAAGAAAACGTTTGAAAAACGGAGAACTCAGAATACACGTTTCAACTGTGAACCCTACAGTGTCAATTTTACATCAGCGATAACATATTATGAAGCACGTCAGAAAGAGTAGTCTTCATCGTTGCGCCACAAACAATCCATCGAATTCGCAACAGCTGCTATATCAAGCATCGACTATCAATACTAGAGCTATTCATTAACGATATATTCCGCGTTTCCATCGGTTAAATCTGCATACCAATCCCACAAAAAGAGGAGAAATATAACGATGTCCATCGAAACAATTCAAAACGCCGGACAAACTGCATATTTGTCAAACCCAGGTCCACTAAAAATTTGAAAATTAATATCGGACCACACATCACAGAAAGACGAAGCTAGATGGCAGATAAAATGGCAACTTTTGGCGAGACACGCCCATTCTACCATGGCTATAGTTTTTTTTTTCCAAATGCGACATCCGGGAAGAAAGGCATATGTCATTCCAAGCTGGCAACATCGCTCCAATTAGTCCATCTGCTCTGTTTAAGTAATCACACCCCTTGTTACATATAACGACCACCGCATCGTGCGTGGACGTTTCTGCTTCGACCCAAAAGAAGCACAGGCGAACCAACTCCGGTACATAATGTAAACGGGTTCCACTCTAAATGTAACGTTTGCTAGAGCCCAAATGGCGCTAGAAACATTTAGGACAGCAGAAAACCTAGACGAGGACTATGAAAACCCCATCTTTACCAACATGAAAAGCTAACCAAACTATTATACCAAACCAAATAATAAGTCGCATCTCCCCAACTACCAAAACCATATTTTACCATAGCTGCAAAATGGACAGAACACTAGTAAACATCTAGGTGCTCCGTACAATTATCAAACTGTGTCGACAACAGATCATGACTACACTTATGTAGCTGCTTGTTCTTGGACTGTTTTTGTAGCTGTCAGATCATGGTACACTGTTGTAGCTATATTATCTTGGTACACCTTTGTAGCTGTCTGATCTTTGAGAACTTTTGTAGATGTCAGATGGTTAAACACTTTTGTAGCTGTCATATCTTGGGAAACTTTTGTAGCTGTCATATCTTGGGACATGTTCGTAGTTGCCAGCTTTTGTAGCAATTTTATAATTCTCAGATATTCGGACACTAATGTAGTTTTCAAATCTTAGATTACTTTTCTAACTGTGTGGTCTTGTTTGGACATTGATGTAGCTGTGCAGATGGTTTTGTTGCCATACGTTTGAGGGAAACATTTTTAGCCGTCAGATCTTGTGAACTGTTTGTGGCTGTCAAATGTTTGAACATTTATGTAGCTAACAGATCCTAGGACACATTTATAACTGTCCGCTCTTATTAAGTTCTTGTAATTGTCAGATCATGGGATAAATTTAAAGCTGTCAAATCTTGGGTCACGTTTGTGGTAGTCCGATCATGAGACGCTTTTGTAACTTAAGCAACATATCTAATGAAACTCGTGTAGATGTCAATTCTTGGAACATTTGATTAACTATAACATGTTTGGACACGTTGGCAGCTTTCAGACCTTGTGGCACTTTATCATTTACATATATTTGTACACTTTTGTATCTGTCCTCTTCTGGGATACTTTATTATCTTTCAGATCTTGAGGCACCTTTGTAGCTGCAGCATCCCGGTAAACTTTTGTTGCTGTCATGTCTTGGGATACGTATGTAGCTGTCAGCATTTATGAGCCTTTTGTAGCTGTCAGATCTTGGAACATGTTTGTAGTTGCCAGCTTTTAGAAAACGTGTAATACTTTCAGATTTTAGGACACTTGTGTAGCTTTCATATCTTACATTACTTTTCCAACTTTATGATATAGTGACATATTTTTAGCTCTGAAATCGTAGCACACATGTGTAGCTGTCAGCTTTTGGAACAGTTTAGTATGTCAACATTTGGAACAGTTCAGTAGCTGTCAACATTTGGAAAGCATTTGTAGATGTCAAATTTTTGAGCACATTTGTAGCTGTCAGATATTGGGACACTTCTGTAGCTGTCAGATATTGGAACACTTCTGTAGCTGTTAAATATTGGGAAATGTTTGTGGCTGTCACAATTTAGAACACCATTGTTTAAATTATAAATTGGTACACGTTTGTATCTGTCAGCTCTTAATATGTTTGTGTAGGTATCAGATCGTGAGACAAAAACTAAAAGCCCTACTGGAATGATTAGTTGCCTAAAGCGGAAGATGCAGTAACAAATACTAGGAACATGGCAGAGCGAGAACAATCTATGGATGCAAACATCGCCCTCAAAGCCGCTACAGCGAAATACAAATACACTCTCAAGCAAACAGCAAGAGAAAGCTGGAAAAACAAAACGGAAAGCCTAAACCTGGACAAAGAAGGGAACAAGCTATGGAAGCTAGTCAGAGCCATGAACGACGAAACCCCGTCAAACAAACAAATTACCATCAAGCAGGGCGAAAACCTGCTCACAGGTAAGAAAGCCGCAAACGCTTTTCTCGATCAATATGCCAGAGCAAACCACATCGAGGTCCCTGCATATAAGCATACAGACATTAGCGAAGAGCTAAAGGGGCACGACAACATAAATACGGCACCTAAAGAGCACATGATGGCCAAATTAACAATGAGAGAAATGGAAGAGGCTATGAGAACATTAAAGAAAAGGAAATCTCCCGGAAAAGACGGGATAACAAACGAAATGCTGATGGGGCTTGGCCAAACAGCGAAGAGGAAACTGCTATCGGTCCTGAACCAAAGCTGGAATAGGGAAATTGTACCCCAGGCATAGAAAGACGCAATACTGGTACCAGTACCAAAAGCATCAAAGTACAAAACAGATCCAAATGGATACAGGCCCATCAGCCTACTGAGCTGTGTCGGCAAGCTGATGGAACGTATGATAAACACCAGACTGATGTGGCATCTTGAAGAAAAACGAATACTAATTCCACAGCAAGCCGGCTTTAGACAGCACATATCCACTGAGGACCAGGTCATCCTCATAGCCCAAGAAATAGAAGATGCCTACCAGGCACAGAAACACACAGTAGCTGTTTGGGTGGATCTGGAAAAGGCATTTGACAACGTCTGGAAAGACGGACTTAGAGTCAAGCTAAGAAGAAGTGATGTTTGTGGGAAAATGTACAAGTGGAGCAACCACTACCTCAAACAAAGAACGGCTAGAGTCCAAGTGCAAGGGCAGATGAGCAAAAAGGTGACACTCGAGCAGGGAGTACTCCAAGGGGGAATACTGTGACCCACACTCTACCTGGTATATATATAAACGACATTACAGAGAATATACCAAGGAGAGTCCATAGCTCGATGTTTGCAGCCGATCTGGCTATGTGGACCTCTGAAAAGAATCTCACCATAGCAAGAAATCGGATGCAGCAGGCCCTAACATCGCTGGAAGAGTGGACGAACTCATGGCTGGTCAAAATAAACGAGGAGAAAACCACATGTACGATAGTATCGCTTTCAAACAAACCCCAAAATATCAACATAATTCTTAATGGCAAATTCCTGCAGCCAAACGACAACCCAAACTACCTGGGAGTCACATGTGATCGGCGCATGACATGGACAAGGCATATCGAGAGAAACCAAATGAGATATATACAAAGAATGGCAATCACGAGAAAACTTGCTGGCACTAGCTGGGGAGCAGACGAAAGTATACTAAAGAAGCTGTACACTGGAAGAGTAAGACCAGTTCTCGAGTATGGCATTGCGGCATGGACAACAGCAGAAAGGTGGACTTTGACAAAATTAGCAAACTCCAAAACCAAGCCATGAGAGTTATAACATGAGGCTTGAAGCCAACGCCAATTGAAAAACTGCAAAAGATTACAAATCTGCAATCCATGACTGACAGATGAGACTGAAAAGCCCAGCAGCAAGCAGAAAAACTAGAAAGACGAGTGATAGACCATCCTTCTTCTTCTTCTTCTTCTTCTTCTTCTTCTTCTTCGTACGCTGTTTACAGCGATATATTTGCACTGGCTTATTTTGTTAAGCCTATGGCTCAGTGCATCCGATTTCAACAGGCGTTTCTGTAGGGATGCCCTCCTTAGCCTTTCACTGTCCCCAGCCTATCTGCAAGGCAGCAGTTGTTTTTTTGTCAGAGTTGTATCTCTTAGGGAAGTTGTCTTGCAGACAGACCACCCAATGCATACGAGACTAAATCATTTTGGAAACGGGAAACTAAAGCGGAGAAACTTTGCAGAAAAAGCCAAAGCAAAGATGAACGAAAACCCTATGAAGGCATTAACAACACCAAAGCCCATCCCTAATGTACGAAAACCTACCTGGAGGCAGCATATATTTACATAGATGGTAGAAAACATTCCAGGTATTGGAAACAAAATCTGGCAGACTGCAAAAGAAAGAGCCATGATATACAACCATGATGTACGTAACGAAAGACTACCCACAAATAGACATGACCCATGCATACACCGACGGTTCTGTAACAAACACAACACAGAACGGAGGGGCAGGGGTATTCCTGTGCCTTCCAAATGGTACAAAAGTAACACGGTCAATGGCAATTGGAAAATACTCAAGGAAATTTCAGAGCGAAAGCGGAGGTACTGAGGGCTGCAGTAGAAGACATGGTGACAAGTAAGAATAATGAAAGCCATATAGTCCTGCTTACAGATGCCCTGGCCGTAGTCACAGCATTAAAAAACCATAAAAAATACTGAACTTAATGATTTAAGGGCAGTACTCTGTCAAATAAGCCAGCAGTCCGTACCAAAAAGGGTAGTGGTACAATGGGTTCCATCCCACGGTAATATCCAAGGCAACGAGGAGGCAGACAGATTGGCAAAAGAAGGTGAAAGACTACCACAACCATATACTAGAGTGACATACGAAGTGTCAAAAAGGTTTATTAGAGCAAGATACATTACCAAATGGGAAACAGAACATATTGGCTACACAAAAAACTATGCTTATTACCAGTTGATCAGAAGTGAGCATGTCGTGGTCTTTTGACTTCGCACTGGCCACAATAGACTGAGGAACCACCTATTCAATAAATTGAAGATATGTGGCACTGACGAATGCACGTGCGGCACCGGGAAAATGACCGCTGAACATATGCTACTAAATTGCTTGACATACGAGGATCATAGAAAGCAGATATTGACATCACCAGTGGCAATACTAGACAAGCTATATGGCAGTGTCGATAGCCTCAGGATGACCGCTGCTTTTTTTCGAAAAAATAAAGGTTTGACGTCTGACAGCGTACGTAGAAGAAGAAGAAGAAGAAGAAGAAGAAGAAGAAGAAGAAGAGGAAGAAGAAGAAGAAGAAGAAGAAGATCTCGAAAAAATTTGTTGCAGTCATCTCTTTGGACATATTTGTAATTGTCAGCTTTGTACTGCTTTTACAATTATCAGAGCATATAACACTTTGGTAGTTGTGTTATCTTGTTACACATTTATAGCTATCAACTTTTTTACTGCTTTTGTAGTTTCCATATCTTCGGACATATTTATAGCTGTAAGATCGTGGGGCACTTTTGCAGCTGTTTTATCTTGATACGCTCCTGTCATTTTTGTGGAAATCTTTGCAGCTGTCACATCTTGCGAGACTTTGTACACTCTAAGTTCCTCACTGCTTTTGCATCTGCCATATTCTGCAACGCTTTAGGAGCTGCCCGATCATTTAACATGTTTGTGCAGCTATATTTTGGGACACTTTTGTATCTGTGAGATCTGGAATCATTTTGTAGGATGTCAGCTATTGACAAACTTTTACATATGTCATATTTTAAGATTAATTTGCAGCTTTCAGATCTTAGAATACGTGTGTAACTATCAGATCTTAGGACACATTTGTAGTGATAAAACCTTTGTGATAATTTTGTAGCTGTCAGATATTTGAAAAAAGTATGTAGCTGTCAGATGCTAATATACTTTTATAACTGTTAGAACTTGTGACATTTGAGAAGCTGTCAGATCTCGGTACATTTCGTAGCTGTCTTATTTTGGGACACTTGTGTAGCTGTCAGATCTTAGCACACATTTGTAGCTGTCAGCTCTTTTAAACACTTTAGTAGCTGTCAACGTTTGGAAACAAAAATCGTAGTAGTCAGATTTTGGATCACATCTGTAGCTAGCTGTCTGCTCTTGGAGCACTTTTGTATGTCAGATGATTTTGAGACATTTTTTTAGCTGTCATATATTATGACACTTTTGTAACTTTCAGCTTTTGGAACACTTTTGCAGCTGTAATATCTTTTTACAATTTTGTTGTTGTCAGTTTGTGGAACACTTTTGTTGTTGTTAAATCGTGGGACATTTGTTAACTGTCAAATTTGGGGACTAATTTGTAGCTGACTTATTTTAGGACACTCTTGCAGCTGTAAGATCTTGGGACAATTGTGTAGCTGTCACATCTTTCAACACTTTTGTAGCAATCAGGTCTTTGGACACTTTTATACAAGTCATATCTAAGGACACTTGACGAGCTGTTGTGTCTTATGATACTCTTACAGCTTTCAGATGGCAAATCTTGGAACATGTTGTATCTGTTACATTGTAGGGCACTTTTGTAACTGTCCAATCTTGCGAAACGTGTATAGCTGTCAGCTCTTAGCCCACATTTGTAGCTGTCAGCTTTCGAAACTGTTTGATAGTTGTCAAATTTTGGAAAGCATTTGTAGCTTTCAGATCTTGGAGGGTGGTAGAAAATATACCAGGTATTGCAAACAAAAACTGCCAGACTGAAAAAGAAAGGAGAGACACTGCCCTAAGCTTCATAACGAAAAGCTACCCAAGCATGGACTGGACCCATGCATACACCGACGGTTCTGTAACAAACACTACACAGAACGGAGGGGCAGGAGCATTCCTGAACCTACCAAATGGCAGAAAAATAACACTGCCATTCGCTACTGGTAAGTACACAAGCAATTTCAGAGCGGAGGCAGAGGCACTGAGAGCGGCAGTGGAAGAAATGGTGACACACAGTGAAAATGAGAGCCATATAGTCCTGCTGACAGATGCTCTCGCCGTAGTCACAGCGCTAAAAAGCCAGAAAAACACTGAGCTTAATGACTTAAGAGCAGCACTCTGCAAACTGTGCCAGCAGTCCGCACCAAAAAAGTTAGTGGTACAGTGGGTTCCGTCACACTGCAACATCCAAGGCAACGAGGAGGCAGACAGACTGGCAAAAGAAGGTGCAAGACTACCACAAACAGATACCAGTATGACGTACGAAGAGTCAAAACGGCTTATCAAAGCCAGATACATGACCAAATGGGAAACCGAACATACTGGTTACACCAAAAACGATGCCTATTACCAGTTGAACCGAAGAGAGCAGGACGTTGTCTTCAGACTTCGCACTGGCCACAACAGACTGAGGTACCACCTATTCAACAAATTGAAGATAGGGTGTACCGACGAATGCCCGTGCGGTACTGGTAAAATGACCACTGAACATCTGCTGCAGAACTGCCCGACATACGAGGATCAGAGAGAGCAGATGTGGCCATTACCAGTGGAACTGCAAGACAAGCTCTATGGCAGTGGCGAGAGCCTCAGGATGACCGCCGCTTTTTTCGAAAAAATAATGGTTACTGTCTGACTGTGTACGCAGAAGAAGAAGAAGAAGAAGAAGAAGAAGATCTTGGAGCAGATTTGTAGCTGACTGCACTTGGAACACATTTGTAGCTGTCAGATCTTGGAGCAGATTTGTAGCTGACTGCACATGGGACGCTTTTGTAGCTCTCCGATGTTGGAACACTTTTGTAGGTTCCCGATTTGTGGACACTTTTGTATCTTTCAGAGTTTGGTACACTTTTAGAGCTGTCATATTTTGGGCTAGTTTTGTTGCTGTCAGATCGTGTGGAGTCGCGTAGCGCAGTGGTTAGCGCCCTGGCTTTGCATCTGAATGGTCGTGAGTTGAATCCCAAGTTGAAGTGGTAATGTTTTTTTTTCCAGACTGCAATGGCTCCAGGGTCGACAATGCCTTAAATGGGTACCGGTTCAGTACGGGAAGTAAAAGCGGCGAGGGTGAGGAGATGGCTACCGCCCTCATATATCTGAGCCTTTGAAATATAATATCGCTAACACGCCACACCCCTAGGGCAGTAATGCTATTGGTTACTGTACTTTACTTCACTTTACAGATCGTGGTGCCCTTGTGTAGCTGTTAAAGCTGCGGAGACATTTTTACTGTCAAATGTGGGGATTATTTGTATCTATCACATTTTAGGACACTCTTTCTGCTGTCAATTCTTAATACTTCCGTTAGGCTGTCAGATCGTGTGACACGTTTTTTAACTGTCAGCTCTTGGAACACTTTTGCAGCTGTCATACATTAGGACACTTTTTTATCTTTCACATTATTGTATATATATATATATTGTTGCTATCATCTTTTAGACTGTATGTGTAACTGTCATATTATGGAATGTGTTTGCAGCTGTCAGATCTTAAGATACATTTTTAGCTGTGAGCTTTTGGACCGCCTTTGTAGATGTCAGATTGTATTACTCGTTTGTAGCTGCCAGATCTTGGTACTCATTTGTAGCTTTCAGATCTCGGGACGCTGTTGTATCTGTCAGCGTTTGGTACACTTTTGCATCACTCATATTTTGGGACAATTGTGTTGCCGTCAGATCGTGGAACACTTTTGTAGCTGTTAAATGGTGGGAATATTTTTAACTGTAAAATGTGTGGACACATTTGTAGCTGTCACAATTTAGGACACGTTTGCAGCTGTCAGATCTTAGGACAATTTTGAAGCTGCATCTCTTTCAACACGTTTGTAGCTTTCTTTTGTTGGGACACTTTTGTACCTGTCATCTCTATGGACACTTGTTGCGCTGTTAGGTCTTGTGACACTTTTGTAGCTTTCAGATTTTAGAACATTTTTGTAGCTGGCAGATTTGTGTACATTTTGCATCTGTTTTCATTTAGGGTACTGTTGTAGCTGTCCGATCTGATGAAACTTGTGTAGTTGTCAGCTTGTAACACACTTTTGTAGCTGCCAGCTTTTGGAACACTTTAGTAGCATACAATTTTGAAACAAAGTTTGAAGCTGTCAGAACTTGGAGAACATTTGTAGCTGTTTCCTCTTGGAACACTTTTGTAGCTGTCAGAGCTTAGGACACTTGTGTAGCTTTCATCGATGTGTACCTTTTTTGTAGTTATCATCTTTTGGACTGCTTTTTTATCTGTAATATATTTCGACATTTTTAAAGCTTTCAGATCGTTGACACTTTAGTAGCTGTCAGATCTTGAGTATTATTTTTAGCTATCATATAAGGGCACACTTTTTTAGCTTTCAGTACTTTTAATGCTTTTGTAGCTGTCAGCTCTTGGTATAATTTTGCAGCTGTCAGATGTGGAGAAATATTTTAAGATGTCATATCTAAGACACTTTAGAAACTGTCAGATTTAGAAAACTGTTTTAGCTGTCAGAACTTTGGAAATGTTTGTAGCTGCCCGATCTGGCGACAATTTAGTATCGTCAGCTCTTGGTCTGTTTTATTTGATGTCAGATCATGGGCTACTTTTTGTAGCTGTCAGATTATGAGAAATGTTTTTAGCTGTCAGTATGGTAATAGTCTCATCTAGCATCTCGGAGTGCTGATACTAACATTCCATATTATTTGTAACACATATGTGCACTGTTTGCATTAACTTCAATATCACGAATAATATGGTACACAACGGAATGGCGTTTTCGACACTTCACAAAATACTGGGCAGCGAAGAGTAACGTTAGGGTCAAGGAAATTGAATTGACCAGCACCTAGCACCACTTTCTCGTAGGGTGTTTTGAAACAGGTGGGATGCAAGTGGCATTGTAATCTCAAAAGTAATGCGTTTATTGATAAATATCTTCGGCGCCCTAGCCAGTGAGCCACCGGTCCACCTTATGAAAGTCGTCTCGGGATGTAAGAGAAACCCCAGTTACCTGCCACTGAACAAACTAAATCAAGAACTAGTTTTACTCTGCTCGAATGACGTCCAATAAATATTTGCTAACAATGCTAGAACAATTAAACAGACGTCAGTTGATGGAGTTCGTTCATGAGAAGGTATCCTATCATCTGTTCTGGTTGTCTACTTACCATATACGTATATGGATTGTGTGCACATTCCACACTTAAATATTTTTCTTTATCTAATAAGACTATGCATCAAAGAGATTATTGGATTGCACTACATATGTTTTTTTATTTTTAAAAAAGGAATTTCTCTATGAGCACATCAAGTTACGATCAGACTACATAAAGCTTGCTCACGATATTCTTTGTCGATTAGCCTAACGTCGGGCAATTTGAGAATGTTTGATTTGAATATTGCAGGTCGTAACACAGCCTTGAAACAGGAAGTACGTCAAACCAGCACTGTATCGGATGCCGAGGCATCTAGGGCTGTTGATGGGAACCAAAACTCGAACTTCACTAGTGGGACGTGTTCGCGCACAGATATTGAAGTAGACGGACCTGAATGGTGGATGTATTACCAATCATTATATGTAGTTCACGGAATTTTGTTCTACAATAGAGTAGGTATGACATTTTTTTTTCGGTTACATTGCTTTTACTTAGATTTGTTCTTGTATATCGTTGTGTACAGCACGTTTGTGTTTTTACTGCGTCCGTATTCCCATCCATCATTTGTTCATTTTCATCAAAGAACTAAAAGTGTTTTGTAGAATTCAGATTTGACTAAAATTATTATCAGGGACACGTATTCCTTCATCACTTCGATGTCAACATGAATTGTGTTTATATTAATATGCAGCATTTGCCAATACTGTTGTAATGTTCTAATACAGATAAACGTTAGTCATAGTTAATGTCCCCTAATGCCACAACGAGTCATCTGAAGGAGAGAAGGAGAATCTCAAATCTCCGGTTAGAAGTTGAGGATGACAATAAGAACTAGATGTGCTTAATTTGTAAAATGTCGTTTGTCTATGAACGTCACTTTTATTGTTTTAAAAATGACAATTATTTAATTGCCTTAGGGAACATATATTTTTCATTTTGCAGACATTTTCTTTAATCGTAAAGCATAGTTCGCAACAAAAAAAATGAAAGTCGTTTGTAAAAGTAAAATGTAAACAAAGATAGTTAAATGATGTTCTAGAACATATTTGTCAGTCCTGCCCACTGTATACCGACAAAAGATGTAGCACTAGGCATCTGCCATTGTCCTTCTACGAGAAGATGTACGGAAGCGTACATATTCTTGAGTAGACAGCTACCTTCGTTATAGTCATTGAAGTTGATGTCTGAAGATAAAAGAGGAAGAAGAAGAAGAAAATGCTTTTCTCACCATAAAATATACGGACACGTTTGTTTAAAGACCCACTATCAAAGTATGTGCCGTTTGAATCAAATTAGTTATATTAATGCTATCAAAAGGCGCGTAGCATACATATTATGCCACATCATTGATTATAGTCATACCGAAAAACTCGAATGCATTTTAATAATAAAATTCATAAAAGTAGTAAAATCTAAAATCATTTGAAAACTCTACTGACATTAATTAAGAGAAGTATAGAAATCTAAACATAATCGAAATACTAGTTTGGGTTCCGAAACGATGAACAGCCAGTTTAAATGTGACCTATTTTTTGCTAATGTCTTGACGAGATAACTAATGATAAAACTAACATACTGTCGCATACGCCTTGCTAACATACATCCATTGATATCAACTGTAAAAATATGTCCTTGATATTATTTACATATCTTTGCTATTAAGGTGGCAACAGAGAAACTGATTAATATAAATATGGGTTCACAGACTGCAGTATGTCTGACCTACACAATGAGAACTATGTTGTTGTTGTTATAATACCATAGCTGCTGAGCACGCCTGCTCTTGGCATTTTAATGTATAAACATGTCTTCTGCAGTTATGTCACTGCTCCTGACATTGTGTTAGCTATTGCCCACAATGCTTGTAAGAATATTTTCGTAATGTTCGCAAGCGCTTTGCACTCAATGAATATATGTCGAAATGTTTCACCAGGATGACCGCAATGTCTGCACAAGGGCAGGTATTGGGGATTGATGCAGTTCAAATGACTATTTGGTAGGCCATATTCGGAACAGAAAGATGATCCTTTGATCTTGTGTATGCAGTTTATTTGTGTCATCGTTACTTTTTGGCAGGACGTGACGATCCTGAGACACATTCACACTGGACTGCCTCTCTTCCGGGATAGTACGCACTAGTACATAGTCCATCATATAATATCATTGCACACCCTATACACACGAGTGGGGAAAACTCGATATTCCTGCAAGACATCTTCCCTAAGAGAGACAACTCTGACCAAAAACAATTGTTGCCTTTCAGATAGGCTGGGGACAGCCAAATGATAATGAGGGTATCCCTACAGAAACGCCTGTTGAAATCGGATGCACTGAGCCACATGATTGACACAATAAAACAGTGCAACATATATCGCTGTAACCAGCGTACGAAGAAGAAGAAGAAAAAGAAGAAGAAAAAGAAGAAAAAGAAGAAGAAGAAGAAGAAATGCCTATTTGGTAGGCCATATTCGGAACTGAAAGGCGAGACTTTGATCTCGTGTATGTAGTTTATTTGAGTCGTCGTTACTTTTTGGCTGTGCCATTTCCTAAATACATTGTGAACTGTTGTTCCATTCGCCTACCTGTTCATCCAGATCCCTCGAAAATTACTCTTAATATTTCGTTTTACTGTGTGGTTGCTGCTAGGTCTATATAATTGTAGTTTCGAGGCTCCTGTTTTTTTCGAATATGTCTGCCATCTCGATCTTTAGTAGCCCACTATGTCCAGGGACCCATTACAAGGTGGCATTTATCCCATGGGCATTGATGATGTTTTGATTGCCCTCCCCACCAAGAATTTCGCCTTTTCTTTGTATGGGGTGTTCTTCGGCGCCTCCAGAACCAGCTTGGAGTCAGTAAAATGCACCAAATCCACCGGCAACAGTTTGCCCAAGTAAAACTGTTGGTGGAAAATCTCAACTGTTGTTTTTGTTAGCGACGAATATTAACAACGCGATTACTATAGTATACACAGACAAGAGCAAGCTATTGTGTTGGGAACATGAGACAAACGATACTCATCGTCCATTGGTATACGTCATTACATCAGATTAGCAACTCAGCGATGTGTATGTGCGCACATGAACCCACGGCTGCTGAGTAAACATTATATTACTCTCCTAACCCGCACATGATATACAGAAGCAAACTCGCTAGTCGAAAGAAACAACACGGGTAGAATATATACTCTTTGTGTCTATATGCGAAATATTAATTTCTGGAAACATGCAAAGCCACCGACAAATGCAACCATAAAAACACAAATTCTCACAATAGAAGATAATGGAAAAATGGTTACATGAAAATGTGCAGCAGATGTATATATATATATATATATATGTATATATATAACACGATTAGTTAGCAAACTATTATATCAGCAAATATAAAAAAAGATATATTAAAAACTGCATAATACAAAAAAACAAAATACCAACTGTAGCAGAGGAGCGCATGCTATTTACATTTACCCGACACTAATTATAAGAGTACTAAAATCAAGCCATTTCTAGGAAAAGATGGCATTGCAAATGACATATTAAAAAACAGTTGACCCAGAAGTAAAAAGAAACTACAAGAAATCATCAATGCAAACTGGAAAGAAGAATAGTGTTGCAAATTTGTGAAGTAAACAACAACCGTTTCATCATCTTACGGCTAAAGGCAGCACCGTTAAATAGTACCATAATACAGTGTTACGCACCCACTGCAGACTACGAAGATTGTGAAACAGAGGCATTCAATGATCAACTTCAAAGTCTGATACACGAAACGCCAAAAAAAGACATATTGGTAGTCCAGGGTGATTTGATTTGGAGAAGATGCAGTCCACGACTGGAGGGTGACATGTGGGAAATACATGTGGGAACATACGGACATTAATAAATCAATGAACGGAACCTGAGACTCCTAGAATTTGCAAGATGCAACCAGCTGTTGGTGGCAAATACGTTTGGGTTAAACATGCCCTTAGAGTCGCTGGACATGTAATAACCCAAGCAATGAAGTGCACAGTCATATTAACTATATACTGGTCCAGAGGAAGTTACGATCGAGCATCAGCACCGACAAAACGAGAAGTTTCCCGGAGCTGATATAGGAAGCGACCACGATCTGGTTATGATGATCATGGGTCTGCAATTGAGGGGAGTCGCAATGAAGGAGTTGACCAGGCTAAAGTTTGACCTGGACAAACTTATGGACCCAAACATCACCAAAGTGTTCCAAGCAAGAGTGGGAGGGTGATTTGCGCCACTGCTGGCTCTCAGAGAGGGACTGGATACATATACAGTTACATGGTCTCTTAACGCATCTCTAATAGATACTGCAACATAGATCCTGGGAAGCCACAAAACAAAAAAAGTAGCAATGGGTGACAAAAGACATGCTAGACCGTTGTGATAAAAGAAGGTCACTGAAAAAGCACATTCATCCACTGGAGGAGGTCGGCAGTTATAACGAGGTCAAGAAAGTAATACAACAAAAGATGAAAGAGGCGAAAGAAGCGTGGATATGTGAGCAATGCACACACATCGAAGAGAGACTAAACATACATGATTCTGAAGGAGCATACACGGTTGCCAAAGAAATGGTAACATTAAGACAAAGCAGGAACCGTATGATCCATGATATAAGCGACAAGTGCTTTATTGAAGAAAATGACGTTCTGGCACGATGAATAAAGTACTATTCCGAGCTTTATAACTATGAAGGGCGAAACAAACCTGAGAATACAAGCCCCCGAACACCAACAAATATAGAGGATAACCAACTGATAACAAAGGAAGATGTAATTGCAGCGGTAAAGACATTGAGACATCTGCAACAAAATATGGGCGACAAGAAATTGGCAGGACTTATGGACGAGATCAATAGTTATACCGTTACATAAGACTAGAAACCTAAAGCTGTGCCAAAAATTACAGAACAATAAGCCCCATCAGCCACGCTAGCAAGGTCATGCTTAGAATAATTCTCAACCGATTAATACTCCAAGCAGAGAGCATTAATGCTGAAGAGCAAGAATGGTTCAGACAGGGAAGAAGAACTACAGAACAGATATTTAATTTAAGGCTGTTAAGCGAGAAATATCTAGAACAGCAGCAAATACTGTATCATATGTTTGTGGATTTTAAGAAGGCGTTTGATAGCGTATGGCATAACGCGCTTTGGGCAACCTTGAGGATATATGATATCAACGGAACTATTATAACGGTCCCTGAACACCTGTATGACAAGGCGTCTAACGCAGTTCTTGTGAATGAGAGGCGAGGGGACTGGTTTAGCACATTAGTTGGTGTGAGACGGGGGTGTACACTCTCTGCAATTCTTTTTAATATAATTTTATGAATCAATTATGAGTGAGGCAGTTGGAGGTCACGTTGGTACTGTCAAGATATGGGGCCGAACGATTACCAACCTTCGTTTTGCAAATGATATCGACGGGTTGGCGGGTTCAGAAGCAGAACTCCAGCAATGGGTCAGAAGGCTCGATGAAACTTCTCTTGACTTTGGTATGGAGATAAACGCTCGAAAGACAACATTAATGACCAACAACGCCACGGACTTCAACAGCAGGATAACATCTAACGGTAATGAACTCGAAGTGGTTGATCGTTTTAAATATCTTAGGTCGATTGTCAGGGATGAAGGATCAACATGTGAGGTTTTGGCCAGAATAGCACATACAATATCGGCACGTTCACGGCGTAACAAAATGTTGCAAGATAAACGGTTAGCACTATGCACGAAAATCAGATTAAGGCGTACACTGGTCATGTCCATATTCTTCTATGCGTGAGAGACATGGACAGTTACAGCTGGCCTTCAACGAAGGATACATGCCTTGGAGATGAGATGTTTCCGAAAACTTGTAAACGTCACGTACAAAGATCGAGTTACAAAGGAGGAAATACGAGATAGGATTACAACAGCAATAGGTCATTTCGAAGACCTCTTGGCAACTGTCAAAAGAAGGAAACTCACTTGGTACGGTCACATATCGAGATCAAATGGTCTTACAAACATAATCCTCCACGGAAAGTTGCATGGCAGACGACGAAGAGTACGGCCCAAAAAGAGATGGGATGACAACAAAATAGAATGGACCAGTCTACGACCCGAAGTGTCACAGGCAGCGGAATCTGACAGAAAGGGATGGCGTGGAGTTGTGAGGATGTCTTCATGTGTGCCCAAACGACCTCACCGGTTACTGGATGACCTGATCTGATCTGACCTGAAACAACTAGTAGTCCTACGTTAAAACGCAATAACGGCAGAACCCAACTAACAAATACAGACACATAAGATGGCACATGTAAATTATATAAATACTGGAAAATACCAGACGTATGTTGTACATGGAGACAAAAATGGTTCAGACTACACACTCAAGGGGCTGTCATAAGTCGCTACCCAAACTATGAATGAGAAGAAGGAAGAAGTTGAAATGTGGTACATATGTAGCTCATTCAATTTCTTTTGGACTTTAGAACTATGAGTTTCCCTCATTTTGACGGGTTTACTCTGCATGTGGAATGGCTCAACACACCTCATTGACCTGAGCTGCTACTTTAACGGTGTTTTAGGAGAAATGGAGAAATCAGAGGACATAACTGTGATACAATTCTTGATGTTGTTGGCAAAACACCTACAAAATTATACAGTGAAATGGGACCAGTATTTGAGGATTTCTGTTCTTCATGTTCTTCTATAAAAAACACCGGTGTATAAAGTTTAAGTATGGCTGTTCCCATGTTGCTGATCTTCAAAGATTATGAAGCCCATCCAGTGAGTGGAGCAATGGAAATGCTGCAAGAGTGAAGAAAATAATTGATATTGCAGACATATCTAGGTCAGCAAAAATGTAATGAAAATACTGTTTTTAGAACATACACTGAACATAAAGAAAAGTGTGTGCCCGCTGGGTCTGGGGTCTGCTGACATGTGAACAGAAACAAACGAGGCTTGATTGCTGTGGGCAGTTGCTCAAAATGTGTCGCCGACCATGGTAACAATAAATGAGACTTGGGTTCACAATTATGACCCAGAATCCAACATTTCCAGGATGCAGTGGAATACCCCCGGCTACCAACACGTCACACTTAGAGCAGAAATCTGCAAGAAAAGTAATGTTGATTCTTTTTTGGGATGTCAAAAGTGTCATATTGAATGATTACCTGCCTCATGGCAACACAGTTAATGGCAATATTATGATGATCTCCTTACCAAACTAAAAAAGACTGTGACCGGAAATTAGGGAAAGCGCGTACTCAAAGTATATCTTTTCTTCAAAACAACTACCATGAAGTAAGGCTTGTGCTGCAAACAGCCATGGACTTGAATATTGAACTTCTTCCGCATCAACAATATTCTTCAGATCTAACTCCATCAATCTTTTTTCTTTTCCTAAAACTTAAAAAAAAACTGCTGAAAGGAAATCATTTCCACAGCGACAATGATTTCATACTGGTTTAGTTCAAAAACTAGTGTTTTTTGTTCTGAAGATCTTTTCAATAAGATGGCAGAAATATATAAAGGCAGTTGGTGGTAACAAGGAGAAGGAATTAGGAATGTGCCAAATTTTAACTTGTTCTTCATATTCCTTCATGGTCAGGGTAATGAGCTATGAGACGACTCGTATATCTAGAGAGTACAATATTATACATGAGATCTTAGAGGCATGACTGGATAAAAAACACACACAAACACTGGCAGCATGAGTAGATGTAGAAAATAATATGAGATAGGGTGTAGAGACCGGGTATAAAGGATACATTAATAAAATATGGAGTCTATGGTCGAATGTATAAATGCGCATAAGATATATAATTAAATTAAGGGTACCACAGGGCATCATGCCATCACCTACTTTGTTCTCAATCTTCACCAACATCATAGGATACATAATACGACATAGTCCACACCTCTATACGCTGATGATATGGATGTATTGGTAGATGAAGAAAAATAAAAACAGCAATGGCTATGATGCAATTAACACTGCAATGATTAGATCAGTTAAATAAATGGAAATACATTGAATTATAAATACAAATGCACATAAATGCGAATAAAACTACATACACATTATTTACATTTGCAAAAAAAAACGATACAAAATCAAATTAGAAATAACAGCACATGAACTACCAGAACAAAATAACCACACATGGAAAGTTTGAACTCTGGACAGCAGATCGATATGAACAAATCACCTTGAAATATGATAACGAAAAACTAAACAGGAAATGACTTTAATGAATACAATATAGAATGAACTACATGGAATGATAATCATCAAATACTGACATTGCTCCATGCAGGGATAATAGAACAACTATATACAATGGTGTTAGATTATGCAATATTATCAACATGCAACTTTGAAAACAACAGTCACAATTCAAGACCAAACGCATAGAAGTAGGGCAGAAACTACAAATCAGCACAAATACAATAAATGCAATAAGGTATAATCCATGACTGACACAACAGATCACAGTCTAATACAATGAGTAGACACACTCTACCGCTTAGAAAAAGGCACAGTGTGTAAAGACAAGCAGCATATGTCGACCATAGAATAGATCACATTTCCAGAAGATGATAGACAACACACCAGATGTGACGGAAAAAGCCCAAATAGAACTAAAAAGAAAACGAATAGCCTTAGAATATATTCAAATCACCTACGTGTGTACATAATGGATAAGCAAATACACAAGTGAATCAGCAATGATAAAAACATGAAAAATGGAAAAGAGGTTCATTCAAAATAAATGATGGACAGGAAATCCAAATTTCAGTCGCCATTGGAAAGTTCTCAAATGGCTTCAAAGCTCAGGCGGATACATTAAGAATAGCTGCAATAGATATGGTGAAAACATTAGAACCATGTCAGAGATTCGATTGTTTATTTTTGTGTGCAGATTAACTACCAATCAATAAAGCAAAAAAAAGATAACATAACATATATGAACTGGATAGACAGTCTTAATCATTCATTTAGTTTCCGGTCAAACGTTTAAACAGCCGCTGATCAGATTCGCTGTTAAATCGTGTGTTCTATTTGTGTTTTCTAGGACTAACACTACATTGTTGTTCATTTCTATTTGGATTTAGAAGTGTCACGTTTTTTTGCGGAAATAGTAAAATAACAATCTCCGAATTCAAATGTGTTTTCGGAGGAAACTGTGAAATAGTTAGGATCTAGACCGCCTAAATACCCTCCTTTACCCGATAGAGCTGGTAACCAGATCAGACGACGGTATATATGTCACAAAACAATACATCACTAACCGCGCTTGCGTTGTCAGTAACAATTAAATACTCCAAAAATATTACTTCAGGCATTACGCTTTTCATCACAAACACAGACAAGCAACTACTAACACAAACGTAGTAGCGTCGACAAAACGCATAATTTGGGGAGTTCTTGGTCAAAAACTGCCTCACAAAACAGCGTATTGATATGTGTACGTTCAACTGTAATTTCTGCTCAGCGCTACAACTAAGGCCGTTGGTTGACGAGATCAATAGAATCGATTAACAAATCATGTCTCTCTTAGGCAAACAGAGAAAAGGAACTCTCAGTCTTATGAGGAATAAGCCCAGTCGTTTACCAAAGGGCCCGAAAATATATCCATCATCTTGAGGATTCGGATTCCTTATCGTTCTACATCTCGTCTACCTCGTCCAAAACGTGTCGATCCTAAGCCAAGGTATGACATCCTTAGACATCTCCATCTCAATTCGCAACAATGGCACCATCATACACACATACAATCCGACAACAGAAAAAGCAGGACAGGACCACGCATACTTTTACGAAAGATTCAATGACAAAGCCAACAAAGCCGCATCTACCAGTAAATAATAATTCGAGACTTTAATGCACAGATGGGGGTCTCGTCATCTCGGCGAAACATATATGGGCCCCCATTGCAGTGAGATGAGCATCACGCCCGTCGATAGGCTGTACACTTTTGCGAAATAAATCAACTATTTCACTGCAATAATGTTTTACAGAAACCCCCTCCCCATCCACCCATCACAAGAGATATAATCATACAGGACCCAGCGGGCAGCAAACGCATGGACCCACACTGGACCCGGCGGGCAGCACGAGCATGGACTCACACGAGATCCAGCAGGCAGCACATACATGGACTCACGCTTGACCCAGCGGCAGCACAAGCATAGACCCAAACAGGACCCAGCGCCAGCACAAGCATGGACCCACACGGGACCCAGCGACAGCAATATCCCGATCATATTCTAACAAACACAGCAATAGCGACACAGGTCTTCGTGGTGGCCTCTTTCTGCACAGGCAAAGACCAGCACCTCCTCCGCGCATTCTTTCACTTCAACACCACATTGACAAGCCGCAGATACATAAATCACACGTATGACCAGAATCAATCGTCAACCCTGCGATGGCTGCCGCCCTGGCGGCTAGAAGGAACCTGACAGAACTGATAATCATATATATCGACGCCGACAACACCAGGCTGATCTCAAAAATCAGATCCATGTCAAGAGCCGCTAGCTTTCCATAACCTAACCACAACGTAAACCGCATATCACCCACCACACGAGCAGTGGTGGAGGAGAGGCGCAATATGCCTTGATCCTCGGCCAACTACACAACTGTCAATGCCCTTAGAAAACTACGGCGCTAAAAGCTGAAAGAGGACCACATTGAATTATCTCGCAAACGTCTCCTCACAGCGGCGGAGACTCTTCGAAGCATAACACATACGTCTCTAAGCATTGCTGAACATAGACTTGACCTTCCAGCGAGTGGATCCCGTACCGAATCAAGGCTGGGCATGGAATCAATTGTAAAAGAATGCTTCACATAATTATACAAATCATTAGACCACCCAACCATCGCACTTTACTTCCCCCCTATACCTCCCCCAGAATTCACGCCCTCAGAAATCCGTTACGTCCTCGATACTACGGCCTCGGAAAATCAATTTTCAAGGAAGGCCTATTGGTAGATCATCTAAAAGCATGTGAACTACCGATCGACCAGGCCTTCGATCAGCGCTTCTCAACCTATCTACACACATGTAGAATACCGACTACTTGGCGCAGCTAAAAAACGATCGTCCTATATACAAACGATACTCCTACACAAAAACGATCCTCCAAAACAAAAACGATCCTCCTACACAAAAACGATCCTCCTACACAAAAACGATCCTCCTATACAAAAACGATCCTCCTACACAAAAACGATCCTCCTACACAAATAAGTAGACAATGAACACCTCGACAACTGCCGGTCAATCACGCTTCTCCTGGTTATCTACACAATGTTCACGAAATGTGTCATCGCTAGAATCCGCACAACCATTGACCTGATCGAAGAGGCTGAATTTAGTCATGTATACATCACCATCAATCACATTTCAACGTGCAGTCAACTGATCGGAACAGCGGCATTGTACCATATCCAACTAAGTTATACCTTCATCGACTACACTAGGGCGTTTGACTCGGTAGAACCAACATTAGTCTAGCATTCTCTAAATGATCAAGTGGTCGACCTGGGATACATACGAATTATTGCTGACTGCTACACCGATTGCCTGTCTACATTCCAACCCTTCCAAAGACCCGCAGTAGTACCTTTTCAAAAATGAAGAACGTCAGGGGGGGCCTTATCTCACAAAGCCTTTTTTCCGCATACCTGGAATCCGTCATGGGATGGCTCGACTGGGATGCCTTTGGCATCAATATAAATGACAGCCTACTAAATCACCTTCGCCTTGCAAACGATATAGTGCTGATCACCGAAGACTCTACATACGCCAAAGAAATACTAGATGGAGAGAGACTCGATGACATGGACGAGTACATCTACCTTGGTCGCCTGCTCAACAAGCAAAGAGTTAACCAGACGGCGTCGGGTTAGGCGACTTTCTCTTCCATACAACTGGAACTGAACAACATCCACTACCAGAGCCTACGCACCTCTCTATTCAACTCTATAGTAGTATCTGCAATGTGTTAGAAACATGGTCACTCACGAAATAGATGGATTCTAAACGCAGATTGACTCAAGCATCTATCGAGAGACGCAAGGTCGTCCTCATGTTTCATAGCAAGCTGGCAAAAAGTCTTCAGAACTCGGACATACGACAGTTGTTCCTAGTGAAAGATGTAGTTGTTTATGCAGACACTATATACCAAACATCGCTGGGGGGCCAATTATATCGAGGAACGGACGATTGTTCGAGCACAGCGAAATTAATGTGTTACCCTAGAGATAAGAAACGACCAAGAGGACGACCACCAACACGTTAGTCCGACTCCCTTGCAGCCCACAAAACATTTACAAAACGACAAGTGGACGACACATTCTCTACTTCTCCACTATGGCTCAAGATAAAGACCTTTGGAAGAGAGGTTGGGAGTAACCACAGCTGAAGAACGTGTCATCCAATAATCCAGTAATCCAGTAATCCATTTTAAATCACTCATTTTTGTAAGACAACATTTCAACAGAATAAAAATGCAGCGTGGAACAAACCTCTCTCATATTTGAGCATGTTAGAGTGGATAGAGGAGCAATATAATAATACATGAATAACTATTGTTTGCCAGAGAATTAACATAACTTTATCGGCGTTTTGAAAGCGAAATTCAACTGCAGATATGTTATCCAGAGTAGATAAGAAATATGAATGAGGCAAGAAGAAATAGGTCGAAAGAAATAATATAGCACCCCAACTTAAATAAAAGTAAATCAAACTATGCCAACTTGCAGTCACTGAACCACTGTGCCGTTAGAACATCAAATATCACACTAGAGGAGAAATGGAAATCTTGTAACATGAAACTGTGAAGAAAATATATGTGTTCAGAAATACACTATGATTAGAAAAACAATTATAATATCGACAAAAATAAAATTATATGAAATCAGACGTACACTCAAATTGACAAATACCTACATAATATTACAGTGCAGCAAGTGGATGGCAGATATGAGTAGGCAAGAAATAGATGATGTTCTATGGCAACTAGAAAACATGAACTCTTTAGGAAATGACGACATTATAAATTAAATTAAAAACAAAAACTGTTGACACGAATTGTAAATAAAAATATCTTTATCATTTCGATTGTACAGGGATCGAAAGAATGGTAAATGTCAGATATATGTGGCACATGGAGATTACAAATGATTATGCCACAATGCACTGACATCACGTTACATACGTCATACAGAATACCATCTAACGTGTATCACATACAAGATTTAATATGATTTGCAGGAAAAGAAACATAACATACTGTTTCAGTAAAACAAGAAACGTATTTGATCAAATTTGGAGATCGAATATAACGAAAAAAAAGCTACTAGATTATCTAGGCAATGGGCTTTTGTACAAATGAATAGGTCGCTTCATCAAAGAAAGATACGCCAAAGAAGGGATGAAGCAGATTATCATTAGGTCAATCACAACATTATGCTCAGACTATGTTAGTAAGGGTTTAGATGAAACATGCTGATCAAGACCGATAATCACTTCCAAGCAGTTGTTCCTGGAAACGTGATGGGTAATGGTAATTTGACTTATCATATGAGGAACAGCATGGTGAGCCTCAAAGTGATGATTTTATTGTGGAGCAGAGCATTGTACTACATCTAGGGGGATCCATGTCTGCTTGTGCAAGTACCCGTCATGATCTGGGAAGCTCCTATGTAACCCGTCACAAGATAACGGTAATTAACAGTACCTAAGTAATGTAACGATATACGAAGAAGGATACGATTATTTGTATGTGCATGTGACAATGGACTTGTTTTAATGAAATTAAATTTCAATACGTTTAGAGTTGAACTATGTATAATAAATAATACTAGCTGACTTATCATGCGTATTATTCCGATCTGCCACTTAAATTTAAGAGCCTCGAGAGGACGTACCCTAAATCAAACTGCAAACCGACGCAGGACTTTTGGCTACAAGAAAAAAGCAGGATAATAACATACTGCATCTCCCAAGTGAAGTACCTTATACATTGTTGGCGATTGGAGATGAATAATGATAGTCGTCAATTTGGAAAGGAATATATCAATGTGATTATTTTAAATACATTTTAGCAAAAAAAAGTGTATTAATCAATTGCTCACAACACACATATGTTAACTTTGCAGTAAACATAATTGTCAGAAGTCAGAAATACAAATGCAGAACATGTTAATAATGAATAAGTCGCTTCATCCAAGAAAGATACGCCAAAGTAAAGGTGAAGCTGATTTGCATGAGGTCAATCACAACATTCTGCTCTGACTATGGTAGTTCATGGTTTAGATAAAGTATACTTATCAATAATCCATCTCACTTTCAAACAGTTCTTCCAAGACAAAGGCTGTTTCATGTCAGTCTTGCAGATCGGTATTGTCGGTGTGAAGCCAGTTCGTGTGAGCCTATTGAGAAGCCTGGCATTACACTACATTAAAGAAGACATGCCCGTCCTCTCAATTACGTCGTGGGAATTAAATACGAGAGTTTACGGTTCAACTACAGAGCCTGTTAATAATAGTTACCCACATTACTCCTTCATTTTTCAAATATAAAATTAAGGAACCGTAATGATGGTGTTAATCCGTTCAGTAATTAATATACAGAGAACGGTTGTGCACAGACCATTTTATGCACATTCCAGTGTTGCAATTTACGCATGTGTTATTATTATTTTATATATGGGAAGTTTGGTTCTAGCTCCTTGCACGCGTTAACTTTCGTATCTTGTTTGTCATTGATGCCAGTTGTTGGAATGGGTCGCTAAGTTCCTTCAAGTATTGTTTTTTTCCTGTCCAGGACTAGTTGAGCGTCCTTTATTGCGATTCCATTGTCTTGGTGGATACGCATCATCACTTGCAGTAGAGAATGAATGCGGACAGACTTTGTTAGGCCTGCAAATGATGTTACAAAGACAGCTATCTATGGACTTTTTCTAGTAACTTCAGAGAAGAGGCAGATACTTTGCAAACCAGCACAAATTATAATTACAAATGATAATATAGAGCGACAAAGGTTACTCTGCATCAGGTTAACCACTGCTTTATTCAAATCTAGTAAAACTGACGTTTGAAAGCGTTAGAAGTAGACGAAGAAGAAGAAGACGAAGAAGAATAAGTAGAAGATGCAGAAGAAGAAAAGAAGAAGAAGAAAACGAAGAAGAAGAAGAAGAAGAAGAAGAAGAATATGAAGAATAAGTGGAAGATGAAGAAGAAGACCAAGAATAAAAAAGTGAATCGAAGAAAAAGAAGAAGTGGACACAGAGGAACAAGACGAAGAGGAACAAGGAGAAGAGTAACAAAAATAATGGGAACAGGAAGAGGAAGAAGTTCACATAGTAATCATTAAACATGAATCCGGCAGTATAAGTGAAATAATCATAACACGTTATCAATAATTAAATAGGGAGTAATTTTTGCACTGGGAGTAGTTGTAACACAGGTAGTCGGTATTACAAAGGAGGCACCAACGCCAGGAAAGCCCTGTATATACCGTTCGTGGTACCCACACATTGCTTGAGATCTCTGTCCGAGAGGTTCAGTTCATTGAATTAGGGCATTGTCATTAACTCTTATGCAATGCATTTAAAATTGTACAGCCAAACCGGTTAACTTCCGACAATTTATATCGGGATATTCACTTATATGTCCACGTAGTAGGTGGACAAACAAGGTATCATTTCTATTAGACACGTCAGTTCAAACACAATTTGAGGGAGATGAACTCAATAAAGTAGAAGTTATTGATCAAAGCATAACGCTTAGCATAACAGGTGGGGGCGACAGATCCAGAGGGATATATCATAAGGACACATGAAGCAATTCTACCGCGCAGTTCAGTAGGTAGCAGAAAGACAAAAACAAATAGTCAGATAAAATACATAGCTTAGCAAGTGAGTCACACGAATAGAGAGATATAATTATAAACCAGATCAATACATACAAGCAGCGAGAGACCAAGCACGTGTAAGAATATGTATGTGTGTGATGTTCTGTTCGAATTGTCAACAGCACCTGTCTCTGGTGACACGACTTTATTCACGCCAGAGGGAGACGTGTTGCTTCAACACGAAGCTGTCGTCCTGGACTCATGTGTTTTTCCTCGGCTTAACACCCAGAGGAACAGAACCACTGCCGTCTGTCATAGGCACAAGAACAGCTGCAGTCGCTGAGTTCCTGAAGTTGGGACAAAACTAGATGTTCCGTAGACACATCCCATACGTTGAGATGAGACAAGAGGCTCGGAAAACATCCCCGTATTTAAGCTGAGAGGAGGAATATAAGGGCCTCCGACGAGCAAGAACAACGATATTAGATCTGAGAACAAGTAGCTATACATTATTTTATCAACACACACCGATGTAGACGGTAATATAAACATTGCTATATTTCAACCATGTGATTATAACACTGGGTACAGTTTATTGCAAGAGAAAGAACTGTGCTAATTACACGCAGCTTTATAACGTAATTATATTTGGATAACTTTAATAACAACATTCTTGAGAGACATTCAATTTAGTTAATAATTGATGAGCAATATAATACAATTTACAGACCGAGTTTATTGATTTGATGGGTATGATGTTTACGAAATAAACATTCTTTGTTTTGCTTTTGTTAAAACTAATTTAATTAATTTGTGAGTTAAAGAGTGATAGTAACTGCTATACGTATCTCGTTACACCTGCTGTGTATTATTGCACACAAATTAATTGTTACCCACGCATTATAACAAAGGTAGTAGTTATTATGCAGGAGGTAGTTACAGACCTCGTTGAACAGGCTCCAGTGCGACTATATTTGCTCTCGTTGCTATTGTTCATTGAGTACGCCGCTAGGTCAGGCATTTGACTGGAAGTCTCACTAGTCGACAACTTACAACTATGTCCACGGAAATATGTTGATGTTTTCCATTGACCTTAACATTGTGTGATTTTCACTCTGATTATCCAGGCAAGGTCATAGACTATTGGAATTCTGTTTCGGCTGCTTTGTGTCGTATTTCTACTGCCCCGTGCACACAGTCGTTCTAGAGTTCATACAAGGCATTTATGATATATCTTCATATAATATATATACGCATACCGTTGTACTAGGTATCCGTGGCGTTTGATATACTTTTTATTTTCGACATGTCTGTTATGTCTAACAATGTGAACCATCGTTTGCACTAGCTTTACTAGTACCTTTCTTTGTCACAATTGCCCATACTATTTAGCACACTTTTTCGGCGTACTTAAGAATGTAGCCATAGAGAGTACACGTTGGTCGCTAGATGATATTATGCAATATTTAAATTGTAAAGAAGTGTTGCATATGTTGCTAAATCAAAAATGAATTTCCAAGTTGAATATGTCACTAACATATAGCTAGATGTGCCTCGTTGTTAATAAGGCAGTATCCATATAAATGTTGAATATGTCACTAACATATAGCTAGATGTGCCTCATTGTTAATAAGGCAGTATCCCTATAAATGTTGAATATGTCACTAACATATAGCTAGATGTGCCTCGTTCTTAATAAGGCAGTATCCCTATAAATGTTGAATATGTCACTAACATATAGCTAGATGTGCCTCATTGTTAATAAGGCAGTATCCCTATAAATGTTGAATATGTCACTAACATATAACTAGATGTGCCTCGTTGTTAATAAGGCAGTATCCCTATAAATATTGCCGTAAAAAAGCAAGTAACGGAGTGCATTACGAAATACATATTTCCAATTTGTCAGGTGTTCGTTAATCTGCAGAATATACTATGGAGCACACAAATGGTGTTGCAGACGAAATGGACAAATACTTAGATAACGTTGCAACCAGATTCAGAATTGAACAAGATGAGGGGTAGAACAGGAGCGTGTAAAGGATATCACATAATGCTAGAGGCAGTCACTTCCTCGCAAAAAAGGATAGCCTGGACTCTTCTTGGAACGCCGCTCTTATGTAATTCACGTATGGCTACTAGCGTCTGCTAACAACCAGCAGCGCCCCCCCCCCCTCCTTTCTCTAGCAATGTGTTTGACTGGCCGGTTAAGCTGATTGTGAGCAATCGCGGATGAAAACCAGGTGGCAAATAACATCATGCATCGGAGGAGCACAACATCACTGGCTGACGCCCACGCAACGAAATGGAACACTTAATCAAAACCCGGATAGGAAAGATCAGTGTAAAACAGCTGTCCTAGGAGAGACGACTCTTAACCCGAACATCTACTGCCCTGTAGGCAGGCGGGGGACATCCATGAGCTAGAAAGGCGGCCAGGAACAAATGCATGCTAAAGTCGGATGCACTGGTATACGGCGCATAACACTGTGCAACGCAGAACGTTTAATGATGACGGACTCCAAAATGAAACAACGAGATGGTGCTCGACCCAAGGAGTCCCGCCAGGTGGGAAGAGTGACGGATCCCCCGCCTCGAAGGGATCCACCAAATGCTACTAGCTACATCCTAACTGTGGAGCCAGGGCACGGACAGCTAGGGAAACCACTACTGACTAAAACACAAAGAGAAGAACTAGAATATACTGCAAAGGAATGCATATGGTGTCCTAGATAAGAAGTTACCGCTTGCTCACAAACTCCAAGAGGAAACCATAGACGGTGATTAGATCCAATAAACCCACCTTAACCCAAATCATAGGTTCCTGATACGAGGATACGAAACCATTCGGCACCCACAAAGGTGGAGTGATTATGCTAATTTGTTTGTTGTTGTTTTGTTTGTTTGTTTGTTTGTTTGTTTTTTTTTTTTTTTTTTTTTTTTTGCGTTCGCCTTATTTCTCTAATCCCCAAGGCGGTGTGCGTTGCACTGCGTTTTTATTTTGCGCCTGTCGGCCCAGTGCATCCGACTTCAGCATGCATTTTATGTAAGGGTCTGCTTCCTCCTGCATTTTCTAAGGGTTTGCTTCCCCGGGGTA
Source organism: Ariolimax columbianus (assembly GCA_036924085.1). Classification (NCBI taxonomy): domain Eukaryota; kingdom Metazoa; phylum Mollusca; class Gastropoda; order Stylommatophora; family Arionidae; genus Ariolimax; species Ariolimax columbianus. The sequence continues at coordinate 6,944,539 of JAVGWX010000004.1, forward strand.
ACGGCCGGTGCTGTGATGGGGATCGAACCCAGCACCTTCTGGTTGTGAGCCGTGTCACTTAACCACTAGGCCACGCCGTCCCCTACAAGTGATTATGCTAATTTGAAACTCTATATCATGCAGAGAAGTCCCAAACCTCATAACCAAGCATCCTAAAATCGTTGGTGCCGATGTATCTGTAGATGAATAAACCATTAGACTGATGCATATGTACTGCCCCCCACCCCTCCCACCCCCCCCCCCCCCCGAAAAGGATCTCTCACTGACATCAATGTAGGTGCAACACTCAAACTGCGTCGTTTTCGGAGATGTCAAAAGCCACTCAGAAAGATGGGGAAACGTGGAAACGGATACACGCGCAACGAAGTGGAAGACTGAGAAATCGATATCAAACTACATCTTATTAACAAAGCAGACGATGCACCCTGTATTTACTAAATAAGATGGTAGCCCACCTCAACACCCGACCATTGTATTTTCGACAGGAGATATCAGTCATACGATACAGATAGTTGTACTAGATCAATTGGCAGGCAGTGATCACAAACCGATAAAGCTGGTGATCAATATGTAACACACAGCCCAAGAACATAAGACACTGTCCTGATATAATTACCAAACAGCAAACTAGAACTTCTTTTCTACGCTTTCAGACATATACTGCAGCCATATTAACACCCACATTATAAGAATTGGGGAACTAGCACAAAGCTCCAACAAAGATGTCTTGATAGTAGCCCTAGAATCAATACCCCGAGGAGCAAGAAGATACACAAACCGAACTGGACACCAGAACTTCAGAAACTGGAAGAACAACTGACAAAAGTCAGAGGAAGAACATACAAGAAAAGATCGAAAGAGGCCACCATATCCTACAAAGATGTTGCAGCAGAGTACACAACTACACTGAATAGTTCAGCGAGAAAGCACTGTATAAAAACAACTAAATCTGGACAAAGACGGCAGAAAACTACGGAGGCTAGCCAAAGTCCTAAACAACGAGGACTGCAAAAACCATGAAACCGCAGTACAACTGAGTATGAATGATCACAAAAACACATGCAGCTAGCGCATTAAAAAAAACATTATCGCAAACGAACCAGATGCATATCCCACTTGAAATAAAACAAGAAAAGGATGTAGAGATATATTATAAAACAAACGCATTAACCTTCCCAGAAAAGCATATGATAACCAACCTCATCAGGAAGGAACTCGATGCAGCCATTTTCTCCCTCAAACCTAAAAAGTCACATGGAATAGGCGGGATAACCAACAACATGCTTACGAGATTGGGTGGCACTGCAAATAAAATACTCCTCGCGATAATGAATTGCAGCTGGAAGCGTGACATTGTACATAAAGTGGGGAGAAGCACGAATGGTTTACATCCAAAAGAAAAATAAAGATAAACTTCACCCATATTTATATATAGGCCAATCAGTCTCCTAAGCTGCACAGGCAAGCTCATGGACAAAATAATAAATACTATACTCGAAGAAAAACAAATCATTATACCACAAGAATCAGGCTTTAGGCAGCACAGGTACACGGAAGATCAACTAATCCATATAACACAATAAATCTAAGATGCTTTCCAGGAAAGAAAATAGACTCTTGATGTATGTGTAGACCTGGAAAAAGCCTCTGACCAAGTATTGAAGGACGGGCTGCGTGGGAAAAATTTTGCAATATGAAGTATGCGGAGAAATGTACAAGTGGATCAGCAACTATTTAGAAAATAGAACAGCAAGAGTTCAGGTCCAAGGGCATATCAGCAAAATGGAAACCATGAAACAAGGTGTTCCCCAGGGTGGTGTTCAATCCCCTACATTTAAATGACATCGTCAACCACCTCCACAAAAGTACCCACTATTCTCTTTACGCTGATGACCTGATCATGTGGACGACTGAAAAACACATCACTACAGCCAGCACACGAATTCAAGGCACTGTGGAAGCCCTCGAAAGTTGGTCCAAGACCTTACTTCTAAACATAAATGAACAAAAAACGACACATACTATCTTCTCCCTATCAAAAACATAGCAGCAAGTAAACATCCAATTAAATGGACAAAAAATATGGCTAGATGAGACCCCCAACCTCCTTTGGCAGTTCGATAGACATAAGTCTCACCTGGAAAGCGCAATATTTAAGGATCCAGCTGAAGGCGATGCTGCGCATGTCCATCATGAAGAGACTTTCTGGTACTACTTAGTGGTGCTGACGGAAACACTAAATAAATTACACAAAAGCAGAGTGAGACCAGTTTTGGAATACGGCATTGCAGTTTGGTCCACACCACCTGCATCATACTTTGACAAAATAGGGCGTACCCATAACCAAGCAGCATGTATCAAAACAGGAGCCACGAAGTCCACCCAAATAAATGACCTGGAAGCAATGACTTGGCTACAGCAATATCAAAAGAATTATGGACCACCAAATGCATCCCATACTAAATGGATTGGAACACTGCAGGCTTAAAAAAGGAAACGTTTTACAGTCGAGGCATAAGAAAAGATTAAAAACAATGCTGCACTCTTAAACGACACAAAAAAATCAATACCAGCATGTTCTATCAGCTGCCTCTGGAAAGGATGACCCTTCTCTGATCGTATATACAATATCTCCAACATAGAAGACATAAAGTCACTGACAGAGAAATATAACAAAAAAACACTTAGTTACAAAATACATTAATCAAAAACTCCCACCAACAGCCTGGACGCACGCCTTTACGGATGGCTCAGCCAAAGATCTCATTGGAAACGGGGGAGGAAGCATTACTATAAAGCTGAAAAGCAAAGCATACTCATCAGCATTTGCTACAGGAAGACGCTACAGCAATTCCAGAGCCAGTGCCCTGAGACAAGCACCTGAAAACTTTATTGACAATAAGGAGCAGGAAGAAAAGCAAGTGGCTATTTTTACAGAAGCCCTCGCAGTGTTAATGGCGCTCGAGAACCATCACACAAATGAACTTGGTGCTCTGGCCCACTCTCTCGTCCGCCTGCCCCAGTGCTTCAAAAATATAGTCCAGTGGATACTAGCCCACTGCAAGACTTCATGCAACGAGGAGGCAGACAGACTTTCCAGATGTGTAGGAATGCTGCAGCAGAGTGATACAGAAATCGCAGACAATGAGACAAAAGTATTCAACAGGGTAACGTACAGTGCAAAATGGAAAGAAGACTATACTAGCCACATAGAAAACGATGCCTACCATCAACTCTCCAGGCGAGACCTAGTGATATTTCTCCGTCTACGCACAGGTCACAACAGGTCACCATAGACATAGATGCCATCTATACAACCCGTTCAGGATTGCTACTACAGCCCCCATGAAGACAGAACATATTTTGCAGTCATGTCCACTGTATACCGACAAAAGAAGTAACATTTGGCAACATCCAAAAATATCATTCACCGAGAAGATGTACGGAAAAGTACAGGCATCTGAATCGACCGCTGCCTTCGTTAGTCATTTAAGTTGAGGTCTGAAGATAAAAGGAAGAGGATGAAGAAGAAGAAGAAGAAGAAGAAGAAGAAGAAAAAGAAGAATAACAAGAACATCCAAATGATTAATCTGATGACAATCATATGTTCCATAGAAAAGGCTTTCGCCTATGAATTAACACATTGCACTAAAAAACAAATGTTTATGTATCATTTAAATTTTTAAGTTGTTTTTTGTGGTTGTATGGCAATAGTTCCACAACAAAGTATGGCATCATTGCGTGTACTCTAAAACTAAAGTAAGCTGATGTTCATTTAAAAATTGTATCTGCATAAGCTATTTAAGAATGTAACCTATGAATCATACAGCAACGGTTAACATTTAAATAGGAAAGAAAAATACGGATTTATGATGATCACGCAAGCATCGTTCGATAAGCCTAATACTACAAGCTAATCTCAACTGTAACCACTGCAAAATGAATGGGTTTCAGGCTGAGCAAAGAAACGGTATACCCCGACTCTGTTCAATCATTCTTTATACAAAAGTGTATGTAGCATTACACTACAGTTTTGATATAAAACATATACGAAAACTAAACGGCTAATTTAGTAGCCTCAAAAGATAAAATAAGCCCAGTCCCTAATTAAAAACACGTAATACAGTTAGAGAAGCATGTTTAAAATATTTTTGCAAAACAAATATAATCTGTATCCTGATAAAATAAATGAAGAACTAAGCAGCTACCGGAAAATGCAAATTCTTAGCTAAAATCAATTTGAGAATAATTTCAAGGTACATACAACGATATTCAGTCAAAAATACAGAAATGGCTACATGATTATTTTGATTCTTTAGATACTATTTAGCTTTTGATCTGTGCAAGATGCGGCTGTTGGTTATCATGATTATTCTTCTGGCAGCTCTACATCATCGTTTATCAAGCATTATCTTGATCAAGACGTTCATTGTCACTTCCTGGAGATACTAAAGGAGTGTATATTTCCTTTGATTAGTGAATGTATTGATGCGGCCATGTTTAGGAGTTCCATGGTGTGCCCATATCTTAATGCAGAGATGGTGCGATATGAGCTTCATGTGTTAGTGTTTATGGTTTACTTGAGAAGCGTAAGCGAAGAGAGTGTGTGTGTGTGTGCGTGTGTGCTTGCGTTATTTCCGTGCGTGCGTGTGTGCGCGTGTGCGTGTGTACGTGCGTGTGTGTATATGTGTGCGTGAGTGCGTACGTGGCCGCAAAGATGAGCAATCTCGAATACAATAAATGATCATCAACAACATCCATTATTTTAATACTTTTGGAATGATAACTGGTGACGTATGATCTTTAAACCAAACATGTAAATAGCATATGCAGCTTTAATTGTATATCAATATTATCTTACTTGGGCATTAGAGTAGGGGAGTGTTCTTTCCTGAAAAGCATTGTCAGACCTTTATTGTGGGGCTATTCAAGTACTCGTCTCTAGGACAAATATCTTCTTCTCACCTGCAATTAACGTTTCACTAATTTTAATAGCATACATTTACAACCACGTCACGTTTTCTATTTTCGTGCTGCAACATGCAGCCCTAGACACAACGATATTGGGAGCAGTTTAAATAGAAACCTAACTGTACTGATGGACAATATCACACATAATAAGCGTTAATGCAACCTCTCCAAAGATATGCAACTATGCCGTTATCGCTGCATGGCATTTTCACCTTTGCAAAATTTGCAACTTCACGTTCAGGTTTTTTGAGCATATATTTTTACAGTCATATTGTGATTATCTTTGTTCGTGACTATTTCTATAGTTTTTAATCAATATTCTTTATTGATACCATATTCTTAGTTGTGTTGTTGTTTCATGAGAATATAATTGGTAACTAATTATGTTCCTTCAGTGTTACATTTATCATATGTAAATGTGGTGTCACATATTCTTAAAGAAATCGTAATTAATATTTTACTTACATTTTTACATTGTGGTTGATGAGAATTATCTTCTCCACCCAGCTAAGATGAAGTCATACAGGTACAACATCAACAAATAAAAAAAATAAAAAAAACAATGTTAAGTGCATATATTTCGTGTGTTACTCTAAAATATAATATTTTAGTTTAATTTTGTATTTATTTTGAATTATTTATGTTCGTGTGCCTGTATCTGTTTTTGTTTCTTAGTGTGCATGTATATGTGTGTATGTATGTGAGAGAGTATGTGTGTGTGTGTACGTGGGTTTGTGTATGTGTGCATGTGCGTGGGTGCGTGGAAATATGTGTATGTGTGTGCCTGTCTGTGTGTAAGTGTGTGTTTGTGTGCATGTGCGTGGGTGCGTGGAAATATGTGTATGTGTGTGCATGTGTGTGTGCGTTTCTGTGTGTAAGTGTGTGTATGTGTGCATGGGTGTGTTTGTGTGGGGGTGTGTGTACACATAATAATAATTTACCTATTTAATTCGTTAGTAAGCTAAACAATGCCAGAGAAAGACAAACAATGGCACACAACATAACAAAAGAAGTCATCACATCAGTATTAAAATTGGTATTCAAATTGTTAGATCACGTAATAACAATGGCATCTGTCCTGATCAGATCGCGCCATCTCAGTTTATCATACCCTGCACTGTTCCGTTGATTATGTTAAATAGCTATGGCAATGAATTATGTTCCTTCTATGATGGCTTAGTCATGTTAAATTTGAGGGCACATACATATTCTTACTCTATTCGTTTTCACAAAAATGTTGCATTTGCTGTTATTTTGTAGGTGCTTCCATCGTGATATCAGAATCAAGATTAGAAAGGGCGTGTACTATTAACGTTCAACACTGTTTGATGTATTTTCTTATTGGAACTGACCATGGTTACTATAGTTGTAATGGTGCACTATTAGATTTATCGAACGGCTTTTGCGTATTTAACAGTATACTTATATGTTAATACTGGGATGATCACATGTGATGCATGATTTGTAGGTTACATTCTTAAATCGTGTATCTAGATTTAACTTTTAATTGAACGGTCAAATTACATCTGTAATGGAGATAACACGAAATGTGTCCATATTTTCTTGATGAGTTCTTCCAAAACAAAATCAAATGAGAGAAAGAAACGTTAATGATGTAAACACATTTGATTCTTGGTGCTATCTACTTTTTATCTTTACGGTTACATTCGTGGGCCGATTATATGTTTAAAAATGCATATAGTTTGCATCATCATTACCATCTGGTGTATCAGTTTATTTACTTCTTCGAACTCTCTCATAATTCGACTTAAATTTATTCAAAGAACGAAACTGTCATTTCTAGCATGTCGAAAATGCAGAAGAAATTGTCTAGTGTTGGCATTGGTGATGATCACATAGGCTTTGTCTGGTCCTCGTGCGCCAATCAATTTTGCAGCTGATGTAGAGTGGTCATTTTCCCAGTACCACATATACATTCGTCAGTAGCACATATCTTCACTTCATTGAATAGATCATATATCAGTTAGTTGTGGCCTGTGCCGATCTGTTCTGCTCTCTGCTTTTTAACTACTAATATGTATCCTGTGCTTATGTAGCCAGAGTGCTCTGTTTCATATGTGTCCATGTACTTGGCAAGAAATCTACCTGTAACGTTTTCTTAGCATATCTCTTAATTTTACCAACGACAACAACTACACTATGTTTATAGCTCCTCAAATTTGCGACAGAAGACTTCATGTATCATATTGTGCTCTAGGCAACACATTGTTCGTTACCGTATTGTTTGCAGTAATTGTCTGTGTGCGACTGCCTCAATAAAGATATTGTCGCTGAATCTACCTTGTAACCAACTCAAACTTTTGCATCGAACGGGATCACATTTCAATCGATTACACGCTTCAATCTTTTTTTTCATCCGCATTTAGTTCCAAGTTTCAGCCCCCCAATGCATCTAGTACATGAATAGTGAATTGTCTTATCTTCAGTTTATTCTTGTTTTGAAGGTCCTTTTTACCAATGCACTTATTTACTAATTTCGGTCTCATTGCGGACAATTTATGTTATGTTGTATGATTAACGAACGCCTAAACATGGGGAATATGTGTTTGTTTAATGCGGCCTGGTAATTTGTGTACAACGGCAACATCATAGGTGAACAACTTTTTTTGAAAGTAAGGAAACTGAGTTTGCCGGGATGTGATACACCTCTAGGATTTATAGAGCTGTGTTGAAAACGTAGGAGTTGTAGGACCGTGACACAGCTGTATGATATGTAAGGTTGCAGTCTAGCTCTAGGAATTCAATAAATTAAACGAATTGTAATATTTATAGTGATGTGATGCAACTGCATAATTTATAAAGAAGTGATTACATTTTCGGATTTGTATTGATGTTTAACTGTATGATGTGTAGAGTTCTGGATCCACTGTATGATTTGTAGAAATGTCCAGATATATGATGTGTAGAGTTGTGGTTGAATTGTATGATTTGTTGGAATGGGGCCCAACTGCAAGATTTGAATTTACGTAAAGCGGCTGTCAGATTTGAACAAATTTGATCCATCTGTAGCATTTTTTGCAATGTGTCCAACACAAGAATTACAGAAATGTCGACTTAAGTATAATTTGTAGGGATATGGTCCAAACTTTATGATTTGAAGAGATGTTGTCCAACTGTAAGATGTGAATGGATCTTTTGCAATTGCATGTTTGGTAAAATTTGTGTCTGACGTTAGGAACTATAGGATGTTATCAAGCTGTAGAATAGTGTCTAGTGATGTGATACACCTGTAGGATTTGTAAGCATATCGTCTAATTGTTGAATTAATTTAGATGTGGAATACCTGAATAGGTGATTATGATATGGTCCAATGCTAGTATTTGTAAAAATATGGTCTAACTCTAGAAGAGATTTATGTGGAGGTGGTCCAACTATATTAGTTGTATGGATATTTACCAGGAAGAGGATTTGACAGGCTGTAAAATACATGCCGGTGTCCTGTACTCTACAAAGCCAATATTTGTAGTTCATCTCTGATGGATAAATAAAACGTGTGATTTACTGAGGTTTTCGAAGCATATCATGTTAGTGACGAGAACATCAAACAAATGTCAAGGTCGACCACACCTATCTTGCTGCTTAGTCATATATGAAACGTGCATATACATAAACAGATACGGCACACTTATGTGGCTCTTTGAGGTTTGATAACGCGTCTTCTTAAATGTCTCATGTTAGATGCCTCTTTTGTACATACCATAATATGCATCTATACATACGTGTACATTCATTTATAGGCAATGCTTCATTTATGTTTATCGCTTGCTTTCTCCCTTACTGCTCGCGTGATACGTATGTTTTTGTGTGTGAGTGTGTATGTGTGTATGTGTGTGTGCGTGTGTGCTTGTGGATGTTTTTTCGTCAATACAAGAGCAGTGCTGTCCATTAGAGTAATGTATACGATGATTCTGCCGATGAGCATTTGTTTTAGCCACACAATAAACAGACAATTGGACGATTTAACCAAATGGACCGAGATGTAATTAATTGTATATTTCCCATTTCAACACATTCCTTCTATGATCTCACATTCATCTCCATCTACCAATGAAGTGGTTATGTACCTGTTACCCTTTATATGCAACTACAAATACATCGTCCCTGTAATTTATAAGTTTCCCATCACAGGCGAACATAGCGACATCAGCAGCCTGTCCTCGTCCTGGAGATGTAACTTGCGCTGAAGTTGGATTATAGTGAGAGGGAATCTGCGCTGGACACCAATCTCACTGTCTCGTCCTGAGTTACCACGAACCAGTGGCAATACATACAATCAAAAAGACTGGAAGTAGCTCAAGATGCAGCCATTCAGGTCGTACAATCTGTAAGACCAAAGGTCGCTTGAAACTTGTGGGAGTCGATCGTCCACGGTTTCCTTGACGATTTAAGAGGCGAATGTCATACCTCTCGACAGCAGTAACCCCCACGCGTAGACTAGAGAACGCTGCTGCTGACCATCACCCACATATGAAGGTCTAGGTGAGGGACCATTAAACCACAGCTGAGGTGAGATTCATGTCGTGGCTTGCAATGTCCATGCAGGTCGTGCACACTAACCACGAACGGTGAACAATCCGTAGTGACGTCTAATCCAACAACGTGCTTATATTACACACGAAGAACAGATCGTGTATCTCCGAATTATGATGACATTTGCACACATGGGCTTCTTGTGAATAGCGTAGGGCGTGCTAGAAAATGATCGTCACACAACACCGCGCTCCATACATTAAGTGGAACGAACAAACCACACGGAAATCGCAGACCATGAAAGTAGCTGTTCCTTGGTCGCCATCTTACCGAAAGTTTTCACTGTAATATGTATATGTAATATGTGTATGTATATGTAATATGTATATGTATATAATGTAATGTTATTAAAATGATTATCGGAATCCAGCAGCTGATAGTGATGATGGTTAATGATGTCCTTCTTTGTTTCCTCTCATTTAGATGCCAATCAGAATCGGATTGTGGGATTTACTTTAGAAACATACGATAAAGCCGGTGAAAAAATCATTTTCTACCGAGACAACATATCGTTTCCTCGAGAAATTTACGAAATAGATTTGAAACCATCGCCAATATTATCATTTAAAATCAAAGGGTCGACTACTATACAGGCTAGTACGAGAGATCTGACTCTCTGCGAAGTTAAGGCATATGGATGTAAGTTGAAGTGCGTGCCGTTACAAATAGTAAGATATGTATAATTGTTTTCACACCATCACGAAACAAATAGTGTTGATATTGTTATTGTTATGTTTTTACCCCAGGTAACGTGAGAACAACGCCTGTTTTTAATGCCGAACTCAATCGTCTTGGTATAGATATTGCTGGTCTGCAGGAAACACTTTTCCTCGAAGATGTGTCACTTAGGGAAGAAAATTATAGCTTTTTTGGAAAGGCAGAGGAAAGTACAATCCATACATCATAGGGGTGGGTTTAGCAGTAAAGAACTCGCTGTTGTGCTTTTGAGAATTCATTTGGAGGATTGGAAATAATGTTAACAATGAGATTGTTTTCCTTCTTTGGATGTATAACACGCATAGCTACCTACGCAGACGATGCAAATAAGTCCTACTATTTGGAGTTACACAATGCAGCGAATGCAATTCGAAATGCAGATGGCCTATACATACTTGGTGAGATTCTTTTTTTTTCTGCATCCGTTCTCAATTTACTGCTACGAAGTCATGAAAATCTTTATATGTAGCAGGATGTAGTTCGGATAATGGAATCCGCTGTGTCGATAGTTTACAGTTTGACAGCGATATTTGCACCTATCGGTCTCACACATCCTTCTTTAGCATCGCTTTGTGATCTAAATAATATAGTGGGATCAGACTCCAATTCATGGCTAGCCTGTTTAGGAAAACACAATATTGGGTACGTTAAAGGAAATATACAATGGATGCTGGAATTATGCACAAAAACCAAACTATTCATCTCAAACTCCTACTTTGCAAAAAAATATCGCCTTAAGGTATACAACTGTGATACTGACCGCGCGTTGGTCGTTAACTGCGTCAAGATGAGACCTAAGATAATCTTCCCCTGAGACGTACAAACCCATTTTAAAGATACAGTTAGTCAACAACAAAGGTCTAGAAAAGTCTTTCAGTTTCAAAAATCAGCTTGCAGATGTTCTCGCTGATACATAAGTAGACTGTACAGTTGGTGAAATGGTGGATGTAATCAAAGACGCTACCCTCAAAGCAGCGGTAACCGCTTCTTATATTATTTAAATCAGAAATACAAACTGTTAAAGACAATAGCCGTATTCTACATAGTTTGATTGAAATAACAATGATAGCACTACTAAGAAACACAGACAAAACAATACGAAACACTCGCAATGCAATGAAACAGAGAGAAAAGAGATGCAAATGATAGTTATACTATTGCAAACAGGTATGTGAGAATATCTAAGATGTCTTCAATAGTGATAACATCAGAAGCATGTATGAAGGAATACAGAAAGTCATCGGCTAGCAGTGAAAAAAGACCCTGCCACTAAAAGCTTTATCTGGGGAGATCATCACTGATTAGAGAAAGCAGTTATACAGATGATATAGCACTATCTTGAACTCTACTTAAGCAAGAAAGACCAGACATGCCATAGAGGTCATGCCATCTCTGAACCATCTGGACTCGCTGCTTACAATGACAGAACTCAACTGTGCTATTGATGATCTTGCCTCTTGAAAGGTCATAGGAAAGGATAGCATCCCAATAGAGGTCATGCCATCTCTGGACCATCTGGACTCGCTGCTTACAATGACATAACTCAACTGTGCTATTGATGATCTTGCCTCTTGAAAGGTCATAGGAAAGGAAAGCATCCCAATAGAGGTCATGCCATCTCTGGACCATCTGGACTCGCTGCTTACAATGACAGAACTCAACTGTGCTATTGATGATATTTCCTCTTGAAAGGTCATAGGAAACCTAATAGATGTGATCAGGAGTAGAAAGGACATAGTTGTCTCAAAGATACAACAGTTGAAAACATGACGCTGGCATGAAGGACTGGTCCTGCATGATTTCAAAGAATAGAGCATTGTAACCATGTACAAGAGTAAGGTGGACCGGAGTGACTGCAACAATTACAAATAACTGTCGCTTCTATGTGTATATGGGAATATATTTGCAAGAATTGTTCCGCGCAGACTCCAGGTCCTTGGACACCAGGTTTACCCAGAGTCACAGTTCGGTTTTCGTGAGAGATGCATATATCAAAAGCAACCAATGTAAATTGCCGTAATAGATCCCACAAACTCATTTGAATTGGTCAGTTATGTTCAAAGAGCTCACGAGAATTAGTTGCCTTCCGATTCTTCTGAGCATTATCGAGCCGTTCCACACTTAGATGAAAAGCACCATCAACTGTGACGGTACCCCATACGACGTGTTTGCAATCATGTGTGAAGTAAAACAAGGCTATGAAAATTATCAAACCATATTTAAATATTGTTTTCAACTCTATAAGCAAAGCATTTCATGACTACGAAGGTGGCATCTTTAGTCATTATCGCATATACTGTGGCATATTCGCTTTCCAAAAGCTGAAAGCGAAGACCAAAAATAAAAAACAGGGTACTGATGAGAGAACCGCTCTTTGCGGATGATGACGGAGATAAGGTTCATTCAGAGTAGGAATAGCAAAGCTTTACTATCTGCATTTTCGGGTTAACACTCAGCACAATGGAAACACACTTCATGGTCCAAAAGTGCAATCGCACAACAAATAAGCTCCATTGATGATGCAGTTCTCGATGAAGTAAATCAGTTGACGTACGTGAGATTATCAGTCAATAATAAACTATCCCTGGAACAATATATCAATATTAGGATAGGAAATGCATCATTAAACAATGAACATATTAACAAAAAGGGTAAGGGTGAACAATTAGCTCACTGTTAAAATAAAAACAAAACGTTTAGCAGACATGTGTCTTAATCATCCTTCTTTATGACAGTCAGACATGGCCTACCTACATGGGCTAAGAGATGCAACTAAAGAGATATCGCATGAAGTGGCTGCGCAGTATCCTGGGGGTGCGGTGGCAATGCAGGATCACTAACGCAGATGTGTTCTAGAGAATAGGCACTGCCACAATTAGTTCAAATGCTTAGTTTTTGAAGGATCCGGTGACTGGGACACATTCAGAGGATGGGTGATAGAGAATACCGAAATTTATTATGAATGTGGAAATACGGATGGGATATGGAGGCCGGCCATTATGTTGGTTCAAGGATGTAAGTAAGCGGGATATGAATAATGCAGGCATCGATGTCGAGTAATACGAACAGGTCGTCAAGGATTATGTTACTATAAGTACTGTGGTCTACGAAGGGAGGCTATTATCCAAGGTATCGTTTACGAAACGTGTGTGTAGCAGTTATCCATTATGTGCTAGCGAGTATGTCCCGTTTAATCGTCTGCATGAGTTTATTCTAAGATTCAAAATGTGGATGTCCTTTTTCAATGGGATGTCCAGTGCTACTCAGAGATAAACTTGGACATCTTCATGTATTAGTAGTTCCTGATTTATTTTTACATAGAAGGATGTATTTTATTCTTTGTGACTGCAAGAAAAGATCGTGTATTCGGTTGTATGTGCATTGATTGTTATGTTTTTTTTACAGTGCACAGCAGACTGGCATTATGAGTAGCGCTCTGTTGAAATTGGTCTTTACCAATATGGTATTTTTCTCCACTCTCCAGATTGCGAAATCATATGCAAATAGTGATATTGGATCTTTTATATGTTTGTAAGTCTCTTTATATAAATACGCACACATGTGCATCCGTACTTGATTTGAAGGTACACATGTAAAGTACGTATAGATGGTTGTGTTGGTCTGGAAAGTATGTATACATTTGATCATCTTTCCTTAATATCCCATGTTTGTCAAGTTCATCATAATGCGCCTACACCAAACCCTTACATATGACTGATGTAGATCAGTGATCATCGCTAATATGCTTTTCTTTATGAAAAAAACATCTTTCACATGATGTTTATAGCTAACGAAAAGATCATGTATGTGATATACTTGCCTGAACACTGGCTGGGTTATATGAATGAGGTTCGAGCTTTTCAGCCACCAATATAGTATTCGTTAAACAAGTTCTTTAAACAATTTTGTTTAAACAAGATGTGACGAGAATTGTTTTTTAGGTAAGCTATGCTCATATCTTCTTCATTTTCAAAAGTGTTTCTATATTAGTTGATTATAGCGATATTTATGATACATATGCATTGTCCATGTTCTGTTGATAGATTACAAAAGTACTTCTTTGTATCATTGGTTCTAATTAGCTCATTATTTCTGTGTTAACGTTATTAGATTTAGATATTGTTTTTGCCAGTTTCTTGATCATCATGCTCATTCTTCTTGATGGACACGCTATGTTAAGACTGCTATGTATTGAATGCGCCATGTAAAAGTTCTGCATCAAGTAGTTTCCTTTTTTTTGGCTGTTACGTCTCTGCTGTATTATTTTATACAAAGCTTCCTTGATGTTTAATACTAGTTCGTTCCAAGCGTATTGTGGCCTTCAAGATTGTTCTACAGCGTCCCCGAATTATTTCATTCAACGTGCACCACGTCTTCCGTATTCTTTGTTTAGTGAATTATTTTACTTTTGCTGACCATTTATAATACTCTATTTTCTTTAGTGTATTTCTGAACCGTTATACCTTTTCATGGCATATCTTCTCACTTTGACATCGACAGCCAGCTCTTCCTTGTATTAATGTGTGTATGTCGTGTACGTGTTCTGTGGGAATCATTTCTTTCCAACTGTGACACATATATGTCGTAAAGTTGTGTTGATACTACATAAAGTTGAATCATTTTGTTTGACCTCATACAATCATCAAACATCTAAATAACATTTTTTTTTTTAACCGCATACTATCAATCAACAGTTCAATAACGACATTTTGTTTGATATGACGACATCACCAAATAGTTTAATCGTTAGCGCGTGTTTGATAAAACACAATTACTTAAACAATGTTATGTTGCTTGGTATCACAACATCCCTTACCTACTCTCTATAAACGTTATATTTGATAGCAAATAAATAATGAATACCTCAATAAAGACATTTTTTTTTTAGAAAACCACGTCACAACCAATTTATTATATAACGATGTTACGTATCATTTCATATCTCAGCTTACTCACACATTGATGCTTTATTTTTGAAAATTGCGTCACCACTAAACTTCTCAAAACCTACCTTTTTTTTATAAGCATGTATACATATATATATATATATATATATATATATATATATATATATATATATATATATATATATATATATATATGTATATATATATATATATATATATATATATATATATATATATATATATATATATATATATATCCATACATATATGCAAACATGCAAACACACACACACACACACACACACATACATGCATAGACACATTAATTAATTAATATCTATCCATCGTTGTCGATGATGACCGCCGACATCATCCTTGTCACAGATTTCCCTGTTGGGTGTGGGTGCGCATGTGGCTGAACAGGCCAATGCGAGCACGAAAACATCTGCTACATATCGGGCACACGTGGTTTGTAGAAGGGGATGGTGTTCCCGCTGCTCGGGATTTCCGCGTCTCGCGTCTGTTCTGGGATTTCACAACACGGTCATCTTCACCAGCAGCTACACCAGATTTGACTGCGCTTCTCCAGTCAGATCTGTTTTTCGCAAGATATTCCCAGTTGTCGATGTCAATCTGGCAACTTTTTGGTGAGTCACATACATACATACATACATACATACACACGTTCACACATACATACATGCATACATATACACAGACATATACATACATAGGCACACACACGCACGAACTCACTCATGTGCATAAACCCACATACTGACACATACATACTGCCTCCTGCGAATTGCAATGGCTAGCATCATCATAACCAACGTTGCTTGACCAACTGGAACATTCATGTGAGAAACAATGGCATGTTTAAACCCCGCGCGAGGCTGTTCAAATATATTATTTACCAGTTTGCTAATATCATGAACAGATCTACATTTGCCGAATTGTGCCTGCAGAAAAATAGGGCAGTGGTTATAATCCATTGCCACACGAGTGTCTTTTTTTGTTTCTCAAAACTATATATCGACGTATAAATGCTGTTATTTATTTTTTAAATGTGTTCGATTCATTTATATTTGCCACTTAATTATTATCCTTATTAATATACGAAGCATACGTGAACGTAGCGTTCTTCGACGTTAACATGGCATATTGTCATTGTTTCTGTAAGACACGGATTCAATTTAAGGTGGAACATATACATTAGAGAACTGGTCGGGCTGAATGTGGAAGAGATGCTGGAGATATGGACGGTTATTGCGTGCTAGTGATGGAAAGAGCAACACGGGTTTGAGAATTCCAAGGAAATGGACGGAATTAGAAGAATGGGTCGGAGAGCTGAGAGGGAGTATACTGTAAATGAGAGGAGTGGGTTGGAGAGCTGAGAGGGAGTATACTGTGAATAAGAGGAGAGTGTCGGAGCGCTGAGAGTGAGTGAATACGAGGACTGCATAAGTGCGTTTTTAAATTATACCAACTGTCAATTTTTTTCTTTAGCATAGTAAATGGTTAACGTTTGAATGGATGAGCGGGAACAATAGGCGAACTGATGGGAAGAGATGAACGGAGAGGGATGTCGTGAATGAGGTTCGGTGAATATGATGAAGATAATGATTTTTTGGAGAAAATATTGTAGTTTTGTTAGAGGCGAAGCGTTTTGTAGGTTGGGAGGGCGAGACATTTGAAGTGTTTGGTGGAATATGTGACGAAGACAGTGTGATAGTGCTGGCAAGTTGGGAGAGAAATGAAGATATGACAGAGGATCAGGGCGTAAATAATTGACTCATTCCATAATGATAACGGAAAATGACTTGTAGGCATGTCAGTGGTTTATATCTTTCAAAATAACCCCACAATGAATAAACAAATAACTCGCTTAATCGATAAGAACATATGACTGTAATTTCAATTAAATCAACGAAAACACGTAAACCCCCAGCAGAGTACAGGTCCTCAAAAAATACGTGCCAAGTATTCCTGTGATGCGCCATTTTTCATAGTCAACTCCTCCAATCCGAATAATGTTGTTCTTTTTGTTTGTCTCGTCTTCACATCATCGATAGTGTTTGTTCTGGCTTCCTTCTCTTGCCATGTCTATCCAAACACAATGACTTACTTCCAATGATATCAGCTGAGTCGTGTGGTATTTCAAAATCTCAAAATCATTGTATTCACTCAGGCACGTGTGTCTGATGCCAGGTAGCAAAATTGTTATTAAATCCGTTTCGCTCTTTTTCCTTGGTTTACTATGTTGGGCAAAAGACCTCCACTATGCTGTTTCTCCACCTCATCATTGGTCGCCCGCGACTAAAGTTGCATGGTAACCTCGACATCACTATGTGTGTAAATCTGTTATCGGTTATCCGTTAGCGCATAATTGTAGGTTCCTGTTCTTAGGTATGGGGACATAGATTGTAGTTGTCCATTCTATGTGTCATTCTAAGCTGCAACAAATCTGTTTGCACAAAGCGTGGTAAGTGAATGCATGCGTCTCCATCTGACTGTATCAGTTCTGTTGTTTTGTCGTCACATCCTGGGTTCTTTCATTGAGTCGGTGCATGCTCGTCGTTCAGTGTGGGTTCGGGCTCTCTCTCTTCATTATTTGTTATTATGACTGAATTTGTTGTTAGGTCGTCGTTCATATCGCTATAGTATTCCGTCCATCTTTCTAGAATAGATTTGTCCTCAGCATGTGCTACACATATTTGCTTTGTGCTGTGCTACACATATTTGCTTTGTGCTGTGCTACAAGTATGTCCGTTCCTTGAGATTAAAGATAATTCAATTACTATTGCATTCGAAACATATGTATTTTCTGTGCAAGATGTGTCCATGCTACACCTTCTTGCGCATCCTGATATTGGTAAACAGAAAAGTAAATTATGAGAACAAAATAATACACGCGTTGCTTTCAAATTAGGAACCATTTGACAAAGTCTGGAAGGATGGACTTAGAGTCAAGCTAAGAAGAAGTGATGTTTGTGGGAAGATGTACAAGTGGATCAACCACTACCTCAAACAAAGAACGGCCAGAGTCCAAGTACAAGGGCAGATGAGCAAAAAGGTGACACTCGAGCAGGGAGTACCCCAAGGGGGAGTACTGTCACCCACACTCTTCCTGGTATATATAAACGATATTACAGAGAATATACCAAGAAGAGTCCATAGCTCAATGTTTGCAGACGATCTGGCTATGTGGACCTCTGAAAAGAATCTCACCATAGCAAGAAATCGGATGCAAACGGCCCTAACATCGCTGGAAGAGTGGGCGAACTCATGGCTGGTCAAAATAAACGAGGAGAAAACCACGTGCACAATATTCTCGCTCTCATTAAAACCCCAAAGTACCAAACTAAGCCTAAATGGCAAAATCCTGCAGCCAAACGACAACCCAACCTATCTGGGAGTCACATTTGATCGGCGCATGACATGGAAAAGTCAGATTGAGAGAAACCGAATGAAAGCCAGAGAAAGAATGGCGATCATGAGGAAACTTGCTGGCACAAGCTGGGGAGCAGACGAAGGCATACTAAAGAAACTGTACACTGGAAGAGTGAGACCAGTTCTCGAGTATGGCATCGCGGCTTGGACAACAGCAGCGAAGGCGAACTTCGATAAAGTTAACAAACTTCAAAACCAAGCTATGAGAATCATAACTGGTGGCATAAAGTCAACGCCAATTGTAGAACTTGAAAAGATTACAAAACTGCAATCCATGACCGACAGAAGAGACTGCAGAGCCCAGCTGCAGTCAGAGAAACTCCGAAGACTGACGGACCATCCAATGTACCAGAGGCTAAACAATTTGGGAACTGGGAAACTAAAGCGGAGAAACTTTGCAGAAATAGCCAAAGCAAGGATGCACGAAGATCCCATAAACGCACTAACAACACCAAAACCCATCACTACTGTACGAAAACCTACTTGGAGGCAGGATATATTTCCAGAGGTGGTAGAAAATATACCAGGCATTGCAAACAAAAACTGCCAGACCGAAAAAGAAAGGAGAGATACTACCCTAAGCTTCATAACGAAAAGCTACCCAAGCATGGACTGGACCCATGCATACACCGACGGCTCTGTAACAAACACTACACAGAACGGAGGGGCAGGAGCATTCCTGAACCTACCAAATGGCAGAAAAATAACACTGTCATTCGCTACTGGTAAGTACACGAGCAATTTCAGAGCAGAGGCAGAGGCACTGAGGGCGGCAGTGGAAGAAATGGTAACACACAGTGAAAATGAGAGCCATATAGTCCTGCTGACAGATGCTCTCGAAGTAGTCACAGCGCTAAAAAGCCAGAAAAACACTGAGCTTAATGACTTAAGAGCAGCACTCTGCAAACTGTGCCAACAGTCCACACCAAAAAGGGTAGTGGTACAGTGGGTTCCGTCACACTGCAACATCCAAGGCAACGAGGAGGCAGACAGACTGGCAAAAGAAGGTGCAAGGCTACCACAAATAGATACCAGTATGACGTACGAAGAGTCAAAACGGCTTATCAAAGCCAGGTACATGTCCAAATGGGAAACCGAACATACTGGTTACACCAAAAACGATGCCTATTACCAGTTGAACCGAAGAGAGCAGGTCGTTGTCTTCAGACTTCGCACTGGCCACAACAGACTGAGGTACCACCTCTTCAACAAATTGAAGATAGGGTGTACCGACGAATGCCCGTGCGGTACTGGTAAAATGACCACTGAACATCTGCTGCAGAACTGCCCGACATACGAGGATCAGAGAGAGCAGATGTGGCCATCACCAGTGGAACTGCAAGACAAGCTCTATGGTAGTGGCGAGAGTCTCAGGATGACCGCCGCTTTTTTCGAGAAAATAATGGTTACTGTCTGACTGTGTACGCAGAAGAAGAAGAAGAAGAAATTAGGAACATTAATACAGTTCAATTGGTAATGTTGTTATTTGGATACGTAACAAAATGCACTTTTTGGGAACATACAATGACTATATAAAGAACTAACAACTCAGAAAATCATATATGTAAAACGTTCGTTATTTATTAACACGCAGTGTTATCACCGGAATTCGGATATAGATAAGCGAAAGAGAAAAGAACTATATTTGTGAAATAACAATTATGATATCGCAAAATATATTAATCACCACATAACGTGTAGTGTATTCATCATAGTCAGTTGTCTATGGATTACCTTTCAGTTGAATGGACCCCAATGTCTTAACCATAATAGTTAAGATAGCAATGTTAACATATGTAGTGATTCCATCGTAAACACCGTGGGATACGTTTTACTCAATGGGACACCGGGCTGGAGCTTCTTCGGAAAGAGTACAGGTCGTTGCCGACTGCAATGAGGCATGCATATCAACATCCTTCATTTTAAAATGCAGATATAGAAGCTGTGAACTCATCACTGAGATGGGTATCTTTAAAGAGAGCATTACTGGTGACAGACATGCAAGCCGCACTACGAACAGTACAGAAGAGATGACTTAAGCACGAGTTACAAGCAGCTGTTGAGGCATTTAAACTTCCAGCGGTTGATATCGATCTATTGTCCTAATTATGTTAGGGTTCACAGCAACGAAAGAGCTGCCATTTTCGGCTTCTCAAGCTTTTATCACGGACGCGTATATAATATATATGAATGCCATTTGAAAATCAGTATATGGATGCGTGTTGTAGGAGACACAATTGATCATGCAACAATCGACAGACTGCACAGTTTCGGCATTAAGTGAAGTTCTAACAGAGTAGGTCGCATAAGAGGACAGAGCAGGAGAGTGTACAACAAGCGAGCTATAGAGACCATCATTGCAAAATCATGCTTCCTCTACTGAGATAAACCAAGCACTTATAGGTATGTCCCAAGTGCAGTAAAGTCGATTCTTAAAAAACAGAAACATAACATATATTATTTTTTAATGTGTATTTTTTTTTTGACAACGTTCTATGTGAAAACAATAACTATAAAACATGTATGTAGTTAACAATATTAGTACCAAGAGAAACGTTTTCCAATACAAGCATATCTATAGTCACGATGAACGACTATTAAATGTATCGCAAAACCAATGAATGTCACACTTTCTTATACTAGAATACATACATTCTTCTGTTAACATGTTCATATAGCATAAACTATTCGTGTCCGTATATTATTATATATTTGAAACTGAATCTAAAATCAGTTAGATGTAAACATATGATAAAGGTAATTTTATAAATATATTCACGAATGTGTTTGCAATTACAATGTCGTTCAGATTACATGTTACACGTTTTAATAGCCAAACCACAATAATATTAAAGATCTTGAAAATTATGTAAGGCATATTTTCACCTTGTAATGCATGTTTAAACTATGCCCCCGTTTCTATGCATTTAAAAGTCATACATAACAACGGCTCACCATCTATATGAATATTGCAATATCACTCTGACATCAGTTTCATATATATATATATATATATGTATATGGCACTTTCACGAATGCCGAAGACATTATGAATAAGCTGCGTATATACACATTACATAACGAGATTATGTGACGAGTATAATTATTCACTACATTTTAACTGGTAAATCTTTCTGATGCATTCGCAAATAGTGAATTCAGACTTAATCAGTTTTCTGATAAGCATCAAGTAAGTTCTGTTTAAGTAACTTGCAACTGCCTTGTAGCAAGCTGACACCAAAGCCTGCATTCAATCGACAAGCATATAATTGATACATGTAGAACATAACACTGACACATCTAGAACATATTTGTTTTTTTGCAGACCACTTCCACTAATTGCAATCCGATATTTGACAATGATGTTCACCATCTGAGTAAAGGAGATAGGGTATCACATACTATTACAACATTAACTAGCCAGGGAAATAATGTAGGGTGTATCTGCAATCGGATAAATGCAAATATATTCTTATGTTTCCTTGAATGGCCCTGTCCTCATCAAAATATATTTGCAACTTATATTGTCATGGAAGATACATTATGTCTGTTGATGTCTAGGTTCGAATTTTCAGAGCAAGTCATTTTGAACACAAATACTCTGATGAAATTGTGACTTTGGGATCATTTGATTGAAGGTCGTTACAGAGAATGATTTCTCGAGCTTGGTTTAGACACATCTTGCAGATTGTTGTTTACCTAGTGATATACTCTTTACATCCCAAGGCGTACTTAAAAAGCTTTCCCAGCGTAGTGTAATGTGAGGCTTTTAATTAATCTCACCATTACATGAATCACATGACCAATGCAAACCTCGTTAGCCAGTCGTCTATGAAACAGTCTAATTTCCGAAAAAGGCAAACAAGTGAGGTAATATCTTGATTATCTTGTTTCACCTGACCTTGAGTAATGCGTCTAATCAATATGCTTTTCCTGACCGAACTATGGTCTCATATAGACACATGTCATTAACACCAGTCTCTGGCCTGACAAACATAGTCGTCATGATCAAACTGATATTAAACTAATTAACAATTCGTTATTTGTAATATCACACCACGACTAAAACATTCAATAATGAGTATATTTCTGATAGCATCAAATCACTGACCTACTCAATTGTATCTTTTTGTCTGATGTCACGCTCGCAATATTTTACTTAATTTTAATTATATGGCGTACATTACTTTACCACTAAATTACTCATTAATGACTATTTTAAATGCATGTGTGCAATCAATGCGAAAAAATGACCGTGTTTGATGTAATATCACCATAATTTAACTGGATAATAACTTCATATTTCAATTAACGCCATAAAGTAGCTACGTAATAATTATATTTTAAATAAATGTATGCTATAATTAAACCAATTAATATTAATTTATCGTCTATAACTTACCATTTTTAATGTACCAAATGATGACTATACGTCTGGAATAATTCACACTAATGGCACTGTCTCTTATCACAATACCAGAAACTCCTTAATAATTGTGTTTTGCTGAACATAACATTTTTAATTAAACAATGTAGTATCGTTATAACCGCCACTTTTAAATAATCCCGTTACCTAAAACACTATTTAAAAGCGTTATGTGTAATATCAACCTCATCAATACACCACTAAAAATAGTTTTATGATTGATTTCACATCATCATCATATCACATACTAATGATTCACATTTATATGAACGCTAGACAGATATTAAAGTAATGGCTCAGTCACAGCACAAGGACAACAACAGAACGAATTTAACGTTACTGCGTTAAGTCCTCTATCAGAAAAAAAAGTAGAGAGTAAAAATGTACGACTTGGCGTAAAACGGCAATACAACACAGTTTCCTCTTGTTAATCGTCTTCATGATCATCATCTTTTTCGTCAACGTCATCGTCGTCTGTGTCCGCTTCTTCTTAGTCTACCTGTTTTCATCTTTTTCGTGTTCTTCTTCTTTCGCACTCTAGCCGAATTTGTAAATTTATTTAAACCGATGTCCTCTATGATCTTTTAGTTTGCTGAAGTTTAGAAAAACGTGTTATAGTTTAATTGTCCGTCTCCCTTGATTAACGGTTAAACCTGTATAAAATCGTGTCGAATTATTTTAGGTGCTAAACACTGTTGACCAGATTTTTAGCTTTCCATTGCTGACGTGTTTTTTCATTGCTTGCAGATTATTTTTTTAGCTTTTCATCGATGACTAGAATTTCCACCCTTTCTTTTTTTGTATTCTTTACAGCATGGTTATATTCCCTCATTGATAAGGATTTCTCATATGAACACAATATTTTCACCGCATCATCATATGGCAGTACGGTTCATATTGGTGATCATGAATCTTCATCTACTTATATCGTGTGCGCTGTTAATCAGCTCCATTGGTGATCGTTGCCCGTGTCAATCAATCAAGTTATCCAACATATTCTCTCTCTGCTTTATTATTTCATTTTTTCCATTTTTTTAACCCGTTGTCATGGTATGTTTCAAACCGCCTCTTCTCATAAATGCCTGGAAACAGAGGGCTACTTCGACAGCCTTTACAATTAATTGTGTATCTTCAAGTACCGCATGGTAGAATCAGTATTTTTTTTTTCTATTCAAACACTTCCTCACATTTGTTCTGTAAAACCACACTTCCGTTGCCTCTAGTGAAATGTGTGCTTTTTTGCTTATTGTCCGTGTTTCACTGCCATTTAGCAGCATTGGTTCCAAATTTCATCCAAGAATGTTGTTCTCTGTTCCAGCAAATAGGAATTTAGATGCCCAAGATTGCCTTCATTATCTGGTTTTGAATGTGCTATTCTGTTACTTATTTCATAATTTCTACTTCCATCAGTATTGTATATATTTCAAAGTTAATAAAACATGCACCACTAATACGATTTTTGGTTTCTACCAGACCAAGTTTGTCCGGACTTGAGTTTCGGAATTTCCTGTAAAGCATGCGCTTGCAGTTCAACTCATAATTGTCATGGCATCACCGGGGCATGTCGTGAAGCCTGCGACGCAGGTTACTTTGGCCTGACCTGCTCAAGTCGCTGTAGTACGCGTTGTTTGTATGGTGTCTGTGAATATATTTCTGGAATCTGTTTGGACTGCGTTCCTGGCTACATAGGAACCAATTGCACATCAGGTAACTGCACGTGCACTTATTTCAGTATATATAACTAAACACTTAACCGGAGATAGTGTATTGTCCATAGATGTATCAATGCAGCTAGCTGGAGGCATTCCATGCACAATAACTGTATCACTGAAGGGAACTGGAATAATTATCTTTTTCATAATTGCACAAATACTAGTTATTTTAAATCTGTCGATATCATTGAAGATATGCTAAGTAATAATACGATAACGCTACTGGGCACGATGAATTGAATCCATGAGATGGAGAACGGGCTTAATGAACTACAACAATAATACAGGCTTAAAGCATAATGAGTAAATACACTTACCCAAGAGAAGCGGCTTCACTTCATAACATCACTTAACGGTGCAAGCTGATGGCAAGTAAGCACGAAGCAAGAGATGCGCAAAAAATGGTATATACGGTTGTGAAAAGACGACTAACAGACATCGGGCGTTCTTAAAGCCAAAATAAACTGTCCCGGCATGCCTGAATCTGTTATCAGCTGTCGAAAGCGTATGGTATTCTTTTAGAAAAAAGCGCTGCTTGCGTATTTTGTTTGTCAACTTTACCGAACTACAGCTGTAGCTGTCAACATTTATGTGAAAATTCAATTCTATGCCAAGGATATTGTAAAGACCCAATTATATGCCACCGCTTTTGTGGATTCGCAATTCACTTTGAGAATAATAGTGAAGAGACTATCACTACCGCTTTTTTATGAAGGTATCATTCACTTCTAGTATTTGTGCAAATTCACAAACACTAGTATTGTGGAGACACTATTCAGTGTCGCGGTTAATGTGGTTATACCATTCATTGAAATCATTATTGTGGAAACACCATTCATTATCATCATTGATATGAATGTACATGCACTGGCACTTTTACACGGATTAACCATTAACTAACAGTATCGTGGTGGAGCCACCAATCACTTCCACTGTTATTGTACACATTCTATTTTCTTAGACATTATTTTTAATGTCTGCATCACTTCATTACTATTAAATTAGAGTTATGATATTTAAATTATTGTCAATCAAGTTGAGAACATTGCACTTGGTAAGTACGCCGTAAGGTGGAATTCAACTCAGATAAGAGTAGACAACTTATCATGTAGACAGGGAATGTAATGCTCAAGATGGAATACGTCATCGTACGCTTTCTGATAACACCTTTAATATGTGGTTTTTTTAGCATACTGACATTTGCAGAAATGAATGCTGGCTGGTAGTTAGGCTGAGACTTTCGACATCTCCAGACACGGATGTCGGCTGGAGTTAAGGATGATAATATCGACATACACGTATATTGTCCAGTGGTTAGGCTGATACTATCGATATCTCCAGACACATATCTTGTCCAGTTGTTAGGTAGAGGCTATGGATAACTCCAGCCAGACACGTATCTTGTCTAGTGGTTAGGCTGATACTATCGACATCTCCAGACACGGATCTTGTCCAGTTGTTAGGTAGAGGCTATGGACAACTCCAGCCAGACACGTATCTTGTCTAGTGGTTACGCTGATACTATCGACATCTCCAGACACGGATCTTGTCCAGTTGTTAGGTAGAGGCTATGGACAACTCCAGCCAGACACGTATCTTGTCTAGTGGTTAGGCTGATACTATCGACATCTCCAGACACGGATCTTGTCCAGTGGTTACGTTGGGGCTATTGAACTCTCCTGAAATGTATGTTGTTTAGAAATTGGGATAATACTATCAACATCTACAAATACGTATTTTGTCCAATGGTTAGCCTGTGACTAAAAGCATGCCCAGACACGTATCGTATCCAATGGCTTGCCTTCGACTAGAAGCATCTCCATACACGTATCGTGTCCAAAAATGGTACTTGTGATGACCAACTGTGATCTTCATGTTGGACACAAAGGTAGTATATGTTCCTCCTTCACGTCGATCGTGTATCAGATATATCCATCAGCACATCTTATGTTTAGTTTTTTTAATCATATGTAATCTCCGTGCGGATGTGCTTGTGTTTATTTCATGTTTCTTCAGCGTTCGTCCGGAAAATAACGTTTGGTTACACTTTTGTCATAGTTTGCAGGACGTTGTCAAATCTCTTAATTTCTATCCAACTGATTCAACAAACCGTATTTGTGAGGCTTGGCTTCCCTTACGTCTTTTGTAACTAGTATTTCATTGCAGCTGCAATCATGATACCACTCGCAAAACCAGGGAAAGACATTTTCATGCCATTCAGATATAGACCAATCAGCCTCAGAAGCTGCATCTGTAAAACAATGGAACCTATCATCAACCTAAGGCTGAAGTTTGATCTTGAGAGCCAACACCTTCTTGTGCTACAGCAGGATGGATTTAGGAAATGCTGCTCCATTGAAGACCAGGCAACATACCTCTAGCAAAAGATCAAGGACGCGTTCCAGGACAAGACATTGGTATTAGAAGCATGGATAAACTTAAGGAAAGCGTTGGATAACGTTTGGAAAGATGCACTATAAAACAAACTGAGAAATAATGGAGTTATGGGTAGATGTACAAATGGATAAAAGCATATTTACATAACAGAAGAGCCAGAGTCCAACTAGAGTGAGACAAATATACAGCGTCATGATGGTGTGCCTCAGGAAGGGCATATTTCCCTTACACGTTCCATAGTCTTCATCAATGACTTGATTGCTGAGCTATTACAAGGAACAACAGTTGCAATGTATGCAGGTAACCTGGTAATTTGGTGTATAAATATACAAGCAACAGGTTCCTCCAGAATGACGCAAAGCGCTAATGAGGCCTTTCCCTCATGGACAAACATATGGTGTGTAAACAGTAATAAAGTGAAATGTTTCACCCTCTCCCCAAAACAAAAAGCTAGAGTTATCAATATAAATGGAGAACACCTCAAAGAAGATAAACAGCTCACCTTGGAGTTACATTTGACTATAGGTTGACATAGAGGGGACACGTCAACAAGGCAGCCGAAAAAGCCAGGAGAAAGTTAGCCATCCTGAGAAAATTAATTGGAACCACATGAGGTCAGTTCAGGTCAGGCCATCCCCATAACTGGTGAGGTCGTTGGGGCACACATGAAGACATCCTTACAAACTCACGCCACCTCTGTCAGATGACGCTGCCTGTGAGTCTTCTGGTCGGGGATTGGTCCATTCTTTTATGTTGTCCTCCTATCTCTTTGTGGTCCTCGTCGTCGTCTGCCATGCACCTTCCGTGGATGATTGTGTTTGCAAGACCATTTGAGCTCGATATGTGACCATACCAAGTGATTTTCTTTCTCCACATGTAGAGCTAGTGGAAAAATACTTAACACAGTTTACCAGCAATATATACGGCCAAATCTGGAATATGGGTCAGCAGAGTGCTGCCTTGCAGCAAACACTACCCTAAAAGAGGTGGATACTGTGCGAAATTAAACACGTATGGTCATTACAGGCGCAATGAAATCAACATCTATAGTGGAGATAGAGGAAATGTATTAACAAACGTATTAACATAGGCAGAAAAGATCCTCTGCATGCCGAGCCATCCAATGAAAGACATTTTTCAAAATTTAGCAATGGGAAGACTGAAAAGAAGTAGTTTTATGCACCAGGCAAAACGACTTCGCAGGCACATTATATATCTACATGAAGTTGACATCCCCCTAAAGGCTGTGCCAGAATACACCCCTTGGAGAGAGGAGCACGGACTATCAGTATGCATTTAGACAAAAAGTGAAATGAATATTAGACAAGTATGAACAGAACAGTGTGCAAAGTAGGATAGTGATCCTCAATTTCCTGGATGAAGAATACCCACAAGACCTCTGGATAAGAGTATACACAGATGATCCCGCACAGAATGCAGTAAAGAATGGTTGAACGAGAGTGTACATAGAATATCTAAACAACATTAGGGATACAGTCAGAGTACCAACTGGAAAATGCTGTCATACATAGGCATTTCCGGTGGCAATTGAGAAACTGTTGAACATCAATGTCAGTTCACAACCTGTAGTATTTCTGACAGATACACAATCAGAATTCCAATCACTTACATTTGAGAAACTTCCATATATACATGCCCTAATGTATGTACTGAACAACCAGCTAAAGATTGTCATGCAGTGGATACCTTCTCATTGTGGAGTACCAGGAAACGAGAGAGCAGATCGACTGGCAAAGGCGGGTGCTGCAGATGAGCCAGTTACATACCAACATAAGTTAAAGATGATCAAATCAAACAGAAAGCCACAAACAGTAACACCAGAAGATTACCATAACATGAACAGACAAAAGCAAACTGATGTGTTGCGCCTTAGAACATGACACAACCGACTCCGCAACCACATGTACACAAACATGAAGATTAACAACTCAGCCATGTGAAAATGCGGACAGACACCCCAGACAGCAGAGCCATTACTACAAAACTGCCCCGAATATGATATACAGAAACAGTCTTACTGGCCCATATAAACAACACTGGAAGAGAAACAGTATGGACATGCATGTGAACAACAAAAGACAGTGAAGTCCATACAAGAGACAGCATTGCAGATATAGACAATATTTTAAAGCGAACGAAAAAAAAAATGTCCAAGCTGCACAAAGTAACCTGAAGTCTTTGCCAGCTCTGGTTTACTGACTGTAAAGCATTCTGTCAGCTAAGAGTCACCCAGAGATTTCTTCTATTTCACTGAATCAACTGCGACATTTGACTAGTATCACCTGAACGCTAGTCAGTCAGGCACAGCATACTGACCAGGATGTCTCGTAAGGGTCATTACACTAACGAATTCCACAATCTTTCTCCCATGTAGCCTTCCCTAGAAACATGCTGTTTTCAAGGCAGCCTGGCTGACACGATTCAAATCGATGTGATCCCCGTTGTAGTGAGCAACACGCAGATGAAGCTAAGCATAGCACAACCATCTGGAGGACGCCGGTCCATCTTCATCAGCAAGCTCGGAATGTGCGGAAAACGACTAGGAAAAGCCACCTAACGTTCTTGTTACCCCTCACACAGCAGAGTAAACTCACTTATTATGGGTTTTCAACAACAACAACAACAACAACACCAACAACAACACATGTTCGACTTTTGAACTGGTAATATGCGCAATTTTTTGTTGTTATTGACGTGGATTATGTGTTTCGGTGTTGTTCATGTATATTCTCTTGATCAAAGTCTTAACATCCCCATAAGGTATATTAAGTTTAGGTTAAAGTAGCATGCGAACTACCAGTCTGCCAGAACCGTTCTTGCAAATAGTGTTACAATGAGATATAATCCAGTAAATCATAAATAACGTTAACCGTTGATATAGTTTAAAGTGTGTTGCTTTTAATTCCTTAACGTTTTTATTTCATTAGCTCAACTGGTAGCAGTCCATTTTCACAGAACACTACACGGATGGTCTCATCTGACTTTATAACATTGAACACCTAACGCTATTCTTTCCACAATCCCAAAGGTTGGGCACTTCCCAATGTTAATCCAATAGCTGAGAGCAATCAAGATGCACTTTCTGATGACAGATTCTTGCACCTCATGAAAGTTAATGTATTAATACTTACACATTCTAGTAGCAAAGATCATTCTAAAAATCTAGAAAAGGCTTAGTCAAAAGAACGATACAATCATCATTTGAAGTTAAATGTGCATGCCAATGCCTAAAGTCTTAGACGATATTCGTCTTGGAAATAATGTCGATACAATAAAGCAGACAAAACTATCACACTAATGACGGTTGGGAAAAAACAAAACCAAGCAAAAAAATTAGCAAACAATAAAGGATACATTACAGTAGCATTGACAAGCGTTTCAAATGTAACCAAATGCAAGTGCAGGAAACGGGAGATCACTTAACAGTTTAGAGCACATATATACATGGAACTCAGCAGACACGCTACAACTGTTTTTGAACATCAATTCTGTTCCTGGGAACGATGGTGTTTCCATACTTCATCTATTCTTTATAAACACATGATTAATGATTGACGCGTTGATCATTAACAAGCCTACCTGCAGGCGGCTTTAAAGGTAGCAGCACACTATCCCAGCTTCCCATGCATACAGTTGACACGTAGCCCTCACATATAAGACATGTGCCAGAAATGATCGCCTTTACGATCTATGCCACTTTGCATGACGTCTGTATAACTGCTAAAGTTCATCTCCCGCGAAGATCTATCAGTAGTAAGTCAATGTTGAAGTGGACAAATGTCCCTAATTGCATTTCTCCAACCTGCAAATGTCCTGGCGGAAATGTTGACCGTGCTCATCTCTAACCGCGAATATGATGTC
Source organism: Ariolimax columbianus (assembly GCA_036924085.1). NCBI lineage: Eukaryota > Metazoa > Mollusca > Gastropoda > Stylommatophora > Arionidae > Ariolimax > Ariolimax columbianus. The sequence goes on from JAVGWX010000004.1 coordinate 6,975,555, forward strand.
CTGGTGGAAATTCAAGTAGCAATGGAGAAAATGGAACTTTCAGAACATATTTAATTTATGTTTATGATAATTACATAAATGACCCACTTGTAATATCTTCCTCAATTGTCTTGCATGAAATTATCGGGTAGTAAATTGAAAACAAGTTAAACGCGTCCTAAGCATGTGTTTGTCTCACCATCAAACAGTGTGTCTGTCATCTTATATCGTAAGAATTGGCGGAGAAACTAGAACAACTACATTTCAAGTGTGTCCACCAACTTCTGTAAAACCGATACGTCACTGTATGTGGCTTTAGCGAAGCTTATCATCACACCGAGTTTTCTGTGTTGAGAAATTAGAAGGATGTGATGAGTTTATGACAGTAGTAGAAGTTTCACAGTTTTCTCTCCGACCCTAATATATTTTCTTCTATACCAGTTTCTCTGAATTTATTGCAAATCATTCTTCTTCTCCGTACGCTATCGGACGTCAACTTGAATTTGTTCCAAGAAAGCAGCGGTCATCCTGAGGCTGTCGACACTGCCATAGAGCTTGTCTAGTGTTGCCACTGGTGATGGCCACATGTCTTTCTATGGTCCTCGTATGTCGGGCAATTTTGCAGCAGATGTTCAGCGGTCATGTTCCCTGTACCACAGGTGCATTCATCAGTGCCACATATCGTCAGTCTATTGAATAGGTGGTACCTCAGTTTGTTGTGGCCTGTGCGGAGTCTGAACACCACGACCTGCTCTCTTCTGTTCACCTGGTAATAATCATCATTTTTAGTGTAGCTAGTATGTTCCCCATTTGGCCATGTATATGGCCCTAATAAACATGTTGGACTCTTCGTAGGTTACAAAAGAATATGGCTGTGGTAGTCGTGTACCTTCTTTTGCCAGTCTGTCTGCCTCCTCGTTTATGTGGATGTAATGTAGCAGATCCCATTGTTTGCCCTAGAGTTATTCTAACTTAGAACATTATCACACTCATCCACAACATTCATGACCACACACTGCAAATGACATAGCACACAGCAAATGACATATTTATCTCGATCTCACCTAGTCGATCTACATACTCGCTTAACCCGTCAAGCGTTCATATTATATATTAATACAAAACTGACACACCTATTTGAGCGATCCTGTTCTATCACTAACATTCGTACAACAGTCTATGAATCGATCATCTATGAAATCGGTGAGCTAAACGGACTCATATCTACAGTATCTCTCTCCCTCTCATCCCCTCTTCAGCCAGCCTTCTTGAGCTAAATTTTGGCTAGTGTTATATACTTTCAAGCAGTATCAGAGCTGACCAATGGATATCAGGGGGATGGCTCTATTCAGTCGTTATTTTAACAAATTACGCTGAACCCATGTCACTCATCTATCGAAATAAGCGCCGCTGCCCTGCCGTATGTCACTCACTCCACTCCCATTCCCTAAATCGGAACGCCAGTGGTCAGTTCCTACCTGTAAATTATCTCCCAAACTCCGATTCCCTTTGTTGAGACGGTGAGTGACCTTTGCATAGTGACCAGACAGAGAGTGGCATTGGCACACATTCAGGTACCTTTGTTCTCAGAAACATATTAATCCTGCCCTAAACGCTCGAGCTCAGGCTGGAGCTCTTACATTTACAGTGGGATGGGACCCACAGTACCACTACTCTTTTGTTTTTTCGAACTGCTGGCATAGTTGAAAGAGTACTGCTCTTAAATCATTAAGTTCAGTATTTGTCTGGCTTTTACTGTTATAACCACGGCCAGAGCATATGTAAACATGACTATCTGGCTTTCATTGCTTTCGCCTTTCAGCATTGCTTTTACTGCAGCCTTCAGTGCCTCTGCCTCTGCTCTGAATTTGCTTGATAATTTTACAATTGCAACTGACATTTTTTTTTCTACCATTTGTTACGCTCAGGAATACACATCCCCTCTCCATTCTGTGTTGTGTTACTTACAGAACTGTCGGTGTATGCATGAGTCCAGTCCATGTATCGGCAGTTTTCCCCTATGTACCTCAATGTTATGTCACTTCTTTCTTTTTCAGTCTGGCTGTTCTTGTTTCCAATGCCTGGTATACTTTATACAGCTTCAAAAATGATATGGTGCTTCCATTTGGGTTTGCGTACATTATGGATGGGCTTTGGTGTTGCTATGGTGTTCATTGGGTCTTCGCTCATCTTTGCTTTGGCTATTTCTCCATAGTTTCTCTGCTTTAGTTTCACTTTTCCAAATCTATTTAGTCTCTGATGCATTGAATGGTCGGTCAGTCTTCTGAGTTTCTCTGCTTGCTGCTGAGCTCTGCAGTCTCTTCTGTCGGTTGTCGATTGCAGATTTGTAATCATTTCAAGTTCTATAATTGGCGTTGACGTCATGTCTCCTGTTATTAATCTCATGGTTTGGTTTTGAAGTTTTCTAAATTGACCACAGTTCGTATTTGCTGCTGTTACCCATGCCGCAAAGCCATACTCGAGAACTGGTCTCACTGTTCCAGTGTACAGTTTCTTTAGTATTATTTCGTCTGCTCTCCAGCTTGTGTCAGCAAGTTTCCTCGTGATTACCATTTATTGTCTGGCTCTCATTCGGTTTCTCTCGATCTGACTTTCCCATGACGTGCGCCGATCAAATGTGACGCCCAAATAGCTTGGGTTGTCGTTTCACCGCATATATGTGACGTTAAGACTTATTTTGGTGTCCTGTGGTTTATTTGAAAGCGAGAATATCGTACATGTTGCTTTTTCCTCGTTTATGTTGACCAGCCATGAGTTCGCTCACTTCTCCAACGAAGTTAGAGCATGTTGCATCCGATTGTTTGCTACGGTGAGATTGTGTTTAAAGGTCCACATAGCCAGATCGTCTGCAAACATGGAGCTGTGGACTCTTCTTGGTATATTCCTTGTGATGTTGTTTATATATTCCAGGAAAAGTATGTGTGACAGGCCTCATCCTTGGGGTACTCCTTGATCGAGCGTCACCTTTTTGCTAATTGGCCCTTGTACTTGAACTTTTGCTGTTCTGTTTTCGAGTTAGTGGCTGATCCATCGGTACATTTTTGTAGATAATTTACTTCTTCGTAGCTTAACTTTAAGTCCCTCATTCCACACCTTGTCAAATGCCATTTCTAGATCCATCGAAATCGCTACTATATGATTTTTCTCTTGGTAAGCGTCCTCTATTTCATGTGCTATGAGAGTGATATAATCGTCAGTCGATCTGTGTTGTCTAAATCCTGCTTGATGTGGAATTAATTTGTGTTTTTCTACCAGGTGCCACATCAGTCTGGTGTGTATCATACGCTCCGTCAGTTTACCTTCACAGCTCAATAGACTGATGGGCCTGTATCAATTTGGAACTGTTCTATGTTTTGTTTGTTTTTTGGTACTGGTATACGTACTTACCAGTAGCGAATGACAGTGTTATTTGTCTGCCATTTGGTAGGTTCAGGAATGCTCCTGCCCCTTGGTTCTGTGTAGTGTTTGTTACAGAACCGTCGGTGCATGCATGGGTCCAGTCCATGCTTAGGTAGCTTTTCGGAATCATGGTATTCAGACAGGCATGTTGCCATATAGACGAAGGGTATTGACTATCTCAAAGTGCCACCATAGCCCAAAATGGTGAATCAGATCGAGGAGTTCGTCTTTGATAAAAATATGAGGTACAGACAAGGAACCCTAGCAGGCACACGGACTATTCATCAACGAAACTCTGTGAATTAAGGGAACTCGGGTCGATCGTCAAAATGGGGATAGAAGGGTAATTAATTTAGATGTTCGTGAATTCCTTCAATGTGTGAAACATGTCGGAGAGCATTTGGCATATTCAAGAACGCGGGTCCACTTCTTTTCCCTGTGATGCCTGTAGAAATGGATGAAACAAGGCAGAATTAACGTTCTTTGATGTTTTGACTTCTCCAGATCGTACAAACAACAGATGACAACGACATTTTGTTAAAGTACTTCGTTGACGTCGGAAAATGTATTGACCATTATCTTTACTATTACCACATTTACAGGTCATCAATACTATTGGTTTTAAAATGAATGGGTTGCTGTTGTTCCTATAACACAAAAACTAATGTTAGCGTACGAAGAAGAAAAAGAAGAAGAAGATCATATTACACAAAAACTATGGTTATAGTAGTGACTGTAATATCTTTTGAGGAGTTTCTCTACTCAGTGGTGTAGGCAACGTCTTCGCTAGAGTAATCCTACTAAGGCTACATGAATTGGCTGACAGTGTATCCGAAGTCACAGTGTGGATTTGGAAATGGAAGATAAACGATCGACTAGATGTTCTCTCTTCGACAACTTCAGTATAAGTTTCAAAGCAGAACCGGTTTTTTCATGACGCCTCCACTGACCTGACACATGCATTTGATTTAGTTAGTAGTGATGGGCTCTTCGATATCATCTCTAGAACAAGTTGCCCAATCAAACAGCTACGATTAATAATATCGATTCATGAGGGAATGACTGGAACATCGCAACTTATAGTAGACTATCACAACCAATGGGTATTCAAGGTAGTGTTAAGCATGGATTCTGTAACCGACAATGTTGGGAAACTTATTAGATGTGTTACTGAAACATGTCAGTGGATACGCAAATGAAGAAATATCGCTGCACACTAGGTCGGGTGGTAGGCTATTTAATCTTGCAAGTCTCAAGACCAAAATTTATGTCAGAGAAATCTTTGCTGATGATGCTGCAATGTTCACAGACAGTCAGTAGACACTTCAAATGTTGATATATTGCTTAACGCAATCATACAGAGGCTTATGCCTCACAACAAATTATTAACAAAACGAATGTGTTGGAACAGGAAGTAGAGACCACGCATCGATATTTTTTTATCTGGCAACTGTGTATCCATTCACATACATGTGGTCTCTGATCAATGATATTTTTTCTTTAGACCCAGAAATGAATATTCGAATTGGTATATGTTCTGACGCATGATACATGTGCTTGTCTCACAACGCGTGTTTGGAAAAACTAGACACTGATAATTAAAACAAGGATTTAGTGTACAGTGTGCGTGCCGTCAATACACTTCTCTCTGGCAGGGAGACTTGGAGAATTAATGCAAAACAAAAGATTATCTCCTTCCGCCGAAGACGGATGTGTCGGACCGACAGGTACAAATATCGCAATTAAGCTGTACACTAGAAACACAACGCATTTTATTCTCTGGATTGATACTGGTGAACCCCTTCTCAGGGCTTGTTAGCGGAAAATTGAGAGCGAACATCGATGACAAAGAAGAATATATTCTCCAATCTGTGGCGCCTGCGATGTCATTTTATATATGGACAGTGAATAATGTGTAGGTGATCTCTTACACTGGTCTCACAAGCATGCACATTATTCTTTGAAAGACTACGATTGTATGGTCATGTTTGATGTGCTACGTCCAACACGGAGGGAAACTGAAGACGCTCAGACTGACTTGCTGACCCAACGAGTATTCGCTTTCAATTATCAACTGAAAAACTGGAGTCAGCGAACGAATCCCTGCAAGGTTGACTCGACTACATTGCATCATAACACAGTGTCGTCAGTGTTGGTGTGTATGGTGACATTCGAATTTATACGCAAACGCAAGACATGAATACAGTATTGCGAATAGGTTACCTCTGACCTAAATGCGGATTTAGTGATTTGTACATAAAAGTCTTGTATTCTACAATACAAGTCAAACTATATTGTCATGATCGTTTTCAGGATCAGGGACAGTTCCGATTTTTAAGTCCACGTCTTAGGGTGTGATATCCTTTTAGGCTCTACGTTATAGTGCGACATGTTTATCCTTTTTGAACTTGATAGTTTCGAAGACCCATGGCAATAGGGCTTGTCAGATGGTTAAATGTTTCTAGATGTTCCAGAACTATAGAATTGAGGACGTGAAACGTGTACCTACAATGGATAATCTCAAAACAATTTTAAGCGCACGTATTATTCGTATTCTCTGGACATTTTTATTTTCTCTATTTGAAGTTGCTTATCTTGTATTCTCCAACTTGAATAATATATCACAAGTGATGACTATTAACACATAATAACAACGTAAAATTAATTGCAAAATTACAATATCTCGTTGCTTTTACCAATATTTATATAGCTAGCAGTGTTAAATGAATACTCATATTAATACAGAGTGCATTATGGGCAAGTTTGGAGCATACTGTCGAGAGAACTGCTCTGAAAATTGTGTAACGGTCTGCAATAACGAAGACGGGGAATGCACCTGTAAAACGCACTTTTCTGGATTCATGTGCAGAGGTAAACAAAAATCATATATTGTTGAAACACACATACATATTGTATATGTAAACCCATTGTATAAATGATTATTTCCATATATCTGTATGTGTATCTATATATCTATATATATATGTCTTTATATATAAATATATATGTATAACTGTATATATATATATATATATATATATATATATACATATATGTATGTACATGTATGTGTCTGCGAATATACGTATATGTATATGTGTGTGTGTGTGCGTGCATGTTTCTGTGTGTGTGTGTGTGTGTGTTTGTGTGTGTGTGTTTGCTACCATGTCTGTCTACCGTTTATCTAGTTTGCTTATATAGGCCTGCATGTCTACCTGACTGGTTGTCGTTATGTTCGTATATGCATGTCTGTCTGAATGCCTGCATGTATAGTAGACTTCTTACCATGCTATTGTTGTGCCTACATGTGAAAGCTTAGCGATACATATACTAGGTGCGTTTAGGTAAAACAATGATTTTTTTTTCAAATAAAAAAAAACAACTGTGTTCAATTTGTGTACATGCTATTTTTGTGTTGATATAATCTCCAGCAACGTCCCTGCACATATCCTACCTTTTAAGTAATGCTTGAAAAGCTTCAGGGGAGAAACATGTGTCAGTATGTGTGAAACAATCCATGACAACATGTGTCACTATGGCATCGGTTTCAAAATGCTTACCTGACAGTAATTGTTTAGGGGTCCAAACAGGTCGAAATCATTTGCAGTGAGAGTTGGGCTGTAAATAGGATTTGACAATACATCCATGACGAGTTGCTGCATATGGCAATTAGTGTAGTTATCTGTATAATGCCGAGCGGTATCTTGTAAGATAACGACGTCCTTTGTAATCAAGCTAGTACATTGTTGTCTACAGACAGTTAAACATATCAATTAAAATGCAGACGCACTGTTCACTGTTGATAATTTCACCACAGGTTTAGAAAATGAACATGAATGATGCAAGTGTCCCAGAAAACACTCATATACACAATTGTACGACATGTTGTGGGTGATCTCGCATGCTTGCACTGCTTGAATGTTCGTTGCGATTCATGAGTAAAATGATGAGCCAATATTTCGTCACATGAAATGAAGCGATCCAAAAAGTCTTGCCTTCTCACGTCAAAACGTTCATTAATGTCAGTGCAGAATTGAAATCGTATGTGCCGGTAAAAAGCGGAAAGACATTTTGTCTCCCAACGTGCACTAACCTTCCAAAAATGAAAATGTTCATCGAAAATAGTGTCTACCGTAGCCAGAGAAAGACTTGCCTTTAGTGCAATTGTAAGACAGGTAATGCGTCGATGTTTCAGGCTCAGAAGTTTCATAATATGGATATTCACAGACATGACTGTGGCGTGTTGAGATCCAATACAACCGAAATCATTACTCACGAATATATGTGTTTCTCTAAAACGTGTAAACCATTTAAATGTCGTGTTTGAATACCTTAAGTTGTAACGTTCCTACAAGCAATGATGAGTGGAAGAAAGCAATCAGCTGAAGAAAAAGCGGAAACGCTCGAGGGTCATTTGTTTTTATTGCTGACGACTACACATCCTGTTTTCGCTCTTTACCTTCATATTCTTTTCAGTTTTGGATTACAGCCAGATACATCGAACTTAAAAGATGCCTCCATTGTCCACTTGTACAAACGAAAGGGTCCCCAGTGTTGACGATCGATATGAAAAATGCAGATTTTTGACTTCATGAGAAATATTATGATCATAATTGTAACTTGTAGTTTTTCTTGACCTGAAACAAGCCGTTGATACCATCAACAGGGAAGGAATCTGGCATAGCATGATGAATTTTGGTTTTCCCGGCAGAATGATTAAAGTTGTCAGACAGTTTCATTACGACATGATGGCTGCACTGCTGAACGAAGGGCACTTGTTTAAAGGGTTTCCAGTTAAGCAGTCAACCATGACTGAGTTTCCGGTTGCATGCAGCAACACAAGGAGAACTAAGGAACTCTTCCACTCTTACCAACCTAGGCAAATCGGTCACTAGAGGAGAGAATATATAATTACAAGTGAACAACATGATTGCAATCGCAAGCTACTCGTATTAGAGGCTGCACAGGGGTAAATGGAACACCCAATGCACCAGTGTTACTACTAAGGCAAACGTTTACGTCGTTTAACACGTTCAGGATCAATGACCGATTTATCGGTGTCTGATGTAAACCACATAGGACCATTTACCGCTAAATCGTTTTTGTTTTTTTTGTAGAATCGTGATTCCGGTTTTTTTATAACCAGAACTAGAACATCTTCAGTTTGTGAAATTTGAGTTGAACCACTTGTGTTTTGGTTCTGAGTAAGTGAAATATTTGCGTTTGTAAGTAGCTGAACTACTTTGTTGATTCCTAAATAATAGACCACAACGATGCAGTGCAGAACAAGCTAGAGCTGTTTTTGAAACTTATTAGTTAGTGATTAAATACCGAACGGCGATTCAGAGGATATCGATCACAGTGATAGTACTAGTAGGACTAGGGCTAACAAATTAAAACAGTCTGGTTTAGGATTAGTTGGTGATTTCTTCCAGTCAGGGACTATCAGGGCTCCTGAATCATCGTGAAACAACGATGAAACTGATTTCGAGGATGAAACAGGTACGTTGATGATGATACGATAATGGCAATTATGCGAGGTAAAAGACGCATTCGAAACCACAGTGGACTACTAGACATGGTGATGGGTGGTGTGATTCCTTAAATGTAGAGACATTTGGAGCATCTCACTTCAGACAACTAAATTGTGGCAGCAGACTAAATATTGCTGAAAATTGCTCACCTCTTCAAAGCTTTCTCTTCTTGCTGAAAGAACCAATTGTTGACAACATCATAAAATATGTTAATGAGTATGCCTAGTAGAAACCTGACGTGATAACATCACGAAAACATGTAAATGGACACAACATGAAAGAGATGTTGTTTTGCAGTTTCAAGCAGTCATAGGCTTATTGGTCCATCAAACCCCAAAGCAGTAGTAACTGATTTTCGTTTTCAATGTTAAGAAGAACCAAATTATTTTTTGTTTTATCAATCAATTTTACATGCAGCTGTTCCAGATGCTCTTGGGAAATACACGGTTAAACCGTTTGTAAACGCACTCGTTGTCAGTTTTCAAGAAACATTTTACCCATTTGAAAACATATGCATCATATCATGATATGGTAATATGTCAGAAGGGACAATTTACATAAAAACAGTACAATCCTAGCAGGCCCAGCAAATACCACATCAAATCCTATGAACTCTGCGACTCGATCACTGGATATGTTTTCAATTTCTTAGTGTATTTTTCATCTTGCGCAGCTTAGAAACCTGGAACGGACCCAAATTCTTCATATGCTGTTAACGTTTATGACATATTACTAGAAGGCATCACTGGACATCACCATTTGTTTTCTGACAGGTACTATTCGTCCTTGCCTCTTGTTCAGTTTTTGCGTCAGGGACACCACCGCTACACTGGAACTCTGAATGTAAACAGACGAGGTTTTTCATCATAACAAAATATACTGAGTTTATAAGCTTCTGCAGAGGCTGTAAACAAACTGTCTTATGCATTGCTCTAACATATATGCGCTTCTAATCTTTTCTTGAATGTATCAGTGAGTGTGGCCTCCACTCCTTTCTGTGACAATGCATTCCACGCATCCATCAGTCTTTCATTTAAAAAAAATATATACTTTCTAATATGTACCGAAAAAATTGCATTTTTTAGATACGTTGTAGATGTGCCTTTGATTCTTGTAGGTTGTTGTATTTTGGAAAACATGACATAACCTAATTAATCCTTTGAGTTAATTATCTTGTTAACATTTATTGTCACCTATAATTGATATCGTGTAATTAATGGAGATTTGGGAAAGGAGGTTGGGATGTGTGGAAGGGGGGTGAGTGGAAATCGTTACTTACTGATTATCAGTGTCTTTGTCTAGCTTGTTTCTGCATGTTCATTATCTGGTATACTGGGTTGTACATGCATATCTGGTATACATCTGCCTGTATGTATTGTCTATCCATCATCGACTTGGTGCCGGGCATTGTTCTAGTGTTTCTGTTGGTGTTGCTCCGGTGATGATGCGTGTAACTTTGCTGAAAACGCTTCTTACTTTCACAAAGTGTGTTCCATTTGGAGTGACTCAGGACGTAATGACATACCCCCAAATATCGGTGTGACACTTTTTGTGTATAATGATATTAAAGTCCGTTTAGGTCAGGATAAAACCAAACAAACGTCCGGTGAAAACTAGAAAGGTCAGTCGAATGTGAGTTTTAGTTGGAATTAACATTCTAAAACAAACAATACGTTCAGGTATCATTTTATATTTCGTTGGAAACTTAACTACACCAGATCAAAGGAACTGAGTAAATATAACATAATATACAGTTACCTGCCTAGTTGTGTATATAAATACGTTATAAAAATGTCCATACCATGGAATAATAATTAAAGATGTTAACAGTGCTATTGGAATCAGTATTGCTTTCTGGATATGAGCCTGGACAAAGAATACACAAACAGGAATGCCTTACCACATCAAAAATAATGTTTCTAGAATAAAGCCTAAGTATAAATCCATATACGACTAGGAAATCATTCTCTCTTTTTTGCTTGCTCTCTGTATCTCTCTCCCTCCCTCTCTATTTATGTCATTATATATCTCTCTTTATCTCTTTCTCTCTCTCTCTCGCTCTCTCTGGCTCTATTTATTAAATTTACGTGTTACTTTTTCATGTTTATATATCATTTCTTTTTACAAACGCTTTTCTGAAGCGAATACGAACAATAGTTGGTCAAGTACATACATGACGGCTTGCAGGAAATCTCACAGTGCTACGGCGACTCAAGTTCCAAGATCAATCCGAGCAAAGCCTGTAAGATGTTGTACTCTTTCAATAATTGCATAGTAAGGCTGAACTACCACGCATCATATCTGATGGTTGCACCATTGACAGGTGTGACAGGTTGAACTACTTCGGAGTCACATTTGATAGCAGTTTCCCCTATAATTGAGTTGCAATTGAGACACCCAGAGTGTGATGATCTGATACATGTTAGGATTGTTACTGGCGTCAAAGACTACATGCGTGTCAGCACAAACACGCAGCACGCTATGTAGAGTAACATATCAGACATCAAGGGATAAAGAGACAAGCGAGGGGTGTCATTGAAGGTACAGGCTGAGACAACAATCGGACACGTCACTCAAGCTGTGACGATAGCAAATGGGTAAGAATGGGTCTACAAGGATGATCTTATTATAGAGTACCCGAAAGCCATCATAGCCTTAGACAATGGATGCAGAAAAGGGAGCAGGAAAAGAGCAGATCATGAGGTGATTCAGCTTATAACTGAATACGCAGATGCAAGATACCGCCATATACACTGACGGATCATTGCTTTGCGGTGGGACATCAGGCTGATAATTGTTTGCTAGAGTGATAGTACAGGTCGCTGCTGAGTGCAGTAGGACATGCATAGTAATAACTTCCAGTATGAGAATGGGGACAGAAGCAGTAACCTCTGCACTGAAATGGATATCTGAGACTTCTAAAACAAAGGCAGTCATTGTGACAGACGCACAATACATACTTCACAATGTACAGAAGGGATGCCTTAGGTACTAGTGCATATGAGGTATTTGGGTCTCAAACATCCAGGGGTAGAAATCGATCTGTTGACCTGCTTATGCTGGGGTTAGTGTACTGAAAGTGCTAACACCATGGCTGCACATGGTTCCATCATAGGCATATTAGTGGTGGAGAGAAGTGACGTATAGAAATCATTCAATGGTCACCTGTTGGATGTAGACACCGCAATATATGAAGTAATAATCCCAGTATCGGCAGTAAACAAGGTTCGATCGGGGTATGGCACAAGAGAGAACGGGGGCAGGTGAATGTACAGCCAGCGAGCTATATGGACCCTTGTCATCCATACCTTATGCCATTTGATGATAGGGACTGATCACAAATGGGTATACCAAGACTGCAGTGACGTTGATTCTTAGAAACATAAACATAACCATACAACTATCGGGCTATGATATATGTATCAAACACTGTACGAATAACGTCATCAAGCAAAGTATCCTTACTATATCAATCAGTGAAACAAGTGTGTTACGTGTTTAACACGATGTCGCCTTTACCAAAATGGATCATCAAGGTCCCATCTCATTGTCCATTGAGAATGATCTTCTTATTAATGTATGTACAACAATCGTAATCATCTAACACTGAAGCAATCTTACTAACTAAACATATTGTTATTATTATTCTTAACTTGTAGAGTATGTGATTGTTTGAACTCTCCTGAAGTATGGACTTTATGTGCTGAGGTTTTGTAGTGAACCAATCCTCGTCTAAAGACTTTTGTGGTATCTCAACTGTGTTGTTTAATCTGGTTCTCTGTTAGTTTCACTCGGGCAGTTAGTTATTCCAGGTCCGTTTTCTCAGTGAACAGCAAAGGCTTTGTGACAGTTACAATTTAGTTCTTGTTTCACAGAAAATAGCAACGGGCCCTTGAGTCTGTTGTGCCTTAAGTATCGTCGTTCGCGGAGCGCCATCTGTTCTCCAACAGTGACATCTTATGTCGTGTCGCTCATGGAGAGCAATTGTTCTGTGGCTGAGGTATTGTTGGTCTTATCACTCAGCCGGTCGGATGTACACCAAATTACACATCCACATGTTTACATTGGAAGACAAGTGCTGATTTGGGTTGGCACAGTCATAGCCACTCAGGCAAGAACTGCTCTGCTCTCTCACTGAGTCTTCTTCTCTGTGTGTCTTTTATGTGTGTTCATCTCAAATACATTGATTCCCTAAATATACGTGTCCTTCTACATGTGAGTCAACGGTGTATGTGGCTCTACCGTGCTAAGTACACTTTCTAAGTCCTGCGGACACCGTTAAACACAGATACACTTTGTTAGAACTTTCAACCTGAATCTGGTGTCGTCAGATTTCCAGTTAACTGAGCAAAACGTGACACTTTCATTGTTCTGGATAATCCTGTAAATTGATATCTCCCAAGATTCCAAAGAATGGGCCACTGTTTTTAGCTGTAGTGTACTAGCAAGGTTCTCACGGCATGTGATAGAGTACTCTCGAGTAGTGTTTACAGCGATCCACTCAAAATCGGAACACTTGCGAATATGGTATACCTGCCTCATAACACTGCCTTCAGTCATTTTTGGTACGGCTGCAACATTGCACCAGGTTATTTCCCCTTGAACGTGTATGCAAAAATGTGCATTTGATGGTTATTATTGCAGCATTTGTTTACATAATGTATTTCCTAGCCACAAGTTCAACTTTATGTTTACGTCATTTAATACGATGCGTGTAGTGTTTAGTGCTCCTTCATACTTCACGTCACAAACTATGTGAGAATAGTCAGGTAAACAATCAACAAAAGTACATGTTTTATTTTACAGAATGTGAGCTAGGATATTTCGGAGAAAACTGTTCATATCAGTGCCCGCGTCACTGTGCTGGTCAGATATGTAACAGGTATTCCGGAAATTGTACCTCGTGTAATGGAACCCGTTTTGGGGCACACTGTGAAGGTATTGTAATGTCTCAGCGGCAGCAGGATACATGCAATACCGATACGTGTATATGTATCAACCACCTTTATCACAATCACCTTATATAAAATCACCATTTTAATACATGCGCCGTATTGCTAAAAGTAGTTTCTTTTTTCATTCTTTCTTGTGGATGAACGTATCGTGTTTTTACAAAACATATATGAATCACAACCAATGTTTCCATAACAATGGTTATGAGTTACACTCCCAAATACCTGTTATTATCACGGTGCATTGTGACGTTATACAAACAGCAACTATGTACATCTTTCTGGAATGCAAACTCGCTCAAGATGGACACACATCTGAAACAAGGTTCATTGGCATTGCTCTTGCCCAAGAGGCCTTTAACTAACTAACGAACATCTAGAAACCAAATCACTGATCGAACACAACAAGCTCATTTTATATAATCGCAACGTATTACCAATAATCACCTATGGATGTGAATGTTGACACATTAGAAAGGCATTATGAAAAGAAGATATATGCATTTGAGAAAAAGTGAATTAGACAATTTGTTGACATTGGCTGGGATGGATTAATCATCAACAAATCATTAAGATAATATACAAAACAACAACATATGTTATACCTCATAAAAATAAACTGGTGGTCATATATAGGACATGATCTTAGAAAAGATAGCAACATACTCCCTCAACATGCATTTAATTTGCCACCATCTAGCAGGAGGAAACGAGGAAGAAAGAATGACACTCTCTGCAGACAATCCTCAAGTAAGGTTTCACTTGGGGCTTGAAAACATACTTGAACTGAAACAAATGGCGTCACATAAATTAAACTGGAGAGCACCGATTTAAAACGTATGTGTCGTGTATGGCACTTAGAGAGCGTTGACTAAATGACATCGACATGCATACTGACATGAACAATTACAGTTAGTAATGTAGAATAGAGAAAAAAAAACATGTATCGGCGGGATTTCTGTCTGAGAAAAAGTATATCCCCCCAAAAAAACAACAAATAATGATTCATCAAAGAAAATTGCACTATATTATTATATCCTTTATTATCATTCACTGTCTGATAGAACTATATCATCGTCACCAAAATATAATTGTAGTATTTGAAAGATACAACAACGTGTATGGAAATGGACTGCTGAGCTGATACATAATATTTACAAAATGGGTACTTACACCTGATTAGAAAACTAGAGCAGTGACGAACTTTGACTTTATCTCTAAACTTGAAAAAGGAATTTCAATGAGTAACGAATTATGACTATCTCTCTTCTACTGGATAAGGCACATCGAGAAGTGTCGGACTTTTGACCATCTCTCTGTAAATAATACATTTCATCACCGTGAGGCAGACTTTGAACATCTCTTTACACCTGAATACGTGATAAATGATTTTCCTCTTATGCGTTCGTTCTTAACGTCCCGGTACCAAGCCCTAAACAGAACTTTGCAAGTAGCACAGTGTAGTCCTCATTACTGAATGTGTTGTTGTCGCTAGTTTTCAGCTTTACTGCTATATGTATGTCAATGGCTATTATTGTGATTTATGTAACGGAGGTAATGTATTCTCTTAAAATGTGACATCATCGGTTTATGAACATTATAATGTTATTTTCGAATAAAACGAATATACTACTAAATTCGATTATCCATCCTTTCCATTCAACGGGTTAGTATGCTAGCATCCTACCGTTCTACACAGTGCTGCAGACGACAAACATGGAAACACATCATACAGGAAGACACAGATCAGAAGAACCGATGAACGTATGGATAATTCGGCAGACGACAGACGTCTGGTACATGCAATGTTTAGATCTCCTACGCGTTGGTCTTGCCCAATATTTCTCCACTAAAACAATTTCAAGACTTCAGAAGGAAAGACGGAGACTCACTGAACTTCCACTGCCCAAGATATAGATATGTGTTGTTATCTAGAACATAAGATGACAATTATTGTTTTTGTGGTTGATATTCTGTTCCTGCGACTCACAACGAAAAGCTGTTCTTCATTTGACATTAACAATTAACATATGACATTCACAATCAACATATGATATTCGAAGCAAACTGATGACAAAAATACAGCATTGCGAATATATTACTTATGACCTCAATGCGGATTCAGTTGTGTATACATAAAAGTCTGGTATTCTACAATACAAGTAAAACGTCAACATATACTGTCATGATCGTTTTCAGGGACAAGGGCACTGTGGTTTTTTTTAAATTTTCAAGGCATTGCTTGTGCTTTCATTTGTGTCTCCACGTTATAGTGCGAAATGTTTATCATTACATAACTTGATAGTTTCGTAGGCCCATTGCAATAGTTCTTGTCAGATAGCTTAATGTCTCTAGATGTTCCAGAACTACAGAATGGATGACGTGAAACGTGTACCTAATATGAACGATCCCAAAACAATTTAACGCATACGCAACATTGATGTCCTCTGGACATTTTTATTTTTTTTTAACTGACCCAGCTTATTTTTCTGCGATCATGTGTTTTCCTCCTTGAAGAATATATTACAAGTGATGACTATGAACACAAAATATCAACGTAAATCTAATTGTGCAATTAAGAAGTCTCGTTGATTTTACTAACGTTTAAATATCTAACAGTGTTTAATAGGATAATCATCTTAATACAGAGTGTCCTATGGGCAAGTTTGGAGCAGAATGTCACGGGAACTGCTCTGAAAATTGTGCCACCGTTTGCAATAACGAAGATGGGAGTTGTACGTGTAAAGCGCCTTATACTGGAACCAGGTGCAATGGTAAATACATATCACCTATTGTTGATACACACATATTTATATTCTATATAAATCACATTGTATCTATCTATCCATCGATCTATCGCTCTCTTTATATGTCTAACTTTCTATGTATGTATATGTCTGCATATTTATCATTCTAAATATGTATAATAATACAGATTTCCCTATTGCGTGTGGGTGCGCACGTGGCTGAACAGGCCTGTGTGGGCACGAACACATATGCTACATATCGGGCACACGAGGTATGTAGAAGGTGATGGTGTTGCCGGTGTTTGGGATTTCCGGGTCTCCCGTCCGCTCTGGGATTTACCAACACGGCCGTCTTCGCTGGTAGCTACATCCGAATTGACTGCGCTTTTCCAGTCAGATCTGTTTTGTGCAAGACATTCCCATGTGTCGATATATATCTGGCAAATGTCCATTGAGTCCATCAGGCCGTTTGTAAAACGTTTCTTTGGGCGCCCTCTCTCGCGCCATCCTTCTCTCAGCTCGCCGTAGAAAAGCTTCGTTGGGAGCGGCTCGTCTGACATACGGACAAGATGTCCGACCCATCCTAGTCGTGCTTTTTCTAGCAGTGCATGGATGCTGGGCATATTAGCCCTCCAGATAATATCGATATCAGTGACACGATCTTGTCATCGGATGAAGAATATTCGCCTCAGGCAACTTGTGTGGAAGTGGTTTAACCTCCTTGCATGTCCAGAGTGTCCAGTCTAGCTTTCGCAAGCGTATAGTAGGGTTGGGATAATGGTTGTACGGTAGACTTTGAGTTTGGTCTTGACGCTGATTGCACGAATTGTCCAGACCGTGTAGCGCATTATACAAAAGGATGTGATGTCCTTTGCTATTCTGCTAGCCAGCTCATCGTCTTGGCTGACAGATCTCGACAGAGTGCTGTCCAGATATGTGAATTTGTCTACGGCATTCAACGTCTGCCCGCTGACGGCAGTCTCTGGTATTGTGTATTGCATGCCTGGTGCTGGTTGGTACATGACCTCTGTTTTTTTGACATTTATGGTAAGGCCAAAAATGTTGCATGCGGCATAGAACCGGTCCATTACAACCTGCATATTCAGTTCTGAGTTGCTCTTTAGAGCGCAGTCGTCAGCAAATTAAAGTTTCCTGATTATGTCGCTAGCCACTTTGGTTTTGGCCTTCATTCTTCTGGGATGGAGTAACTTTCCATCTGTGCGGTACTTTATAGGGATTCCAAGCTCCAGTGATCTGAATGCGTCTGTCATCGTGGCCGCAAACATCACGCTGAACAAAGTCGAGGCAAGTACACATCCTTGGTTTACTCCGTTTGATACTAGAAACGTTTTAGAGATTGTAGCGATGTCCAGTACACGAGCACACATGCCTTCGGGTAACTGTTTCACCATGGTTATGAAATTGTTGAGGCAGCCAAACTTAGACACTATCATCCTCAGCCCTCTGTTTACTGTATCAAATGCCTTTGTCAAATCAATAAATGTGGTGTACCAGGCCTAATTTTGTTCCCGACACTTCTCTTGTACTTGGCGAGCGGCTAAAATTGTGTCCACTGTTTCTCTTCCAGGTCTGAATCCACATTGGATTTCTGGGAGGTGGTGGCTTTGTTCAAGGTATTTGTTGAGCCTATTTAGCAGCAAGCGCGCTAGGATCTTGCCTGCTACGGAGAGTAGGAATAATCAACGATGATTGTCGCATTCCTGACGGTTGCCTTTTCTGTTGTACAGGTGAACGATTGAGGCGTTCTTTAGCTCCTGCGGAATTTTTCCTTAAGCCCACCGGTGGCAGAAGAGTTCAATGATCCTTCTGGTGAGGGATGTGTCATATGTCTTTTATACCTCTAGTGGTATTGCATCAGCTCCTGGAGCTTTTTCTATAGATAATGAACTGATTGCTCTGTCGACTTCCACCTCATTGATGGCTTCATCCAACGACAGATTCAAATACACCGACGGCATTCGCAGGATGGTCTTTTCATTTATGGACGATGGGTGGTTTAGTAATTTGTAGAAGTGGTATTCCCAGCTGTCTAGAATCTGAACGTTATTTGTTAGCACTGCCCCATCCGCACTGCGAAATTGGAGTATTACTAGAAAGCTGCGCGCCGTAGAAAGATTTCAGTACCTAGTAAAACATTTGATGTCATGACGCTCGCCGAACATCTCAATTGCGTCAGCTCTTTTGCTGAGCCAGGAGTCTTGCATCTCTCTAAGCCCGGCCTTGACAGCTTTGTGAGCAGTATTGAAGGTCGCTTTTGCTGCCCGATATGGTGTATCTCTCTGGAATTCCATGTGCTCTTCATGTTTTGCATCGAGAAACCCTGTATTTCCAGATCGTTCTCATTAAACCATTCCTTATGATTGCGCGTTAGTGCGCCAATGTATTTAACAGCTGTATCGTAGAGTGTGTTTCTCAATGATGCCCAGTTCTCTTCGATGTCGTTCTTTTCAATACAAAGCTCAGATAGTCTGCCCTCAATCTCTTCCTGGAATCCTCCTCTCGTGGGTTCGTATTTCAGCTGAGAGACATTTAGCCTTCTCGGTAGTTTCTTTCCCTGGGGACGCATTTTGGGCTGAATCTTGAAGTTTAGCTTGGCAATGACAAGTCGATGGTCGGTCCAACATTCTGAACCATACATGCTCTTCGTTACCATAGCATCCGCTCGATCCCTATTTCTGATAATAATGTAATCATTGAGGTGCCAGTTGCGCAACCTGGGGTGCATCCGTGTGTTACTTTTTCTGACCGGAAGTCGGAAAGATGTCTTTGTAATGAGTAATTCATTTGCGGCACATGTCCTCAGAAGGATCAGTCCGTTACTATTGCATTTTAAAATACCATGTCTGTCAATGACCCCCTCCCAGGCTGTATGGTATGTGCCAACCCTAGCGTTAAAATCACCGAGGATGACCAATTTGTCAGATTTGGGGACTGCAGCGATGAGCGCCTCAAGGTCCTCATAAAAACTGTCTTTTGTTTCGTGATCATTCTTCATCGTGGGTGCGTATGCACTGATAAGTGGTGCATGGCGCCCTTATATTAGGGGAGACGCAGTGCAATCAGGAGGTCATTAATTCCTCTGTGCATGAATGTGAGCTTGTCGACAATGTTGGCCTTGATGGCAAATCAAACTCTAGCTTCACGGCTTTCTTCTTTGCTGCGGCCGCTCCAGAAGAAAGTATAACCAGCGACTTGTTCTGTGATCTGCCCTTCCCCTGCCAGTCGTGCCTCGCTCAGGGCAGCTATGCAGATGTTGTATCTAGCCAGTTCTCTGGCGATCAGGGCTGTCCGTCGTTCGGGACTAATTGCTATGGCGTTGTCCAGTAGCGTGCGGACATTCCATGTTGCAAACGTGATGGGTAGTTTTCGTGATCCTTTTCTGCCTGTTCCGTCGTTGCAGTTTGGGGGCCCTGGCAGTTGCGAGTTTGCTAGTCACGGTGTGATATGTAGGGTTATGTCGTGAGTTGCGCAATGTGTTTATAGTGAGGGTGATGTGCGCAGGATCTTCCTCACTCTCTCGTTCGGACTCAACATGGTCTAGATGCAAGGCATGTAGACGTAATGTGTTCAGTTTCGATTGGACAAGGCGTGGCTGAAACTTGAACCGGTCAAAAGCTAGTGTCGCTCCGTGCTGTATAGTGACCCAGATAACGAAGCATGAACGGTACTTCAGAAAGGAGCTCATCAAGCTTCTATCAGCACACTACATCCCTGCAAACTTGGATCTACATTTGTTGCGTGTACTGAAAATACACTTAACCGAGGAGGCATCAGAACTCAGAAGTAAACAATCAAGGCAAAAGATCAGAGGAAAAATAGGTGGAAGAAGAATACATAAACAACTGCACTCAGAAACAGATACCTCTCTCTCTCTCTCTCTCTCTCTCTCTCTCTCTCTCTCTCTCTTTCTATATATATGTGTATATATATATATATATATATATATATAATATATATATATATATATATATATATATATATATATATATATATATATATATATACATATATATATATATAAATATATGTATATATTTATATTAATTTGCCGATACGATTGTTAGAGCCTGCTGCATCCGATTACTTGCTTTGGTGAGATTCTTTTCAGAGGTCCACATAGCCAGATCGTCTGCAAACATGGAGCTGTGGACTCATCTTGTTATATTCTCTACGATGTTTTCTATATACGCCTGAAGAGTGTGGGTGACAGTACTCCCCGTTGGGGTGCTACCAGCTTAATTGTCACTGTTTTGCTCATCTGCCCTTGTAATTGAACTCTGGCTGTTCTGTTTTTGAGGTAGTGGCTGATCCATATGTACATTTTCTTACAAACTTCACTTCTTTGTAGCTTGATTTTAAGTCTCTCTTTCCAGACTTTGTAAAATGCCTTTTCTAAATCCACCCAAATCGCTACTGTGTGTTTTTTTCTCCTGGTAAGCATTCTCTATTTCTTGTGCTATGAGAGTAATCTGATCCTCTGTGGATCTGTGCTGTCTAAAGCCTGCTTCCTGTGGAATTAGTATGTGTTTTTTCTTCCAGATGCCACATCAGTTTGGTGTTTATCATACGCTCCATCTGTTTTCCTACACAGCTCAGTAGACTGATACGCCTGTATTCATTTGGATCCGTTCTATCTTTTTCTTTCTTTGGTACTGGTATAAGTAAATCGTATTTCCATGCCTGCGGTACAATTCCCATTTACCAGCTTTGGTTCAGTACTGATAGTAACTTTCTCTTTGCTGTTGTGCCTAACTCCATCATCATTTCGTTTGTTACGCCATCTTTTTCCGGGCGATTTCGTTTTCTTTAAAGTTTTTATGGCCTCTTCCATTTCGTTCATTGTTAATTTTGCAATCATATGCTCTTATGGTGCCATATTGATGTTGTCGTGCCCCTTTTGTTCATCATCAATGAATGTATGCCTATCTGCAGGGACATATGTGTAGTTCGCTCTGGCGTAGTGTTTAACAAAGGCGTTTGCGGCTTTTTTTCCAGTAGCAAGTTTTTGCCCTGCTTGATGGTAATTTGTTTGTTCGATGGAGTTTCGTCATTCATGGCTCTGAATAGCTTCCATAGTTTGTTCCCTTCTTTGTCTAAGTTGAGGCTTTCTGTTTTGTTTTTCCAGCTTTCTCTTGCTGTTTGGTTTAAAGTGTATTTGTATTTCGCCGTGGCGGCTTTGAGGGCGATGTTTGCCTCCACATATTGTTCTCGATCTGCCATGTTCCTAGCATTTTTGACTGCGTCTTCTGCTTTCTACAATTCATCATTCCAATAGGGCCTATAATTTTGCATTGCCCCTCTTTGGATGGTTTCAGTGGCAGCTTGCATTATTGCTTTGCTTAGGCTTTCCACCACGGGCTTCATTTTGTTGTTCCGTGTGTTGATGGTTTAACACATCCAATCTGTCAGGATTGCAAATCTGTCCCAGTCGGCTTGGTTGTAATTCCAACGTGGGAGCGGTTTTGTTTCCTGTGGGCCAACTTCCATATCGATGTCTAGCCTAATTGGCCTGTGGTCGCTATCTGCCAATTGGTTTAGCACATGGCGGTCAATTTTATTGTGGATGTCCACTGTGGAGAAGGCCAAATCTTTAGTAGAGGTGGTATGCCATTTTCTAGAATAAAAGCTAGAGCTATCCTTCGTCCTATTAATTAGATAGAGATGTGTTTCTATCTCCCAATCTTCCACTTCGTCACCTGTGCTGTTTGTGTCTGAATATCCCCATCTCTCTGAGTAGCTGCTGAAGTCTCCAACTACTATGCAGTTGGAGTCTTTGACTTCAGCGAGACTTTGAGCGATATGTCTTTATTTGGTGGTCCGTACAGATTTAAGATGCGGATCTTCGTCTCTTGAGCCATTATGTCAACCCATACAAGTTCTTCTTGTCCGGTTTTATGGACATATACCGCGCTACTCGGTACGCAGTTACGGGTCAGTATCAGAGCCCCTCCTTTGTGACCTTCTCTATCCAGGCGGAAGGCCTGGTATCCTCTGATTTAGAATTTATGGTTGCTGTTGAGGTACGTTTCTTGGATACATGCCACGCCAATCTTACCTTCATGGAAGTGATATGTTAGGGAAAGCTTTTTGTTAATGACTCTCTCCGCATTCCACTGTAGTATTGTGAGGGTCTTGAGTTTTTGGTCAATAGAAATTGCCCCATAGCCATGTGCCTTGACTCCACAACACATGGGTGGGTGACCACCAGTAGTCAAGGGTGAGCCCCTTTGAGGTGTGAGGCCCGGCACTCTCGCTGCCTAGCGGGATTCCGCAGGATGAGTGCCAAACGTTTTTCTAATAAGTTGTACTGTCATCATACTGCGATTTACGTTGCACTGTTTCGTTAATCATGTGGCCCAGTGCATCGGATTTCATAAGGTGTTTCTGTAGGGATGCCCTCCTTAGCCTTTGGCTGTCCCCAGCCTATCTGCAAGACAGCAGTTGTTGGTGATCAGAGTTGTTGCTATTATGGGCGTTGTCTTGCAGGACTAGCGAGTGTTGACTACTCGTGTCTATAGCGTGCGATGAGGTACATGAGTGAGTGACGAACTAAGTTATATGTTGGTGGTTTTGCTTCCCATCGCCGTATAGGGTGAATATCGAGCAGCTATCCGTCCGCTTTGATCGGCGGACTGCAGAAACCTCTATCTGCGGCTCGATCGGGTAGGGCTTAGGCGCGAGCCCCAGGTCCCTACCATATCGAAGACTACCATTTCAGTGGTGCTGAGATTTTCGGCGGGATTCCGGCTTACAGGCGTTCTGCCGTAATCCCTCACATGGTAGCCTCGCGTCATTGGCTTATCAGCCTGGTACGTGAACCAAAATGTCTGCGGCTCCTCTCGAACTGAGCAGGATTACCGTAGCAAAGATCTGTCATCAGTAGGGTACAACTGATCTGTATGCCAAGGGTCTATTATCAGCACCCGTTCACTATTAGACCGGACGAATTTGAAAGCTTTTTGTTTGTCAATTACCAGGTATCTGAAACCTGAGGTTTATTCTGGGTTAAACACGATTTCCCTAGCGTTATTTCATTATAAGGTTGAAGAGCTGCGCTGTCTTCCGTGGGTCTAATACCACCACACGTTCACTATTAGACCCAGCGAAAGTGCTCTCGATTTGTCAGTCGCTCTACAGTTGACGATTTGAGTCAAATTAAGCTGCCGACTCCACTCCTGGTGGTTCGCTTCCTTCAATTCCTTTAACAAACACTGGATGCGAGACAGTGAAGCTACCGAGAAGATATCCCCATATTTTCGAGTGACTTATACCAGCACCCGTTCCATATTAGACCCAACGAAAGTGCTCTCGGCCTGTCAATCATTTTAGTGTAAGGCCGTGTCGAGTCAAATTAAGCTGCAGACTCC
This sequence comes from Ariolimax columbianus, assembly GCA_036924085.1. Lineage (NCBI taxonomy): Eukaryota > Metazoa > Mollusca > Gastropoda > Stylommatophora > Arionidae > Ariolimax > Ariolimax columbianus. The sequence goes on from JAVGWX010000004.1 coordinate 6,999,575, forward strand.
ACTCCTGGTGGTGCGCTTCCTTCAATTCCTTTAACAAACACTGGATGCGAGACAGCGAAGCTACCGAGAAGATATCCCCATATTTTCGAGTGACTTATACCAGCACCCGTTCCATATTAGACCCAACGAAAGTGCTCTCGGCCTGTCAATCATTTTAGTGTAAGGCCGTGTCGAGTCAAATTAAGCCGCAAGCTCCACTAATGGTGGTTCCCTTTCGTCAATTCCTTTACGTTTCATCTTTGCAACAATACTTTCCCCGGAACCCAAACACTTTGGTTTCCCTGAAGCTGCCCGCAGAGTCATCGAAGCAACATCTGCGGATCGCTAGTCGGCATCGTTTATGGTCAGAACTACGACGGTATCTGATCTTCTTCGCGACTCTGTCTTTTGTTCTTGATTAATAAAAACATTCTTGACAAATGCTTTCGGAGTAGCTCGTCTTTCGGCGATCCAAGAATTTCATCTCTAACGCGGTAATACAAATGCCCCCGTTTGTCCCTGTTAATCATTACCTCCAGTTCCGAAAACCAATAAAATAGAACCGAGGATCTATTCCATTATTCCATAAACCAATATTAAGGCAGCCGAAGTCTGCTTTGAACAGTAATGTTTTTCAAAGTAAACACGCTGGCCACCATGACGCACAGCGAAGAGTACCCGTGGGAGAGAGCCTACAGACGGTAGGGCAGGAGACAACGGGCAGTGAACGGGCGCGAGCAGGACCGCCCGCCTGCGCCTGAGATCCAACTACGAGCTTTTTAACTGCAAGAACTTTAATATACGCTATTGGAGCTGGAATTACCACGGCTGCTGGCACCAGACTTGCCCTCCAATAGATCCTCCTTGAAGGAGTTAAAGTGTACTCATTCCAACTACGTGGCCTCGAAAGAGTACCGTATTGTTATTTTTCGACACTACCTCCCCGTGCCGGGAGTGGGTAAGTTGCGCGCCTGCTGCCTTCCTTGGATGTTGTAGCCGTTTCTCATGCTCCCTCTCCGGAATCGAACCCTGATTCCCCGTTACAAACATGGTAGGCATATCTTCTTACTATCAATACACATATATAAAATGCAGCTATTATATTTGCCATATTATTTAATGTAGGGTTTGGGCCATACTCAATTAATCATGGCAAAGAAAACGTTCATTTATCGGATTTGCGTGCCTAAGAAAGCTACAGTATGTTTTCGCAGCATTCGAAACACATGAAACATCTTTCACTTTCGTTGTCGACGCAAAATAATGCAAATAATGTGGCACGTCAACAAAAAAAACCAAGACGATGGTATTGCATCGAACCAAGTTGCATGTTATTTGTACACTATGTAGTAGAATACTAATGTTTTTGCGACATATACGAATAATATAGAATAATTCAATACACCATATATGTTCTTCGGTGAACGTTGTGTGGGGAATAGACCTGTAGGTAGCGGCAATCTTAAGATAAAAAGATTTATATAAGACATCGATGAATAACTTTTCCTTAGACGTTTAAGGGTGGGCGGAAATCACTGGGGAAATGATAATTTTAAAAGTCGCCATATATAGAGGTGTCGAGACTTTCTAGAAAACGCAAAAATCTCTTTTTAAAGCAAGCGATAAAAGCGCAATAGCAACTGGAACCATATTTCCAAAACCCCACTTGATGTGGTTGTTGTTTGCGAATGCCCACAATGAGTAGGTTTCTCCATTGTGGACCCGAAAAATGACGTTAGGTAACGGGTTTCAGTTACTTACCTCATTTCCGGAGTGTCAAGATGAAGGTCGACACGGCTTATCCATACGGTTTGACTATGCTCTGTTTCAACCGAGTGTCGCTCATTAATTCGAGCACCTTGTCGATCCCTCACTATTTTAGCTATGCTGCCATGAAAACGCCCTGTTTGTGCAGGAAGGGCTTCCAGGAAGCCGTGGTGAGGGTCTTGGAAAGTATATTTCCTCTGGACCAGACCCTGTTCAGTACGGTGTGCCTGAATATACATTAGTGCTAATTTGGATTGACACAGTTTTAACTACTCAGGCAAGCAATGCTCTGATCTCTCGCTGAGTCTTCTTATCTGAGTGTCTTTGCTGTCTGTTCATCTAAAATATATTGATTCCTAAAAAAAACGTATCTCTCTACATGTGAGTCAACGTTGTAAGCGGGTCTATCCTGTTGATGTACACATTCTACGACCTGCGGACACCGTTAAAAACATATACACTTTGTTCGAACTTTCAACCTGATTCTGGGGTAGTATGATTTTGGGTTTACTTAGGAAACCGGAAACGGTTAATTATGCTGCGTAATCTTGTAAATCGATAGCACCCAAGATTCCAAAGAATGGGCTACTGGTCTTAGCTGTAGGGTACTAGCAAAGCTCTAAAGGTATGTGTTAGAGTACTCTCGAGTGGTGTTGATAGCGATCCGCTGACTGTGGCAATTGGGATAATTGCTACTATGGCATACCTGCCTTATGACATACTTCATTTTTGGTATTACCGCAACATTGAACCATGTCTCATTCCTTTGAACTTGTTTGCAATACTGTGCACTTGATGGTATATTTTGAAGCATGAGTTTACATAATGTGTTTGCTAGCACAAGTACAATTGTATTTATAAATCATTTACAAGATGCGTATAGTGTTTAGTGGTCCTTCTTACGTCACTTCAAATACTATGTGAGAAAAGTTAGGAAAACAATCAACAAAAGTACATACTTTATTTTACAGAATGTGAGCGAGGATATTTCGGAGAAAACTGTTCAAATCTGTGCCCGAGTCATTGTGATGATTATGCATGTGGAATGTATTCCGGAAATTGTACCTCGTGTTACGGAACCCGTTTTGGGGGACACTGTGAAGGTATTGTAATGTCTCAGCGGCCGCAGGATACATGCATTACCGATACGTGTATCTGTATCAACCACCACAATGACAATTACCTTTTGTAAAATCAACATTTTTTTAAAATACGTGCGCTGAATTGCTAAAGGTGATTGAGAAGCATGTGTTTAATTACATATGGTGATTTATTATTGTTCTTTCGTAAGTCATTCACGCACTGTTAGTTTCTTTGTTCATTCTTTATTGTGGATGAACGTAGTGTGTTTTTAAAGAACAGATATGATTCACAACCATTTTTAACATAACAAAGGTTCTAAGTTACACTCCCAAAAGCCCATAATTATCACGTTGCATTGGGACGTATATAAACAGCTGCCAGTTACATCTATCTGGGAAGATAACTGGCTCCAGATGGAAACACATTTAACACAACTTTCATTGCATTGCTCTTGCCCAAGGTGCTTTTAACTAACTAACGAACATCTAGAAACCAAATCACTGAGCGAGCACAACAAGCTCATGTTGTATAATCACAACCTATTCCCAAAAAATATCTTTGGATCTGAGTGCTGACACATTAGAAAGGCATTAGGACAAGAAGATAAGTGCATTTGAGAAAAAGTGTCTTAGACAACTGTTGGACATTTGCTGGGAGACATTTATCATCAACAAAACATTAAGAGAATCACCAATCAACAACATGTGTCATAACCCATTAACACAAAACTGTAGTCATATATCAGGCAAGATCTTAGAAGGGATAGCAATATACTCCCTCCACATGCATTTACGTGGCCCCCATATGGCAGGAAGAAACAAGAAAGACAGAAAGACACTCTTCGCAGAACAATCCTCAAGTAAGGTTGCATTATGGACCTGAAAACATACTTGAACTGAAACGAATGGCGTCACACAGACTAAACTGGAAATCATTGGTGTATAACGTATATGCCGTACATGATACTTGCATAACATTGATTAAATGACATTGACATGAATACTGACATGAACAATTGTTCTCTTAAGATAGGCAGTGGTGTAGAATAGAGCAAAAAAACATGTATCTATAAGATTGCTGATCAAGCAAAGGAATACACCCCCCCCAAAAAAAAATAAAAAAAAATAAAAATAAATTAAAAAATAAAAAATAATGACTCACGGATGCAGATTGCGCCATATTATTATTTCCCTTAGTATCATTCACCGTTAGGTAGAAATATATCATCGTGACAACAAATTATTACTGCATTGACAGGATACACATCTTGTATGGAGATGAACTTGTAAGCTGATACATAATGTATACAATATGGGTACTTACACCTAGTTATAAAACTAGAGCAGTGACGAACATTGACTATATCTCTACAACTGGATACGGCACATCAGTGAGGCATGAACTTTGACTATATCTCTACAGATGGATAAGTGAGTGACGAACTGTTACTATCTTTCTACAATTAGATGAGGTACATGCGTGAGTGCCGAACTTTGACTATCTCTCTACAGCTGGATAAGGCCCATCAGTGAGTGACGAACATTGACTTTCTCTCTACTACTGGATAAGGCTCATCAGTGAGTGACGCATTTTGACTATCTCTCTACAACTGGATGAGACAAAACAGTGAGTGACGAACATTGACTATCTCTCTACAACTGGATAAGGGACATCAAGAAGAGTCAGCATTTGACCATTTTCTACTACTGGATAAGGCACATCGAGAAGTGTAGGACTTTGACAATCACTCTGTAATTAAATATCGTTCTTCAGTACGTAGCAAACTTTGAACATCTCTTTATAACCGAATACGTGATATATCATTTTGCTCGTGTCCGTTCTTTCTTAATGCCCTGCTACCAATCCCTGAGTAGAGCTTTGCAAGTAGCAGAATGAAGTCCAAAGAACTGAATGTGTTGTGTCGCTTTTTGTAAGCTTGACTGCGTTATATGCACCTTTCGGTTCGTCTCATTCGCTCTTCGATTTCTTCTTATTAGACAGCATTCTCTGTTCCAGCCTGTTACCCAGGATAACCGCAAGTGCAGTCAGCGGACTGGGAAGTGCTATAGGTGTGTCGATGGTTACAATGGTAATTTCTGTCAAGGAGGTAACGAATTTCTTTAAAGGCGACTTCATCGTTTTTTATGAACACAAGAATGTTTTTTCGAAAAATGTATATACCGAAAAGTTCGATTATCCGATCTTTCCTTTCTTCTTCTTCACTGTTTCTTAAGCCTGTGACAAAGTGCATCCGATTTCAATAGGCATTTCCCGCCACCTGTGAGCTTGTCACAATAAGGCAGAAATGCACTGTCCACTAGCCTGCATCTCTTCTGCGTCCATTAGGATGAGTGATAGTAGACATAGGTGAAGAGCTAGACAGGAGTGAATTTAACCAGGGGACAATTCTGGTCATGGCACGGGTCGGGCTGAGGCGTGAGCCCCCGGTCCCAACCATATCGTTGCCTCCCGTCACAGTAGTGCTGAGATTCAAGGCGGGATTCCGGCTTAGAGGCGTTCGGTCGTAATCCTTCAGATGGTAGCGTCGCACTATTGGCTTATCAGCCAGGCATGTGGACTAAGTGTCTGGGATCTGCGATTCCTCTCGGATTGAGCATGATTACCGTAGCAACGCCCTGCCATTAGTAGGGTACAACTAACTTGTCTTTCGAGGGTCAAATACCAGCACCCGTTTCCTATTAGACCTAGCGAATCAAGAGATAGCTATTAGACAGTCAATGACCAAGTGTCTTCTTCTTCTTCTTCTTCGTACGCTGTTTACAGCGATATTTACGTTGCACTGATTTATATTGTTAGCCAGTGGCTCAGTGCATCCGATTTCAACAGGCGTTTCTGTAGGGTTGCCCTCATTAGCCTTTGGCTGTCCCCAGCCTAACTGCAAGGCAGTAGTTGTTTTTGGTCAGAGTTATCTCTCTTGGGAAGTTGTCTTGCAGGACTATCGAGTCTTCCCTACTCGTGTCTATAGCGTTTGGAAATGATATGATGGACTATGTACTAGTTTGTACTATCCCGGAAGAGAGGCAGTCCAGTGTGACTTTTTCCCAGAATTGTCACGTCCGGCCAGAAACGAAGCATATGCATATGAGTGAGGTATCTTTTTGCTCGCTCTATTTTCTCGGCTCATCTGCAGTGATGGTACGCCTAGCATTCCCCGCCACCCGGGAGCTTGCCACCATAGGACAAGAGGTGCAGTGTCCGCTGGACTGCATCTCTTCTGCGTCCATTGGAATGACTGATAGCAGACAGATGCAAATAGCGAGGAAGGAGTGCATTGTACCAGGTGCATTCCTGCGGCTCGATCGGGCCGGGACACAAGCCCCAGCCATGTCGTAGCCTCCCATCTCAGCTGTGCTGAGATTTTGGGCGGGATTCTGGCTTAGAGGCGTTCGGCCGTAATCCCTCAGATGGTAGCTTATCAGCGAAGCACGTGGACCAAATGTCAGCGACCTGTGATTCCTCTCGAAATAGTGCATTTGACCAGGTGACAAGCCTAGTCTTGCACGGAGATGTTGTCCACCTAGGGAGCGGACATGGTCAAGGGTTGAGTCTCAGCACTTCGCAGTGAGGTAGCTGATCTACTGCTTAGGGCACCCGACCGAGAACTAAGTCTTCTACAAATGATTTCATTCCTCATCGCTTTTATCAGCGGACGGCAGAGACCTCATTCTGCGGCTTGACCGGGCGGGGCGGGAGCGTGACCCTGAGGTCCCCACCATGTCGAATCATCCCTTTGCATTCGTGCTGGGCTGCTTTTAGGCGGGATTTTTGGCTTAGAAGCGTTCGGCCGTAATCCCTCACCTCGAACCGTTGGCTTATCCGCCGAGTACGTGAACCAAAATGTATGCGGCTCCTCTCGGGCTTAGCAGGATTACCGTAGCAGAGCATTGTCATTTGTAGGGTAAACCTGACCTGTCCAGAGGGTTTATTTCCAGCACCCGTTCAATATTAGCCAGACCGTATCAATAGAGGGCTTTTAGTTTGTCAATGGCCCAGTTTCTGGAGCCTGCGATTTCTGCAGGGTGAAGACCAAATTACCGCAGCAGGCGCTCTTTCATTTAGGGGTTTTGAGACTGACCTGTTTTCCGTGGGTCTAATACCAGCACATGTTCACTATTAGACCCCACGAAGGTGCTCTCTTATTATAGTCATTCTACACTATTGGCGTGTTTAGTCAATTTTAGCCTCAGGCTCCACTCCTGAAAGTGCTCTTCCGTCAATTCCTTTATCAAACACTGGATGCATACCAACCGAGACACAGAGGGCATAACCCCAGATTTCTGAGGGTCTAAATCCAGCACCAGTTTCATATTAGACCCCAGAAAAGTGGTCTCGGCATGTCAGTCATTTCAGTGTTGGCCGTGTTGAGTTAAATTAAGCCGCAGGCTCCACTCCTGGTGGTGCCCTTCCGTGAATTCCCTTAAGTTTCAGCTTTGCAAACATACGTCCCCCGGAACCCAAACACTTTGGTTTCCCGGAAGCTGCCCGCAGAGTCATCGAAGCAACTCCTGCGGATCACTAGTCGGCATCGTTTATGGTCAGAACTACGACGGTATCTGATCGTCTTCGCGCCTCTGACTTTCGTTCTTGATTAATGAAAACATTCTTGACAAATGCTTTCGCAGTAGTTCGTCTTGCGGCGATCCAAGAATTTCACCTCTAACGCCGCAATACGAATGCCCCCGTTTGTCCCTGTTAATCATTAACTCCAGTTCCGAAAACCAACAAAATAGAACCGAGGTCCTATTCCATTTTTCCATGCACCATTATTCAGGCAGCCGAGGCCTGCTTTGAACACTCTAATTTTTTCAAAGTAAAAGTGCCGGCCACCCAGGACGCTCAGCGAAGAGCACCCGTGGGAGAGAGCCGGCAGACGGTAGGGCAGGAGACAACGGGCAGTGAACCGGCGCGAGCCGGACCACTCGCCTGCGCCTGAGATCCAACTACGAGCTTTTTAACTGCAACAACTTTAATATACGCTATTGGAGCTGGAATTACCGCGGCTGCTGGCACCAGACTTGCCCTCCAATAGATCCTCGTTAAAGGGTTTAAAGTGTACTCATTCCAATTACGGGGCCTCGAAAGAGTCCCGTATTGTTATTTTTCGTCACTACCTCCCCGTGCTGGGAGTGGGTAAATTGCGCGCCTGCTGCCTTCCTTGGATGTGGTAGCTGTTTCTCATGCTCCCTCTCCGGAATCGAACCCTGATTCCCCGTTACCCGTTACAAACATGGTAGGCATGTCACGTACCATCGACATTTGATAGGGCAGACATTTAAAAGATGCGTCGCCGGCACATGAGGCCATGCGATCAGCACAAAGTTATCCAGAGTCACCAGTGGGGACGCCGCAACCCCGCGAGGGGAAACGACGATTGGTTTTGAACTAATAAAAGCGCTCTTTCCGCGAGGGTCGGAGCTTGGTAAGCACGTATTAGCTCTAGAATTGCCACAGTTATCCAAGTAGGATCGTGTCATCTAAGGAACCTCGACTGATTTAATGAGCCATTCGCGGTTTCACCGTGAGACAGTGTGAACTTAGACATACATGGCGTAATCTTTGAGACAAGCATATGACTACTGGCAGGATCAAAAAGATATCTGTCGGAGACGGACGAACCATACACACCGGTCGGCTAAGGATGGATGTGTAAACAGCCACTATAGGACGGCCGCATGGACCGACGGACCGTTATTCCGTCCCTCACTCCTTCAACCTAGGGACCACCTGGACGAGGCCTCCGTACACACACCAACCGATTGACCGATCGGGCTCTCTAGAGGAGGGATGAAAGTGCTCTGTGCAGAACGGATCCAAACGGCACCGGCGATGATTTTCACTCGGACTATATACGATTTTTGCCTGCCAGCCTGCCCTTCTCCGATCGGTTAGTAGGGCGAGGACACGGCCTTTAGGAACGATTCCTGCTTTCCATTTGCCGGTCTCAAGCTCATTGCGAGAGAAGGACGGCAAGCAATACGAACTGTTGCGATTGGCTATACGCTCTACCTATCGAAGAACAAAGCTTCTCGTTACGGACTACAGTAACGTACTTTTACCAGAGGTATGACTCCACCGAATTGGTCATGCTAGAGTGCGGGGATAGGCGGGCGAGCTTTGTAGGCAAGACTGCGCTCTCACTCCGCCTAGCGGGACTGAGATCGCTGCACGAACACTGGATGCGAGTCAATCGAGACACCGATAGACTAGCCCCAGATCGAACTTTCCATTCAACGTGTACGTATGTGAGTATTTTACCGTTCTACGCAGTGATTCAGACGACACACCTGGCAAATCATCAGAAATATGGAAGCAGATCACAAGAACCGATGCACTTATGGACACGTCGAAATAATTATAGTACATGCAAAGGGACACGTCAGCGGGATCGATCTCCAACGCGTTGGTTATGCCCCATATTTCTCCACATTAGCAATTACTAGACTTCAGAAGGAAACATGGAGATTCACTGAACTTCTATTTCCCAGGATATAAATATGTGTTTTTTTCTAGAACATAAGATGCCAATTCCTGTATTGTTTAGTTTATGTTCTGTTCTTGCGCCTCACACGGAAAGCTGTTCTTCTTATGATATGCACAATCAACACATGACATTCGACGCAAACTGATGACATAAATACAGCATTGCGAATATGTTACCCATGACCTCAATGCAGATTGAGTTGTTTGTACATAAAATTATGGTATTCTACAATACACGTCAAACGTCAACTTATCAAATCATATTCGTTTCCAGGGCCAGAATAATGTGGTTGTTTGAGTCCAAGTCATTGCTTTCGCTTTCATTTGTGTCTCCACGTTATAGTACGACACGTTTATCCTTGTATAACTTGATAGTTTCAAAGGTCATGACAATAGTGCTGGTCAGATAGCTAAATGTCTCTAGATGTTCCATAACTGAGGACGTAAAACTTGTATGTGAATGAACAATACCAAAACAATGTAAATCATACGTATTATTCATGTCCTCTGGTCATTTTTATTTTGTTTAACTGAAGTTAACAATTTTTCTGTAAACATGTGTTTTTTTCCTTGAAGAATATATTACAAGTGACGACTATGAACACATAATAAAAACGTAAAACTAATTGTGAAATTACGAAGTATCGTTTCTTTTACTATCATTGCTATATCTAGCAGTGTTAATATACTAATCGTCTTAATACAGAGTGTCCTATGGGCAAGTTTGGAGACGCCTGTGAAAAGAACTGCTATGAACATTGTGCCACCGTCTGCAATAACGAAAACGGGAATTGCATATGCGACACCCATTTTAACGGAACCATGTGCTCGGGTAAATAAATATCTCATATTGTCGATACACACACATGTATTTTAATTGTAAATTCCATTGTATCGATGTGTATATATATTTATCTATCTCTCTGTCTATCTATATATATATATATATGTGTAATTGAAATACAATTAAAACAAATGGGGAAGTAAGGATACCAACACGCCGTTTAGAAGCTGCGCAAGAAAAATTAGAAAATAAATAAGAAAATATATAATACGATACATACTATAAACGTGTAAGGATATAAAAAACCTATATCAACAAGGCAGAAAGAGAGAGAAATGCATTTAAAGCAAAAATAACTCTGATAATGGAGTTCCGTCCGGTTCCACGTGTCATAATTGGCAAAGATGATAACACATTAACATAAACCAAATACATACTGAACATATGGAGAGAGCACTGCATAACCATGCATGGATATAGCACACAGCGCTAAGTTGCAATCCTACCAAAGGAAGAGAAAGAACCTGAACCAACATTGGAAGACGTATGCTCTGCAATTAAAAGCCTGAAAAAGGGATCGTCCCCAAGATGCGATGCTATCCCAGAAGAATCAATACAAGCTTGAGTATATCACACGCTGTGTAAACAGATATGGCACAGTGCAGAGTGGCTAGAAGCATGGACAAAATCAATTTATATACATCTCCCCAAAAAAGCAACCTGAAGCTGTGCACGAACTACCGAACTATCGCGCTGATCACCCACGCTAGCAAGCTGCTCTTGCGAATCCTGGTAAGAAGGATAGAGAACAGGTTCGAATCTGAAATTCACGTAGTCCAGGCATATTTTAAGAAAGACAGATGTAACCGGGACCACATATTCAATTTAAGGAATATATATGAACAATGAAGAGAGTTTAATATAGACATGTACACATGTATCATTGATTACACTAAGGCCTCGACACGGTTAAACATCAAACTATGTGGAGAATCATGAAGGAAATTGTGTTTCCTTTGCATATAGTCCATCTTATTGAAACATTATACCAAGATCAAAACGCCGCTGTCCGAGTATCTGGGTAAACAATGGATTGATTTGCAGTAGAAACGGGAGTCCGACAGGGATGAATCCTCTCACCTTATCTGTACAACATATATGCGGAATGTATAATGAGAAATGTTCGAGAATATGTGAACATTGAAAGTTTCGACCCATTTACGATTGGCGGGTACGAGATTCCAGAGCTATGATACACAGATGGCACAGTGATACTATCAAGAAGTGCAGAAGGGCTAGAGCAGCTACTTTCAGCCCTTAATGGACATAGTAAAGATCAAAACCTGTTCATAAACATAAATAAAACAAAGATAATGACCACCAACGAAACACAATGTCAACATAAATGTACAGTGGGTGGTGAGGTTTTAGATCAGGTCACACATTTTGAATATCTGAGCTGCATAATTGAAAAGAAAATTGAGACTTCTCGATAGAAATAAGAAGACTAGCTATGGCAATGCAGAGACTGAACAGCCTGAAGAAATAATGGCACGGCACCAACATATTAATATAAGTAAAAGTCTTGAGAGCCTGTGTTTTTCCTATGGCAGCTTATTGCTGTGAATCATGGACGATTAACAAAACTTCTAGAAAAAAGAATTGAATCCGTCAAGTCAAAATGTTACAGAAAGATTCTGATAATACCATAGAAAGAGAAAGAAAACAAATGTAGACATGCGGCAAGAGTTGAGCATAGAGGAGAACTGGTTTATCAATTCCATTTTGGCTAGAAAATGCAAGAACTTTTGTCACATCAAGATACACAATGGTCTTCAAAAAACGGTTAGGGAAGGCATGGTGCCAGGCAAAAGAGGAAGGGGTAGACCAAGACGGCAATGACACACAGATATCCAGGAATGCCTGAGTGTGATTGTTGCGGAGACTGGTGTTTTGGCAAGGGAATGAGTTTATTTCAGACAAACTGTGATGGGAGCGACGTTCTACAAAAGACATGCTACATGTATGTATTTCCATATATATATATATATATATATATATATATATATATATAAATGTGCACATACAGTTGCACTCACATGCATTAAGCCGGTCCTGCAGTATGTAATTAACAATAGCGCCCAAGTGGTGTGATCTGCTCTCTGACTATACGTGTTAGGAAGACTGTAGTTCTAAGTCAAGCAATAACTATCCCAAGAAGTAAAACTTGCAATATATATATATATATATATATATATATATATATATATATATATATATATATATATATATATATATATATATATATATATATATACATATTTATATATATACATATATATATATTCCTGTGTTTTGTGTGTGTGTGTGTGTGTACGTGTGCGTGTGTGTATGTGTGTGTGTGGGTGAGTGTGTGTGCATCTCTGTGTGTGTGTGTGTTTGTGCTTGTGTGTGCTGCAATGTCTATCTACCGTCTATTTTTTTTGCTATCTATCTAGACCTGCGTGTCTAGCTGACTGGTTGTCGGTGTGTGTATTTCCATTTATGCATGATTGCCTGCTTGTATGTTTGACTTCTTGCTAGACAATCTTCGTGCTTTAATGTGAATGCTTATCGAAAAATATGCTAGATGCGTTCAAGTCAAACCGCGACTGAGCAAAAAGGTGACACTCGAGCAGGAAGTACCCCAAGGGGGAGTACTTTCACCCACACTCTTCCTGTGTTTATAAACGACATTACAGAGAATATACCAAGAAGAGTCCATAGCTCAATGTTTGCAGACGATCTGGCTATGTGGACCTCTGAAAAGAATCTCACCATAGCAAGAAATCGGATGCAAACGGCCCTAACATCGCTGGAAGAGTGGGCGAACTCATGGCTGGTCAAAATAAACGAGGAGAAAACCACGTGCACAATATTCTCGCTCTCATTAAAACCCCAAAGTACCAAATTAAGCCTAAATGGCAAAATCATGCAGCCAAACGACAACCCAACCTATCTGGGAGTCACATTTGATCGGCGCATGACATGGAAAAGTCAGATTGAGAGAAACCGAATGAAAGCCAGAGAAAGAATGGCGATCATGAGGAAACTTGCTGGCACAAGCTGGGGAGCAGACGAAGGCATACTAAAGAAACTGTACACTGGAAGAGTGAGACCAGTTCTCGAGTATGGCATCGCGGCATGGACAACAGCAGCGAAGGCGAACTTCGATAAAGTTAACAAACTTCAAAACCAAGCCATGAGAATCATAACAGGTGGCATGAAGTCAACGCCAATTGTAGAACTTGAAAAGATTACAAAACTGCAATCCATGACCGACAGAAGAGACTGCAGAGCCCAGCTGCAGTCAGAGAAACTCCGAAGACTGACAGACCATCCAATGTACCAGAGGCTAAACAATTTGGGAACTGGGAAACTAAAGCGGAGAAACTTTGCAGAAATAGCCAAAGCAAAGATGCACGAAGATCCCATAAACGCACTAACAACACCAAAACCCATCACTACTGTACGAAAACCTACTTGGAGGCAGGATATATTTCCAGAGGTGGTAGAAAATATACCAGGTATTGCAAACAAAAACTGCCAGACCGAAAAAGAAAGGAGAGACACTACCCTAAGCTTCATAACGAAAAGCTACCCAAGCATGGACTGGACCCATGCATACACCGACGGTTCTGTAACAAACACTACACAGAACGGAGGGGCAGGAGCATTCCTGAACCTACCAAATGGCAGACAAATAACACTGTCATTCGCTACTGGTAAGTACACAAGCAATTTCAGAGCGGAGGCAGAGGCACTGAGGGCGGCAGTGGAAGAAATGGCAACACACAGTGAAAATGAGAGCCACATAGTCTTGCTGACAGATGCTCTCGCCGTAGTCACAGCGCTAAAAAGCCAGAAAAACACTGAGCTTAATGACTTAAGAGCAGCACTCTGCAAACTGTGCCAGCTGTCCGCACCAAAAAGGGTAGTGGTACAGTGGGTTCCGTCACACTGCAACATCCAAGGCAACGAGGAGGCAGACAGACTGGCAAAAGAAGGTGCAAGGCTACCACAAACAGATACCAGTATGACGTACGAAGAGTCAAAACGGCTTATCAAAGCCAGGTACATTACCAAATGGGAAACCGAACATACTGGTTACACCAAAAATGATGCCTATTACCAGTTGAACCGAAGAGAGCAGGTCGTTGTCTTCAGACTTCGCACTGGCCACAATAGACTGAGGTACCACCTATTCAACAAATTGAAGATAGGGTGTACCGACGAATGCCCGTGCGGTACTGGTAAAATGACCACTGAACATCTGCTGCAGAACTGCCCGACATACGGGGATCAGAGAGAGCAGATGTGGCCATTGCCAGTGGAACTGCAAGACAAGCTCTATGGTAGTGGCGAGAGTCTCAGGATGACCGCCGCTTTTTTCGAAAAAATAATGGTTACTGTCTGACTGTGTACGCAGAAGAAGAAGAAGAAACCGCGACTTTTAAAAATAATATAAAACATAAGTGTGTTCAAGTAGTACACTTGCTATTTCTATGTTGATATAATCTCCTGCAACGTCCGTGCACTTTTCCTACCATTTAAGTAATGCTTGAAAAACGTAAGGGCAGAAATATGTGTCAGAATGTCTGAACGAATCAATGACAGCCTGTGCCACTACTTCATCGGTTTAAAATGAATATCTCCCAGGACTGATCTAAGGAGTCCACACAGGTGGATATCATTTGCAGTGAGGTTTCGGATGTAATTTCGATGTGGCAAGACATCCAGGACGAGTTGATACAGATAACAATGTGTGCAGTGAGCCGAATGAGGTCTAGCGTTATCATGCATTAGCATGACGTCCTTTGTCATCAAGCTGGGCAATTTTGTTTCTGCAGACAGTTATACACATCACTGAATGTATACGCACTGTTCACTGTTGATAGTTTCACCACATGGTAGAAATTCACATGAATGATGCTATTTTGTCCCAGAAAACATTCGTAGAGACAATTGTCCGACATGCTGTGGGTATTTGTGATTGCGCATGATTCCACTGCATGCATGCTCGTTGCGATGCATGAGTAAAATGATGAGGCAATATTTCGTCACATGAAATGAAGCGATACAAAACAAGTCTTGCCCTTCCATTTCGATGCAGACTTGAACTCTTCTGTTCCGGCCAAAACCGAAACTCTATTCTGCCACCAAACGTGCACTTACCTTTCAATAATGCAAATGTTCGCCAATAACAGTGTTTACCGTAGCCAGAGAAAGACTTGCATCTAGTGCAATATTTTGACAGGTAATGTCTCGATTTTTCAGGCTCTGGCGTTCCGCAATATGAATATTCACAGACATGACTGTGATGTGTTGAGATCCACCACGACCGAGATCATTACTCACGAATGTATGCCTTCCTCTAAAACGTGTAAACCATTGAAATGTCTTGTTCAAATACCTTAAGTTGCGACGCTTCTCCAAGGAATGCTGAGTGGAAGAAAGCAATCAGCAAAAGAAAAAGCGGCATAGCTCGCGGGTCATCTCTGTTTTCTGCTGATAACATAGTATCCTGTTTTTACTGCGGACATTCCTGTTCTGTTCAGTTTTGAATTACAGCCAGATACATCAAACATAAAAGATGCATCCATTGTCCACTTGTACAAACGAAAAGGTAGCCAGTGTCGGTTGTGGTTTTCGAGCTGGTCGTGTGACGATCGATATGAAATATTCAGCATTTTAACTTAAAGAGAAATGTTATGAACATAATTGTGACCTGCGCAGTTTTTTGTCGACCTGACAAAAGCCGTTGACACCATCAACAGGGAAGGACTCTGACATATCATGATGAACTTTGGTTTTCCAGGCAGAATGATTAAAGTTGTTTGACAGTTTCATTACGACATGATGACTAAACAACTGAACGAAGGAGAATGGTCTATAGGCGTTCATGTTAAGAACGGCATCGATTGGGGTCTCGTCCAGAGACCGATATTCTTTAACATGGTATGGTATGTATATATATAAATATCAGGTACTATAAGTAAAGACCTCTGCTCAATCCATGACCGCTGAAGCATAACACTACTTTGAATGACGCCACCATCTTGGATATCCTGTAGATGATGTCATTAACACCTCCTCTAACAAGATGTGCAGTCAACCATGACTGAGTTTCCGGTGGCATGCAGCAACACTAGGAGAATTGAGGGACCTTTCCACTCTTACCTTCTTCGCAAATCGGTCATTAGATGAGATAATATATATTTAACAGGTCAACGTAATAGAAACGCAAGCTATTCCTATTAGAGGATTCACGGGGATGACTGGAACAACCACTGCATCAGTGTTACTGCTAAGGCAAACGTATACGTTGTTTAACACATTTAGGATCACTGACCAATTGATCGGTATCTGATTTAAACCCCATAATACCATTAACGATTACATGGTTTTTTGTTTTGTAAAATCGTGTTTCAGATTACATGTTAACCAGGCTAGCTACAAATTACACTCTGAACTAGAACATCTTCTACAACTGTTTTGTTGATTCCTAAAACATAACAATTGCGATGCCCACTAATTCTACTTTAGGCACTAGACCACAATAGTACAGTGCAGTACAAGCTAGATCTGTTTTTTAAAATATTTTTAGTTAGTGATTCTGAACATGACGATTCAGAGGATAGCGATCACAGTGATAGTAATAATAGGCCTAGTGTTAAACATCACAATGGTCTGGCTTAGGGTTAGTTGGTAGTTGCTTCCAGTAAGGAACTATATGTGCTCTTGATCCATCAAGCAGCAGCGATTAGACTGATTCAGAAGGTACGTGTAGAGGATGGATATGGTGATAATGGCAAATTCAGCGAGGAGAAAGACCCATTCCACACTACAGAGGACTACTAGGACTGATGAAGGATGGTGTGATGCCTTTAATGGAGATGACATTATAGCATCTCACTTTGGACTAATAAATTATGGCAGAAGACTAAATCTGGCTGAACATTGCTCTTCAAAGCTTTCTCTCCTTGCTAACAGAACCAATTGTTGACAACCTCATAACAAATGTCAATGAGTATGCCTAGCATAAAAGTCAACGTTCAGCAGTTGGACACCACTTGAAACGAAATTTGTTTTAAACATTTTTTGGCCGTTCTAATTGCTATGAGGTTGAACGAAAAGCACTCAATATAATATATTTGGTACATCAAATCCCACAGACGTAGTCCCTGGTTTTGGTTTACAATTTGCAACAGAACATTTGTTTTATTAATTTATAAATCAACTCTACATGCAGCTGTTTCAGATGATCTAGTCAAATGCAAGTTTGAACCGTTTGTAAATGCTCTCATTGCCAGTTTCCAAGACGCCTTCTACCAATTTGAAAACATATGTATCGATGAGATTATCAAATGTCATAAGGGGCAATTTATGTACACACAGTACAATCCTAGCAGGCCCAATACATATTACATCAAATCGTACGGACTCTGCCACTCTATATCCGGATATGTTTTCAATCTCCTGGTGTATTTTTAGCTGAGACAGCTTACACACCTAGAACGGATCAAAATTATTTACATGTTGTTAAAGTTTGTTGACATATTGCTGGAAGGCATCACAGGACATCACAATTATTTCGCTGACAGGTACTACTATTTCCTGCTTTTTGTTTAATTTTTGCGACATAGAAACCCCCTCTACACTGAAACTCAGAATATAAACAGAGGAGGTTTTCCATCATTCATAAAGAACAAGAAGATATCCCTGAATCAAGCAAAGTGGTTTATCGACCATGATGAAAAGGGTATGTGTGTCTGCTGGAGAGATAATAAATCTTAGAAACCTTACTAGATGGTAACAGCATGTGGAAGAGCCACATATGATAAAAGGATGGAGGGTAGGAGTCAAGTTATGAAACCATCACCCATTGACAGCTGAAACCTTTCAATGAATGTATGTGACAGAGTGGACCAGATGATATCATATTATGGAAACTACACATAATAAAAGGAAGTGATGCAGGAAAATGTTTATGTGGGTGATGGAAATTACTCAACTCAATGCCACATTCCGTGCACTCTGAGTCGCCCTCACTCCGAGAAGCCTTTGCCCTTTTTGGGCTTTAAGGATATCCTGATCGGGGAACTCTGTCAATTAAACGGAGAAGGGACACATATCAGCTTTCAGGCTGTTCTAGTGTCCATGCCAGGGAGAAAACCAATGAACATGGAGCTTGAGAGATAGCAGGGTGAAGCCCATCCCATTGACTTTCATGGAAAAGACTAACAATGGGTGCATTGTGCTTCTCAAAAAAAAAAGAAAGCGAATCAGCTTTTACTGCACAGGTAATTCGCAAAAGCTGCGTCTGTGTGCTAAATCATGTTTTAGAAAATACCACAGAGGAAATTCAGAGTTGTGCTGAATAAAACAAAAAAACTTGTAAATAATGAAGTTGTGATTTTTAAGTACTTTATTGATTTTGGTCATGAGGTAAAATGTACATAATTTCACACATTTTGTAAGATAAATGCTTCAAAAAAGTAGTATTTTGTTGGGAATTTAGATACTTTTCGGCAAAATTGTATTCAACAATTCCGACCATGGTCGGGACCTGAGGCTTGCGCCTCAGCCCTTTCCTGTCGAGCCGCAGAAAAGGTCTCTGCCGTCCGCCGATCAAAGCGGGCGGGAAGCTGCTCGATATTCACCCCATACGGCGATGATGTATGAAACCATTTATAGAAGACTTAGTTCTCGGTCGGGGTGCCCTAAGCAGTAGATCAGCTACCTCACTGCGAACTGCTGAGACTCAACCCTTGACCATGAGATATGTCTGCACCAGGCGAGCAACATCTCCGTGCAATGACCAGGCTTGTCCCCTGGTCAAATGCACTATTTCGAGAGGAATCACAGGTCGCTGACATTTGGTCCACGTGCTTGGCTGACAAGCTACCATATGAGGGACTACGGCCGAACGCCTCTAAGCCAGAATCCCGCCCTAAATCTCAGCACCGCTGTGATGGGAGGCTACGACATGGCTGGGATTTGCGTCTCAGCCCGGCCCGGTCGAGCAGCAGGAATGCACCTGGTAAAATGCTCTCCTTCCTCGCTCTTTGCTTCTGTCTGCTATCAGTCATTCCAATGGACGCAGAAGAGATGCAGTCCAGATGACATTGCACCTCCTGCCCTATAGTGGCAACCTCCCGGGTGGCAAGGAATGTTAGGCGTACCATCACTGCAGATGAGTCGAGAAAATAAAGCGAGCAAAAAGATACCTCACTCATATGCATATGCTTCGTTTCTGGCAGGACGTGACAATTCTGGGAAAAAGTCACACTGGACTGCCTCAGTTCTGGGATAGTACAAACTAGTACATAGTCCATCATATCATTGCCAAACCCTAGAGACACGAGTAGGGAAGACTCGATAGTCCTGCAAGACAACTTCCTAAGAGAGACAACTCTGACCAAAAACAACTTCTGCCTTGCAGTTAGGCTGGGGACAGCCAAAGGCTAAGGAGGGCAACCCTACAGAAACGCCTGTTGAAATCGGATGCACTGAGCCACATGCTAACAAATTAAAACAGTGCAACGTAAATATCGCCGTAAACAGTGTACGATGAAGAAGATGAAGAAGACCATTGAAAAATTATAGTGAGTTTCAATATTTGGATTTATAAATTATCTTTCCAGTAAATCTCATCCTGGGGGCAACTCTTCCCCTGCCCTCTCTTCTTACCTCACTCTGTTTCATTTGACTCTATCCCACAGTCACACTCTTGCACAACTTTCACACGCGCCCTCGTGGTAAAGCCCTTCATTGCACTTTGGTTGGGCTAGCTTCTGAGGGCGCACAAACCTAGCATAGGTACATACAGATGCACACATGCATCCAAGCACTGGTTTATGCGTCCTGATATCGCCCAATTGACTACGGTCTGGGGTGGAAAATGGCGCGCCTCCGCCAGTAGAAACTAGCGAGGCAAACATTTAAGCAAAAAAAAAAAAATTCCAGTAAATTACTTATTTTACAACAAATGCATTCTTATAAATATTGAAATATCAGCAATTTTCTGTACTCTTTTTTTATTTACAACGATATATAATTAATACTATATATGTCTTTGATATAGTGTGTAATAGTCAGTTGTAAAAAGGGTGCAGTGAAATTTTACTTCAGCTGAAAATTAATGTGGTCCAAACCTAAAACGATCCACGTCTTAATGTTTCATGCCTGCAAAACAACGAACAGAGCATATCAATATTGCACACATCTAAATTGTTTTTCACATGAGCTACTACTTAGGATCATGTTGCAGGTTAAAGTATCCAACTCTGAATTTATTAAGCAGACATGAGCTTCTGAAAAGAGTCCAAATACGATGGACGGAACATATTTTTGACTTGCCCGATGTCACCTCAACTCGCATATCTTATATGGTTAGCTCAGATCAGGTCAGAGAGATAAAATAAACGCTTCAGAGGCGCAATTACAAATGGCTTTGACAAAAATTAAACATGTATGCCAGCTCCTCGGATAATATTCAGAGAACAATTCGACCTTACGAGCAATGGTCAGACAAGGTGCCCATATGTCAGATCTTATAAATGGATCAAAGAGACTCAGATAAATCGATTCGCCTTAAAAAGTATAACGTACGCAGGACGAAAGGGTCGACTCATCTTATATAATCGACAAGTGCGACAGAGTATACACTGCAATGATGAACATGAGATCACATATTGCATTACAATTCTGATGATCCATGTTCAATTGCAATGGACAACTATTGATAAGCAACTAGTATGCTGATGGTACTTATTTTGAACATGATGTACGTGTGGTGCCTAAGTCTGTTATTACCAGCACGGAAACTCAGAATGATATCCTGGTCTTGTATGAACATCAAGTAGTATCATTCATCTGCGTGATGCATGGGTTGTTTGTAATGATATTCTGAACTTAAAACGTAAACTTGAAGTCTGTATACTGGTTTATAAGATTCTGTCGATTATATACACTACCAGGTGTATTCCTTGCTCTAACAACTATGTTAATCTTAACTATTCTAGAATGCATAAGTTAGAATGGTCGCCCATCTTTCTTGTCGCAATACTTTCCAAGTATTCACTAGTCTTTGATTAACACATATTTTCTAATATATACAAAAAATGTAATCTTTTCGACACGTTGCAGATGTGCCCTATTATTCTTGTATTTTGGAAAACATGATATCACCTAATTTATCCTTTCCTTTAATTATCTTATTAACCTGCATTAAGTCACCTTTGTGTTGTCTATTTAATAGAGATTGAAAAAGGGGGGGGGGGGTATGAAAGGGGGATTGGCGGAAGTCGTGTTACAGTACTGATCCTCATGACGAAAAATTACTCGTAAGTCTATATTGTATCTGTCTGTTCACTAATCGGAGTACTGAGTTGTACATGAATCTCTCGTAAACCCATGTATGTAAGGTTGTCTATCCATCATCGACTGGATGCCAGCCATTGTTTCTAGTGCCTCTTTTGGTGTTGCTCCGGTTATGGTGTGTGTGACTTGGCTGAAAACGATATTTACTTTCTCAATGTGTGTCCCATTTGCTGTGACTCAAGGCGTAATGTCATTCCCAAATAACGGTGTGGCACTCTCTGTTTATAATGTTTTTAAAGTCAGTTAAGGTCAGAACGAAACAAAACAAACGTCTCATGAAAACTAGAAATGCCAGTCGAATATGAGATTAAGGTGGAGTTAAAAATATTAAAACAAACAATACATTCATATAGCATTTTAACTTTCGTTGGGAACACAACTAAACTAGCAAATCAACTGAGTAATGATAACATAATGTAAAGTTACCTTCCTGGTTGTGTTTGTAAATACGTTATTAAAATTACAATACCATTGAAGGATACATAACGAGGTTAACTGCGCTATTGGAATCAGTATTGCTTTCTGGATGTGAGCCTGAAAAAAGAATACACAGACATGAATGTCTTACCACATCCGAAATAAGGTTTATAGAAGAACCCTTAAGTTTAAATTCAAGGACGGCTAGGAAATCATTATATCCCTTTCTCGCGCGTTCTCTCAATCTCTCTCTATCTCACTTTGTCTATCTCTCTCTCTCTCTCTCTTTTCTCTATATCTATGTCTCTTTTTCCTCTATCCAAGTGTTACTTTTTTCATATTTATATCTCGGATTAAGAATCTGAGCAGCGCGTGAGCTAGGGCACTCAGCGACCCATTGCTGACTGCTAGCGTCGACTCCAGCGAATCAGAGCTGCCAAGACCTGTATACACCTCCTAGCGGTGATCCTGATTACATGCAGACTGGCTAAAACAAAGGGATCGAAGAGGAAATGCTAACCCAGTTCTAAAAAAATTATTGCTTAAGTCGGATATTTTGGACCGACATGTGCAAATATCGCAGTCAAACTGCAAACTACGAGACAACGCATTCTGATCGCGGGACTACATTCTGCTACTTAGACATATGTCAAAGTTTGGTAGAGGGAGATTGAGAACAAATTAAGACAATATATATGCATATCTCTTTTCTAATTATACATGCTTTTCTGATGCGAAAATAAAACGATTCTTAGACTAACGAAAAAAGTATTGAATTATTGGATTAGAAAAAAACTTTATATGTATAGACAAATACATGGAAGACGCAAGGGTCTCAGGGGTCTCCGCTTTCTCCGTAGCTGTTCAACATCTACACAGTAAAAGGGACTACGATTCAACGAACGTTGATATTTGTCGATGGCATCCTAACGTAAAGGACTGGCCCACACAGGCTATAGTTGGCCAAAGACATCCATGAGGCCTTGCAAGCTATCTCACAGTGGTACGGCAGCTCAACCTCCAAGATCATTCTGAACAAGACCTGCGTGATGTTATGCTCTTTAAATACAGTAAAGGCTGAACTCCCGGGCATCATATTTGATGGTTGCACCATTGACAGGTGTGAGAGGCTGAACTACTTCGGAGTGACATTTGATCGCAGTCTCTCCTATAATTGTCGTGTTGGCTTTATCATACACATATGTTAGCGATTGATAGGAGCACTATCGACTATGACTGCTGCCAACATGGAACACCGCATCCTGTTTATCTTATTTCGACAGGTCGTGTTGTATGTTATCGATTACGAACTGGACATCCAGAAAATATCAAGAACACAGTGTGAAAGGTTGGAGCGCATCTAGAATGAAGGCTTGCGACTGGTTCTAAGTTGCACTTGAGATACCCCGATTGGAATGATCCGCTACATGTTTTGATTGTTATCGGGTGACGCCCAGACATAAAACTGGCACAAGTAAAATATCCTATATGCGAGTCTGCACAGAATCGAGGCACCCTGTGTACAGTAGTATATCATACAGAAATGAAGCAAGCATCAAGCGAGGGGTGTCATATATGGCAGAGGCTGAGACAACAATCGAACACGTCACTCCAGCTAAGACGTAAGCCAAAGAGGAAGTATGGGTCCACAAGGGTGAAAGCATGATAGAGTACCAGCAAGCCATCTTAACCTTAGACAAGGAATGCAGAACACGGAGCAGTAGGAGAGCAGAGCAGGAGGTGAATCAGCTTATAACTGAACACACAGATGCTTGATGCCTTCATATACACAGACAGATCAGTGCTTTGCAGTGGGGAATCAGTGGAGACTTCTCGGCTAGAGTGATAGTAGGATAGGTCACTGCAATATTACATACATCTCTACAACCTACAGTATGAAAATGCAGTGGCCTCTGCACTGAAATCAATATGGGAGACCTCTAAAACAAGGGAAGTCATTGTGACAGACGCGGAAGCAGTACTTCAAAAGGTACAGAGGAAGTCGTAACTTACAGGGGTACACATTGATCTACTGTCTTGATTATGCTCGTGGTTCAGTGCACTGCATATGATGACATCATGTTTGCAAAAGCTTCCATCATGGCGCATCTGCGACGGATAGAAGTGATGTTCATCTCAAATGCCTTGATGCCCCAAATATAATTGTCCCTCTACATGTGAGTCAACGTTGCATGTGGCTCTACCCTGCTCAGGTACACTTTCTTCGATCTGTGGACACCGTTAAACACTTTGTTCGAACTTCCAACCTGAATCTGTAGTCGTAGGATTTCCAGTTTAATGAGCAAAACGGGACACTTTAATTATGCTGCGTAATCTTGTAAATCGATGTATCCCAAGACTACAAAAAAATGAGCCACTGTTTTTAGCTGTAGAATACTAGCAAGGTTCTAAAGGTATGCGCTAGAGTACTCTCGAGTGGTTTTTACAGAGATCTGTTGATTGTGGCAATTGGGACAATGGCTAAACTGCCTCCTAACACTGATAGCAGTCATTTTTGGTTCAGCCGCAACATTGCACCAGATCTTATTCCCTTGAACGTGTATGCAAGATGGTTCACTTGATGGTTATTATTGCAGCATTTATTTACATAATGTGCTTGCTAGCCACAAGATAAACTTTTTTTTATAAATCATTCACAAGATGCGAATAGTGTTTAGTGGTTATTCTTACTTCACTTCAAATACTTTGTGAGAATAGCCAATCAACAAAGGTACATATTTTATTTTACAGAATGTGAGCGAGGATATTTCGGAAAAAAATGTTCATTGCAGTGCCCGCGTCATTGTGCTGGTAATGAATGTGAAATGCTTTCCGGAAATTGTATCTCGTGTAATGGAACCCGTTCTGGGGCACACTGTGAAGGTATTGTAATGTCTCAGCGGCCGTAGGATGCATGCATTACCGATACTTGTATCTGTATCAACCACCACAATCACAATTACCTTTTGTAAAATCAACATTATTTTTAATACGTGCGCCGTATTGCTAAAGGTGATTGAGAATCTTGTGTTTCAGTACATATGGTGATTTATTCTTGTTCTTATGTAAGTCATAAACGCACTTTTAGTTTCTTCGTAGCGTGTTTTTTTACAGACCAGATATGATTCCCAACCACTGTTTCCATAACAAAGGTCATAAGTTACTATCAAATTAATGTTCTTATGACGTTGCGTTGGGACGTTACACAAACAACTGACAGTTGCATCTATCTGGGACGAAACTAGCTAGAGATGGAAACACATATGACAAAACTTCCATTGACATTGCTCTTGCCCAAGAGGCCTTTAACCAACTAAACGAAAATCTAGAAACCAAATCACTGAGCGAACACAACAAGCTCATGTTGTGTAATCGCAACGTAGTACCAATATACACGTATGTATGCGAATGCTGACACATTAGAAATGCATTAGGAAAATACGATAAGTGCATTTGAGAAAAAGTGTCAGACAACTGTTGGACGTTCGCTTGGAGGATGTTATTATCCACAAAACATTAAGAGAATGCACCAATCAGCAGCATGTGTCATCACTCATTAAAACAAACCGATGGTCATATATCGGGCATGATCTTAGAAATGATAGAAACATACTCCCTTCACATGCATTTACGTGGTCAACATCTGTCAGGACGAAACGAGAAAGACATAAAGACACTCTTCGCAGAACAATCCTCAAGTAAGGTTCCACTATGGGCTAGAAAACATACTTGAACTGAAAAGAATGACGTCACACAGATTAAACTAGAGAGCACTGGCTTACAACTAATGTACCGTGTATGGTACCTAAAGAACATTAATTAGATTAAATCGACACGGATCCTGCAATGAACAATTGTTCTCTCAAGATAGTTAGTGGTTTATATTAGATAAAATAAGCATGCATCGGCAGGATTTCTGATCGAAATAGTTAATAACCCAAATTAAAATCAAATACTGACTCATGAAAGAAGATTGCACGATATTAATATCTCACTTTGTAGAATGCACCATTAAGTAGAACTCTATAATCGAGACCAAAATATAATTACATTATTAGCAAGATACATCAGCTTGTATGGATATGAACCTTTGATCTAATCACAATCTATACAATATGGTTACTTACACCTGATTAGGAAACAAGAGATTTGACGAATTTTGACCGTCTCTCTACAACTGGATGAAGTACATCTGTGAGTGACGAACATTGGCCATCTCTCTGCTACTGGATTAGGCACATCAAGAAGTGTCGCACTTTGACCATCTCTCTGTAACTGGATACTGTCCTTCGGTAATTGGCAAACTTTGAACATCTCTTTACACCTGAATACGTAATATCTCGTTTTCCTCTTCTGCGTTTGTTCGTAATGTCCCGCTACCAACACCTGAACAGAACTTTGCAAGTAGCAGAATGTAGACCGGAGAGCTAAATGTGTTGTGTCGCTAGTTTTCAGCTTGAATACGATATTTGCACCTTTTGGTCCGTCACATTCGCTCTTCGATTTATTCTCTTTTGACAACCTTCTCTGTTGCAGCCTGTTATGCAGGATAACCGCGTGGAGGGGTAGAAGGGTCTTGACCGCTCTGGTTTCCTGATCCTCACACTAGTAGTCAGCAGTGGGCTGCTGACCGCTGCAGCCCATTCGCTGCTCAGCATCTTGATCCCAGTACATCAATAACATCATCTGATTGTGAATGGCATATGAAGAACATCGTTTCGTGTGAGTCGCAGGAACAGAACATCAACAAAGAAAAAAGGAATGGTTATCTTATGTTCTAGATAATAAAATAGTTATGATGTGTTTTCATGATATTTTTATTCCGTATAATTATGTACCTTTATGTTTTGTGCGTTTAGAGTGCCCAGAACACTGGTATGGACCAGAGTGCGAGTTGAAGTGCCACGACAAATGTCTGGACAGCAAGTGCAGTCAGCTGTCTGGGAGGTGCTATAGCTGTGTCGACGGCTACAATGGTGATTTCTGTCAAGGAGGTAATTTATTCTTTTAAAATGCTTACATTTTCGGTTTACAAACATCAGAATGTTATTTTCAAAAAAAGGATGTATTGTCAAATCCGATTATCCAACCTTTCCATTCAACGTGTTAGGAGGTGAACATCGTATCGTTCTAAACAGTGCTGCAGACGGCACACATGGAAACACATCAGAGAGTAGGACACGGATCAGAAGAACCGATAAAGGTTTGGACACGTCGACAGAAGTCTGGTACATGCAAATTGGAAACAAGTTTTTGTTGTGACATTTAAGATCTACAATAAATCGTTCAATTAAACACCAACTGACAAAGTAAATCAAATAACATCAGCAATAATTAGTAATTAGAGGGTAAATAAAATATATTTTTTAAAACGTTATTTCTAACTCACGAGACATTGTGTCGCCATCAATTTCTACATCAAGATTATCTGACTTGATTTTGAGCGTCTTCGTCAACCCCGTTTTCCTTTCTTAATAAGACGGTGAGTGACATTGGCGTAGTGTCGAGACGGAGAGTGAGAATGGCACACATCCAGGTACCTTCGTTCCATAGCTGGAACTGTTACTTCCCAAAACCTGGAACCTCCGTAAACTACAGACCGAAAAACAGATGGTCATTTTTTTTTCATATGCCAAATGACCACCATTTTCCCCTCTCCATAATGTAAACACCACTCATGTTTACAACCCCACTCACATCGTTCATGCATCCAAAAACAATGTTATTCAATACCCACATCAATTTTTCGAAATACAGATACAACCAAAACGAGGGAAAAATACTGTGGCTTCTAATATTTACATCTAGCCCTACTCACATCGTACATGCATAAAAGGAATGTTATTTGATACACACGAACTTTTTGTAATACATACGCAATCAATACAAGTAATTAGTTTAAATAGATTACGTCAAACACACCCATATCTGTCCCTGCACGATCTTTAGTTCATATAAACAAAAACACCTCAAGGAATTCTCCTTACTCATTGAGATAAACCTACCCCGCCCTGTATCCCGTGTGTTTTCTTAGGAAACGACCCGTCACTATTTCACCAGAACAGTTCATGCGGTATTATTAACACGCCCTTCCGCACGACCGAATGGCCGACCTCTCCATTCATTATACATCCAGTTAGGACACGAACATATGTGGTTTTATCTTCAGGCTAGTTTTCACAGTGTATCTCCTGACACCTATTCCACTTCTCAAGAAACGGCAACATTATTTTTATTTACCACAAAAACATATTTGACAATCATGTTGCCATTGTCAATCTTACAGAACAATTTCCACACTCAAATTCTTTAAATTTATGATAATTTAGTCTACTTCTCAAAGACTCCCCGTACATGTAATATAAAAAATTCAACAAGCCTGAACAGGCAACTCAGTCAGCTCAGTGTCCCCTCATGCTAGCCATTTTTCTGTAACTCGTCGAAGACATCTGTTTGCGGAGGCCTAACGTCTGGATTACTGCACT
This sequence comes from Ariolimax columbianus, assembly GCA_036924085.1. Lineage (NCBI taxonomy): Eukaryota > Metazoa > Mollusca > Gastropoda > Stylommatophora > Arionidae > Ariolimax > Ariolimax columbianus. The sequence continues at coordinate 7,028,015 of JAVGWX010000004.1, forward strand.
TCTCCACATATCATTACACATTGATAAATATATTAATACCTCCAATCATGTATAAACAACAACAAAATACACATGCAAGTCATATATTGTCGACCATACAACCAAAAATTGTCAACGTATTATTACGCATACACTTGACCGTGTGCGATCCACCTTTCACTCCATTAGGGTCACACATGCCAGCATCTGGAAATGCCCCCATTCGGCAGATACTGAACTATGGCTAAATCATAACTGAATCTGATGAAGACTACTGCTAACTATGTCTGAGTCAAAACCGAATCGTCCAACAGTCTGATTACGTAATCGTGGTAACCCTAAACCCGTCCAGATGCAGTCTACTAGTGTCCAAGTTAAATAGCTCCGTTACTAAAACTGTTGTCGAAGGGAACTACCACCGGGTTTTGTGACTCAAATAAATTGAGCCCTGTTTCCCCAAACCGCCGACATAAACAAAAACAACTGTTGTTCACATGTTAACCTTAGTCGCGGTTAACATTACCTGGCGCAGGTCACATTATTTTCCTTTCATTTTGAGGTCGAGTGATCCTGAGTCTCATGTCCATCCCGCTGGTCGAAAATGTCCCTTTGATCTCGCTCAATCTAGACTCAGACTGGCCGTCCCTTGCGAACCGTGATTCGCTCATTGTCTGGCGTGCACTTCAAACAACGACTTTAAAGGAATTATAATCTCTGATCATTCCTCGATTCTAACCTACCCCCTAATTATTAAAAAGTTTCGCTACACAAGGATGACGATTCATGAGACGAATGTATGCAAATGTATACCTTAACCCGAGTTTCTCATGATAGCCCCACATCTGTCATTACCATCTGTCTAACTCTTCCTAATTGCATTTCTGAACTGAGGTAAATTTTCCCTATTTTTGATTAGTGCCATCAAGTCTACTATCAAACGTCCCTACCAGTAATGCTTACTTCAGACTGACTCTGCGCTCTATCAGATATCTCTAACTGCTGGACGGTTTGATCCTGTGAAATGCCAATCTCAGTTGTTTGGTCTGCAGACCTAATGGTTATTTAGTTCCTATCAACCGGGTTCCAGGTGGTATTACGTTTCCTTACATCGTTCGCTAGTCGTTCAGTCTTCCGTCCCTCAGTGTTTAATATTTGTGGAAAAGACGTTTCCCACTGTTTGTTTGGAGTTTTTTCCATCTCCTTCATCGAGTCGTGTATCTCTTCATGTTGTCGTTTTTTTTCCCGTCTGCTACTCTCTTTTTTCAGTCCAATATTGTAAACTTATGTCGCTTTATCACGAGCGCAATCACTCTTGTTTGCGTGGAAAATTGTATTTGCTTTGTCAATAGGTGTCTTTCCCTGAAGAGGAACACCTAACTTGAATTTTTAAGTTGGTCGAGCTTGTTAATCACTTTCCTTTCACTCTGCACCTTTCAAAAAACACTGGGTTGTGTTTATGTTTGCCATTTGTGTCGTTCTTCTCTCGTTTCAAGTTTCCTTAGACGAAATGTTTTCAGAGTACAGCGACAGCTTTCGCAACTTATGTCGGCAGTCTCATTCCTGTGTTTCCAGCAGAACAACCATGCTCGTTACTTTTTTTAGCTGGTTTTGAAGTTGTTTATTTTTGTCGACCACTCTATCGCTCATCTTTTTTACTTCAGCTATTGCCACGAAAGACTTGTTTCTGTCAAAGCTTGGTGTTCTCTGGTGAAGGTTCCTATTCCAAATAACATTGGAATAGACAATTGACAAATTCCCAAAAGCTAAACAACGTAACTTAACTTAACGTCTATATACTGGTGTAGAAGACCCGGCAGATTTTGTATACAACCAGTTACGTTTACATTATCTTGCACTAAAAGCTATGCGCATACAGTTTATTCTTAAATGCATTAATGCCCCTGCCTCCACTACCTCCAATGCATTCCAATCAGACAATACAATGATAACATTATTTAACCTGGAGTCTAGACATGTTGTTGGAATAAACCAGTCTGGTTTTTTTTTTTAAATGTATAAGACAAGAATGCACAACATGTCAAGTTTTGTCAGTAATGCAACAATGGATCAAAACAATGTCAACACTTACGCGTCAGATGATTAGAAGAACTAACTATGGTAACTAACACTCTAATCACTAGCTACTCCTTTACTCCTAGCTAAACACACACCTATATATGTACTTATATTAAACCGCGACAATCCTGTTCAACATGCAATAATAAAGATGTGTAGCTTCACAAAACTATACATGTATATTGATATATATATATATATATATATATATATATATATATATATATATATATATATGTATATGCATGCAGTGGTATTACAAAGACTACTTGAATTACAACTTATTTATATATATACATGGTGTTTATAAGCATACGCTAATAATGTTGCTCCCAACTAATCCAAATAAGTTCTAGCCGCACAATCCCCTCTCATTACCTGCACCCTTACAAAACTCTCAAACAATCGTCCTCACGTTCGTATTCTGTGACACTCAGATCCCTTCAGGCGGGTGATCTAGACATAATACATTCAGCTTATACTCACATATGATCATACACTAAATCTTCTTCTTCTTCTTCTTCTTCTGCGTACACAGTCAGACAGTAACCATTATTTTTTCAAAAAAAGCGGCGGTCATCCTGAGACTCTCGCCACTACCATAGAGCTTGTCTTGCAGTTCCACTGGCAATGGCCACATCTGCTCTCTCTGATCCCCGTATGTCGGGCAGTTCTGCAGCAGATGTTCAGTGGTCATTTTATCAGTACCGCACGGGCATTCGTCGGTACACCCTATCTTCAATTTGTTGAATAGGTGGTACCTCAGTCTATTGTGGCCAGTGCGAAGTCTGAAGACAACGACCTGCTCTCTTCGGTTCAACTGGTAATAGGCATCGTTTTTGGTGTAACCAGTATGTTCGGTTTCCCATTTGGTCATGTACCTGGCTTTGATAAGCCGTTTTGACTCTTCGTACGTCATAATGGTATCTGTTTGTGGTAGCCTTGCACCTTCTTTTGCCAGTCTGTCTGCCTCCTCGTTGCCTTGGATTTTGCAGTGTGACGGAACCCACTGTACCACTACCCTTTTTGGTGCGGACAGCTGGCACAGTTTGCAGAGTGCTGCTCTTAAGTCATTAAGCTCAGTGTTTTTCTGGCTTTTTAGCGCTGTGACTACGGCGAGAGCATCTGTCAGCAAGACTATGTGGCTCTCATTTTCACTGTGTGTTGCCATTTCTTCCACTGCCGCCCTCAGTGCCTCTGCCTCCGCTCTGAAATTGCTTGTGTACTTACCAGTAGCGAATGACAGTGTTATTTTTCTGCCATTTGGTAGGTTCAGGAATGCTCCTGCCCCTCCGTTCTGTGTAGTGTTTGTTACAGAACCGTCGGTGTATGCATGGGTCCAGTCCATGCTCGGGTAGCTTTTCGTTATGAAGCTTAGGGTAGTGTCTCTCCTTTCTTTTTCGGTCTGGCAGTTTTTGTTTGCAATACCTGGTATATTTTCTACCACCTCTGGAAATATATCCTGCCTCCAAGTAGGTTTTCGTACAGTAGTGATGGGTTTTGGTGTTGTTAGTGCGTTTATGGGATCTTCGTGCATCTTTGCTTTGGCTATTTCTGCAAAGTTTCTCCGCTTTAGTTTCCCAGTTCCCAAATTGTTTAGCCTCTGGTACATTGGATGGTCCGTCAGTCTTCGGAGTTTCTCTGACTGCAGCTGGGCTCTGCAGTCTCTTCTGTCGGTCATGGATTGCAGTTTTGTAAACTTTTCAAGTTCTACAATTGGCGTTGACTTCATGCCACCTGTTATAATTCTCATGGCTTGGTTTTGAAGTTTGTTAACTTTATCGAAGTTCGCCTTCGCTGCTGTTGTCCATGCCGCGATGCCATACTCGAGAACTGGTCTCACTCTTCCAGTGTACAGTTTCTTTAGTATGCCTTCGTCTGCTCCCCAGCTTGTGCCAGCAAGTTTCCTCATGATCGCCATTCTTTCTCTGGCTTTCATTCGGTTTCTCTCAATCTGACTTTTCCATGTCATGCGCCGATCAAATGTGACTCCCAGATAGGTTGGGTTGTCGTTTGGCTGCAGGATTTTGCCATTTAAGCTTAATTTGGTACTTTGGGGTTTTAATGAGAGCGAGAATATTGTGCACGTGGTTTTCTCCTCGTTTATTTTGACCAGCCATGAGTTCGCCCACTCTTCCAGCGATGTTAGGGCCGTTTGCATCCGATTTCTTGCTATGGTGAGATTCTTTTCAGAGGTCCACATAGCCAGATCGTCTGCAAACATTGAGCTATGGACTCTTCTTGGTATATTCTCTGTAATATCGTTTATATATACCAGGAAGAGTGTGGGTGACAGTACTCCCCCTTGGGGTACTCCCTGCTCGAGTGTCACCTTTTTGCTCATCTGCCCTTGTACTTGGACTCTGGCCGTTCTTTGTTTGAGGTAGTGGTTGATCCACTTGTACATCTTCCCACAAACATCACTTCTCCTTAGCTTGACTCTAAGTCCATCCTTCCAGACTTTGTCAAATGCCTTTTCCAGATCCACCCAAACAGCTACTGTGTGTTTCTGTGCCTGGTAGGCATCTTCTATCTCCTGGGCTATGAGGATGACCTGGTCCTCAGTGGATCTGTGCTGTCTAAAGCCGGCTTGCTGTGGAATTAGTATTCGTTTTTCTTCCAGATGCCACATCAGTCTGGTGTTTATCATCCGTTCCATCAGCTTGCCGACACAGCTCAGTAGGCTTATGGGCCTGTATCCATTCGGATCTGTTTTGTCCTTTCCTGTTTTTGGTACTGGTACCAGTATTGCATCTTTCCATGCCTGGGGTACAATACCCCTTTTCCAGCTTTGGTTCAGGACTGATAGAAGTTTTTTCTTCGCTGTTTGGCCCAGCCCCATCAGCATTTCGTTTGTTATCCCGTCTTTTCCGGGAGATTTCCTTTTCTTTAGTGTTCTCATAGCCTCTTCCATTTCGCGCATTGTTAGTTTGGCCATCATGTGCTCTTCAGGAGCCGTATTTATGTTTTCGTGTCCCTTTAGCTCTTCGCTAATGTCTGTATGCTTATCTGCAGGGACCTCGATGTGGTTTGCTCTGGCATAGTGATCGACAAAGGCGTTTGCGGCTTTCTTACCTGTGATCAAGTTCTCGCCCTGCTTGATAGTAATTTGTTTATTTGACGGGGTTTCGTCGTTCATGGCTCTGACTAGCTTCCATAGCTTGTTCCCTTCTTTGTCCAGGTTTAAACTTTCCGTTTTATTTTTCCAACTTTCTCTTGCTGTTTGCTTGAGAGTGTGTTTGTACTTCGCCGCGGCGGCTTTGAGGGCGATGTTTGCCTCCATGGATTTTTCTCGTTCTGCCATGTTCCTAGCATTTGTTACTGCATCTTCCGCTTTCTGTAACTCATCATTCCAGTAGGGCTTATAGTTTTTCCTAGCTCCTCTTGGGATGGTTTCAGTGGCGGCTTGCATTATTGCCTTGCTTAGGCTCTCTACCATGGGCTTCATTTTGGTGTTTCGTGTGTTGATGGTTTCACACAGCCCATCTCAGGATTGCAAATCTGTCCCAGTCGGCTCGTTTGTAATTCCAACGTGGGAGCGGTTTTGTTTCCTGTGGGCCTACTTCCATGTCAATGGTTAGCCTGATCGGCCTGTGGTCGCTACCTGCCAGTTGGTTTAGCACCTGGCGGTCTATTTTATAGTGTATGTCCTGTGTGGAGAAGGCCAAATCTGGAGTCGAGGTGGTATGCCATGTTCTAGAATAGAAGCTAGGGCTATCCTCCGGCCTATTGATTAGGGAGAGATTTGCATCTATCTCCCAATCTTCCACTTCGTCACCTCTGCTGTCTGTGTCAGAGTATCCCCATCTCTCCGAGTGGCTGTTGAAATCTCCAACTACTATGCAGTTGGAGTCTCTGACCTCCATACTCGAGAGCGATAGGTCTCTGTTTGGTGGTCCGTACAGATTGAAAATGCAGAGCTTCGTCTCTTGAGCCATTATGTCAACTCCTACAATTTATGCTTGTCCGGTGTGATTGACAGGTACCGCGCTACTCGGTATGCTGTTTCTGGTCAGTATCAGGACCCCTCCTTTGTGGCCTTCTCTATCTAGACGGAAGGTCTGGTATCCTCTGATTGAGAATTTATGGTTATTGTTGAGGTGCGTTTCCTGGATACATGCCACGTCAATCTTACCTTCATGCAGGTGGTGTGTTAGGGAAAGTTTTTTGTTAATGACTCCCTCCGCATTCCACTGTAGTATTTTGAGGGTCTTGAGGTTTTGGCCAATAGACGTTACCCCATAGCCATGTGCCTTGACTCCACGACACATGGGTGGGTGACCACCAGTAGTCAAGGGTGGGCCCCTTCGAGGCGTGGGGCCCGGCGCTATCGCTGCCTGGCGGGTCTCCTCAGGATGAGCGCCATACGTTTTTCGAATAGTTTGTGCTGCCATCATACTGTGATTTACGTTGCACTGTTTTGTTAGGCTTGCGGCCCCGTGCATCCGATTTCAACAGGCGTTTCTGTAGGGATGCCTTCCTTAGCCTTTGGCTGTCCCCAGCCTATCTGCAAGGCAGCAGTTGTTTACGATCAGAGTTTTCTCTCCTATGGAAGTTGTCTTACCAGACTATCGAGTCTTCACTACTCGTGTCTATAGGGTGCAATGATGATATGTGATATATGAGATGGACTGGTTTACCCGGAAGAGAGGCAGTCCAGTGTGTCTGTATCCCAGGATCGTCACGTCCTGCCAGAAACGTAGCATTTGCATGTGAGTGGGGTATCTCTTTTTCCCTTTATTTTCTTGGCTTCTATGCAGGGATGGTACGCCTAGCATTCCCCGCCACCTGGGGTGTTGACACAGTGGGGCAGGTGTGCAATGTCCGCTGGTCTGCATCTCTTCTGCGTCCAGCATGATAGTTATGGCTGATAACGTACAGAGGTAGATATCGTAGCCGGAGTGCATTTAGCCAGAGGACAAGCCTGGTAATGTCACAGAGATGTTGATCGCCTGGTGTGCGGACAACTCTCATGGTCAGTGGTTTAGTCTTGACAGTTCACAGTGTGGTGGCTGCTCTACTGTTTTCGACACCCCGACCAGGGTCTAAGTCTTTGGTTGGTGTTTTTTCGCACCCCATCGCCGTATAGGGTGAGTATCAAGCAGTTGTCCGCCCGCTTTGATTTGCGGGCGGCAAGGACCTCTTACTGTGGCTCTACCTGATAGGGCTGGGGCGCAAGCCCCAGGTCCCGAGCATGTAGGAGCCTCCCATTGCAGTGGTGCTGAGATTTTGGGCGGGATTGCGGCTTACAAGGGTTCGGCCGTAATCCCCCACATGGTAGCCTCGCGCCCTTGGCTTATCAGCCTGGTACGTGAACCAAAGTGTCTGCGGCTTCTCTCGATTTGAGCTGGTTTTCCGTAGCAACGCCCTGTCATTTGTAGGGTAAAACTGACCTGTCTTCAGATCTATTTCCAGCACCCGTTCACTATTTGGTCAGACGAATTTATTGAGGGCTTTAGTTTATCAATGACCAGGTATTTGAGATCTGCGGTTTCTACAGATGTATAAGACAAGAATGCACAAAATGTCAAGTTTTGTCAGTAATGCAACAATGGATCAAAACAATGTCAACACTTACGCGTCAGATGATAAGAAGAACTAACTATGGTAACTAACACTCTAACCACTAGCTACTCCTTTACTCCTAGCTAAACACACACCTATATATGTACTTATATTAAACCGCGACAATCCTGTTCAACATGCAATAATAAAGATGTGTAGCTTCACAAAACTATACATGTATATTGATATATATATATATATATATATATATATATATATATATATATATATATATATATATATATATATAATATATATATATATATATATATATATATATATATATATATATATATATATATATATATATATATATATATATATATATATATATATATATATATATATATATATATATATATATATATATGTATATGCATGCAGTGGTATTACAAAGACTACTTGAATTACAACTTATTTATATATATACATGGTGTTTATAAGCATGCGCTAATAATGTTGCTCCCAACTAATCCAAATAAGTTCTAGCCGCACAATCCCCTCTCATTACCTGCACCCTTACAAAACTCTCAAACAAACGTCCTCACGTTCGTATTCTGTGACACTCAGATCCCTTCAGGCGGGTGATCTAGACATAATACATTCAGCTTATACTCACATATGATCATACACTAAATCGATCTGTGTATACCCACGCTCTGAAACATGCATCGTTTCCTCGGTGTCTAAACACACCACACATATATCTAGATCTCTCTTAGACATATGGCGTCCAACACACACCTTCTAGACCGAATGACTAAGCTCGACGTCGTATGCTTGTTCAGCGACCCTCTCCTCTCACATTCGTAAAAAAAACATAATGTCAGTAACTCTGCTATTAATTAGGCGAGCTTAACAGACGCTTAGCTAAATTATGTATCTCTCTCTCCATGGCCAGTCTGCTTGACTTAAAAGGTGTCTAGTAGTTTACAGTCTCAAGCAGTATCAGAGCTATCCAATGGCCAGTCTGTGGGATGTCTTGACCCAGCCATTCAGCTGCCATTAGATCGCATTACTTCAAACTTGTCACTAATCCCAGACTACCCACATCGGAACGTCAGTGGTCAGCAACTAGCCTCTTACATGTCTAGAAACTTTCATTACCCCAATACCGTTTTCCTTTGTTGACTTCGTATCAAGACGGTGAGTGACATTGGCGTAGTGTCGAGATGGACAGTGAAATTGGCATACATTCAAGTACCTTTGTTCTCAGAGTCACGACCACATCATCCCTTCCCTACACGCATATGCTCGAGCTGGAACTGGTACAATCAATGTAGATAACAGTATAGAAATCCACATGGGTAGATTCAATATAGAATATAACGGCATGATAGAGAGAATAATATGAAAAGTAAATATACATATTATATAAAACTGCACATTGAAAGACAACGCAAGCACGCCCTAATATAATCGATTCAATTAGAAAGACAGCTACGTTTCGCCTAAATCACTCCCTCTATAAATCCGATGTGAGTTATGAAAATGAATAATGATCAATGACAACACCAAAGAGAAACCAACTATACATGTCAGAAATGAAATATCTAAGAAAGGTGGTCCCAGTAACGAAAAGAGATAAGGACGACATTAGAAACAACAACACGATCTGGAAGTCCACTGTTTTCAGACTTAAGTGGAGTAATCTGCATTTTGGTGGATTGGTCGTGCCTGTAGAATGAAAGATGATCGACTACAACTGCAGTCATGTTAGCAAAGCATCAATGATCCGGACTTCAAGAAAAGCACAATGTCCTCTGGGATGACAACATTATACAATCTTTAAGAAATCATGGACTAGACTCTAACGAAACCAACATGATTGCATCGGATAGAATGGCCGGATGATTTTGCCTAAAGACCTCAAAACCTCATGGGTGAAATTCAGCGACTAAGTTTGTGTGTGTGTGTGTGTGTTTCTTTGTTTGTCGATGTGTTTGTGTGTTACATGTGGTGTGTGTGTGTGGGTGTGTGTGTGTGTACGTATGTATGTTAGGATGACAGAGACTGAAGACTCCATGATAAGGTCTGTACAATGGAAGAAGTTGTAAGTGGTAGTCATGGATAGACGTGGGCAATGAGAGCCGCTTGACACGGGTGGTGATGCAACTAATAATGTCGCTAGTGGGTTGGCACGAGGACAGATGCTTCAATACATGAGCAGATCCTGCAACACTCAGGACCACAATACCCAATTATGAACACATGTGTCTCGGCAGGCAGAGATGCAAACACGTGCAGTTAGCGGTTCGTCGGTTTCAAAATGGCAAGGTGGTGGTTGAAAAATCAGCTACCTACTCTACTGGATGAGGAAGGAGTTTGAGGTTGTTACAGCGGCCCTGACGTGGTTGGTGATGTAACTGGTGACACACGCAGTGATACTGGTAGGGTCGCAGGGCATGCTCCGAAAAATAGAAAGGTGCATGTTAATACGGTAGTGAGCCTCTCTTATAAACCACTCTGGAATACACGGTGTCACATGGATTTACTGCTCAGAACATACAGGCGTCTGTGGCAACGAAAGAGCTGTTGCAGTGGCCGGACGAGCTGTGATGTTCGACTCAGTGATGGTAGGAGACAGGGTTGAGTTGACAAGGGCAGTCATGGACAGTCTACATAAAAAATGAAGAGACAGAGGATCGGGAACGTGTATATTTGGGGAGGATGATATATTTTTGAGTGACTAAGGAGAAGAGAGAAAGTGTGTTCTGTCTGGAAAGATCAGAAGAACACGAAATCAACACCTGACTAGGACTATATTTGAATATATGTACGCATGGCTGGCTGCTTGGACACAGAACGGAACAATTATTGGAATGAATCCTATGGGATGATGTTTGTTCTTAGACTAAAAAATTGATTATTCTGCTATGGACAACTATTATAATTTGCATTGATATTTATATATACATACCAAAGATTGTTGACGGTTTGTTTTTTATGGATACTACTGTTAAAGACACTCCCTTTTCCTCCATAGGCAATAACCTTTTAGGACCAGAGCAGGACGTATTAGCATGTGTATATGTGTATGTGTTTGTAATATATTATTGTTCATTCTACTCTGGTAGTTTTTCAGTACAATACGTTTGTCCAATTTTCATATATCTGACGAAATGGTCATTTTAGGCAAAATTCTCAACATGGTCATTGAAAATGAACACAGCGTAATGTCCAACCCATGATGAAGCGATTACAAACCAAGCGTGCGCACTACATACATGTAAATGGTGGACATCATCCCGTATTGAATAGGAAAAAAACGTAATTATCTATTAATAGAACTTGATAAAGATATCCCTGCAGAAATCGCAGGCTCCAGAAACTGGGCCATTGACAAACTAAAAGCCCTCTATTGATACGGTCTGGCTAATATTGAACGGGTGCTGGAAATAAACCCTCTGAAGACAGGTCAGCTTTACCCTACAAATGACAATGCTCTGCTACGGTAATCCTGCTAAGCCCGAGAGGAGCCGCAGACATTTTGGTTCACGTACTAGGCGGATAAGCCAACGGTTCGAGGTGAGGGATTACGGCCGAACGCCTCTAAGCCAAAAATCCCGCCTAAAAGCAGCCCAGCACAAATGCAAAGGGAGGCTTCGACATGGTGGGGACCTCGGGGTCACGCTCCAGCCCCGCCCGGTCAAGCCGCAGAATGAGGTCTCTGCCGTCCGCTGATAAAAGCGGGCGGGAAGCTGCTCGATATTCACCCCATACGGCGATGAGGAATGAAATCATTTGTAGAAGACTTAGTTCTCGTTCGGGTACCCTAAGCAGTAGATCAGCTACCTCACTGCGAACTGCTGAGACTCAACCCTTGACCATGTCCGCTCCCTAGGCGGACAACATCTCCGTGCAAGACTAGGCTTGTCACCTGGTCAAATGCACTATTTCGAGAGGAATCACAGGTTGCTGACATTTGGTTCACGTGCTTGGCTGATAAGCTACCATCTGAGGGATTACAGCCGAACGCCTCTAAGCCAGAATCCCGCTCAAAATCTCAGCACCGCTGAGATGGGGGGCTACAACATGGCTGGGGCTTGTGTCCCGGCCCGATCGAGCCGCAGGAATGCACCTGGTAAAATGCACTCCTTCCTCGCTCTTTGCATCTGTCTGCTATCAGTCATTCCAATGGACGCAGAAGAGATGCAGTCCAGCGGACACTGCACCTCCTGTCCTATGGTGGCAAGCTCCCGGGTGGCGGGGAATGCTAGGCGTACCATCACTGCAGATGAGCCGAGAAAATAGAGCGAGCAAAAAGATACCTCACTCATATGCATATGCTACGTTTCTGGCAGGACGTGACGATCCTGGGAAAAAGTCACACTGGACTGCCTCTCTTCCGGGATAGTACAAACTAGTACATAGTCCATCATATCATTTCCAAACCCTATAGACACGAGTAGGGAAGACTCGATAGTCCTGCAAGACAACTTCCCAAGAGAGACAACTCTGACCAAAAACAACTGCTGCCTTGCAGTTAGGCTGGGGACAGCCAAAGGCTAAGGAGGGCAACCCTACAGAAACGCCTGTTGAAATCGGATGCACTGAGCCACTGGCTAACAAATTAAATCAGGGCAACGTAAATATCGCTGTAAACAGCGTACGAAGAAGAAGAAGAAGAAGATAAAGATATGTTTGAGGGTCAGAAGCTATATAGCAACATTTTTTTTCAAAATTGCTGTCACAAATTGAACTGATACATAATATGTATTACACATGTATTTTTGTGTCTGTCTAAATACATATGTCAGATTACTAGGGATTATCTTGACATGGTAATAGGCATCTCCCTATTAAATATATGGTGTTATATTATCGAAATTCTTGGAATTTGAAACTTTGACAACATTTCATCACGTTTAATGACGTGTATACATGGATGAACATATTTGTTGAAGATGCCTAAAATTGATTAAAGTTCCTTGTAAGAGTGTAATATTTAAACAATTCACAACCAGCAATGGCTAGATCCATTTAAAAAAAAAATGTTTTGTCAATTAAATGTAATGTAAAACGGCAACATAATCTTTATCAAAGCCGTTTACATATGTTCATGCTGGCTATTTTTTTCTCCAAATGGCGTTTATAAATGTTCTATGTGGACATATTTTTGATTATTTCAGTTCTCACTAATTTTCAGTAGCATCTTACACAATTAGAAATAAAGTAATAAACAGTTGTATTTGTATTTGTAATCATCATGTCCCGTCTTTGTATTAAATCCTCCAGTGTTGTAGTATGACAAGAATGAATGTTACTGTTTCTGTCATTGTGTACAGTTTAAGTGACTGGCAGATGTACTGCTCGGGTCAGCTGGTTACTATTTTTACTTTAATTAATAATAAAAATGAAACGTATATATTTATACATCCACGATGCGTGTGAAGAATTCTCAGCTGAGAAGATAAAGCGAAACATAAAACATGATTTTCGATGCATCTCGGTACAAAGTAATGCCATTTTTTGCATGAAAACAGCAATTGGATACCATACTGCGTCAAGACTTGGCATGGAATATTACTTCACCTAACTGTATAAATCACAGTACCAACTCTGCATCCCCCCTACTCCCACCCCACCCCTACCACCATATCGCCGACGAAATATCAGTGTAAAGAACTTAAAAAGTGCCAGGCCACACATTCTGTATCCACACAAGTAGAACATCCAAGGTTTGGCGCAATTTAAAAATGATTCTATAATATAATAAATAAGAAAATGAAGATCTTGGCAACTATTGGCCACTCACGCTTTTCCAGGTCCCCTACAAGATATTCACGACATGTAAACTCGGTACATGACAGAGACATATGGCGTTTGGATATGTTTAATGTGTTCCCCAATGACCTCACTAGTTATGGGATGACCTGAACTGACAATAAACTTGCTAAAATCTATCAAACACTTAACGCAGCTTAACATAACGGATTTCGTCGAAGTTACGGAAAATTGGACCACAGCTCAGTATGTTACCGACATATAAAACACCCTGATATGATCATAGCCTACTGCTCTATAACTTCGTTGACTTCAAGAATGCATTGAATTTTGTAAAACTAATATTCATATGGCAGTCTCAGGGTACATACGTTCTTTGTGACATTTAGACATATAGCACGAATACATTATAAGACCTACCAAAGACTGGTAGTAGTACTCATACACACAGGAGCTAGTTAAGGGGATTCCATCATGTTGAGCCTTTTTTCACGCATATTTAAAATCCGTGATCAGTCAGTGCGATTTGGATATCAATTGAATACACGTAAATTGCAGCCGACTAAATCACCACCGCTTTACGGTTGAGCAAGAACTCATCACAGAGGTCATAACTTACATAATGACCGTTCCAGATTGACAGACATGCAGTAGAAGACGAACAGAACACATGCAAGATGAAAGTCATGCGCAATCGATTTGCTTCCAACCTAGAATGATGTAGGTCGTATACAGTGTATCAGTAAATCTTCCTTTATCGCATGCTCAACATGCCGAACGACATGAACCCATACATGTAAAGATGGCAATCTCGGCCCGGCTGTTATCTCGCCTAAATAACATGTTCTGGACAAAAGCCACTACCAGAACTGCATACCTCTGTTGAACTACCCAGTGCAACCTGCAGTATGCTGTGCAGCTGAAAAGAGCCATTTAAGAGAAATGCATGCTTGGCCCAATACTTCATAGACAGCGCACATAATGTCTACACAACTCTGACATGAGTCAGTTGTACATGTTGGAAGATGCAGTTACTTATACTGGCAGTATAACAACGTTCGACATGCCAGGTACCACGAAGAACGGACAATTCATTACGCACAACGACATCAATATGGAACCCTAGAGACACAAAGCGACCACATGGACGGCCACTGTTCGGACTCCTTTAAATTATACCTTAACATCAGCTGGACGGAAGATTGTCCACACTCCAATGGTGTCCATACAGTAGAATGCCGTAAGAGAATTGTGTAACCGCAAATGTCCAACAATTTCTGAAAGAATGGTCATCCAGTAATCCAGTAACACATACATGTATATATATATATATATATATATATGACTTACTCTTTACGTTTTTGATGTATTGTACCTCGTCATACGGCACATGTCCACTGGTCAGTCACCCTGACTGGTCTGTTGTTTCCCTCCAGCAGGTCGTCTACCATGTATGCGTGTGGCAGGTCTGTGCAGATCATTAAGTGTTTTTGGTCCTGGGCAGAACATCACTTGCAAGTTTCGGTTTCGCTGTATCACAATTTTAACAGAGTTTTGTTTATTCATTTAATAACATCAGACCGATGCATATTTACATTTCTCCATGTTGGATATGGTAGGTGTGCTCCTGGTGCGGCCAACTCCTGTAGCTTAATAGAGTTGGAAGAGCTTTCTTGGACAGGTTACATTTTTTTCTTTTACCAAATTCCATCTAGACTTGTCTCATTTTTTACAATTGATGTCCGTTTATTTGATGTTTTGAAACATTGGTATGTTTATCTATTTACTAAATTGCATCTAGACGTGCTTGTCTTTTTTCAGCAATTGGTGTTTGTAATATTGATTTTGTGAAACGTTAGTCCGTTTGTTTCTCTCAACTTATCCTACATTGTTGCTTTATTTGTAGGAACGGCGCTATACACAGTAATGATCATGCTGTTGTTCAACTGGACTGGTTTAACAATCTATTTACGATTCACGTAATAACGACGTTTTTGGCGTGTGCATACGTTGTTCATACTTTTCCCATTTTTTAAGCTGTCGAAAAACACAGGTCAAGTGCCTATATCGAGATGATAGATGGCTTTGCTGTCCGTGTCTTTCGGATAAGTCTGCTGGCGGTGTTTTTCTTTCCAGTGACTCTCTAAGTCTGCTATTGGCAATGTGTTGCTTTCAATGACAGTGTGCGGTCTAGTTTGAAATCATGAACAATATTTTGCAGTGTTCCAGCTCATGTCCGTTTTTTATGATATGTATTGTCATGTTGACCTCACTTTATCTCATGTGGTTAAAAACTATTGTGGGTTTTGTTTGGTTCTCACAACTTTTAGAAGGGCTCAGAGTAGGTATCGTTTGTGTCCAGTTAATCGTTCCAAACCAAAGCACAGAAATACAAACGCAAAAAGAATCGGGCAGACATCAATGCAGTATTACATACACCACCATTGAACAATGACAATATTCAAGGTAGACACATGAGGACAGACGTTATTCTAAATCATTCATGTCCAGTTCCATTTAATTAATAAATGCATTTTACATTTTCAGATTCTTTACCCAAATGGGTTTACCTGATAGCACTACTTCCATTATTTATTTTCATTTCATTCTGCATTCCGGCGAAAAAACGTGATGCCGAAAATGAAGGTTGCTAGAGGTGTCACACCAACTGCTGCATGCTATGAGGTACCGAGATTGGCCTTTTTACTCTAGAAATTGGAAATACGTGTACTTTAAATGATAGCTCGTGATATGCTCTTTGTCATGAAAACCCCGTCGTTGTAATGAAATTATTAAACGTAATAGAACTGCAATGCGTAGAGTTCCATTAATGTTGAAGTTCCATCTTATGTTGTTGATCTTTAGTTTGTTACGTTCCAATTTTTTATTTCATCTGAATCAATGTAGTCGTTCGTCTATATTACTCAACAATTGCATATGCGAACATATGCAGGTCTATGTTCAGATCTTCTGCCAGCTGTGACTACAGTTCAAAACATAGTATGTTACTAGCATTATGTAACTAACATAAGACTTAAAGCATACATTGGTTGTATGTTAGAGAGTGGTATTGCCTTTTTTATACCTATGATCTTCCCATGCATATTAAATTGTTGTCATCACGATCCATCTTAGCGTATAGTTAGTGAACGTAATGACTTTCCCATTTCTTGTTAAAGAGTGCTTACGTATATATATATATATATATATATATATATATATATATATATATATATATACATGCAAGCATATTAGAAGGCACATAGTGAAGTCAGTCTGATTGCAATATCCCAATGCTACGGCGCAAACCTACAACATATAAAGAAACCAACGCGAAATGTAACACTTATTAATGCATATCATACTATCTGACCGGTGTAGAATATTTGACCGTAACTATACTAATTGATATGAAAAATGACATCGGTTATTGTCGTACTGTTTCACTTAGTGTTTGTAAAAAATAAAGTAGATTATCGGGAGAAATAAAAATACAAGTAAAGCAATTGTTTATTTGCAAATGTCAAACAATGGTACTGGAATGCATTCAGCACCTAAATAATTGAAAAATGTCTAAAATTATAAGCATGAACTATGTATGAAGTAGATAATTCGAAAGAAATTCAAACAAAATCGAAATTCGATCAAATCAGCGTTAAGGATGAAATTGACGTTTCATATTACATGTATTTGACAAAAATATATTATGTAAACTAAATTAGTCATAGCGGATTCCCCCCCCCCCCCCCGCCCCCTTTAAGAAAAATAAAAAAGTGTTATGTGAAATTGTATATATTGTGAGGAACATTGAACAAATTCTTCAAGCCCTAAATACTATGTACACGAAAGGAGTTTTTTTTTTATGAATTCTGAAAAAATAAGTGAATAGATGTAATAAAGAGGTGAAACGATTAAGTAAATAAAGATCATTATTGTGAAAATAGTGTCGATGGTATCTAAACAATTGTGAAAATAGTGTCAATGGTATCTAAACAATTGTGAAAATGTACAATAGGATATCAGATTTCAAAAAGTGGTGTAGCAATTAAAATAAAGAGTTGATCACTGGAATTGCTATTTGTGTATACAGAAAATCAAACAAGTTAACCGCATGTTAAAGAAACCCGACAGATGCTTCGTTGGATTACGCACTTTGCAGAGCTGCTGAAATGGCCACCACAAGCATAGCACCCGACCTCGTGACTTCGTCCTCCCAAGGCAGTACAATGCGATAATCAATATGAAGACACCGACAAGAGCAGAAGTTGAACGTTTGCGGAAGGAGCAGGCTGACTTCCGACAGCAGAGCGCGTGCATCAACCAGATCCCTTCTTCATAATAATTGTTGAATAGTTCGTAGATATGCAATGACGAGTTAACGTACATGTTATCGATTGTCAGAACACATTCGATTATCTACGCGGACAATCATTTTGGAAAATTCTTAGAAACTATGGCTTCCCAAGCAAGTCTGTAAGTTCATAAAAACATTTTACACTATGTCACAATGATGTGTGTGGCCCACTATCAAGAAGTCTGAATTATGTATTATTTAAAATAGGAGTGCATACGTTGGTCATGTTTCCTGTGCTATTCTGAGTGACGATTGTGGGTTGTGGGAAATTCCACCCACAACAGACAAATCGGAATTAGGCAAACATATGAAATGATCTAGATGGCCGGGATTTATAATTTGATCTGGCACTCCTGCATTCTAATGCACAGATGAGAAGGTGGATAAAGACCAACTATGCTGCATAGATAAACTAATGCGGCTTGAATAAAATACCACCAGAACTAAACCCACATATCTAAAAAGACATTGACCTGGGTCCAGCTCAAGGGTTAAGAGGCAACTTTCTATCTATCTATTTATCTATCTATCGATATATATATATATTTATCTATCTATCTATCTATCTATCTATCTATCTATCTATCTATCTATCTATCTATCTATCTATCTATCTATATATCTATCTATCTATCTATCTATCTATCTATATATCTATCTATCTATATATCTTTCTATAAATCTATTTATCTATCTATCTATCTATATATCTATATATCTATCTATCTATCTATCTATCTACCTATCAATCTATTTATATATATATTTATCTATATATCTATATAGCTATATATATATGTCTATTTATCTATCTATCTATACGGCGAAGAGGTGAGAAAACACCAGCAGAAGACTTAGCTCTTGGTCGAGATGTCGTAAGCAGTAGAGCAGCTACCTCACTGTGAACTGTCGAGATTTAGCCCCTGATCATGATATATGTCCGCACACCAGGCGAACAACGTATCCGTTACATTGCCAGGCTTGTCCCCTGGGCATTGCACATCTGCCCTATTGTGTCAACATCCCAGGTGGCAGGTAATGCTAGGCGTACCATCACTGCAGAGAAGCCTAGAAAATAAAGGGGGCAAAAGAGAAACCCCACTCACATGCATATGCTACGATTCTGGCAGGACGTGCCGATCCTGGGATACAGACACACTGGACTGCCTCTCTTCCGGGATTGTACAAGCCAGTACATAGTCCATATCATATATCATATATCATCACCGCACCCTATAGACACGAGTAGTGAAAACTCGTTAGTCCTGTAAGACAACTTGCATACGATATACAATTCTGATCACACATAACTGCTGCCTTGTAGATAGACTGAGGACAGCCAAAGGCTAAGGAGGGCATCCCTACATAAAAGCCTTTTGAAAGCTGGGCCGCAGGCTTAACAAGTAACACAGTGCAACGTATATCGCTGTCTGATGATAGTACGACCTACAAGAAAAAAAGCGTGGCGCTCATCCTGTGGAGTTCCGCCAGGCAGCGAGAGTGCCGGGCCTCACGCCGCGAAGGGGCCCAACCATAGCTACTGGTGGTCACCCAACATGTGCTGTGGAGTCGAGGCACATGGTGATGGGGCAACAACTATTGACCAAAAACACAAGACCCTCAGAATACTACAGTGCAATGCGGAGGGAGTCATTAACAACAAGCTTTCTCTAACACATAACTTGCATGAAGGAAATATTGATGTGTCATGTATCCAAGAAACGCACCTCAACATCAACCATACATTCTCATTCAGAGGATATCAGACCTTCCGTCTGGATAGAGAAGGTCACAAAGGATGGGTTATGATACTGACACATAACTGCATACCGAGTAGCGCGTTAGCTGTCACTCACACCGGACAATCATAAATTGTAGGAGTTGACATAATGGCTCAAGAGACGACGATCCGCATATTCAACCTGTATGGACCGCCAAACAAAGACCTGTCGCTCTCGAGTATGGAAGTCAAAGACTCCAACTGCATATTAGCTGGAGATTTCAACAGCCACTCGGAGAGATAGGGATACTCGGACACAGACAGCAGAGATCACGGAGTGGAATATTGGGAGATAGACACAAATCTCTAGCTAATCAATAGGCCGGAGGATAGCCCTAGCTTCTATTCTAGAACATGGCATACCACCTCTACTCCAGACTTGGCCTTTTCCACGGTGGACATTCACCACAAAATAAACAGCCAGGTGCTAAACCAATTGCCAGATAGAGACAACAGACCAATTAGGCTAGAAGTTGATATGTAAGTAGACCCACAGGAAACAAAACAGCTCCCATGTTCGAATTACAAACGAGCCGACTGGGACAGATTTGCAAGCCTGACAGATGTGTGAAACCATCAACACACGGAATAACAAAATGAAGCCCATGGTGGAAACCCTAAGCAAAGCAATAATGCAAGCTGTCACTGAAACCCTCCCAAGAAGGGCAAGGACAAATTATAAGCCCTACTGGAATGATGAATTGCAGAAAGCGGAAGACGAATGCACAAATGATAGGAACATGGCAGAGAGAGAACAATATATGGAGGCAAATATCGCCCTCAAAGCTATCACGGCGAAATACTAATACACTCTAAACCAAACAACAAGAGAAAGCTGGAAAAACAAAACAGAAAGCCTCAATTTAGACAAAGAAGGGAAGAAACTATGGAAGTTAGTCAGAGCCATGCATGATGCAACTCCATCAAACAAACAATATACAATCAAGCAAGGTGACAAAATGCACACTGGAAAAAAAACCGCAAACGCCGTTGTTGAACATTATGCCAGAGCAAACCGCATTGATGTCCCTCCAGATAGGCATACATACATTAGTAAAAAGCAAAAGGGACACGACAACATCAATATGGTACCAGATGAGAATATGATGGCACAATTAACAATGAATGAAATGGAAGTGGCCATGAGAACGTTAAAGAAAAGGAAATCTCCCGGAAAAGACGCGTTAACAAACGAAATGATGATGGGGCTGGGCCAAACAGCAAAGATGAAATTACTATCAGTCCTGAACCAAAGCTGGAAAAGGGGTATTGTACCCCAGGCATGGACAGATGACATGTATCGATTGTGGACCAAAATGAACCGCAATCGGCCACATAATACGAACCCAATGAACCGTTGAAATGGATCATGTTAGCAAGCGAATTGTGATAGAATGTCGTCATCCAGAGTTGGACACGGTTGTAAACATTCACATTCGTCTTTGTGATGTGTACGAAATAAATGTAGGCGGCATGGGTACATATATTCACCGTGTTAAGAGAATCAAAGAAATAGGAAGTCTAGATATGAAGCTGCTTATTCGGTCATTCTGTGGGCGTTCTGTCACAGCCACAAACGTGTACATGGAGATATGCGCTTGGTCTATGTTTCTTACTGATACACAACTCACTACTCATTAACTGGCCTTAACGCTGTCAATCAGTAGTGGTAGTGCAATTGCAGTTATAAAAACTGTCGGATGTTCTAAGGTTTCTCGATCCCTCACATTTGACCACCGATTACAAAGAAAAACAAGTTCTTCTGAATTGTTGAAGCCTGTCAGTGCTGATGCAGACCACTTTTTTGGAAAATATCGTTACACGTGTTGAAATATGGACAAATCATTCGCCCTCAGCCACGTCTGCAACACGGGAAGTAATCACAATATTCCGTTGAACTGTACTTCCCCTTCTACCCTATAGTTCCGAATTGAAATCATCTGATTTCCATCTATTCGTCCAACTCCAAGATGCACTCAGTGGGACACTGTTCGAAGATGATGCAGAAGTGATTAATGGAGCCAAGAAACGGCTACATAATCAAGACACAATCGGGCACAGGCTATAATTATATGCACTTGTTTCTCGCTAGCATAAATCTTTATTATCTAATGGGGATTGTGTTGAATAATACATATATTTAATTGACATGTCCATCCACGTATATTCTGCAAACATATCATGCTTTTTTTAAAATACAGCTCCGGAAAAAAACCGATACTGTGTATTGCTTTTTGAACGACCTTGTAAATGGATAGTTACTAATACATGGAGTAGATATTATAAACAGGACAGTCAGTATATGCAGGGTTGTTAATTTAAACATAACAGTTATTAAACCTTGAGATTACATTGTCCACGGACTCATTAATCTAGCAGGAGTCGTTATTATTCCCTGTACAGTAAATACACATGGATTAGTGGGTGTACTCGCCGTTGCCATCTAGGTTTTAAACAGTTAGTGTACAAGTAATTGATCGCATATATTTACATGAAGGTATCTGGAAACATGAGCTAGTAGTGTACGCTAATTTCTCTGGAATTTGAAATATTGATTCTAAACGAAGTTTGCTCTGTACATGGATTAAGCTTTGGACACGAACTTATGTGGTCCCATGAAACATGTACTACGTACAAAGGTATTTGGCTACAAAAAGTCGTTATGTTTTTGGTGAACGTGATTTACGTAAAGCTGGCATTGTGCATGGAGGTTCGCTGGATACATTAAGGAGTAATAAATAATGAAGTGTTCATTTTACACGAGTGTACATTGTACATGAAGCCGTTGGTGTACGATGAGTAATTAACATCCTTATGCAAAGGACAATGGACCACACCATTGAAAACAATTTTTTACAGACATCACCACAGCTATAAAATGGTTAGAATTTCGCATAAAACGAGGTTGCCTGTAGGGGAAAAAAAAGGCAAGAAAATTGCATTGTTTCTTAAATAGTCTCAAAGTAGCTACCTACTGTGAAGGACGACATTCGTTGAATTTGAAGTAGTCACTTAATATTCAGTCGCTGTACATGAAGTATTCATTGCACATGAAGTTAATTATATACTTGAATTAGTTATCGGACATACATGAGTTATCGCACATAAAGTACTCATTACACATGAAGTAATCATTGGACATAAAGTAGCCAGTACACGTGAAGAAGTCAATGTACATGCAGTAAATGTTGCACTTGAAGGTGCACGTATACATGCAGTTGTCAGTTTACAGGTAGTAGTCCATGTACATTGATCAGCAAATTTTACACACATCCTAGATTGACTATGGATAAATAATTTCGAATGGAACAGCCACTATGCACGGATCAGTCAGTGCATATACATCAGTCTTTGAACATGATCAACCACTGTGCTCATTTCAGTCATTGTGTATGGATCGTCCACTGCTCAATGAACAACTTTTGTGTAAATTGAGTATTCAATGTACATGGTCCAGTCATCGCACATGCAGTAGTCTTCGTACATGAGTTAGATATTATTTTATATTCTGAGTCGATGTAACCAAATCAGTAAGCGCATTTGCAAATGGTGTGTACATGAATACGTCATAACACGTAGATCAGTTATTATATATGAGTCATCTACTGTTCATTGAGCAAGAAGTGTACATGAGGCAGGCATTGTGCATTAATTGTGCAATAAGTAGGTTTGCATACAGATCAGTTGTTGCGCATGGATCAGTCATTTAGCATAGCGTAATAATTGTAGGGAGACGCGTAGCGCAAACGCTAGCGAGCAGGCTTCGCATCTGAGTTGTCCTCGACTGATTCCCTATTTGAGGGAAAAATGTATTTTCAGACATCAACGGTTTCCGGCTCAACCCAGTCGTATATGTGTACCGGAAGTAAAATCGGCGAGGGATATGTAATGGCTACCGCCCCCATATAGTCGAACCTTTGGAATGTTAGATCGCTAACATATCACACCCCTACGGCAGTAATATTATAGGCTACTTTACTTTAAGCATTGTGCATGAATCAGTAATTGCGATTTGGTAAATATATATACGGGAACTATTAATTGTACATGTAAGAGTCATTGTGATTTGGTAAATAACTATACATGTAAGAGTAAGTGTATATGGTTGAGTCATTGTACACGGATAAGTCATTGTGCCGTAAAGGTTATTGTACACGAAGAAGTCATTGTACACGGATAAGTCATTATACCCGGACAAGTCATTGTACATGAGGCAGCTAGTGTGCACTGAGTAGCTAATATACATAGTATTTGTACATGAAGTAGATATTGCTCAAGAAGTTGACAAGAATTAGCGACGCGTGACGTTGGAGGGATACACATCCCCTCAAACGAGTGATTGCGCATCTTCTGCAGAGCCTTATCTGACCTGGTACCCACTTCCTCTTCTTTTCTTTGATGATAATTTAGTACTGTATCATTCATTGCTGTTTCACAATCTTTATAATTGTTATTGTTTTAACATATATAAAATAATGATGTTTCAAACATTGTTTTTTTTTATCATGAATCGATTTATTTTTTGGATCGCGTTCGTAGCTGTATTTTTGGATCATTTCTCTATCTATGCAATTTGGTCGCATTCATAGCTGTGTTCTGTATAATGTATCTGGTTATATTGTTGTACCATGCCACTCACTGTTATTTAGTCATGTACTCGCTATGTTTTTGCATAATGTATCATGCCTTTTGGAATGTAATCAAACTACACGATGTGTAAGGACGTGATCAATTTGCAGAGTTTATAGGGATGTTGTCCACCTGTATAGTTTGTATGGGTATTGTACACCTGTAAAATTTGTAAGAGTGCTGTCCAACTGTAGTTGTCCAAACTGAGTTTGTAGTGATGAGACACAACTCAAGGGTTTTTAGAGTTGTGGTTGAAATGTAAGAGTTGTAGGAATGTGACACAACTGTATGATATATAAGGTTGTTGTCTAGCTCTAGGAATTGAACACATTTATATATTTGTAAGATTCATAGTGATGTGCTGCAACTGCACGATTTATAAAGAGGTGGCTAAACGGACGGTTGTGTATTAATGTTTACCTAGCAGATGTGTAGAGCTCGGGATCAACTGTATGATTTGTAGGTTTTTGGTCCAAATGTAGGATGGCTAGTGTTATGATTTCACTGTATGATTTGTAGGAATGTAGTTCAACTGAAAGATTTGTATTCACAACAAGCAGCTTTCATAATTGATTGAATGTGGTCCAAATGTAGCATGTCTAGTGTTATGGTTTCACTGTATGATTTGAAGGAATGTAGTTCAACTGAAAGATTTGTATTCACAACAAGCAGCTTTAATAATTGATCGAATGTGGTGCCAATGTAGGATGTCTAGTGTTATGGTTTCACTGTATGATTTGTAGGAATGTAGTACAACTGAAAGATTTGTATTCACAATAAGCAGCTTTCATAATTGATCGAATGTAGTCCAAATGTAGGATGTCTAGAGTTATGGTTTCACTGTATGATTTGTAGGAATGTAGTACAAGTGAAAGATTTGTATTCACAACAAGCAGCTTTCATAATTGATCGAATGTGGTCCAAATGTAGGATGTCTAGAGTTATGGTTTCACTGTATGATTTGTAGGAATGTAGTACAACTGAAAGATTTGTATTCACAACAAGCAGCTTTCATAATTAATCGAATGTGGTCCAAATGTAGGATGTCTACAGTTATGGTTTCACTGTATGATTTGTAGGAATGTAGTTCAACTGAAAGATGTGTATTCACAACAAGCAGCTTTCATAATTGATCGAATGTGGTCCAAATGTAGGATGTCTAGAGTTATGGTTTCACTGTATGATTTGTAGGAATGTAGTTCAACTGAAAGATTTGTATTCACAACAAGCAGCTTTCATAATTGATCGAATGTGGTCCAAATGTAGGATGTCTTGTGTTATGGTTTCACTGTATGATTTGTAGGAATGTAGTACAACTGAAAGATTTGTATTCACAACAAGCAGCTTTCATAATTGATCGAATGTGGTCCAAATGTAGGATGTCTAGAGTTATGGTTTCACTGTATGATTTGTAGGAATGTAGTACAACTGAAAGATTTGTATTCACAACAAGCAGCTTTCATAATTTATCGAATGTGGTCCAAATGTAGGATGTCTAGAGTTATGGTTTCACTGTATGATTTGTAGGGATGTAGTTCAACTGAAAGATTTGTATTCACAACAAGCAGCTTTCATAATTGATCGAATGTGGTCCAAATGTAGCATTCGTTGCAATGTGTCCAACAAATAGATTGCAAAACAGAAGGCATGTGGTCAAAACTTTTTTGATTTTTAGAGATGTGCTCAAAATGTTAGATGTGTAGGGATGTGGACCATATGTACGATGTGTAGGAATGTGGTATAACTGGAAGATGTTAATGAATGTTTTGTAAGAATAATGTCTGACTTTAGGAATTATATGATGTTATCAAGCTGCATAATAATGTCTAGTGAAGTGATACACATGTAGGATTTGTAAGCATGTGGTCTAATTGTAGAATTATTTTACATGTGGTTCAACCGTAGAGTTTGTTTGAATGTGGCCCAACACTAGTATTTGTAAAGATATTGTTCAACTTTAGAAATGATTTTTTTTGGATGTGGTCCAACTATATTATGTCTATGGATTTTGCCCAACAAGATGCTTGAACAAGCTGTAAAATGCATGCCGTTTTCCTGTACTCGACAATCACTGTCTAGACAATATGTGTATGCCATCTCTGATGGGGAAATACTACGTGTTATTTACTGAGGTGTTAGAAGCGTATCCCGTTTGAAATGAGACCGTCATCGAAATGTCAAGGTCAACCACACCTATCATGCTGCTTAGTCATATATGGAAGGTGCATATACATAAACAAGTATGGCGCACTTGTGTGGCTCTTTGAGGTTGCATAACGTGTATTCATCAATTCCTCATGTTGGTTACCGTTTGTGTACATAACATGATATGCGTCTATACGTACATGTACAAACATTTATAGGCAATGCTTGATTTATTTTTATCACGTGCGTCCTTCCCTCACTGCTTATGTGAAATGTTAAAATGTATGTGTTTGTGTGTGAGTGTGTGTGTGGATATGTTTTCGTCATGACAATATCAATGCTGTCTATTAGAGTAATATCTACGATGGTTTCGCTAATATACCTTTGTTTTGGCATCACAATCAACAGACAGCTGGAAGATTTAACCAAATCGATAGAGATGTACTTGATTGTATATCCCCCATATCGTCACATTCCTTCAACCATATAACCATCATCTCCGCCTACCAAGAAAGTGATTCGATATTTGTTACCCTCTATCGGCAACTACAAATGCATCATCACCGTAATATGTAAATGTAAATCATGTAATGTCAGTAAAATGATTACCGGGATGAAGCGACTGAAAGTGATGACAGCTATGGTTGATGATGTCCTTTTTGTTTTCATCTCATTTAAATAACTTTGCATTTCGGATAGTGGGATTTAGTCTAGAAACATACAACAACGCCGGGACAACAATCAATTCCTACCGAGACACAAAACCACATGCTCAACAATTGTATGAAATAGTGTTTCCTCCATGGTCTCCAATACTTACATTTAGGATCAAAGGATCGACAACTAGAAATGCTAATGAGAATGAGCTGAGTCTCTGTGAAGTTTTAACATTTGGCCTTAAGTTGGAGTGCGTGCCGTTACAAATAATAAGATTCGTATATTTGTTTTCACACCACCACTAAACAAATAGTGTTGTTGTTGATTTGATTGTTACTGTTGTAATCCCATTGGTTACGTGAGAAGAAAGGCTGTTATTAAGGCCGAACTAAATAGTCGTTGTATAGATATTGCTTGTCTGGAGGAAACACTCTTCCTCTAAGATGGGTCATTTAGTGAAGACAATTATACCTTTTTTTGGAAAAGGCAAAGGAAAGGAAGAAACCAAACAAAATAGGGGTGGGTTTTGCAGTGAAGAACTCGCTGGTGTGCTATTTAAAATCCAGTTTGAGGATATGAAAGAATGTTAACAATGCGATTGTCTTCCTTTTGTGGATTCATAACCCGTATCGCTGCCTACTCTCCGACGCTCACATTAGCTGAAGATGTAAATGATTTCGTCTTTGTAGAGTTACACAATGCAGTGAATGCAATTCTAAAATCGGACTGCCAATACATACTTAATGAGCTTCTTCTTTTTCTGCGTTCGTTCTCTGCTGCTACCAAGTCCTGAACAGGGCTATACACATAGCAGGATGTAGTACGGAGAACGAAATGTGTTGTGACGCTAGTTTACAGTTCGGCTGTTATATTTGCACCTGTCGGTCCGACACATCCGTCTTCAGCAGCACATGGTGATCTAAATGCTCGAGTGGGATCAGACTCCAATGCATTTATAGTCTATTAAGGAAAAACAAAACCTGGAACATGAATGAAAATGGACAATGTCTGCTGGAATTCTGTATTAAAAAAAATATCTTTATCTCAAACTTCTACTTTGCAAAAAAAAAGATCGCGTATAAGGTATCTGACTGTGATACTGACCACGCGTTGGTCGTTACCTGAGTCAAGGTGAGACCTAAGAGAATCTTCCTCCGGAAGCACACACCCTATTTAAAGATAATGTTTTTCAACACACAGGGTACAGAAAAGTCTTTCAGGTTCCAACGTCAGCTTGCCGATGTTCTCGCTGAGACATCAGTAGTAGACTGCACAGCTAGGGAAATGGTGGATGTAATCAAAGCAGCGGTAACAGCTTTTGACATAAGAGAATTCAGGAATCAAGATCGTTTCGGGAACACTAGTCGGATACGGCAACTTTTGATTGAAAGGAACATAATAGCACTACTAAGAAAAAACTATAACATTTTACGAAACACTCTCAATGGATTGAAACAGCGAGAAAAGAGGTGCAAAGGACAGTTAGACAGCGTGCACATGACTATTTGATACAGTCATGTGAGAATATCTAAGCAGCATTCAATAATTGTAACATCAGAGGCATGTATGAAGGGATAAAAAAAGCCATCAGCCGAAAAGTGAAAAGTGCGCAACTAAAAGCTTTATCTGGGGAGATTATCACTAAAAAGAGGAAGCAGTTAGACAAATCTGTAGAGCACTATCTTGACTTCTACTTTAGCAAGAGTGATCGAAAATGCAATATAGGCCATGTCAGCACCGAACCATCTGGACTCGCTGCCTACAATGGCAGACATTAACTGTGCTATTGCTGACCTTGTTTCTGGAAAGGCTCCAGGAAATGATGTAATCCAAATAGAATTCATCAGGAGTGGACAAGACACACTTGCCCCACAGATACACAAGTTTATAACATTATGCTGGCATAAAAACAGGTCCCGCATGTTTTCAAAGATTCGAAAATTATAACCATGTACAAGAGTAAGGTCGACCGGAGTGACTGCAACACTTACAGAGGAATGTCACTTATGTGTATCGTTAGGAAGATACTTGCCAGAATTGTTCTGCGCAGACTCCACGTGATTGGACACCAGGTTTACCCACATTCACAGTGTGTTTTTCGTGGGTGAAAGGTCTACAACATATATCATAATCTCGTTACGATAGTTGCACGACAAATGCAGAAACCAATGTATATTGCCTTAATAGATGTCATTAAAGGATGTGACGTTGTCAGTCGTGTAAGTATATCTGGTAAAAGCGCTCACGAGGATTGGTTGCCTACTGATTCTTTTGAGCATTATCGAGTGTTCCCCACTGACATGAAGAGAACCATCAACTGGGACGGTGCCCCCTAACAAGAGTTTGCAATCAGGTGCGGAGTAAAATAGAGCTGTGTAGTTGTTCCAACCAGATTGAAATATATTTCTCACTTCTCTACAAGCACGCATTTCGTGACCACGTACAAATGGTGGCCTACTAGCTGTCCAAATTCTGAAAGCGAAGACCAAATAAAATACAGGGGACTGATAAGACTAACGCTCTTTGCGGATATGACGTTTCACTCAGAGTAGGAACTGCACAGCTTTACTATCTACATTTTCGGAGGCCTGCAGTGAGGTTGGGTTAACCAGCAAAACGGAAAATCAAAGTATTGTCCAAGGTGCAAACACATCTTAAGAAATTTCCATTGATGATGAGGTTCTCGATGCAGTAAACGTCAGTTTACGTACGTGCGATCCACAGTCAATAATAAACTATCTCTGGAACAATATATCAATATCAGGATAGTAAAGGCAGCAACAGACAATGAACATATTAACAGAAAAGCTCAGTGAGAACAAAGTGGCGAACAAACGTTTAACAGACATGTATGATCAGCACCGTTCGTTATCACATCGAGACATGATCTACCTACATGGACCAAGGCAGGCAGCTAAACAGCTATTGCATGAGGTGGCTGCGAAGAATCCTGGGGGTTTGCTGGAAAGGCAAGATCACTAACGCAGAGGTGACGGAGACAACATGCACTGTCACAATTATTTCCATGCTTAAGTTGTGAAGGCTCCGATGGCTGGGACACATTCAGAGGATGGGTGATGCAGAATACCAAAATATCTTCTCTATGGGGATTTACAGTTGGGGTGTGGAGGCCGACCACTACTTCGGTACAAGGATGTGTGCAAGCGGGATATGAATGATGCAGGCATTGATGTTGAGTCATAGAAACAGGACTACATGGATCGTGTTACATGGAGGTGCAGGATTAAGCATGGAATACATACAAAGAAGATAATGATTGCTGATAGGCTAAAGACCCAGCGTTTGAGAAGACATGCCACACCATTCATGCCGCAAACGGTCCTGCCTTTTCTTGCACACTGCGGAAAACCCTTCTTTGCCCGGATTGGATATACGAGTCACATACGCTATCGTCATGGATTGTAGTTGTATAGGTTTTTTCAAAGCACAATTACTATCGTCTGAGAAGACAGAAAGAGCCTATGTATGTCATCCAAAATTTAATGAGCAAGTCAACTTTTGACAGACCAGCGCCTCTCATACAACAATACATGTCATTCTTTGTTCCACTGCTCTGTGCAGTGTATTAGTAATTATATGCGATGATTGTACGAATCTGGTCCTAATGTCTGCAAGTATTGTTCACTCACTAATGAGGTGTCAACCTGTTTCATCAGGATGAGACAAATGTATGCGCACTGGCAAGGTGCTTTCTATTGGCACGGTTTAAGTGGCTGCTGACTCTGGTATCTTCTGTTCAGAACAAACATAATGAGACTGTCATCTCTTATATGTTGTATATATATTTCATATTTCATTCTTTTGTTGCGACTCGTTATCTTCGTCTCCCAAACGTCCATCCACATTTCTCTTATATTATTCTTACTGATTAGTTTACTTGTGAATGTCTGCCATTTTGTTTCCGGGTAGTCAGCTACGATCCCATGCAAGGTATCACTATTCACGAGGACTGGGGCTATTTTGTTGATCGCGCCCACCACTTTGAAATATATTTGCTTTAAATGGAGTTTCCTTTAGCACCTTCACTAAAAATTCACTAAATTTACAATGTCAAGCAGCATCAACATTCTTCTAGGTCAAGCTGCTTGTGCAAAATCTCAACTGTTGTTTCTGTAGCCTCGATCCACGTTTTATTCTTTAAACCTGCATTAGAGCATGAATAACAAAACTCGTCTAACGAGACATCCGGGTATTTCGTTTAAATACATGCCTGCACATAAGTCTGACTTTAGTGCTAATTTATTAATTTAGATCAGAACCGTTGATTATGCGAAGTTACAGACTGTTGAATGACTCATGTCTTCAGGAAGGTGTGTGCAGTTTCCAATGTAGCTACCTTTTCTGTTAGGTCCATTTTAAATGACTCGCAGGTAAAGATATTCTCAAGGGGTTGGTTCAAATTACATGTTTTCCATTTCTCTTTCCTCTGGTAGACAGTGAAAATTGCTTTCCTTCTCTGCAACATCCAATGCAGACAGTTGCTGCAATCTTCTCTTTGGTTATGATGAATTTATGTGTACTCAATTTGGAAATGTATGCTCTTGTCTTGTGTATCTCTCACCGCTTCAGTCAGTGTCCCTATTTTCCTGATATCTACATGTTCATTATTGGTCTCTATCTCGTCTGCCGCTGTAGGTGGTGATTTCCCCAGACCACAAATTAGTCTCGAAGCTTGATTCTGTACCAAACTAAAATTTGACATATTTTAAATAAGTAATGTGGTCTTCGTGGGAAGGCTATAATCCAAGGTATAGTATACGAAAAGTGTGTATATCAGTTATCTAATTTGTGATAATGAGTATATCACGTGTAATAGTATAAATTCATCACAATGCAGCATTTGAAATGTATATCAGTGATTATCGCTAATATGTTTTTCCCCTTGGAATATATCTTCACATGATGCTTATAGCTAAACACGGATTATTCGTGTGATATACTTGCCTGAACACTGCCTAGGTTATTTGAATGAGGTTCGTGCTTTCCACCTTCCAATATAGTATTCTTTCAAAAAATTTGTATAAACAAGATAAGACTGAAATACGTTTTTAGCCAGGAGGTGCTCATATCTCTATCCCTTTCTAAAGTGTTGCTATATTAGTTGATGATAGTCATATTTATGATAGATGTTCATCGTCATATGTTCTGTTGGTAACTCATAAAAGTATTGCTTTTACCATCGGTCCTAATTAGCTTATCATCTCTTTGTTAAATTTAAATGATTCTAGTATTTTATTTGTTTTTGCCATTTTCTCTATCACTATTATCATTTGTTCTGCATGGGAATGTTTTTTTTTTTAAACTGCTATGTTGGTTGCATCGATGTTAAAGGAGTCATTTAACAGTTCTGCATCTAGTGGTTTCCTTTGTTGGGCTGTAATGTCTCTAATATTTGATACACAGCTTCCCTTTTGTTTAATACTAGTTCGTCTCCAGCTTGTTGTGGCCTTCAAGATTTTTCTACAGCCTCCAATAAATATTTAATTCAGCATTCCCCAAGTCTTCTGTATGCTTTGTTTAGTGAATTACCTTAAATTTGCTGACCATTTTTTGTACTCTGTTTTATTTAGTGTATTCTGGAATCGCTCTACCTTCTTTATGGTATGTCTTTTCACTTTGACAGAGGCAGCCAGCTCTTACTTTTATTAATTTTTGTATTTCGTGTACGTGTTCCATGGGATTCATTTGTTTGCAACTGTTACACATATATGTCGTAAAGTTGTGTTGAAACTACATAAAGTCGAATCGTTTTGTTTGACTTCATACATTAATCAAATATCTAAATCACATTCTTTTATTTAACTTCACACCATCAATCAAGAGTTTAATAACGACATTTTGTTGTATATGAAAAATCACCAAACAGTTTAATCGTTTGATAAAACAAAATTACTTAAACAATGTTCAATTGTATGGTATACAAACATCACTTACCTACTTTCTAAAAACCTTATATTTTATACAAAATAGATAATGAATACCTCAATACAGACTTTTTTTGTCAAAACCACTTCACTACCAAATTATTCTATAACGATGGTACGTATATTTCAAATCACAACTTACTCACACATTGATGCTTTATATTCGACTATTTCGTAACCCCTAAAGCACTCAATAACGACATTTTTTATATAAATACAGTCCCACTAAATTATCAATTGACATCATATCTAACATCTTGTAAGCGCATTACTTTTTTAAAAAATACTGTTTTTCCTAGATTAAGTGACTACAATGCAGTTAAAAAAAGGTTAATTATTTAAAACTTAATGTCAGCACAAAAACGCCGTTTTCATTCTAAAATCAGGACACACTAAAACAAAATAATAATTTTTGTGTATCTAAAATGTATGTAAATATATAGATATATATATATATATATATATATATATATATATATATATATATATATATAAACATACATACATACATGTATACATACATACACATACATACATACATACATGTATGCATACATACACATACACACACACACACATTCATAAAAAAATATATTCATAAATCCATGCATACATACATACACCTATGCATTCATACATGCATGCAAAAATACATACATACATTCATACATACATACATACATATCTACATACATACAGAGTCACACAAGATACACACACACGCAAAGTCACTCACGCTCACATAAACATACGGACAAATACATAATTACAAAAACTAGCAACCTCATAACCAACTTTGCTTCACCAAATGGAGCATCCACGTGGGAAGCAATATATCCGCGTGATGTTATTCAAATATATTATTTACCAGCTATCGAATATGATGAACAGAGCAGCATTTGCCGAATGGTTTAGATGCGTACCTGCCGAAAAGAAAGGCAGTGGTTTAAATCCATTGTCGAACGAGTGTCTTTTATTGTGTCTATAATTTCTGTATCGACGAAGTAAATGCGTGTATGTATTGTTTTACAATTGTTTGATGTGTTTGTATTTATCTATTAATTATTTTTACTAATCCAAAATGTTTTTCACGTGCAACTTTTTAAGGACAGATACTGATAGGCTGATGATGGAGGAAAATGCTGGTTACAGTTCGTAGGCTGAGAATATGGGCAGTGTGTCGAGAGGGGGAGGGGTGGACAGAGATGAATTCGTTGGGAGGGACGACATGGGCGGCTTGATAGAGGTGGATGAAGAGATATGATGCATGCTGGTAAGAAAAAGGCGAATTGAGTAGAGAAGACGGGACAAGCAAATTAAGGTAGTGAGGATGGGGGTAAAGGACTAAAGAGATTGTACGTAAACATATTTAAATAAACAACAGAACACCAACATAAATTTAACGGCAAATATATGCGGCCAAACGACAACCCAAACTACTTGGGAGTCAAATTTGACGCATGACATGGGAAAGTCAGATCGAGAGAAACCGAATGAGAGCCAGACAATAAATGTCAATCATGAAGAAACTTGCTGGCACAAGATGGGGAACAGATGAAAGAATACTGAAGAAACTGTACACTGGAAGAGTGAGACCAGTTCTCGAGTCTGACATTGCGGCATGGACAACAGCAGCAAAGGCAAACTTTGAAATAATTAGCAAACTTCAAAAACAAACCATGATAGTTATAACAGGAGGCATGAAGTCAACGCTAATTGTAGAACTTGAAAAGATTACAAATCTTCAATCCATGACCGACCGAAGAGACTGCAGAGCCCAGCAGCAAGCAGAGAAACTCAGAAGAATGACATATCATCCAATGCATCAGAGACTAAATAGATTTGGAAATGGGAAACTAAAGCGGAGTAACTTTGTAGAAATAGCAAAAGCAAATATGATCGAAGACCCTATGAACACCGTAACAACAACAAATCCCATCATCCCTACTGTACGCAAACCCACATGAAAGCAGCATATCATTCCGGAGGTGGTAGAAACAAAAATATACCAGGTATTGGAAACAAGAACAGCCAGACAGAAACAGAAAGAAGAAACATAACCCTGAGGTACATAACGGAAAAGTACCCAAGCATGGAATGAACCCATGCATACACCGACGGTTCTGTAACAAACACAACACATAATGGAGTGGCAGGGGTATTCCTGAGCGTCACAAATGGTAGAAAAATAACACTGTCAGTGGCAACTGGAAAATACTCAAAGCAATTTCAGAGTGAAGACAGAGGTACTGAACGCTGCAGTAGAAGCAATGCTGACAGGCGAAAGCAAAAATTGCCAGATAGTACTGTTTAAAGATGCCCTGGCCGTAGTTACATCACTAAAAAGCCCAAAACATACTGAACTTAATGATTTAAGAGCAGTACTATGTCAACTTTGCCAGCAGTCCACACCTAAAATAATAGTGGTACAGTGGATTCTATCCCACTGTAACATACATGACAACGAGGAGGCAGACAGACTGGCAAAAGAAAGTGCAAGACTACCACAACCAGACTCTAGTGTGGCCTACGAAGAATCCAAACGGTTTATTAGGGCCAGATACATGGCCAAAAGGGAAAGAGAATATATTGGCTACACAAAAAAGGATGCCCATTAATAGTTGAACAGACAGGAGCAGGTCGTGGTCTACAGACTTCGCACTGGCGACAACAGACTGATGTGCCACCTATTCAATATACTGAAGAAAGGTGGCACTGAGGAATGTCCCTGTGGTACAGGGAAAATGACCGCTGAACATCTGCTGCAAAACTGCCCGACATACGATGACCAGAGAAAGCATATGTGGTCATCACCAGTGGCACTAAACAAGCTCTATGGCAGTTTCAAGAGCCTCAGGATGACAGCTGCTTTCGTCGAACAAATACAAGTTGACGTCTGACGAAAAAGAAGAAAAAGGAGAAGAAGAAGAAGAAAAAGAAGAAGAAGATGAAGAAGAAGAAGAAGTACGTCAGAAGATATAATGGGAATACAATGGAGATATAACGGATTGGTAGTATTATATCAGTTAACTATTTTCACAATTATGATTTGCTGGGTAAAACACTACGGAATTGGTTACAGAAAAACAAATAATGGTTCGTTTCACGATTTGTGGACACTTGCTGACGGTTTTTGTTTTAAAACTGGCATGTGCTGCCCTAGTTACCTAATGTTTGTTTGTGTCTTTTTTTCTTTTTTTGTGTGTGTTCGCATTTCTTCTGTAATCCCCAAAGCGGTGTCCGTTGCACTGAGGTTTTTATTTTGCGCATTTTGGCCCAGTGCATCCGAATTCAGCATCCATTTTATGTAACTGTCTGCTTCCTCCTACATTTTCTAAGGATTTGTCTCCCCGGGACAACGGCTGGTGCTGTAGTGGGTATCGAGGACAGAACCTTCTGATTGTGAGTCGTGTTACTGAACTACTAGCCCACACCTTCCCAAAATACATAATGTGATATGCCCCATTGCGCACTTG
Organism: Ariolimax columbianus; assembly: GCA_036924085.1. Taxonomy (NCBI): domain Eukaryota; kingdom Metazoa; phylum Mollusca; class Gastropoda; order Stylommatophora; family Arionidae; genus Ariolimax; species Ariolimax columbianus. The sequence goes on from JAVGWX010000004.1 coordinate 7,064,348, forward strand.
TGAGATACAGAGTGACTTTCAAATGAATCTGCGCCGTGGTATCAATACGAGGCTTACCAGAACGTAGTGTTCTTGAACGTTAACATTGAGTATTGTCATTGTTTCTGCAAGACACGGATTTAATTTAAAGTTTAACACATGCATTAGGGAACTGGACGGGCTGAATGTGAAAGAAATGTTGAAGATATGGGCGGTTATGGTGTGATAGTGATGGAAAGGAGAGTAATGGTTTGAGAAATAGAAGAAAAGGAGGAAAGATGAAGAGTGGGTCGGAAAGCTGAGAGGGAGTGTATCGTGAATGAGAGGAGTTGGTTGAGAGCTGAGAGGGAGTGTAATGTGAATGGGTGGAGTTCGTTGAGAGCTGAGAGGGAGTGTAACGTGAATGAGAGGAGTTGGTTGAGAGCTGAGAGGGAGTGTAATGTGAATGAGAGGAGTTGGTTTAGAGCTGAGAGGGAGTGTAATGTGAATGAATGGAGTGGTTAGGAGAGCTTAGAGGGATTGCAATGTGATAGAGAACAGTGGGTTTGGGAGCTGAGAGGGTGTGTGATGTGAATGAGAGGAATCGGTTGAAGAGCTGAGAAAGAGTGTAATGTGAATGGGTGGAGTGGGTTGCAGAGCTGAGAGGGAGTGCAATCTGAATGAGTGTAGTGCATGAGCAGTGCTTCTTTAAATTATACCAACTGCCATATTTATTCAGCAGCTTAATCAGTTGTTAACGTTTGAATGGATGAGAGGGAACAATAGGCGAAGTGATGGAAAAGATGAACGGAGAGGAAGGTCATGAAAGAGGGCAGGCAAATGTGATGAAGAGAAGAATGTGTAGGGGAAGAGTTTGTAGTTTTGTTAGAAGCGCAGCCTTTCGTAGGTTCAGATAGCAAGAACTATGAAGTGTTTGGTGGAATATGGGGCGAAGAGAATGTGATAGTGCGGGCAAGTTGGGAGCAAATGTAGATATGATAGAGAAGCAGGATTTAAACAATTGACTATTTTCATAATGACAACAGTATGCCAGTCAGTGGTTCATATCTTTAAAAATCACGTCGCAATAGTTCAATAAAAACTAGGTGATCTGAGCAGAATATATGACTGTAATTTCAACTAATTCAGTCAAAACACTGCAGGTCCTAAAAAAATACTTGCAAAGTTATCATGTGATAACAAAAGTGAAAGTGTATGGGGAGAAAAAGAAAGTGGGGGTAAACAAACATTGATTGAAGTGTGCTATATATGTCCATCAAGTCAGAAAGAGGACGATGAGAGGCTGATTAGTAGCAAAGCAAAGGCAAATTAATGGAAATTATTATTAATGAGGGATTTCAAATTTCCATAAATACATGGGGATATGGCAGAGGCACTTGCACAGTCAAAACCTTTTGTTAAATGCATAACTGACAATTTTTTTAATTAAACATGTTGAAGCAGCCATCAGAGGAATAAACATACTGGGCTTAGTTTTTACTACAGAAGGAAATATGATTGAAAACGTTACCGTTGGGGAACTGTTTGGCTCAGGTGACAATCAAATCATCCGTTGGGATCGTTTTGCAGGGAAAGAAGCAAACATAAACACTCGAACATACGACTACTCTAAGGCAGATGTTAAGAGGATGAAATAGACAGCAAATCACATTATTTGGAACGATATTGTTGTAGGAACAGATGTTGAACAGGAGTTGCAGAATTAAAAAAAAACAGTTCTAGAATCGCTAAAAGAGGAATGTGTTCCATATAGGGAGGTACACCCCAAACGTAAAAAATGGAAAACTAGATTTGTAGTGAAATGAAGAAGAGCGAAAACTAAAGCATGGGCAACATATATTGAGGCAAGTAAATACAAAAAAAAAACATATTTAAAATATTTGGACACGCAGAACATATCTCAGACAGCGAAAAAACAGCCAAAACAAGACTTTTAAAAAAAACTTGCTCAGAGAATCAAGACTGACAGTAAAATCTTTTATTATGTTAGAAATAAACAAAGAACGAAAGACATAGTAGGCCCTGTCATAAACAGGACAGGTACACAAAAAGTAAGAATAGGGAGGCAGCTAATCTATTCAAACAGTACTTTGGCGCAGTCTACACAAAAGAGGACTGCTCCAAGATCCCAGAGCCTAAATATATTTGTCTAAGGGACATGGATACCACGGGATTAAGATCAATCTGTATTACAGAGGAAATGTTTTTTTAAAAATCGGAGGGGTTGAAAGTGTATAAATTTCCAGGTCAAGATGGTATTCATCCCAAATTGCTGTATGAAATTAGAGACCAACTAGCAAAGCCATTGGCTATATTATGTTCTCAATCACTTACAAAAGGGATTGTTCCAAGGGATTGGAAAGATGCAGGAGTGATACCCTTATTCAAAAAAGGCAACAAATCCGATCCAGCAAATTATAGACCGGTGAGTTTAACGAGCATAGTCTGTAAATTGTTAGAGTCAATAATCAAAGAAAACATTGTAATGCATTTAGACAAATTTAATCTAATTAGAAATAGTCAGCATGGGTTTACCAGAGGGAGATCATACTTAAGAAATATATTAGAATTCATGGAGGAGGTTACTAAAATCGTAGATAAAGGGGAGCTGGTGGATGTTGCTTATCTAGACTTTGCAAAAGCCTTTGATAGAGTACCTCATCAAAGATTATTTCGAAAGTTGAAATCACATGGAATAGGTGGGGAAGTTGCCAAATAGATTGAAAATTGGTTAACGGGAAGAAGGCAGAGAGTCGGCATAAATAAGGAGTACTCTGAGTGGTGTGAAGTGAAAAGTGTAGTGTAACAGGGCTCGGTTTTGAGAACAATTTTGTTCTTGATATATATAAATGATTTGGACATTGATATGAGATCCATGATTGCAAAATTTGCTGATGACACACAACTATGCAGTAGTGTCTCATCTAAAGCGGAAGTGGATATATTGATGTCGGATTTAGATAAAATTCGAGAATGGTCTGTAAGCTGGCAAATGGAGTTTAATGTAGATAAATGTACAGTCATCCACATGGGTAGATCCAATATGGAACATAATTACCGAATGAGTGAAAACAATATTAAAAAGATAGATAAGGAAAGGGACCTAGGGGTTATAATAGATCATACTGGAAAGGTGAGTGAGCAAGTTAAGGTAGCAGTGAAAAAAGGCAAATGCAATGTTAGGTATGATAGAAAGACATATTAAACATATGAGCAAGGAAGTGATCGTCAAACTGTATACAGCTTTAGTTAGACCTAGATTGGAGTACTGTGTGCAGATGATGGGTCCTTATCATAGAGGGGACATAAACATGTTAGAAAGAATATAAGAAAGAGCGACAAAGATGATAGTGGGATTCCAGAATTACAGTTATGTAAAAACCTGCCTACAGTGTCTCGAAGAGAGAAGAATTCGTGGTGACTTAATACAGGTTTATACGATGATCAGAGGAATCGATAAATTAGAATATAACATATTCTTTAAAATACAGCCACCTACAATAACACGAGGGCATAGTTACAAGCTGACTAAAGAGAGGTTCAGATAAGATATTAGGAAATATTTTTTTAGTCAGAGAGGGGTGTCTGCTTGGAATGCATTGCCAGGGGAGGGAGTGGAGGCAGGGACAGTTAATGCATTTAAAAATAAACTGGATGCGCATAGCTTTTAGAGCAATGTGATGTAAATGTAACTGGGTGTATACAGACTCTGCAGGGTCTTCTAAACCAGTAAAAAGACGTTAAGTTAAGTTAAGTTAAATACAATACAGAAAAGTACCCATGAAATGGTCTTCGTAAATGACCAATGTTTGATCTATCCCAATGAACACTAGACGATCTGAATGACTAACTGAACTTACACTGTAAAAAGTGAGAGATGAATATCAGCTCAACTGTGGTAGAGTCTATGTTTAGCTGAGTAATTATCCTATAAAAGGTATCCTGTTCACTCGGGCTCAATTGAGATATATGGCAATGTATGCTTCTGAGTTAAGTAGTTTAGTTATCTAAATGTATCTTAACAGTTATAACATATATCTACACCACGACACACCTTCAATACAGTAAAACACAGTAAACATAATCACGACCATAACACAAAACAATTGCATGTATTACAATAATAATCGTTGCACAAAAATAACAACAAGAACATAACTTCTTAACTAAATAATCATAACATGCACATTGAACTACAAACTAAAATGCAAGCATATTCTGTTGATATTATTTTTGCAACTTTGTGTCAACCCAGGTTCTACGTCTATATGTGCAACAACAACACTTCACAACCTCAAGAAATAGTATAGCCCCAACGTAATGGCTCTAGATAGCTCGCCGACCTTCTTCTGCTCCCTCAATACACACTCACAGATTCGTCCTCACAATTGGATTACGTTCTAAGTCGATCTATAATAAGATCACGCAACATATAATTGAATCATGCACTCACGTGTGTTCACGTACTCCGTCGATCGGTGCACTCACAAAAAAAAAACATATCACTTCACATAATCAGCCTAGTCACATGATCAGAACACATTGTTCCTAAGGTGTCCTGCACATAGAACACACATTCAAATCTTCTACTGTTCACATGATGTCAATCATAATCACATATTAAGCTCGACTGGTCAAATTCGACTTGTGTGATGGGATTACCGCCCTGTAAACTCTCTCACTTCCAGACTCTCACAATTTTCATGCCAGTCTCTCTAGTTTATCTCTGCACTGTCTTTTATAGTCTCAAGAAAAAACATTGATGTGCAATGACCTCCAGTGGGTTGTCTGATTTAGCTATCAATCCAATTTGAAACTACTCTATTCTAAAATGTCATTGATTGTCTATCCGCGAGTCACTGTCATTCTAAATGTAGTAGCTTGTCGTGTTAGTATAAGATTGCCACCAACCGCTATTCTTGTCACGTCTAACGCCAGAATCGTCAGTTTTGAACCCACTGCTGTACCAGAACAAGTCTTCTACCTAACCCCTCGTTTCCCTTGTCGACCTAGCGTCGAAACGGTGATTGGCGTTGGCTTGACCTGCGTTTGTCCAAGGCATTCAGGCAATGTTTGTTTCTTACAGTCGCCAGCCCACACTCTCCTGCCCTAAACAATCATGCTTTAGCTGGAACTGCCACATATCTCCCAAACTCAGAACAACATCATGAATGGTGTTTTTAATTTGGAAAATGACCACCATTTTAGACTTAACTATCCATTCTGGAACACAATTCATTTTAATGGCATATCAATTAAATTTGTATGTGGCAGTTCCAGCTAAAGGTCATTGCACAGCCATTTTTTTTCTTGAGACTATAAAAGACAGTGCAGAGATAAACTTGAGAGACTGGCATGAAAATTGTGAGAGTCTGGAAGTGAAAGAGTTTACAGGGCGGTTATCCCATCACAAACGTCGAATTTCACCAGTCGAGCTCAATATGTGATTATGTTTGACATCATGTGAACAGTAGAAGATCTGAATGTGTGTTCTATGTGCAGGACACCTTGAGAACGACATTTGTTCTGATCATGTGATTAGGCTGATTATGTGAAGTGATCTGTTTTTTTTTTGGTGAGCGCACCGATCGACGGAGTACGTGAACACAAGTGAGTACATGATTCAATTATATGTGGCGTGATCTGATTATATATGAATACAAAGATCACCTGCTTATACGTGAACATGTTATATGTGAATGCACATATCCACTGAGTACGTGATCTCTGATGAGTACATTATACGATTATAAGTGAAGTGATCTGATTATAGATCGACTGAGAACGTAATCCGATTGTGAGGACGAATATGTGAGTGTGTGTTGAGGGAGCAGAATCGGTCGGCGAGCTAACTAGATCCATTACGTTGGGGCTATACTATTTCTTGAGATTGTGAAGTATTTTTGTTGCACATATAGACGTAGAACCTGGGTTGACACAAAGTTACAAAAAAAATAACAATAGCATCTGCTTGTATTTTCGTTTGTAGTTAAATTTGCATGTTATGATTATTTAGTTAAGAAGTTATGTTCTTGTTGTTATTGTTGTGCAACGATTATTATTGTAATACATGCAATTGTTTTGTGTTATGGTCGTGATTATGTTTACTGTGTTTTACTGTATTGAAGGTGTGTCGTGGTGTAGATATATGTTATAACTGCTAAAATACATTTAGATAACTAAACTACTCAACTTAGAAGCTTACATTGCCATATATCTCAATTGGGCCCGAGTGAACAGGATACCTTTGATAGGATAATTACTCAGCTAAACATAGACTCTACTACAGTTGTGCTGATATTCATGTCTCACTTTTTACAGTGTAAGTTCAGTTAGTCATTCAGATTGTCTAGTGTCCATTGGGATAAATCAAACATTTGTCATTTACGAAGACCATTTCGCGGGTACTTTTCTGTTCTGTATTTGTCTCCAGGATAATTTTATTAATTTAAGGACAACAAGGAGTGGTGAGGAAATACAGCCCTATCTGGCGCTTGAAGAAATGGGACAGCGCTGATATAGAGCCTTACTTTTACTAAAGATTTGATCTTGTAGTCCATAGCCAGGATCTCTCGTTAATCTTCTGTCTAGTATCGAAGGCATTTGTTGTATCTATGAAAATAAGGCTTTTGTTACCATGTGTTCTATAAATCATTCACACATTTGTTTCTAAATAAATGTAGGCGTATATACAGCTCTATTCCTAAGACCAGTAATAGTATCGGCCCAGAACGGTGATCGCCTAGGGGATTATATGTCATCAAGTATCTCATCCACATACATATAATCCGTCGTAAATCAATGTGATTGTACAACCTATGGGCATATACAACAATGGGAAGCGACTCAACAACCTGCGCTTCACAGGTAACATAGTGCTAATTACAGAAACAGCCGAAGACGTCAATCAGATGGCAGCCATGTTGTACAAAGTAGGGAGAAAAGCGAGTCTCGAGATGAATACTGGCAAGACATAAGTCATGCGTAACCTTTTCGCTTCCAATGGCCCAGTCATAATCGATGGCACGAATCTGGAGGTTGTAGAGTATTATATCTACCTGGGACGCTTAGAGAACATCAAAACGACCTAAGCCTAGAATTAACAAGACGTCGTCGAGTGCTGTACAGCATTCTTGTCCATAAAGATGACACTAGACCATACCTACGACCATAGTCCAATAGGGCACCTCCCTATTCAACCATACAGCTCAAATATAATTGCAATATGTGATGCCTCATTAACGTGGTCTTTTATAAAATAAATGGATTCAAAACTCAAAGTGACACAATCCTCTCTCGAAACATATTATCGGATTCACATTCCATAACCAACGTTTTAAAGGTCTTCACAACACAGACGGCAAGTGCCGTTGATGAAGGTTGCAATTTCTCACGCAAACAAGGCAAATAATTGATGCACTGAGTAGCTGCTTTGAAGAACGAATTACCGTTGGAGCACATCGACGGCAGTCTGGTATCCATTAGACAGAAGACGACCACTGGAAAAAACGCTTCGTTAAAACCGTAAACGCGATGCAATATTTACGTGTGTTACTTGTTCTACATATTTTGTCCATGAAACATGTTTTTCCTATCAATACTATTTTACAATATTAAATCGTTTTTGTTTCCATATGTTTCACTTTTTATGTAAACTTTATTATCTTCCTTGTGAATTGTGACATTTTTTTTTTCTTTAATGGAAGTTTTGACTTCTCCATTGCACCATCTAGTGTATCTCTTTTCTTTTCTTGCTAGAATGAAGCCTATTTAGGACACCTGGTTTGTGTTATTCCATCTATACAATTTGCGTATTTGACCTCTACAGTGTTGATTGAAAGTATTACTGGCAATTAAGTTATGTTCTGCACATATGTTAAGAACTGGCCCGTAATATGTTCTTGTTCCGAGCCAAACAATTTCTAATGTGGGTCACTGTGACCATACTGTTTATCACTATAGAAAATACATCCTAGATTCTGAACCTCTTTGAATTCCACATTAATACACACTCTTCTAGCCATGTTTGTGCAAAGTGTGAGGCCATGTTGGATTCAATTAATACAATTTAAAAAAAAAAGAAAACGCTACTTTCAAAATTCTAAAAATGCTGATGTTGTGTGTAGAATATGTGTGTGCAAATCACACTGACTAATAGAATAGCGGAAGAAGTATTGACATGAAACAATTATGTTCGAGATCATTTGCAAAATATTTAACTGAACCGGTAATGGCCAAGATGCCAAGCTGAGTGTAGTTGTTCTCTGAATACGGATGGTTATATACAGCTCACCTGCCAGGTATTGATTTCACACTACTTCAAACATAATCCATGCACCAAAGTCAACCTGGTTATATGTATCGTTTATGTCTAAAACAACTGCCAATGCATGATGTCCTCATTGACAGCATATGTAAACGTCCCAGTATCCAGTGTCTCCATAGTGTGTCTCTGTCAAGTAGAACGTGTTGATATTCTAGATGTCACATTATGTATATGGTGACTATCTTTTCAAGCTGTTGATGACAGGTTCTTTAGTTTTAGTGTGGGTCACAACTTCATCTACAGCGATCCCTGTTGTATACCACGGAAGTCCATTGCGTGGTAAGTACACTTTAAGAGGCATCTCGAATGTTGTAGCGAACAGCAATCTACACGTTTATGTAAAATAGAGGTATTCCAGCTTTTTACTAAATAGCAATATAGACATCCCTATCTGACAGCAGATAGACCTTTAAGTAAGTTAAACAGCTTAACTATTATGACAATTCTATATAAAAACTTGTGGCAGAGGAACAAACACGGAAGAAGAAGAAGAAGAAGAAGAAGAAGAAGAAGAAGACGAAAAAGAAAAATTAGAAGAACAAAACGAAGAAGAAGATAGAGAAGACGAAGAAGAAAAAGAAGAAGACGGCGAAGCAGTAGTAAGATGCAGAAAATGAAGAAGAAGAAAAATACTAATAAGAAGAAGAAAAAGATAAAGAAGTAGAAGTAGATTTACATATCTTGTTAAATTTTTGTAAATTTATATAGCATTTCCTGAATCGTGAGCATTTTTCAAAATGCTTTCCGGTCTATTGTATGAAAAGTCTTCCAAGCACCAGACAAGTTCATATATAGCGGTGGCTGACTCTCTAGATAAATGACTCTTTCCGTCTAATCGGACGATATTGTGCTTTTAAAAATGGAATGTAACTAAAGCACATGACGAGAACGAATGTGACAAGTAAGACCAAGCTGAGCAAAGAAGCGTCTATTACAGTGTGTGAACGGAAAGTAAGGACCGTTCGCGGCATCACATCAGAGTCTTTATTTATCCTGTCGGCAATCAGTATCTCCTTTTTTTATAATCCATGCTTTATGCTCATCCATGTAACACCATCCATACCGTCCTGTTTCTATAATTCCAAAGCAATTTCTGCGGCATTCATATACAGCTTGCATATATCCTTGTACTGAAAAAATCGCTGCCTCCTAGATCTTTACCCAAAGCATAACTTTTTCTTTTGGTTTGGGGTAGCGTGGATTGGGAGGGGGGGGGGGGAGGTGGTTTAGTCCGTGCTATCGGTTGCTTCTCGGAATCATAGTGCTTATTTTCTCTTTTCTAAATCTATACCATCTTTTATATGTCAAGCATTATCTTGGTCATGACTCTTAAAACTGCTGTTCAGAGGTGCGTAAGGAGTGTAGATTTTTTTTTAAATTTGTATTTTCATTGATAATCATATTGCTATATTTAGGAGTGGTATGTTTTTCCGATATCTTGATAAAGAAAAAAATGTAATATCTCTATGAAGGATGATATCTCTATGAAGGATGATATCTCTATGACGGATGATATGTCCGCGTTCATAGTTTATGTGAGAAGGGGAAAGGAAGACAGTTTAATATTCTTTATAATGACAGTCGCAAAGAGATTTTAATATTGTTGTTGCATTTCTTTCTCGTATTTTATTATTTCTAACTTGGTCTGTGTACGCGACGTTTAGAAATGTTCGGAAATATCTCATCTCCAAGGCCTGTATCCACAGCTGTAGGTCAGATATTGTCCATGTCTCAGAAACATAGAATAGTATACACATCGCCCATGTACGAATTCATTTGATCTTCGTGTTTATGGCTAACCGTTTATCTTTCCAGATTGTGTTAAGCCGTGCAATCGCCGTAACTGTATGTTAAATTCTTACCAACACCTCGCATAATGATTCGTCATCATTGACGATCAAACCAACCTATTTAAAACGGTCCAATTATTAATTCGTGGCCACTAGCTTTTACCCGACGTTTGAAGACTTCAGCGTTGTTGGTCGTTAATAGTGTCTTAATCTCCATACTATAGTCCAGAGCTGTAACATCGAGACTTTTGACCAATTCCCAGAGTCCCGATTGTGTCGATGGTATTTACAAAACGATGCTTGGTAATCGTTCAGTTACCTATCTTGACAGTACCAATGTGTTCTACAAATGCATAATTCTTCTTTTTCTTCTTTTTCTTCGTTCGTTCTCAATCTCTAACTACCAAACCCTGAAAGGGTAAGTAGTGTTATGTAGTCCAGAGAACGGAATGCGAAGTGTTGTAATTTACAGCTTGGCTGCGATATTTGCACCTTTTGGTCCAACACATCCGACTTCAGCAATCATTTTTTGAGTTCCGGGTTAGCATTCCCTCTTCGATCCCTTTTCCTTAGCCAGTCTGCCCTGCTGCAGCCTGTTATCCAGGATCACCGCGTGTAGGTGTAGAAGGGTCTTTGCAGCTATAGTTTGCTGACCCTGAAGCTAGCAGTCAGCTATGGGTCGCTGACCACTGCAACTCATGTGCTGCTCATCATCTTCATCCCACAAATAAAAACTGTGTTGCACCCCTTATCATACAGGTGTTTTATGAGCAGTTTAACATGTCCGTTGGTTGTATACCTCCCCATGGTTTTCAGCGACGCTTTATTCAATACCATTTAATAGGCCTTATTAGAATCAGGAAACACAGGATACACGTTGTTTTGATACTGTTCTAAATATGTCTCATTTATCAGTCTTAAATTGAAGATAAGCTCGGTAGTGCTTCTTCCCTCTTAAATATACCTGATCCTCAGAAATGAAATTATGTGCTTGAGGTTTCAATCTCTCGAGGATTACTCCAAGCATGACCTTTCTGTAGTAGCTGAAAAGAAAATCGTTGTCAATTATTAGGGCAAATTAACATATTCATCATCATCATGTGACATCTATTTTATGTATGAAAGAAATTATTTCACTTGCCAAAACTCCAGCCACCGTCATAGTCATACCCAGACATTCATACCTATGTTGTTACCATCGTCTTTTTTTATCTACCCCTACCTCTTTTGCCTGGCACCATACATTCGTTCACTGTTCTCTAAAGACCGTTAAGTCTTTTGATGTGACAAAAGTATTTATAATTTCTTGCCATAACGGAATTGATAAACCAGTTCTCCTCTATGATCAACTCTTGTCGAATGGCTAATGACTCGTTCTCCGTCTAGGATATTCTCTGTCTGTAACATTTTGACTCCACGGATTCAGTTCTTTGCCTAGAAGTTTCCTAATCGTCTGTGATTCGCAGCTATAAGCTTCCACAAGAAAAAAACACAGGGTCTCAAGAGTTTTACTTTTGTTGTGTTGTTTGTGATCTGCTATAATTTCTTCAAGCTTCAGACTCTCCATTACTATCGCTATTCTTCTGATTTCTTTCGAGCAGTCGCCATTTTTGCCAATTCTGGAACTCATATAGTCAAAATGCGTGACCTGATCTATTTGTTCACCAATACTGTCAATTTATGTTGACATCGTCTTTTGTAGGTTGTCATTATCTTTCTTTTATTTTTTTGTTTATTAACAGGGTTTGTTCTTTACTGTGTCTATTTACAGCTGAAATTAGCTGATCTAACCGGTATGCACTTCGTTATAATATCACGGAATCGTCTTCGTATTGTAACTTTGGAAACTCGAACTCGCCAATCGTAAATCAGTCTACACATTCAATGTTCTCGTCTTCTCTAACATGTATCATTATATATTCCACATATATGTTGTAAAGATAAGGTAACATGATACAGCCCTGTTTTACTCCCTTTTGTATTGCGAACCAATATGATGTTTGCCTAATACTCGGAACGCGGCTCGTTAATTTTTGTATAATGTTTCGATGTGATGAATAATATGCACAGTAAACACCATTTTCTTCATGATGTTCCACAGCTTTTGAAGTTTTACCATAACGAATGCCTTGATCTAATCAACGACACACGTGTTCAAGTCTCCATTACATTATCTACATTTTTCGTAAATATTCTTCATATTGAATATGTGGTCCCTGGTCCCTATGTAATTTCTTAAACCTGCTTAGGAGCACGCAAATTTTAGATTCCAATCGTTTCTCTATCCTTCTTATTGTGATCAGCCAGAGTATCTTTCTACCGTCGCTCATTAACGTGATAGTTCGGTAGGTTGTGCTTTTTTTTGCAGAGTGGAATATACATTTATTTCCGCCATGCTTCTGGCAACTCTTCGCTAGCCATGTCTGTGAACACAGCTTGTGATAACCTATATGTCGATCCTCCTAGTTTGATTAGTTCTGCTTATATCATCACATCCTGGCGACTTTCCCTTTTCAGGATTTCTATTTCTTGTTGTACTTCATCAAATGTTGGTTCACGTTTTTTACTCATCCGTCGATAGGATTGTAACTGCTCGCTTTGTGATATATTCGCACATGGTTCTGCAGTACTATATCCGTCTATTCAGTGTGTCTTTTGATTCTTTTAATGTGTTATCCTTTTTGTCATTGATGACATGTAGAACCAGACGGAAACACCTTACCTATTCAGTGCAACGAATTAACTGTGTGGATTATCCCCATTTTCGTATGTTGTATTATATTTGTATAATTCATTGCTCCCTTAATGACCACAAGTGACTGATTGTGTATCGTATCTATCTCTTTTAGCGTAATGTTTCCTGTCGTGCACAACGTTGCTGACTCATATTAAAGATGGGGTCCTAATCTGATGGTAAACTCTGTTGATTATTTACCAGCTAGAATCCCCACGTGTTCCATGTATTTTGTCAGAATGATAAATTCTCTCTTTAGTCTGCAAAGGAAAACTAACGTCTGGCCAGACACAACATACTGATCAGACATATCAGTCGGGGTGAGACACAGCATACTGATCAGACATATTAGTCGGGGTCATACACAACATACTGATCAGACATATTAGTCGGGGTCAGACACAACATACTGAGCAGACATATTATTCGGAGTGAGGCAACATATATTGGCCAAGACCCCCCCCCCCCTCCCCCCATCGGTTTCGCTGTAGTCATACATGGAAACGGGCTGTTCTCAAGTCAGCCTGGTTAACGAGGTGAAGGTTGGATGTAATCATCGTAGTAGTTACCGACACACATATGAAACAACAACAGCATAGATGACTCTTCTGTCCGCCTTCTTCAGCACTGTCTGGATTTAAAGAAAGCTACAAGAAGCAGCCACTTAACGTCTTTTTCAGGTCGCATACAAGAAACACTATTTATTGTATTCATTCAACAACAACAACAATAACATTACAACACCAACAACAATAACAACAACAACTCTTTAATCTCAAATGAAATATGTTAGAAAATGCCTTCTGCTAAGCAATGGAAACGTTTACGTCATAAACGTGTCATCATTTGATGTTGTACACATATCCGCCATGCAACTGGATAACAACACGTCCATGCGCTATTGACTAACGGTAGGCACTGGCCACACATCTTATTATCTAACATTAGAACGTTCAATTACATTTTACAATCAATAATGATGTATTTACAAATACAACACAATTTTACTGGGCTAAAATTCAATAAGAGTTGACTTCAATACACACACGGTCAATGTAGACTGACAGGGGAACCGTCGGAGACGTTAACCGATAATTCAATGTCCCATCTCGTATATATGAAAACAGTTAGAGACGTTAAGCGATAATTGTATGCCCCCTCTCTTATACAGGAAAGCAGTCAGAGACGTTAACCTATAATGTTATGTCCCTCTTTGTTATAGAGGAAAACAGTCAGAGACGATAACTTATAATTCCATGCCCCATCTCTTATCACAATATACGTAATTCCTTAACCCTGAGTTCAAAAGAACTCCACAAGCCAATACTAACTAACTAAATATACTAGATGGTGTCAGGAAACTGATGTGGTGATACTATGTTACATCATTTCCCTGATTTTGTGATGACCGACGTCTCAGAAAGCGCTTCAGAGTTGGTCAAACTGCCATATTCCCTATTGTTGTATTTTAACAGGAAAATAGAGTCTACACATATTAAAATATTTTACATCTCAAAATATCACATCAGTGCTGAAGTAAAGATATCGAGACAAACACATCTACTGCAGAGTTATCTCGAGTATGACATTGTTACTCAGCTGTTTAACCAGAAGACCCTACTGTCATATTTTCACCGCATTTTCTGTTAGTTCGGTGTTAGTTCGTCATGTTGGCCCCATCATATGCACATATGTTTGCTATAGTACAAACTGTAAACATGTTCAGTCGTCTGATCAGTCAGCTCTTTCCATGAGATGCATCGCTATGTTCTCTCTCCATTGAAACCTAATGAGATACCAATGATAATCTATTCAAGTAGACATTGAGGCAAGCACCAGAACGATTCAGTCTTATTTAACACTCGTTTACCCGTGCAGAACATATGTCAGTCATGTCAATCAAATCAAACAAAATCATTTAACCCCCTGTTTCCACAGTTCTTCAACAAATACTTGCCAAGTCGTTCCTGCCATGCACCATTAGTCTTAGTCCATCCTACCACCAGTCTAATATCTTTCCCAGCGTTTTTACATACGTCTCGTCTTCTAATCAATGGGTGTTTATAAATACCTATAGTTATCTTACCCTGATGATACAATACCGATGACTGCATTGTACTGTTATCAGCTGGGTTCAGTAATATGTGCTTTGTATTTCGCCAGTGTCTCTTATTCGAGTTTTCCCTGTTCTTTCTCAACGTTTTATAATATTGACTTCACCTGTCAATTGCCTTTCCACGAATCTGCGCAATCATGCATACATTAGTTTAACTTTCCTCTGTCCCCCATGTCCCAGAGCAATACAATAGAGTGCACATTAAAGTTGACGCTACGTATGTTGTGAAAGACTAAATCTATATAGATAGTTAATACAACGATGTTGCTTCTTTCGTACTGTTGAAAGTCTGACTATATGAGTAGTGTGCCTTTTGTTAAGTTCCAGTCTTGTGTAATTCACATATCCGTCTCTAGATTATCTCGTCTATCGTTGTTTCTCAGCCCAGTGAGCTTGTCCCAGTAAATTATATTTGGGACATTTATGTAATATTCGCTCTGCAGTCTGGGTCACCATTCTACATGTATGCACGATTGAATTGGTAATATTGCATAGTCCATTATTTCCTGTTCTAAGGTGTAACAAAACAATTTACAATTGTATGTTTATATTATACGTAGTACTCGAAATGCTGATGTTGATTGATATCTGAATTATGTCACTACTTTTTCAGCTGACACACAAATGGGACTTGTGGTTCATCGGCTGTAGCAAATTTCTTTGCTAGTCCACTTGAGTTCTTGTTTTTTCAGTATTCCATAATGAGACGTAATCCACTGAATGGCAATCTAGCGCTGGTTGCTCAGTTCAGATTGTTGAGCGTATAGACATAGTCGCTTTAACGGAGTAATGATTTTACAACTGTCATTAGTTTTACATATTGTGGACCGAGATTCGTGTTCAACAATGTTTCTTTTACAACCTTAATAGCATGGATTTTTTTTCACATACGTTTAACACAATTTCTTTCCTTTAATCCGACTGTGACCTCAGTATGTGCATGTTATTCTATGTTCACCTTTGCTCACCAATTTATTATTGCATTCTTTGCTGACATATACTGGGTCCCAGCTGTAGTGTTGGTATGATTGCCTCATTAAATACTGTATAACGTATTATGTTCCACACTTATGTGCATCCTTGTATAATACTTTTCTTTGGACATGGAAGGGTACTCCATAATTATTTCTCTCTCTCTCTCGCTTTCTCTCTCTCCGTCTCTCTCTCTTCTCTCGCACTCTTCCTCTCTTTTTCTTGAACAATATTTCTTTGAGATGAACATTAAAAAGGCCCCCGACTTAACTTTATATTATGTTTACAAAGTAGTTTGACCCTGTACAAAAAACTGATTCCTGTCTCCTATTGCTAAAATGTTGTTAAATGTATTTTAATGGAATGCTCTGCATGTTGAAAAGATGTTATTCATGTGTTATTCACTTCATAACACATACTACACTTCTGTCTCTAAGAACACTCCTTTCTCCAAGTAGCTTCATGCCTCTTAGTACCTGGGTGTTTCTTAGTACACTAATGTATGTTTGTACCTTTGTGTTTCGTAATACTCTGATGTCTCTTAGTACACTCCTGTCTCTTAGCACCGTGGTATTTGATAGTACACCCGTGTCCTTAATACACTCATGTTTCTTAGTACACTTCTGTCTTTTAGTACACATCTTCGAGACTTTCCCATTTTCAGACTTTGGTTTGCTGATTACCTCCTCCAATGTTCATTCAGGTTCCTTCTCATCTTTTCGTAGAATTGTAACTGAGCACTGTGTGCTATCTGCATACATGATGCTGCTGTACTATCTCTACCTTTTCAGAATATCTTTGGTTTCTGTTTGTATGTTATCCTCTTTGTTTTTGATAACATGCGGGACCGGACGGAATTCGCTTGCCAGTGTTTTTATCGACTTAAAGGCATCTGCCTTGTTGCTCTAGATAGACTATGTCCCTACACGTTTGCACTATGCATCGTGTTATAGCTTTTATTATCCTGAGAATCATTTCGTTCGCTGCCGAGATTAAATCGCCGCTGGATATGATGTTAACTCAGTCAGGTCTTGGCATCGTCTTTGTTGCCAGCTCATTTGACCTCCATCTTTGTTGTACCAGGATGTAATCTATTTGATACATGTTGTGCCATCAGGGATGATCCACGTGTATAGTTTTCGCCGATGTTGTTGAAAACGGTGTTGGCAAAAGAGATAATATTTTCCAGGCAACATTCAACCTGTCTTTCTCATCGCTCATTTCTGAGTACCAAACCAAAATGGTATCATGCTCTTCTTCAGCGCTTTCCTCTCCTACTTTCGCATTAAAATGCTCAGTGATGACCAAGATATCTCTGGTTTCTACTTGTTTAATTGTTTAATGTCAATTGTCATATAAATTCTCCTTTTCGAAATCATGAGCTGCTGATGTTTGTGCATAAATTGAAAGTTTGCTGAACTATTTCGTTTCTTTCGTTCTATTGTGATTACGATTATTCGGTCGTTAATTAGAATGAATAGTGAAGGTGCTGTATCCTTTGACAGAATGAAAACGGCCCTGCTTTTTCCACCGGTGTATATCCTACAGTAAACTTAACTGAACGTTTTTAGACTAGTTTAGAATATTATGCATAGTCTGTAAATAAGCAGATTATGGATGTTTCACCTGATGTGCCGGTACATTGTCCTTGTCCAACTCATTTGTGTTCATATACCTCCAGAACATATATCCAGTTTCTATCCATCTCTTGTAAAGTTCTAAACGCTTGTCGTGGACTAGCTCATCTGCGTTCAGATACCCCCAGAACATATATCCTGGTTCTATCCATCTCTTGTAAAGTTCTAAACGCTTGTCGTGGTGAATGTTCATGACGTTCCTATTGTTGTGGGTAACACACATGTTCAAGTAACCAATTAAAACGTATTACTGATCAACACCTCACGTGACTTGAGTACACACTTTAAATAACAATGTAACGTCCACAAGTGTATATCATAGCACGCACTGCTGTCCTGATGTAATAGCACCATCGTGTTTTAGTGTTTTGGCTGACCGGCATAGTGAAAAAAAAGAAAGTATTAATGACATAACTATAACATAATAATAACTGTCGTTGTGTGTGTACACCAATATGTTTGTACCTGAAGTTCATATTAAAAAGGTTGTTACTTGCCTATTCGTTTGACTGTTAAGTGAAATATAGAACACGCTTGACTAATCGCATTACATGGTTTTTTTTTAAAGATACGCATTTTGATATTTAGCGACCAAGGACCAGATGTTACACCAACCGGCATCCTTCAAGTGAAATGGTACTGTTTCCTCAAGTCTGCATGCTGTTCACTGCCCTACTGACCGTGCCAGTTTATGGTAATACATTACACTACTATCATGTTGGGTGAATTTATAAGCTTGCTTGACTACCCTTTCAACGTGAATCACCATACTAATTACTTACATTATTTAGTCACTAGCAACTATATAAATAATAATATATAAGTGCTATATACACAACAACTGTGTACACCATCATTAATTATTGGACTGGTACGTGTGCATAAACAGGGCCTGGAGCAGTAAACTATCTCTATCATTACACATATCCTGGGTCAGGATCTCACCGATCTCATAATTAAAGACAAAGTAGTATGGTAAACATATAAACTATACAAAATATAGACATAGAGAGGAATTTGGTAAACATAAAACTACCAGAGAAAAGTAGTAGCGCACACATTATCAGGCTCAGATGTATAGTTAGAGTAAAGATGTAAACATACAAGACATCCAAACGCACGTATTGTAGCTAGCGAGCTGTTATATGAATACATTTAGTGAAGTTATACCTTCATATATACAATGGATCCGTGCTACACATTGAGATATCTGGTCAGGGTTTATGTGCTATAGTCAGAGGTTGTGTAGTGGCCGAATAAAGGCGTTCATGAAGTACATCAACCTGTAGTACGCGAATTGAAATAGCGCAGTGGCTGCAGCTCTGAGATGGCTGTCTAAGACGTTTTTAATTGGGATATTGAGCATATCAGACTCCAAAGCCTTACATTGGAAGATACAGAAAGGTTGGCTAAGGCGTTATCATATGGCATCTGTAAAAGCGCATAGACTACATGCGCTGGTGCACATCTGTATTAGGTACTTTGGCTTCAGATAAAGCAATAGAGTTGACACGATTGCTTCACAGGCACCAATCTTTGGTGCACTGCGTATAGATTTGAGTGACAGTTTACAGTTGTTCAATTACCGAGAGCTTGAGGATTGCAATACAGTACATGAATCAGCAATTCACTTTCTGCAGACCTTTGAATTCGAACCACTTCGGGCTCAAAAGAAGACGGAGTAGTGTGTGCAGCCAACGAGCTAAATGAACCATCCATATTAACATTTCCTGAGAGAGACGGAGTACATATGGGTATGCCCAGAGTGCAATGAAGCCGATTCTTGAGAAGAGAACATAACAAAATATCACATGTTCTGATATAAAATGTTTTTGTCGATTGGCGTGTGAAATATACAACAAATGCATGCACAATAAATTAGGAAAATAACCAAATGTCAATAAAAATTCAGTGTGCAGCAAGGACGAATAATATCGTACCGACAGCCGTATTTTAGTGACAGCAAACAATAAATGGGTGTTAAGTATCGACTCTTCAGTTCTGACATGTGTGTACCTATAAAAATACATGACAACTTCAGTGTTACAAAGGGAGTGAAGTAAGGATGGATCCTAGCCCCTACTCTTTTCAGCAAATTGTTTTATGTCAGGGTGAATTCAAGGTCAGTAGTGTTGGAGTTAATGCCAGCTATTGCCTAAACGTTGTGTTCTTCAAACTGAGGAGCCTACAAGCAAGAACGAAGGACACATTGAGACTATGCATGCACTTTTCTTTGCTGATAACTCCGCTCTGAAATGCAAATCAGAGACTGAACTGCGATGTTCTGTCGACCTTGTGTGCAACATCTTGCAATAACTGCAGCCTCACTATTTCTACCAGTAGCCCTGAACGGTAGACCAATCAGATCCAAGAACTGAGCACAATGAGCCATATAATACTAACAATGACAAAAAGATGAAGCCGATCGAAATCTGTGTATACCTTTGCAGCACCATCACTAGAACAGTCAATACTGACGATGACGTTAACTCGAGAATTACCAAAGCAGTTTTAGCCTTTTCAAATGTGAGATCCTCAGGTCGGGACCGGGAAGGAATCAATCTTACAATCACATGTAAGGTTTCTGAGGTAGATGTTCTACCATTTCGATATACGCTCGTGGAACCTGAATTGTGTACAGTCGGCATGCACAAAGCATGACCATTTTCATATATGCGACCTAAAGAAACTGTTGACAATATCACCAATGTGGACGTTTTTTCGCGATTTGGGTTGACTAGCGTTCACACAACGATATGTAAAGTATAGCTTAGATGGACTGGCCATGTTGTCCGAATGCCAGAAGAGCGACTTCCAAAGAAAGTAGTAAATGGAGAGCTTGCGTCGGGCAAGCAAGCTCGCAGTGACCAAATAAAAATAAAACACGAAAAAGATACTCCGAAAGCATCGATGAAGTATTGCGGTTTTAACTTTAAATAATGGGTGAACATTGCTGCCGATCGCCCTGCCTGGTGCAGTACAATCTCTGCTGGTACGACACATGGAGCAGATACAAATCAAGGAACTGCACGGAAACGTACTGCAAGTCAGTGTTTCTCTGCCTTCACTGAGGCAGACGTTTTCGGAATCGGATTTGTCTCATGATTCACCTCTGCACGCACTCCATAATGTACAATAGAAAATGTGATCCTCTTCGGAAATGATGTCAAACAACAACAACAACTCCTGAGAAAGTAACTTTTGAGTTGATATTGTGTGATATCAATATCTAAAGAAAGAAATAACTGCAACACGTGCAATACGTTTCTACATGGAGCACAGTGAACAGACAACACACCACAACAACTAGTATATGCCAAAGAATTGATACTATGTACACACAACACAGTATATCAGTTATTTAGACACATCTACAATACCAAGTAAATGAAACCATTCCTTTTTTCACAGACTGCCCCACTGGATGGTTTGGAAATACTTGCCAGTTTATGTGTCATTGTTTCAGCTCGACGAGTTGTAGTTTGACTGGAATCTGTCCCAACAATGGTCAATGCTCAAATGGCTACTTTGGTGAAGCCTGCCAGTATTGTGAGTGAGCTTCTTTATGCTAACATCGTTCATATTGCTATGACAATTTGTTTTCCTACTCGCCTGCTGCCTTTTCTGTTTGCATAAACATTAGAATCTAAAACGGCTGCAATACAAATGTTAGAACTTGTGTTTCCAATATGTGCTCTTATTGTTCTCTTAAATGAAAGCATCATTTTTAAAACGTATTGAAAAGCAACATGTCATAATCGCATGTATTTATATATCTTTAAATGAAGAATGTATTCTATATTAACTATGTTTATAGAGGCAATAAGAATGTACGTTAATCTATTACAGTCATCGGTTTTACAGAATTTATCAGAACAATACGTTTTCCTAATACTTTAGATACTAACTACAAGAGCCAGGTCCAAGAAATAGATTACACCTGTCTCGTTTTTGAACTATTTTACGTATGTTGCCTCATTTAACGACTTCTGGAAAAGCATATTTCCGTTATCTCATCTACATATCTCGCGATTGATCTATAATATTCACGCACTTTGTTTTACTGTGTCTTCCTAACATGAGCGTCAAGTCCCCGCTGAAATGTGTTTCTCACTTTTCTTGTGAAAGCTCTCACCATTCATTTTGTCATGAGGAATGTGCGACTATGTGTGTTGTGGTTGTCTTCACATCTAACAGCGCGATTGTTGGACACGATTAAAGTATGAATATACGTCACTCATTATGTCGGCCCACGATGTAAATATGATTAAAGGTTCTCCTACACCCTTTTACCGGTTCATGATATAATTTCGCTTAATTGCTCCAAAGTACATTTTCATCTGGTTCCACATGCGTGTGTGGCCATTGTCAGTTATCTTAGACATATTTATTTTGTTTCTCTAAAAAAGAGGTCACTGATAATTGGCTTTCTGTATACGTTACTGAAGTGATTAAACTATTCGTTCAAAGGCTGGCACATTTAACATACCATGTGTCCATCTCCGGTAGTTATCGCATTATGCACGTTCGCAAGAACACGAGCACAATAGCATATCTCTGCAAACCTTATAAATAACTTGCATAATATAATAATAAATCATATGTGTCAACATGTCAATATATGGGATCCAATTTGTTTATATGTGTTATTTGGGATCCATGATTGCAAAATTTGCTGATGACACAAATTGTGCGGTAGTGTCTCATCTAATGCAGAAGTGGAAAGGTTGAGGTCGGATTTAGATAAAATTTGAGATTGGTCTATAAGCTGACAAATAGAGTTTAATATAGAGAAATGTACATTCATCCACATGGGTGGATCCAATATAGAACATACTTAATGGATAGGGGAGAACAATATTAGAAAGATAGATAAGGGAAGAGACCTAAGGGTTATAATACATCGTACAGGTAAGGTGACTGAGCAAGTTCAAATAGAATGAAAAAGGAAAATGCAATGTTAGGTATGATACAGAGGAATATTAAACATAGGAGCGAAGAAGTAATATACCTACATTGGAGTACTGCGTGCAGGTGTGGAGTCCTTATCATAGAGGCGATATAAACATGCTGGAAAAAATACAACAAGTAGCGACAAAGCTGACAGTGGGATTCCAGAATTACAGTTATGGGGAAAGACTCAGAAAAACCGGCTAACAGTATATAGAAGAGAGAATAATCCGTGGTGACTTAATACATGTGTATACGATGATCTGAGGAATGTATAAATTAGACTATAATACGTTTTTTTTTTAAAAATACAGTCATCCACAATAACAAGAGGGCAAAGCTACAAGCTGACTAAAGAGAGGTCCAGATTATATATTAGGAATCATTTGTTTAGTCATAGAGTGGTGAATGCTTGGAATGCATTGTCATATGAGGTAGTAGAGGCAGGGACTGTTAATGCATTTAATAATAAATTGGGTGTGCACAGTCGTTAGAGCAGGCTGAAGTAAATGAAACTTATTGTGTAGAGACTCTGCAGGGTCTTCTTAACCAGTATAAAGACGTTAAGTTAAGTTAAGTTCAGTTTACATTGCAAACAGTGTGACCTAAAAGTTAGTTTTAATCTGAATGCATCTCAGTTCTTGCACTATGCAGATGTATAGATACAATTATTATTATCATATTTTGTCTCATTTATCGATGTGTCACATTTACCTTTTCTTCAAATAATTAATTTTGGTTAACATAAATGTGTATTGTAATCCCAAAACACCAATGACATGTGGACATCTCCCAGTTTAGTTCATGTTTCAGTTTCTTGTCGAAAGTGTAACAGTTCCAGGTGGAGAAATGTGATTTGAAGGCAGAGATGATGGGGCCGGATACTCTGGGAACACAGGCTACCTGAATGTGTGCCAAGGTCAATCACCATCTCGACACTAAGTCGACAAACAAAACGATGTGTTTGTGGAATAATGTGTTGGGACAGATGGGGGTTACGAGCTGACCACTTTGGTGTTAGTATTTAGGTGGTGGAAGGGGGGGGGGGGGTTGGTAGGAGTGAAAGTCAAAGGTCGTCACGTCCTGCTGTACGATATTTAGAGTGACATGAATTATGAGTGATTCGTCTATTAATAACTAGCTTGAGGTAGATGCAAACTTGGGTGATGGCTATGTCAGACAAGCAGCAGAAGTGCATTGGGCGGTCATGAAATTACCTGAGACTGTAGATAACTAAAATCAGATGTACTCAGAAGGCTGGCCGGGGGAGAGAGAGAAAGATTTACATGGACTAGCTAGTAAACTGATCAATAGAAGTGAGTGATATATTGAGTTGCATGGTGACTGAACCAGCATACGCCTCTGATTCTTTGACAGTCGCACTATAAGGTGTGTATTGGGAACCCTGTGATTATAGAAGATATGAATGCGTGTGGTGTGTGCAGGACAGCGAGTGAACGATGTATGTTCTGAGATATACGAATACGCAGATTGACAGAGTGTGTAACTATACATGAATACGTGATCTCTACTAGAAGGACAAGATCGACGTGTTTGCAAATGCATATATCACTATTCGATAATTGATCTGATTGTAAATGTGCATGTTAAATATTTATGAATGTACAAATCACATGTCTGAAGGGTTATGCATGTGAGTGGGTTCACAGAAAGGCATATTTAAGAATGCGATCGTGAATACGAGTTTAGTGAGAGTGTGTTAAGTATGCAGATACGAGAAGTGGATTGTAGGGACTAGAACTGAGTTGAGTGAGAATGGAATAGTTAACGATAGCTAATGCTTACACCTTCCCTCTTCTTCTTCTCCACCGTACGCTGGTTACAGCGATATACGTTGCACTGTTTTATTTTGTTAAGCCTGTGGCTCAGTGCATCATTTTTCAACAGGCGTTTCTGTAGGGATGCCTTCCTTAGCCTTTGGCTGTCATCAGCCTATCTGTAAGGCAGCAGTTGTTTTTGTTCAGATTTGTCTCTTATAGGGAAGTTGTTTTGCAGGGCTATCTAGTCTTCCCCACTCGTGTATATAGGGTTTTGCAATGATACGATATTATATGATGGACTATGTCATAGTTTTTACTATCCCGGAAGAGAGGCAGTCCAGTGTGACTGTCTCATGATCGTCACGTCCTGTCAGAAACGTAGCATATGCATGTGAGGGAGATATATTTTTGCTCCCTGTATTTTCTCGGCTCATCTGCAGTGATGGCACGCCTTGCATTCCCCGCCACCTTGGACATTGTCACAATAGGGCACAGGTGCATTGTCCGCTGGACTGCACCTCCTCTGCGTCCATTGGGATGACTGATGGCAGACAGAGGTAAAGAGCGAGGCAGAAGTGCATTTAACCAGGTGCATTTCTGCGGCTTGACCGGGCCGGGGTGAGACAGAAGATCCAGGTAGCCTCCCATCACATCGGTGCTGATATTTAGAGAGGGATTCTGTCTTATACGCGTTCGGTCGCAGTCTCTCAGATGGTAGCTTCGCACCATTGGATCATCAGCCAAGCACGTGGACCAAATGTCAGCGACCTGCGATTCCTCTCGAAATAGTGCATTTAACCAGGGGACAAGCCTGGTCATGCACGGAGATGGTGTGCGGACATATATGATGGTCAAGGGTTGAGATTCAGCAGTTCGCAGTGAGGTAGCTGATCTACTGCTTACGATACCCCTATCGATAACTAAGTCTTCTACTAGTGGTTTCATTCCTCATCGCCGTATAGGGTGAATATCAAACAGCTTCCCGCCCGCTTTGATCGGCGGACGGCAGAAACCTCTTTCTGCGGCTCGACCGGGTCGCGCTTAGACGCGAGCCCCAGGTCTCAACCATTTCGTAGCCTCCCATCGCATTTGTACGGAGATGTAGGGCGGGATTCTGGCTTAGAGGCGTTCGGCCATAATCCCTCACATGGTAGTCTCACGTCATTGGTTTATGAGCCTAGTATGGGTACAAATGTTTGCGACTCCTCTCGAACTGAGCAATATTACCGTAGCAACGCCCTGTCATTAGTAGGATAAGACTGAACTGTCTTCCGAGAGTCTAATACCAGCACCAGTTCACTATTAAACTCATCGAATCAATAAAGGGCTTTTTAGTCAATCAATTACCAAGTATCTGAAACCTGCGATTTCTCTACGATTGAGCAGGATTACCGTAGCAACGCTCTTTCATTTAGAGGGTAAAACTGATCTGTCTTCCGTGGGTCTAATTCCAGCACACGTTCCTTATTAGACCCAACGAAAATGCTCTCAGTATATCAATCAGCTTACAGTGTTTGCGTATTGAGTCAAATTAAGCCGCAGGCTCCACTCATGGTGGTGCCCTTCCATCAATTCCTTTATCGAACACTGGGTGCGAGACAATCGAGTAAACGACAGACTAACCCCAGATTCTCGAGAGTCTATTTCCAGCACACGTTCTCTATTCGACCAAACGAAAGTGCTCTAGGCCTGTTGATCATTTCAGTTCGGAAGTAATTAACGTGAGCTTAATACTAGCGCTTATTGGAATTCCTCGTTCATGGGGAAAAATTACAAGCCCCAATTCCTAGCACGAAGGAGATTCAACGGGATTCCCAACCCTTTCGGGCCAGGGATGCATCCACGCTGATTCCTTCAGTGTAGCTTGCGTGCGGCCGCGGACATATGAGTGCTTAACATACCTGTTATTGCTCAATCTCGTGTGGCTAAACGCCACTCGTCTCTTTAAGAAGTTGCGCCGGCGCATCGATGGATCGGAGAACTATTTATAGCGATTCCTCTCGAAGGAGTGCATTTAACCAGGGGACAAGCCTGGTCATGCACGGATATGGTGTGCGGACATATATGCTGGTCAAGGGTTGAACTTCAGCAGTTCGCAGTGAGGTAGCTGATCTACTGCTTAGGGCACCCCGACCGAGAACTAAGTCTTCTACAAATGATTTCATACCTCATCGCCGTATGAGGTGAATATCGAGCAGCTTCCCGCCCGCTTTGATCAGAGGACGGCATAGACCTCATTCTGCGGCTTGACCGATCGGGGCTTGAGCGTGGGCCCCAGGTCCCTACCATGTCAAAGCCTCCCTTTGCATTCGTGCTGAGCTGCTTTTGGGCGGGATTTTTGGCTTAGAGGCGTTCGGTCGTAATCCCTCACCTCGAACCATTGGCTTATCAGCCTAGTACGTGAACCAAATATCTCTCGAGTGTAGCAGGATTACCGTAGCAACCACCTGTCATTAGTAGGGTAAAACTGACCTGCCTACGAGGGTCTATTTCCAGCACTCGTTTAATATTAGCCAGAACGTATCAATAGAGGGCTTTTAGTTTGTCAATGGCTAAGTTTCTGGAGCCTGCGATTTCTGCAGGGTGAAGACCATATTACTGTAGCAGGCGCTCTTTCATTTGGGGGTTTGGAGACTGACCTGTCTTCCGTGGGTCTAATACCAGCACATGTTCACCATTAGACCCTACAGAGGTGCTCTCTTTTGACAGTCATTCTACAGTATTGGCGTGTTAAGTCAATTTAAGCCTCAGGTTCCACTCCTGATAGTGTTTTTCCGTCAATTCCGTTATCAAACACTGAATGCAGACTACCGAGCCACAGAAAGCATAACCCCAGATTTATGAGGGTCTAAATCCAGCACCAGTTCTATATTAGACCTAAGGAAAGTGATCTCGGCATGTCAGTCATTTCAGTGTTGGCCGTGTTGAGTCAAATTAAGCCGCAGGCTCTAATCCTGTTGGTGCCCTTCCGTCAATTCCTTTAAGTTGCAGCTTTGCAACCATACTTCCCACCGAACCCACACACTTTGGTTTCCCGAAAGCTGCCCGCAGAGTCATCGAAACAACTAATGCGGATAACTAGTCGGCATCGTTTATGGTCAGAACTACCTCAGTATCTGATCGTCTTTATGCCTCTGACTTTCGTTCTCGATTAATAAAAAAATTCTTAACAAATGCTTTCGTAGTAAATCGTATTGCGGCGATCCATGAATGTAACCTCTAACTCTAAAAAACGAAAGCACCCGTTTGTCCCTGTTAATAAATTACCTCAATTTCCGAAAACCAACAAAATAGAACCGAGGTCCTATTCCATTATTCATGCACCATTAGTCAGGCAGCTGAGGCCTGTTTTGAACACTCTAATTTTTTTTTCAAAGTTAACGCGCCGGCCACCCGGGACCAACAGCGAAAAGCACCCGCTGGAGAGAGCCTGCAGACGGTAGGGCAGGAAACTCCGGGCAGTGAACCGGCGCGAGCCAGACCGCCCGACTTCGCCTGGGATTCAACTACGAGCTGTGTCCCTGCAATAACTTTAATGGAGCTAAAATTAACGGGGTTGCTGGCACCAGACTTGCCCTCCAATAGATCCTCGTTAAAAGGTTTTAAAGTGTACTCATTCAAGTTACGGGGCAGGGGACGGCGTGGCCTAGTGGTTATGTGACACGGCTCACAACCATAAGGTGCTGGGTTCGATCCCCATCTCAGCACCGGCCGTTACCCCGGGGAAGCAAACCCTTAGAAAATGCAGGAGGAAGCAGACCCTTACATAAAATGCATGCTGAAGTCGGATGCACTGGGCCGACAGGCGCAAAATAAAAACGCAGTGCAATGTACACCGCGTTGGGGATTAGAGAAATAAGGCGAACGCAAAAAAAAAAAAAAAAAAAGTTACGGGGCCTCGAAAGCGTCCAGTATTGTAATTTTTCTTCACTACCTCCCCATGCAGGTAATGGGTAAAATGCGCGCCTGATGCCTTCCTTGGATGTGGTAGCCGTTTCTCAGGCTCCCTCTTCGGGATCGAGCTCTGATTCCCCGTTACCCGTTACAAACATGGTAGTCCTGTCATTTACCATTTGATAGGGCTGAGATTTGAAAGATGCGTCGCCGGCTAAAGAGGAGAATCGATCAGCACAAAGTTATCCAGAGTCACTATTGGGGACGCCGCAACCCAGCCAGGGGAAACGAGATTGGTTTTGAACTAATAAAAGGTGCACTTTCTGCGAAGGTCGGGGCATGGTAAGCATGTATTAGCTCTAGAATTGCCACAGTTATCCAAGTAGAATCGTGTCATCTAAGGAACCTCGACTGATTTAATAAGCCATTCGCGGTTTCACCGTGAGACAGTGTGAACTTAGACATGCATGGCTTAATCGTTGAGACACGCATATGACTACTGACATGATCAACCAGATATCTGTCGGAGACGTACGAACCACACACACCGGTTGGCGGATGACGGATGTGTAAAAAGCTAGACGAGGACGGCTGCAGCAACCGACTGACGGACGGTTGTTCCGTCACTCACTCCGTGGACCTATGACCGCCTGATAGTGTCCCGTACACACCAGCCGACCGACCGATCGGGCTCGCTCTGGTAGGGAAGGCAGCGCTCTGTGCAGAACGGATCTCAACGGCCCGAGCGATGAATTTCACTGAGACTGGAGACGATTTTTGCCCGCCGACCTGCCCTTCTCCCGAGAGTTGGTCGGGCGAGGACATGGCATTTAGGCAGGATTCCTGTTTTCCATTTGCCGGTCATAAGCTCTTAGCGAGAGAATGACCACCAGCGAAACGAACTGTCGAGGAAGGCTAAAAGCCTTCGAATAAACACCACTGACTGTCAAGTTTCTCGATACGGACAACAGTAACGCACCGTTGCCAGCGGTACGATGCAACAAATTTGGACTTACAACTTCGGATATAGTTAATCTTTGTATTAATACATATACTATTAGATTATTTAGTTCAGATGTATTTTGCTCACTTTAATAACACTGTGTATGCTCATCTGTAATGCTATCATTTTAGCTGTTCTGTTTGCTAATTTTTGGTATTGTAGATATGCGTGTTTTCGTGAATCTAACTACTGTGGTAACGCCATATTCTGCCACAAAATACGTCTTCAATAGAACTCCAAACCTCGCTATTTGCAAGCTTGAACGATGCTAATTATCTGACAATATCTGTTATCAATATACTTTTAATGTTGTTACCGTTTTGTCATGATCAATGAGATCAAGCATTGTAAGATGTGTCCATATCGAATTCATATCTCATTCTATCTGACCAAATATTATGAAATATAACATCAGTATCTATATCATACTGTATACCATAGTCAAATGGAGCTACGGGGATACACCCAGACATACAATCCGTAGTGGTAATACATGTGACGGTTGTATAGCAATTGCGAACACATTCCTGAAGCTAAGCTTGTGTCACACTGCATGCTTAGCATTACGTGCATTGGATTACATCAGTAAGGCTGAGAGGGTGATCCTGCAGTTTAGGAATGTTATAGTATTCATTTTGAGTGCCCAGGCTTGTACCCTGGACAGTCTCCTCCTATGGCGCCACACGCATGGTCTACCCAGACTGTGACACAGTAAAAACACAGTAATAACTTCACTTTACTGCCGACATTACACTGTCATTACTTAAAAAGCAGACGATCAAAATGATACGCAGCGATGTGAATGTGTATTAATAAGGTAGTGTAAATATTATAAGAACAATTTGCACAACACGTTATTACAGCTTCTATCAGGAACAATTATTTAATCACATACCATAGGTACTACCTTAACTACAACTGGAACTCCCGTACTATATATTCACATTCTAAACTTTAAGCGTTTCGTGCACTGTTGTATCTAGTTATCTCCTTTATTGTAAATAGTTGCCCATGAATCATTCAATCTCAAATTTATTTGAAAATATTCGATACGAACAGAACATGAAGCAACAATATTTTGGCTTTACCCAAATAGATATGATTACACCGATACAATACTAGTTCGTCATTATAAAAGCCCAACTCAGAGAATAGTTACAGATAGCAAGATATCTGCCCTGCTTAAATAACTCCTCAGATTCGTAATCTCGTGTGCAATGTTCATATATTTGTATTTCTTTAAAATCATGCCCTATTTATAATTATGACTTTGCTTTATGTTCCTCGTTTCTTAGAACGTGTCTGTGATTTCTGACTTTAGGGCAGCTTCGTTCATAAATGTTTCTTTGTGGAATACAATTGATGCTTGAATGCGTTACTCAGGGAAGAGATCCTGGGTGTTTTGCATAAACGTTTCTCTCACAATTTTCAGGAATGGATCCATATTATTTTCTCCACAAAATATTGTATTCAATCACTACTCCGAGAAACGTTGTTTAGTATTTTGGCAAAACTTTTCTAACATGCATCACCACTGGTCTATAACTTGCCTCGAAACACACTAACTGCTGTACATATACTCACTATAATCATTCGACGAATAATGCCAGATGAACGTATTTCTAAGTATACACGCCAACTTGAATCTATCCACATGGAATCATTTCAGTTTTACATATGTCTTATAATCCGTTATCCGTTATCATCTTCGCAGCCTACATCTTTTTATCTTTTTATCCAAGTAATGTAAACGTCTTTTTAAAAAAATGGTATCAATCAAAATCGACTCCTGCTGTCAGCATCCCGCTTTTGAGTCTTAGTATTCGTTACTGGATTCAATTAGTTTCACTGGCATGCCACTATTAGACGTAACTAATCGCACAACTTCTGTTCATCCTTGACTGTCCGGTGATAATTACTAGTGTTTGGTCTCACCATAAAATTGACTTCATTGCGTCCCAGGATTACCATCACTTGCACAGATTGATGATTACCGATCTTCAAAGTGAAGCTCATGAGGATCGCCATATGGTAATATTTATCTCAAACTTCGACTCATGTATATTTCGGTTGTTCTCGCTAGTCAAAGACTTCCTCTTGTGCAATTGTAGTTATCGAAATATACATTCGAGGTTGTCAAACTGGGGTGAAATAGACCGCCAGTTCGTGCAACTCTTTCTGATTCCTGACTCCGACGAAAGTGTGTTCTCGAAATGCTTGTTCAATGTCATTGTAGTACTACATTCAGCAGGGACAATTGTAGCTTATTTATGACAATTTTAATGTGTGATACATTTTTTTTAATGTACATATTTCTCTGATGTTGGTGAAAACGTATTTTGCTATTCTTATTCGTTTCCTGTTTTCCTATATTTCATACGTTATAGGTTTGATTCTGTATTTAACAGTGTGCATGTGTGTGTGTGCGCGGGTGTGTGTGTGTGTGTGTGTGTGTGTATGTGTGTTTGTGTGTGTGTGTGGGGGGGGGGGGTGGGTGGGTTAGTAAATGGCCATCACTTGACGGTGATCAGAAATGGCCAATGTCAAGCAGCAAAGGGCATCACATTTTACTAACGTGTATGTCGAATCAGTGAACAAGGACGTGTCCATGCTTATTTTTAAATCAAAAGTACAGATGGTAGAAACTTGAATGTAATCTCAGAATAGCCATTCAATTGTAACTCGCACATGGATATCAATAGTCGGATCATTTTTCATCGTTGGTCCTTCAAATACGTTAGTTACTCTTAATTACGTCTTGGTAGTACCTTGAAATACGTTAGTTACTCTTAATTATGTATTGGTAGTACCCTGAAAAACGTTAGTTACTCTTAATTACCTGTTTGTAGTAGCTTACAGTGGCTTTTCTGATATCATGACTGGTAATTTGGGAAACTGACTCGGATCTATCTGGCTGAAGCACAATGCAAGGTTCCAGTGTAAGCTCACCACTGTAGAGATCACAATGGCAGTTGCCATCTCGTCAGTCAGATTGCAAAGGTAATAACATGTTTTAATAAAGAACTGCTCTGAAACGATGTCGGGTCTTGATTAGCATGTTTCAACTTAACCATGAATAACATAATCTGAGCAGTATGTTTTGGTTCATTGTTGCTTTTCTCCTTTACCTTCACTATGGATCATTGCCAATGACATTTACATATGTACATGCGCTCATATACTCCATATTTAAGTAGTTCTTTAGTCTTTATTCCTACTGTTCCAAATTTTTTAAAAGCTTTCAGACTGCTAGCATCTTTCTTTCCTTGAATACATAGTTCAGTGACTGTTCCAGTTTCGTTAGTTTTATTGCATTTTCATTTAGGTTGAGGCTTGTTTTTAACTGTTTCTTGATGTATCATGCATTACTCTTCTGTACTTTGAAGCAGCTTTTTAATTTAATGTCACTGCTCAGAATCTGGTCCCCTGTTGCTAATTATCATATGATTGCTCTACTTTACTGTTTATTTTTATAATTGGATATCACTGTGCAATCGTTCATCAATGTCTGCTAATTATCTGGCAATCAATAATTGTTTCTGTATGAGCATGCGTTTGCTCTGTAATCATAATGTTATAATATATAAAAGTCTGTTCAACGGTAATCTTGTGGAACACATTTTCGCTCTAAACAAGGAGTTATGTTAGTGCTGCACTGTTCATTTATAATTCTATTTAATCCCCTTATTTAACTAAAAAAGTACCTACTTTGACAATTACCAGAATAAAACAATGTCCAATTTATGAGTATATATGGCAGCTGGTGATTGCATACGTCTGTCTTCTGAAAAGTATTTTTACAGCGCGGTTGACACATATGTATTGTGAACAATTAATTTGCGAACATTAACAAAAAATGCTTTAATTAATATCATTTATTTCTCATATACACGTTGCAACTCTCATTATAATTTTTTCAGTATCAACAATGTATCCCGTACTTAGCTTAAGAGAGGCCTAACTTTATCAGTCTGATCGTGTCGAGTTGCAGTCAGTCCTGGACCTTTATGCAGTTTTTGCAAATTGGAAACTATTCTCTTCTTGCCAATTGACAGCGTAATCTAGCTGGCATATCTGAATGGCCTGCCCCATTATCCATTTAGTATTCATTATTAGAAATAATTTGTACTCTTGAACTTATTCTCAGGAAAAGAATTCAATTCCGGCATTCATATGCAAAAATAACAGTGTCTTCTTTTACCTTTTTAACTGGGAGACCTGCTCGGAAGTATTGCATGGGTCCAGATCAGCATGTTTCATCAGAGTCCTGACTCACACATTTCGGGCAGTATGTTTTGGTTGACTGTATGCTAACCACATTTACTTTCACTCTGATATATCTATGTTGGACGAAGTTCCTGATCGGTTAACACATACGACGACGGACTCCACATAAAAGAAGTTTGTTTATTATCCCCGATCTTAACAACTTATAAAATCATTTATCTATGTCTACCCAAGATGCCAGTGTTTATTTACTTCATGCACATCATCTACTTGAGTATTGTAAATTAATTGGTCATCTGCTGATTTATTTTGTCTACATTCATCTTGTTTGGGTGAAAGCGTGTTTTTTGTATATTCTTGTGTCACAAAAATCTTGCAATTACCAGTATTTCCATCAGTGTGCATGTGCAGCAAATGACGTTATTGGAACTGTGTCAGCTTTTGTTTGTCTTATCCCAGTTTTACAATGGGAATCATGTTTACATTCTTCCCCATTTGCGACACTGTCCGTTTTTTTACCAGGTTGCATGTATGATTTGTAACCTTTTTAGTTTTGAGACCAAGATGTTACAAATTGTCATTTTTTATTTTGTCTTTTTCTGTAGATGTCTTGTTTTGGAGTTGTTTTAGCGCATCTTATAATTCGTATTGGGTAAATTGTGTTTTCATGTGCCTCTCTGTTACAGTTAGTATTTGTCCGTTTGATTGTATCTCATTTTCTTATATACTTGCTATTACCTGTTATGATTGTTTTCCGAATCATTATAATTTTTTTTCAATACATATATTCGATTCACGCTTTCAGACAACCGTATTATAAATTCTTCTAATGTGATGTTTTATATTATTATGGTTTCACTATTCAGTAACTGCAGGTGTACATAAAGTTGTCATTGTCATTTGAAGTTCCCAATTAGACCAAATGAGTATATACTACATCGTTATTGCTCTAGCGGAGTGAGTTTGCTTCTGCATATCATATGCGTGGGAGTACTGTAGTATGTGTCCCTCATCATTTCGTGCCCGCACGCATGTACGCAGGGTTGAGATGCTAATATTCAACTGTGTATTCCTATGTTCAACGAGACGGCTATGTCCTACTCTGAGCACATTACAACATCATGCTATTGTCTGTTTTTGTTAACCAACACTTGAAATATTGATGGCGGCTCTCTGACTTATTCTATCAACCTTTCATTTGGTTAGTATGTAAATAGTGTCTCCGGCTGCTCGTCTGTAGCACACTGCCTAGTCAGTTGATATGTTACCGTGTTTTACAAAACTTCACAATTACATGTATATTTACTGCATAACAATATTGCGCTGGCTGCTAAGTTTAGAAAGTAGAGCCTGTAGACTTTACAGTTTGCTGGACGTCAGTGCTTGAAGTGCTGATGTGCCCCGATATTGAAGTTCATCAATTTCTCAGTCCTCACCTTGATTGCATGGATTTGTGGATAATACATATGGCGTTCTTACCTGATTGGTATTCCTGAGTGTATTTATCAAAGTGTATCTCTCATTTCAAGCTAGAATTAGCATTCCTTCTTTCTTCCAGACATCACACAATTTGGTTAGATCAAATTCCGTACACGTCTGTTTATATATCCTTTCGGCACACACACTGATGTTCGTGTGGTGAAGATGTATTCGTCATCTCGTTATTACAATATTTTCAAGAATGCAATGGTGCATACGTGACGTCAGATCGTGATTACAAGACGTAACGCTTTTCAGATGTGTTAAATTGGCGTCACATCTCTACAAGAAGTAAAGGTATACAGAGGGGCAGATGTAACGTCATATCGTGATTACAAGACGTAAAGGTATACATAGGACCATAAGTGGCGTCACATCATCATTACAAAACGTAAAGGAATGTAGTGGGGCAGACGTGACGACAGATCATCATTACAACCCGTAAAGTTATACAGAGGGCAGATGTGGCGTCGGGTCGTCATTACAAGATGTAAAGGTACACAAGGAGGCATAAGTGGCGTCATATTGTGACTTTATAACGTAAATGCATGCAGAGGAGCAGACGTGGCGTAAAATCATTACAAGACGTAAAGGTATACACATTGGCACACGTATCGTCATATCATCTGTACATGACGTAGAGGTACACCGATGGACAGACGTGGCATCAGTTCATAATTACAAAACGTAAATGTGTTCATAGGAATAGACGTAGTGTCATATCATCATTACAAGCTGCACATAGGGGCAGACATGACGTCGGATCATTACAAGACGTGAAGGTAAACATATGGCATAGGCGTGACGTCAAATCAGTAAACGAGTTATAGGTATATTGAGAGGCATACTTGACATCGATTGTGATTAAAAGAAATAGCTGTCCATCGTTGTCGATGAGGACCGCCGATATCATCTTTGTCAAAGATGTCTTTGTTGGGTGTGAGTACGCATATGACTGAAACCGGTCAATGCGGGTTCGAAAACATCTACTACATAACGGACACACGAGGTGTGTAGAAGGAGAGGGTGTTTCCGCTGCTTGGGATTTCCGGGTCTTGCATCTGCTCTGGGATTTCACAAAAAAAGTTGTCTTCGCCGGTAGCTACACCTACTTTGACTGCGCTTCTCCAGTCAGATCTGTTTTGCGTACGACATTTCCAGGTGTCAATGTCCATCTGGCAACTTTTCATTGAGTCCTACAGACCGTCTATAAAATGATATTTCTTTTTGTTGGCGCTCTCTCATGCGTCATCCTTCTCTCGGCTCGCCGTAGAGAAGCTCATTTGGGAGCCGCTCATCTGACTTACGGACGAGATGTCCGGCCCATCCTAGTCATGTTTTTTCTAACAGTGCAGGGACGCTGGGCATGTACCTACTTTCAGAATGTGGAGTTTTCACATAACTAGGCAGCTATTATTTAGACAGTATGAAGTACATACAACGATGTCAGTTAAGAAAACAGAAGGCAAGAAGATTTACCATTGCATTGTCGACTTTATGGAAGCCGAACGATATTAAAACATTCATGGAAATTAACCTCTTCAATTCCAACGTCAAATCCGTTCTATTATTGTTTATTCTTAACATGGAGAACAACACAGGTACATTTAAAAAAAGGTACATACTTTCGTAAATGGTTGCTTGCGCAAAATATAAGGGTGGAGATGTACGGCAAGATCTAAAACGTGGAACTGATAGGGAAAAACTGGACATATAACAGTGAATCATGACATACAATGGAGGCGATTACGATCGATAAACCGCACCTTACACAACTAATGGTTAAACATTACCAGACACGCTCTGTGGCTGGAATCCACGTACGTGGCAAGAGACGTAGGGTGAGACAGAGACAATCATAGAATAGGGAACCGAAAGTGAATGTAAAAGCAGCAAACTAGAGGTGAACATAATTTGATCTAATGGCTCCTGCTAGGAATACGTATGGGATATTTGGTGACCACATATGTTCCCAAGAGAGGTGATACGTTTTTTATTTGATTATTTGACAGACAATATATAATGAATTATTTAAAAAAAAATTATTTTCAGTACAGTTTCTTTTTTCCTAAAAGAACGATATAATTTACATTGCTTGTCATTACAGTTATTTGTGATATATAGTTATAGAGTGATTCGAGTTATTTGGTACGGCTATTATCACGAATGTGATATGATATGTTTGCTAAACACCTTCTGGATAATATCTATATACTTAATGACATTTTTTTTTAAAACCATATACTTTGTCGGTTCGCCGTGGAACAAATGTGTTCATAGATGAAGAACGATGTGAATATCCAATTCGTATTTCTTAGTCAACATGTATGTCTAAAGGGGCATACGTACTTGAAAAGGTCCCAGCTATTGCATGACGAGATAAGGTTTTCTTGTTTAGCGGGCTAGGCACGAGCAGCTTAATACGTCTAATACTCTGCGGCGTTGGGACAAGCGTTTACGGAGGGTGCTTAATTCATGTACGAGTCTATCTCAATAGACTCAAACACTAGAGCAAAGTAGTCCAGCATCATGTTAGGTGCCATGTATGGTGTTCCAAACAAACCAACAAACCATGGCCGGTGGTATGCTATTGTAAATATTTAGTTCCCTGTTACGACATGCTCTCTGTGACGGAGTGGTGATATTCTTGTACTTGTCATTCACACAAATCCTGCCCTACTGCTCGTATACCGAGTACGTCATTAAACTATGTAGTGTGCCATCTATTTTGCGAACCATTCTAAACGATTCGATAAAATGCACTCAAAATGTCAAATACGTGTTTCTTTATTCCCGATGTATCTATCTATTTAAATAAATAAGAATACCATTAATATAAACGCATTATTGTAAACATTAAATACATATAATGACCATCGTCTGGTTGATCCAATTTTAGAACTTGAAAACAATTGTAGAACTTGAAAAGATTACAAAACTGCAATCCATGACCGACAGAAGAGACTGCAGAGCCCAGCTGCAGTCAGAGAAACTCCGAAGACTGACGGACCATCCAATGTACCAGAGGCTAAACAATTTGGGAACTGGGAAACTAAAGCGGAGAAACTTTGCAGAAATAGCCAAAGCAAAGATGCACGAAGATCCCATAAACGCACTAACAACACCAAAACCCATCACTACTGTACGAAAACCTACTTGGAGGCAGGATATATTTCCAGAGGTGGTAGAAAATATACCAGGTATTGCAAACAAAAACTGCCAGACCGAAAAAGAAAGGAGAGACACTACCCTAAGCTTCATAACGAAAAGCTACCCAAGCATGGACTGGACCCATGCATACACCGACGGTTCTGTAACAAACACTACACAGAACGGAGGGGCAGGAGCATTCCTGAACCTACCAAATGGCAGAAAAATAACACTGCCATTCGCTACTGGTAAGTACACGAGCAATTTCAGAGCAGAGGCAGAGGCACTGAGGGCGGCAGTGGAAGAAATGGTAACACACAGTGAAAATGAGAGCCATATAGTCCTGCTGACAGATGCTCTCGAAGTAGTCACAGCACTAAAAAGCCAGAAAAACACTGAGCTTAATGACTTAAGAGCAGCACTCTGCAAACTGTGCCAACAGTCCGCACCAAAAAGGGTAGTGGTACAGTGGGTTCCGTCACACTGCAACATCCTAGGCAACGAGGAGGCAGACAGACTGGCAAAAGAAGGTGCAAGGCTACCACAAATAGATACCAGTATGACGTACGAAGAGTCAAAACGGCTTATCAAAGCCAGGTACATGTCCAAATGGGAAACCGAACATACTGGTTACACCAAAAACGATGCCTATTACCAGTTGAACCGAAGAGAGCAGGTCGTTGTCTTCAGACTTCGCACTGGCCACAACAGACTGAGGTACCACCTCTTCAACAAATTGAAGATAGGGTGTACCGACGAATGCCCGTGCGGTACTGGTAAAATGACAATGAACATCTGCTGCAGAACTGCCCGACATACGAGGATCAGAGAGAGCAGATGTGGCCATTGCCAGTGGAACTGCAAGACAAGCTCTATGGTAGTGGCGAGAGTCTCAGGATGACCGCCGCTTTTTTCGAGAAAATAATGGTTACTGTCTGACTGTGTACGCAGAAGAAGAAGAAGAAGTCTGGTTGATCAGTTTTATACATGTATGTGTCTAAGCATGTCGACATTTCTCAGCAAGTTAGTACGTCAATGTCTCTGCATACCTGAGATGTAAAAGAGTATCTTGGTCGCCACCTTAATATTTTCCTCTTAATCATGCCCTTTAGTATATTTTGTCGAAGAGTTCCATGTCACAAATTGGATCCAGTTATTGCCATGGGATCGTCTTTCTGTCCGATTCACTCGTTCCATTCTACGGATCACCACATGTCGAAGACTTACAACCTAATTCATCCTTTTCTGCCAAAGAACATGTGTCAGCACCATACTGTGGCAGTTGGACATATTCATGTTCCGATATTCTCAGTTCTATCGTGATATTCTTTGACCATAGCAATGTATGTTCTTGTCTTTCTATGTCTCATTGCGGTAATTTTTTATGATGGTTTGCGTTACGTGTAATTCTGAATTTGGTCAATTATGTCCCCATTGATGATTATATTCATTTGCCTTTGTCGTTTGACTGTTATCAAAATCTTTTTCTTAAACTTGTTTATTTCAATGATAAATGCTATGCAATGTTGTTAATCTGTTCAAGCAACATTTGCTAAGTTGGTTAAGAATATTAAAGGTTATACCATTTTTTTTACACCCCTACATTTTACATTAGCATCTCAGAATATGCGTTACAGAGACAGTGCAAATGGGAGTACCTATCCCAATACACCATTCTTATTGAAACTAGAAAATGTATGTCTTTTTTATTGAAATAATCACATGTTCATCTCCATATGTACTGTGCATTAACCTTATAATTGGATTTGCGTTAACTGTTTGTTGCACTATCTGAATACGTTTACATTACTAAAGCGGTAACATTCATGAATATAATGTCTTCTTTAGATATGAGGCGTTTTTATTCGAGCTTTAAGCGTGTAAATTGACAAAATCCTCAATTAACCAAAATGTTACTCTCCGTGTCTACATTATTTTTTTTGTCGAGCATGCAAGTGCTAAATTATGTATGCGATTATGGCAAGGAAAAGTAAAAGTAGAGCTAGTACAGGCTATGGCTCATAAACAAATAAATTGAAATGTCGAACGCAGCTATTATTTTCAGATCCACGGAAATTGCTTCTTCTTCTTCTCCTTCGTACGCAGTCAGACAGTAACTATTATTTTTTTTCGAAAAAGGCAGCGGTCATCCTGAGCCTGTCGACACTGCCATAGAGCTTGTCTAGTGTTGCCACTGGTGATGGCCACATCTGCTCTCTGTGATCCTCGTATGTCGGGCAGTTTTGCAGCAAATGCTCAGCGGTCATTTTCCCGGTACCACACGGACATTCGTCGGTGCCACCTATCTTCAATTTGTTAAATAGGTCGTACCTCAGTCTATTGTGGCCAGTGCGAAGTCTGAAGACCACGACCTGCTCTCTTCTGTTCAACTGGTAATAAGCAGCGTTTTTGGTGTAGCCAGTATGTTCGGTTTCCCATTTGGTCATGTATCTAGCTCTAATAAGCCGTTTTGACTCTTCGTACGTCATACTAGTTTCTGTTTGTGGTAGTATTGCACCTTCTTTTGCCATTCTGCCTGCCTCCTCGTTGCCTTGGATGTTGCAGTGAGATGGAACCCACTGCACCACTACCCTTTTGGCCTGGACTGCTGGCACAGTTGACAGAATACTACTCTTAAATCATTAAGTACATTTTGTTCTGGCATTTTAGTGCTGTGACAACGGCCAGAGCATCTGTAAGCAGGACTATGTGGCTGTCATTCCTTTTACCTGTCACCATTTCTTCCACTGCCGCCCTCAGTGCCTCTGCCTCCACTCTAAAATTGCGTGTTTATTTTTTAGTAGCGAATGCCAGTGTTATTTTTCTGTCATTTGGTAGGTTCAGAAATGCTCCTGCCCCTCCGTTCTGTGTTGTTTGTGTTACGGAACCGTCGGTGTATGCATGGGTCCAGTCCACGCTTGGGTAGTTTTCCGTTGTGTACCTCAGGGTAGTATCTCTTGTTTCTTTATCAGACTGGCAGTTTTTGTTTCTAATACCTGGTATATTTTCTACCACCTCTGGAAATATATGCTGCCTCCAGGTAGGTTTTCGAACAGTAGGGATGGGCATCGGTGTTGTTAGTGCGTTCATTGGGTCTTCGTGCATCTTAGCTTTGACTATTTCTGCAAAGTTTCTCCGCTTTAGTTTCCCATTTCCGAAATTGTTTAGTCTCTTGTGCATTGGATGCACAGTCAGTCTTCTGAGTGTCTCTGTCATGATGGCAACTATTTCAGTTTATATAGTGCGCAATGGTATTCTTCACGGCAACATTATCTAGTATTCTGAAGGATGCAGAGGCTAAATTATGACTATATCTGGCACATAAAAAGTACAGGCTGTCCAGGTTATGGCTGACAATGATAGAAATTATAACAATGTCGAAAGCACAAATTATCTCTAGTGATAATAACAATCATTTAATATATTATCTGAGAGACGTGAACGTTTTCATTGTTGTATTTTGTCTAGAGATGGTGTAACCCCATTAGACGTATAGCATTGTCTGAAATAGAATCGTAGTGGGTAGAAATAAACGAGATTGTGAACTTTCTATCTATATTCCAGTGGACTGGGTCCAGCTCTACCCGAATTCTGCGACGCAAGCGTTTGTTCATGATGCCAACGACGGTACTTGCAACCCAAATCCATCGGCGGATTCCGTGGAGGCCAGAATGACTCAACAGTTTCCTCTATACTGGTTTAGAGTACGCGTCAATGACAAACGTAAGACATTGTTGTTAATGATATTATATGATGTGTTTTGGTCGGTGTGAGCATAATTCCTTTTTGTTTTGATATGGACATGGACTTGTTTCTGTGTGTGTGTGTGTCCGTTTTTTGTGTATGTACGTGTTCGTCCGTTTGTGTGTGTGTGTGTGTGTGTGTGTGTCCGTCTGTGTGTGTGTTGACGGAAGAGGGTAGTCTGTGAATTTGCACATTTTTTTCATTTTACACGTGTTCACAGTTTTACATTTGGAACCCTTCGATTCATACTCAATATTATTGAAACATCTTTCAAATTAGACTTGAAATTCAAATTACGCCCCACGGGCTACATCTGGCCCGCCACAAGATCTAGCCTCTTGGAACTAGAACCCATGCTAGTACGTAATTTTCGCATCTTGTCGCATATGCATATGTCCAGTTTGTTCATACAGTTCTATATTTTGGACTTTATCATACATTTTCCTTTCCTCAATTCGACACTATCCTGCCATCATGGAAGCTTGAACCTATTTAGGTGTACTTATCTTTGTTCCCTAGGTGCCAGTTTCATGCATTTGCGGAGACTTGACATTTATGTTGGAACTCCACATTTTTACGAACGTTTTAATGTCGTTCGATTTCCACAAATTGTCCAATCAAAGCCCTTTTGACCTTTGTATTTGTCATGTGAAACCACCTTCAGTAATCTTCCAAAATATATTTTGTTTCATACAACGAAATATGAATAAAATCGTCATATTATAGTAGTACAGTGTCTCACAATACATACGGAGTGTCGTTTGATTTTTTGGCTATCATAATGTGTGTGTGTGTTGTATTTGTGACTCTCTGTACCTTCACACATAATGTTGGTAAACATTCAGAAAGTATTTGATGTTAAATGTGGTTGGGCATGTGGGACATAAGAACCAAGTCAACAACATAGTCAAGCTCGCCAAGTCATGTCGTCAAAAAAAACCACTGCATTCCATTTTGTTAGTAGCAATCGTATACTGTATAGTCCGGCCAATAGCCAACATATAGAAGGAACATGTTAAGAAACATCCAGGTCTCACTCCTGATATTATCACATACCCCTGTGACCGCTCTCTATCCTGTGCATATGATAACTTAATTATGTGAGTGCTCTTCAAGAGTACTCCGCGGTGCCGGACAATTTCAAAACTGTGTCCCTGAATAAACTGACACATGTTTTCTGATTAGCTACAAATCAAATATAAACTGATGCGTTTTGTTTAACACATTGTACACCAAATATCAATTGTAGCTTTCTGACCTACGAATTAACTATTTTGTTTCATATGTTTATAAATCGCTTCGTTCAAACAACTTACTAATCTGATCATAGTCAATGTTTTACCAACTACCAATAACATAATACCATTGCCACGTGTAGCATATTCTCGTTTCTCAGTATGTAGACTGCATATCTTTCTTTACAGTATGGTTACATTTCTTATCTTCCCCAAATTCGGTCTTGCCATTTGTACAAAAACTATGTTGGAATGTTGATGTCTGAATTAATTGTTTTTCCTTAGACATAGTTTTGGTTAGTGAACAATAATCTATTAGGACTAAACTATATTTGTTGATTTCGCTTCTAGTCGGCTTTGCACATTTATACTGTAGTTTTGATTCCGGCGATTTATTTTTTGTTTGTTTTGTTAGCAAATTACTTAGTTCGTATATCTGTTCTTCCCATGTCTTCATTAGTTCTTTAGTGATGCGAAAGTGTCTTTAGAAAATGCAATTACTTTTTTATATGTTCCTTTCAGGTTCTTCATTTGACCGTACTTCGCACAGTAATAAATAAAAGAAACACTTTAAAAAAAGAATAATTGACGGTCAGTTATTAGAAATACCAATGATGAGTGACATAATCAGTGCCGCAGATAGCACACTAGCTATAATAGTTGTGAAAATATCCCAATGTATCATATTATTGTGCTCAGTCCTTAAGCGAAAAATGATAGTCTGCCCTGCCATTTCAAGGGTTTAAGGGCGATCATTTGGTTGGTTATGTTCACTTGTGACAGCCTGGACAACTATTATTCTAAAAGTATGTGATTACGATGTCTACTTGCTCAGATTATCAGTGCATTCTCTGTAATCTCTTCCCCTGATGTTCAAATCTGCCTCGTTTAAGACCACCCAAAGCCACATCATCTAGTCTTGTCTTCATTGGGAGCTGTAGCAAAATGTTGTACTTTTCCATCTGGATCATACTTTTTGTGTCTCTTCTATGGGACAGTGACTGTAATCCAGTAACGTTTTGCATCTCTTAAATCGGCGAAGATTTCAGGGTTCCTGTAATGAACCTGAGGACTTGGTCTTGCACATTTTTTAATGATTTAAAATGTGTGCTGGCAGCTGATGGCCAAGCTGTGGATTCGAACTTCAAGTGAGGTCATATTACACCATTGTGCACTATCTTAAAGGTTCTTTCGTTTGCTTCCTAGCTGGGGTTTGCTAATTTTTTGAGTAGGTCTAGCCTTCGTCGGGCCTTCTCTTCTGCATTTCAAAAATTTTTTTTCTAAGTAAGCCTTTTATCACATGTCTCTTCAAGACAGGTAGGGGCGTTTTCTTCATTGGTCTGGGAAACTCGTAAGCGCAAGTTGATTGTATGTTTTCCGTTTGGACGAGGGAAAACAGCATCGTGGAGGATTTGTCTGTGTTTATTGTGACACTCCATTTCATTGCCCTCCCCGACAGCATGTCTGCTGCCACCTGCATTATATAGTTTGCTGTAGTTGAGTGTCCATCAGCCCAACAGAGTACTAGATCGTCTGCAGATAAGGCATCCTTCACTCAATCGGGGAGTTCCTTGACTAGGCCGTTAATTGTCGATGGTGACTCCTGTTCTCTTATTGTGTCTGTATGACTTTATCCG
This sequence comes from Ariolimax columbianus, assembly GCA_036924085.1. Classification (NCBI taxonomy): domain Eukaryota; kingdom Metazoa; phylum Mollusca; class Gastropoda; order Stylommatophora; family Arionidae; genus Ariolimax; species Ariolimax columbianus. The sequence continues at coordinate 7,109,002 of JAVGWX010000004.1, forward strand.
TCATTGCATGTTGCCTTAAATCCAGTAGCTCCCTCTTTGTGCCATAAGGACGTCTCCTCATACCTTATCCAAGATATGCTTGAAATCAACCTATAGAGCTACGACCTTTTCCTTTTAGAAGGTATCTCCGATTGAGAGAAGTAGGTGACTTGATCTTCTATATTATATCATTCTCTAAATCCAGCTTGTTCCGGCACCATAATCTGCTCAGACTCGAAATATAATTTCATTCTTGTGTTAACTATTCGCTGCGTGCTCTTTACCACACAACTTATAAAACTGATTGTTCGGTAACTAGTGGTTAAATGACACGATTCACAATTACCCCGGGGAAGTAAACCTTCAGAATATGAAGAAGGATGCAGACATTTACATAAAATGAATGCCGAAGTCGGTTGCACTGGGCCGATAGGCGAAAAATAAAAACCGTAGTGCAACGCAAAACACCTTTGGGACAAGTCAAATAAGACAAACGCATAACAAACAGAACATATTTTTAAAAATGTAAGAATTGTGATGGCTCCACTCCATTCTTGCGCTACCGTTCGTGTCGCTCAGCTGAGGTTGATTATCTCAAGCAAGTTTTGTCTACGCGGGTCGGCTCAAACCGTTGATCATCCCATTGCTAATTTCACCTGGGCCGGTTTCCATTCTTGTCCTAAGTTTTGTTATAGCTCTTTGAACTTCTACTAGTGGGATGGGTTCTCTTATCGGAGAAGCGATATTAATCTATCTTATTCTTGTGCGCGTTTCTTTTCTTATTTCTCTCCACTGGTCTGTGTTAATAGTTAGTTTGCTTTATGCACTGTACTACGGACAAATATATCTGCATGGTGTTTTTATGTTCATACTTTGCCAATGTAACGGTCTGTCTATGCGTAATACCATCTTCTTTGTGGAATTGTACTAATCACCAGAGTTTCTTGTCGCCATTTTCAGAATTGAGTGCAGCCGTTTTTCCTCCTCCCGTTTTTTTCCGTTATTCTTCTAGTTTGGATTTTTGAAACTCAGCTCCAGCCTTTTTCCATGTATATATTTTCAACTGATTGATTTTCTTTTTTTTCTGCGTACTCCTTTTCTCTACATTCCCAAAGGCGGTGTGCGTCACACTGTAGTTTTTTTGTTGCGTCTGTCGGTATATTGCATCCGACTGCAGCATGAATTTTATGTAAGTGTATGCTGCTTCCTTCTGCATTTCATAAGGTTAGCTTCCTCGGGGTAACGGCCATTTATTTAATGGGAATCGAACTCAGCCCATTCATGTTGTGAGCCGAGTCACTTAGTCACTAGCCCCCGCCGTTTCCTCAACAGAGTGATGACTCTAGGCATCCTTTTGGCGATCTCCATGTCACCATGACGTTCTTGGAGTCTGATGGACCAGTATGGTGTGTAATTTCGTCTGCGTCCTATGGAGATAGCTTCTTTTTCTGCTTGTAGTACACATTGATTGACGTATTTTACCACGGCATTGATATCTCTACTCTGCACTTTGATGTGAGATAGCTATCATCTGATGCCTATACATGTCCCAGTTCGCTTTTTTTATAATTCCACAATGTGATTGCTGGGCCTGCATCGAGGGTTACATTCTAGAAGGAGAGGGACATTGGGCGATGATCATTTCCTCCAAGTTGATCTCCAAACTTATTGCAAGATCTGGAATTGAAGTTGAATGTCACCTTCTAGAGTAGATGGTTGGGGTATCAGTCATTTCAGAGTTGATCAAGCATAGGCAATGGTCATCTTGCAAGGTTTCAACCTCTTCACCTATTTGATCTAGGCGAGTTTATGACCAGCTCTGGATCTGTGATCGATGTGATTAGAGTCACATCTCTGGATATGTGATCAATGTGATTAGAGCACCAGCTCTGGATCTGTGATTGAGGTGATTAGAGCCACAGCTCTGGATATGTGATCGAGGAGATTAGAGCACCATCTCTGGATCTGTGATCGACATGATTAGAGCACCAGCTCTGGATATGTGATCGATGTGATTAAAACCCCAGCTCTGGATCTGTGATCGATGTGATTAGATCTCCAGCTGTGGATCTGTGGTCGAGATGGTTAGAGTCACATCTCTGAATCTGTGAAAAGGTGTTTATAGGATCAACTCTGATTATCTGATCGATGTGTTTATAGGATCAGCTCTGACTCTCTGATCCATGTATTTACAGGACCAGCTTTGGCTCTGATCGATGTGTATTTAGGTCCAGATCTGGCTTTTACATCGAGGTTCTTATATGACCAGCTACGACTCTGTGGTCGAGGTGATTATAGCCCCAGCTCTGGCTTAGCTATCGAGATGATTATAGCATTATCTCTGTGAATGGCTTTCACAGTCTTCCACTGATAAAAAGTGTGTGGATGATGTCTGTATAGAGCTCAGATTCAGAGGCTTACCATTTGGACAATAATAGTTTAAGAGCTATATTTCCATATTGCCTACTTTTATCTGAAGCTGTTGATACTCGGCACCACCCATAATTGTAGTCTTCCCGTGTGCTTGTATATTATTCCTTAATAGGGTAAGTATTCCACTGTTCCGTCTGTCTGAGCTGAAGCATCGATACCCTCTTATTTTGAGATCTTGATCTGCTGACACGTTAACCTATTGATAATACGAATACAGCAAACATTGATTTGCTTCTTCTGTCAAATGATGTGTTCCAACTCTGTCACTTTGCTGTACCCTTCATGTCTACTGTTCACTCCTTCTGTACCATGGTGCATCATAACAAGTGTCCTCCTTAGACTCTTTGCATCTGTATTTATTGGGTAAGTAGCTTTCCTCCGCCGTCTCCTTACTCAGAAAGACGACCTAGAGGGTCATACAGAAGATGAGAGTGAGCTCTGACGATATTCAGAGCTCTGTGCTGCACCTACCTGGTGGGGCTCAACATGGTGAGCGTTTGGCGTGTTATGATTGGTGTCATGAATATATGTAAATATGTAATTGTGGACAATGTTTTAACAATACATGTTATTGCAATTTTAAACAATGCATTGTGGTAGACATATTGAAAGAGAGAACTGTACAACTGTAATATTTGAGCACCAGTTTAATTGTTATCTGCTATAAACTAGGTAAGCGTTTCCATTTTCTGTAATTGAATCTACAAATGTATTGGTGAACCTGTTGACACATTAAGCTTCTACCATCAATTATGCTGTGTTATTATGCGTGTCGCAATGACCAAGAATACTATATTTCGCCACACTGGCAAAGATAATGGGTTAATATATGTACCTGGTCCAGCAGCATTAATTAATGTATCAAAATACATTGCGTATCAATTATATTGAATGTAAAATGAGTAAATTGCGAGAAAGACGTGAACCGTATTACTTAACGTGTCATACGTAAATACATATGTAGTGTCATTGCGAAGAAGCTTCTTCTTTAAATCATCATTCAATAGCCTTAGATAACTTCATTTTAAAGATCTTTGAATTTTCGTCATATCTAGTTTCATGTACATGGTTACCCGGCAATGATCAATGAATACTAAACAGCTCAGTCCCGTCACTTATATCATCTGTGACGACGATTGGTGAACATAGACAGTTCTGCACATAGCTCTAATAAGTTGTAAACGTTTTGTCTTAACCCCCAGTTGCTCTCCTGACCCATGGGCTCCTACATGTAGACAAGGTAGTGTATCACCCTTGCTTTTAACGACCAGGTGCATTGCTATAGCAGGCATGATATCACAGGAAAGATCGAATATAGCTGCGACCCTCCATTATATATAACATGAACACGCTATGTGTTTGCCTTCAGTGTCGGTGACTAAGTCATGCCAGTGAATTTAAACTCTGCACATGCATTACTTCAAACGTGTATGATCCCTTTGCAAATCTGTTCAAGTTTAAGAGTCATACATATGGATTTGAGTGATGCAGGATTTTTGAAGTCGCAGCTTTCTTTTCCACGGCGACCCTTTCTGGGGCAGGACTTTGTGCGTGCAGTGAGTTCTTAGAATTGACTGCCATACATATCCTTATAACAATGCTATTATTGTTAGGTATGTCAGAGGCCTGATTGTTGTCCAGGTAGATGCATTCCTCGGTAGTGACGACATGATTGCCGTTAACGATGATTCCCGCTGAAGTCGTAACTTCACCACACTAAGGATGTTAATGCTTGTCCATCAAGTGTGGAGACCCACATTAGATGCTAATCATTTCTTCTTTCTTCTTCTTCTGCTTCTTCTTCGTACGCTGTTAGACGTAAACTTGAATTTGTTCGAACAGAGCAGCTATCATTCTGAGGCTGTCGACACTACCATAGAGCGTATCTAGTGTTGCCACTGGTGATAGCCACATGTGCTTTCTCTGATCCTCGTTTGTTGGGCAATTTTGCAACACATGTTCAGCGGTCATTGTCCCTGTACCACACGAACTTCATTCGTTAGTGCAACCTATCTTCAGTTTATGAATAGGTGGTACCTCAGTCTGTTGTGGGATTTGCGGAGTCTGAAGACCACGAAATGCTCTTTTCTGTTCAACTGGTAATAGGCATCATTTTTTGTGTAGCCAGTATGATCTGCTTTTCATTTGGCCATGTATATGGCCCTAATAAAGCATTTGGAGTCTTCCTAGGTCACACTAGAATCTGGTTGTGGTAATTTTGCACATTCTTTTACCAGTCTCTCTGCCTCCTCGTTGCATTGGATGTTACAGTGGGGTGGAACCCACTGTACGATTAATTGTTTTTTGGTGCGGACTGCTGACATAGTTGACAGAGTACTGCTTTTAAATCATTATGTTCAGTATTTGTATGGCTTATTTGTGATGTAACCACGGCAAGGTAATCTGCAAATTGGACTATCTAGCTTTCATTAATTTCGCCTATCAGCATTGCTTTTACTGCGGCTTTCAGTGCCTCTGCCTCCATTCTAAAATCGCTTGATAATTTTCCAGTTGCCACTGGCAGTGTTATTTTTCTACCATTTGTTAGGCTCAGGAATACTCCTTCCCCTACATTATGTGTTGTGTTTGTTATAGAGCCGTCGATGTATGCATGGGTCCAGTCCATGCTTTGATAGTTTTCCGCTATGTACCCCAGGGTTATGTCTTTTCTTTCTTTTTCAGTCTGGCTGGTCTTGTTTCCAATACCTGGTATATTTTCTACCAGCTCCGGAATGATATGCTGTTTTCATGTGGGTTTGCGTATAGTATGGATGGGCTTTGGTATTGTTATAGTGTGCATTGGGTCTTCACTCATCATTGCTTTGGCTATTTCTGCAACGTTTCTCCTCTTTAATTTCCTTTTTCCAAATATATTTAGTCTCTGATGCATCATATGGTCTGTCAGTCTTTTTAGTTTCTCTGCTTGCTACTGGGCTCTGCAGTCTGTTTGTAATGGATTGCAAATGTGTACTCTTTTCAAGTTCTACAATTGAAGTGAACTTCATGCCTCCTGTTATCTCTTATGGCTTGGTTTTGAAGTTTGCTAATGTTATCAAAGTTCGCCTTTGCTGCTGTTGCCCATGTCTCATGGCAATACTCGAGAACTAGTCTCACTCTTCCAGTGAACAGTTTCTTGAGTATTCTTTCGTTTGCTCCTCAGCTTCTGCCAGCAAGTTTCCTAATGATTATAATTCTTTGTCTGGCTCTCGTTCGGTTTCTCTCGATCTGACTTTCCCATGTCATGATCCTATCAAATGTGAGCTGATCAAGTTTTCCCAGGACCAAACGAATGCCTGATAGTCTGACTTTAGTATGTGGACGTCGTCTCTGTGAGTACAGTTTATCACGTGTACATCACCGACAGCGACCCTTGGGTCGTCTGCTTCCTACGGAAAGACGCACGCCAAAGACAGTTTAACGTTAAAGGGTGCGACCTGGCCGATTCTTGTATTGATGTTACAATGGCGTACCTTTATTGTCCACAACGAGTTGTCAGGGACTCGCACATATTGTCACGTATTCCCCACGTCTTAACTATTGAATCGAAGGCGATCCTTTAGTCGGCTTAGACAACGTGACATTGGCGACTAAACTTGCGATGCATTCAAGGGAGCATTACCAAAGAACGTAATGGACAATACACAGATGGTACAGTTGATGGATCTACAACCCGTCCTCTGGAGAGAACTATACTGTAAATAGTATTATGGATGATATGTTATATCTGGTGATCGAGTCAGTCCATTGTGTAATGTGTGACCTAATCTCAGTTATTGAAGGGCCACATACTGATAATTTCCTCTGAAAACCAGAATATAATATCTCCCTATTGGAACTGAGAATGTCAGGACATCATGCACGCATGAAAGCTGGATAACTTAATATAGGACTTTAAAAGCAGGAAACATGATATAATTGGGGTGGCTGAAATCAGATTGATGGAAACATGATTCTTAGAAAATGAGAACTATTTATTGATATACTCAGGTAGAGGACAACGCAAACATGACCGTGGATTGCTACTAAAGAATGAATTAATAATGGGAATAGCAGGATTCTGGACATACAATCCCATATCGATAATGACAGCAATAAGCGCATAACCTTGCGATGTGTCCACAGTGCAAACCAACGCTCACACAAAGATTACTGTGAGGAAGACATCCAAGAGTATTATGAAGATTGCTTTTACAAGTATCAAAACAATAAATACAACACATGTACTAGTAGTGGTGGGTGATATGAACGCTAACATTGGAGAGGGCAAACATGCAATCATAGTGATAGGAAAAATAATTGAAAGAAGAGATAATGTTATACAATTGAGTGATGGTAATCAAACTATTGTATGCAATACTTTCTTTGAACAACACACGATGGCTCTATACACATGAACAAGTCCAGATGATAAACGACTCGTTAACGCGCACAAAAGAGTAACCTAGTCAAGAGTAACCTAGTTATCGTTGGCATTCGCAAACAACAATGGTAACACGTCACTTTCAATTATCAACAATTGTCATTAATACTTTACTAATGAGTTGCTTACTTATCACATATCTGATGGTGAACAGTACTTTGCTGTCAACATTGGTGCACTCATACGTAATTGTATAGTCAGAGACACTAGACATTAGGTTATTTTAAATGTGAAACATATGTATTGTGTATGTCATTTTTAATTATAATTCTTTAGATTAGTATCTAGTATTGAGGGTTGAGGATTAGAAGTGGGGGCGGAAGGGGGCAACGGGGTGAGTGTTGATGGTGACGGTGAGATGTAAGTAAATTATTCGAATCAAACGCCAAAGCAACAAATACAGATGCTGCTTTCAAATGTCTGAATCCCAATGTTCTTGCATGCAGATGTGATGTATTCGTTTCTTGGACGTTGCTTTCTTTGTTTGTTCTAAATTGTGCATTCCATTATAGGTAATATGAGACCTGCACATTTCATACTGTGCTCACGTCAAGACAATTTATCGTTGCGTCTATTTGCTATTAGTTGTCTATGTGCTCTATAACGTTAAGCATATGTTGGTTTGACAATATTTCTGTCCAGCTCATTTGGTAAATCTTGTGATAGAACGCCTTCTAAGGTATTTTAATCATCTTGTATTTAGTGAAAATGTTTTAGAGACCTACAACCTTCTAAGCTAGTTATGTTTAGCAATTATTTATTTACCAAACTCAGTATTGATATTTATATTGGAATTGATTACAATTTTTATTTCTCCTGGAATTTCATTTAACTAATGCGTTTCCAGTTTACATATCAACCATTCTTTGTAATGAATTGCCCCAAATATGAAGACATTTGCACTTGAGCAATTGTCTTTTCCTCAATAATAATATACATTCTTACGCTAGTATTATAGTTTTGATTTACTGGCATTCATCTTTATACCAAATGGATTGGCTGTACTGTTATCTTCCAACTCGAATATGTTATGCTCATATCTGGTAGTGCTGGTCGACATGCTTCTGAGAGTGTCTTCAATCCATCCCCACTTTCTCTCACAAATGTCTTGCTATATTTTTTTGCTAGAACGTCTGGTCATCTGTGACAGAAGTATGCGATATATGCACTTGTAAGCTTACGCCTAATGTGCGGGTGCGATACCGTTAGTAACATGCCATTGAATCAGAATGCGCTGACTGGAAGATATACTGGTTAACATGTAAAAAAAGCGCTCCGCCCAAAGTGCAAAGGACCATGGGAAGATATAAAACCTGTACAGGTACAGAAAACATTACATTAGAGCAGCTCAAATGTCTAGTGACGACGAAATCGAAGTAGAGACCGGATTAACAACTAGACATGTCGTTCAAAGGCAATTAACGGACATGCATGCGCTGGTAGTTGAGATTGGCTCACGTATATCCCAACCTGGGCAAGCATGATGGACTCAACATTCCTAGCTAAAAAGGGAGTGTTAATTGCAGTTATAAAGGCTATGGATAATTGGTAACGAAGATTTTTTTTTAAAAATGGTGATAACGTTGATAGATAGAATATATTGTTACTAGTGGTTGAATTATAATTCGGGGATAATGCAAAAAATATACATATTATGCCAAGATGTATTATGAGACGCGTTTAGCAAATTAGGTTTCTCAAAGATACAGATTACGTTTTAAGGGGTTAGACTCGACGCCGTGGGTGTTGCATTTTTTGTTTAACTTCTGATTGATGAAAATGAGATGTGTTTACTGCATTGTTGTTTTGGAATACACGACATTTACAAACTGGTGTATGTTAAGTGCAATTATCCAGTTATACTTTTGATGTAGATATGTGGATATTTAGTTAGTGTAGAAATGGTTTTTTTCTGCATTCCTAAAGATATCTGTTTTATTCAGCTGTCAAATGTAATATTGATGAATTGATTGTTGGTGATGCTGTCATGGAATCGAAGGAGTGAATCAATTGTCATGTAATATGGATGCAATTATTGATAGTGTTGCTGTAAGAGAGCGGATTACTTATTACCGTCAGTAGTACATTATGTTATATTTTTTTTTTTTTTTTTTTTTTTTTTGCGTTCGCCTTATTTCTCTAATCCCCAAGGCGGTGTGCATTGCACTGCGTTTTTATTTTGCGCCTGTCGGCCCAGTGCATCTGACTTCAGCATGCATTTTATGTAAGGGTCTGCTTCCTCCTGCATTTTCTAAGGGTTTGCTTCCCCGGGGTAACGGCCGGTGCTGAGATGGGGATCGAACCCAGCACGTTCTGGTTGTGAGCCGTGTCACTTAACCACTAGGCCACGCCGTCCCCTCATTATGTTATATGAAAGAGTAGGCTTCCTTTTCGTTTGTTTTGGTTTTAACGAATGGTGTATGTACATAGGGAATAGTTGTAGCCAGGAAAGGCTAACCAGTCCTAACGAAAACATTGGACTGATATGTTTCTGTATCCTGGAGAAAGAAAGATTTACCACCTATTACGGATAACACCTACCGTTAGAGGTCTGTGCTGTGACACTAGCAGTGTGTACGGCGCACGTGCGTACGCTGATAATTCACCCATAATGCAAGAGGTTTGGTTGAGGTTCATATTGATCAATAATACGTGGGGAAAGAACCATGCATATACATATATATAATGTGCGTGTGTGTGCAGTGTGCGTGGAGTGTGTTAGGTGTGCGTGTGTGTTATGTGTGCGGTCTGTGGGTGTATGTGTTTTCCTGTGTGCGTATGGTGTGTGTGTGTGTTGTGTGTGCATGATGTGTGTATGTTTTGTGTGTGTGTGTGTGTGCGCAGTGTGTGTATATATAGCGTGTGGCTGGTGTGTGTGTGTGTGTGTGTGTGTGTGTGTGATAAATATATGTGTGTGGTGGATTTGGGATGAATGGGCATATGTGCATTGTGTGTATAGTGCATGTGTTTGGTGATTGGTATTTGTGTATGTGTGTGTGTGATATTGTGTGTGTTTAATGTATTCAGTGATTGTGTATATGGTGCATGTGGGATGTGGAGAAATGATTAGTGTGTGGTGAATGTATGTATGGTGAAAGTGTATGTGTGTGTGTGTCTGTGTGCGTGTGTGTGTGTGCGTGATGTGATGTATGTGGTGTGAGTGGGGTGCATGTGTGTCGTTTGTGTGTAAGAGTGTGGTGCGTAGTGTTTTTTAGGGCGGTGTGTGTGTGCTGGATACATGGGCAATGTGTGCGTGCGGTTTATTTGTTGTGTTTATGTGTGAGACATGTTTATCACATGCTTATCTGCGTCGTTAATCATTGTAAATCGATTTTGTAATTATGATGTTCCTTTTATGATGACAATGCCATCTGCAAATTCGATGATACATATTCTTTGTTATCCGTAATAGGTGGTAAATCTTTCTTTCTCCATGATACAGAAACATATCAGTTCCTTTTATGATGACAATGCCATCTGCAAATTCGATGATACATATTCTTTCTCCCTGGATCTTAAAACAATGTTTCTTTTTCTGGTACCTTCTAAGTTCTTTCATTATGATATCATACTATAGAATACATAGGTACTGTCATAGTAACATAGTAACAGAGCAAATGCACAAAACTGAAGCAGCAATAGTCCAGTGTTTCGTTCTGCAAGAAACCATACATAGTTCTTGGTTACACTCGATGTTAACGTGTACTGATAGACATCTCGATCTAATTTTTGATTTCGAAGGTATTCATAATTGTTGTTAATAGTTAAATGATAAATGGCTATGTATCTAGGTTATGTTCTTAAATCACTTTAATTAAACTATATTATACATCTGCTATTGTGAGAACAGGAAATATGACAACATTTTTATGATCAGTTATTTCTAGACGAAACGAAATCCTGACAATTATACGCTTTCTGAAAACACAATTTATTGTCTTGGTTGTTTTTAAAAAATACAAAACTTGTAGTTCTCGACTTTAATGACTCTAACGAAGGCAGAAGTCGACTCAAGGCTATGTACACTTCCGCACAGCGTTCCGTGGAAGGACACTGGATTTGTCAAATAATATCTTCTTCTTTAGTCGGTATGCAGAAAACATTAAACAAAGTCACCACTTCAATGAAAGAAAGTATTGATCCAAAGCCGGTAGACGAACAGTGGCTATTTGCCACTCACCAATAACAGGATAAGTGTCGGGAACAAAGCCAGGCCCTGTATACTACATTTATGGACTCTGTGTACTGACTCGATTTATTATTTTAATCAATTTACAGTATTGTCTGTGTTTGTATGTTTTACAACTGTCGATTACGCCTCTGGTGTAGATACGGTGGTTCCCGCTTCTGACTTCTTCTCGTGATGTGTCCGCCCAGACTGTATTGCTACCTGGTGTGCCTTTACAGTCTTAAGTTGAATGTACGATTCAAGTTCCCAACTCGATTAGCGGTATTGATGATCTGGCGATTCTCTTAGGAATTGTTGCCTAATCGAATATGAATATATAATGCCCTTACAAACTGCTTGTTGACGTGCAACGAAATTATAATATATCTAAATACATCTTTGGCTATGTTTAGGAATCCATCACTGAATATTTACATACTCCCATTGTTCAATTGCTTGTATGTTTGTAATACCAATAACGCGTATTAAGAATAGTTCACCTCCCTTGATCAACTGGTTAGATATGAATGTGTTTAAACTTATCAGATATATCGTGGGTGCATCTATAATATTCTCGTGTATGTTCTCATGCAAATCGCCTTAGTTAGTTTACACCACTATGTTTTTTGATGTAAATATGTTCTAATTTATTTAAAAACGAATATGTGTCTATGTTATCAATCCATTTATTGGTTTAGTTGGTATCTAAGGCCAAATGAAAATTTTTCATATGTATCTTTGTCATTAACTAATATGCATTGCTTTCCAGCCATGTATGTTAATATCGAAATGGGCGCTGCTACGGAGGGCACTGTAGCCGTCAGTTATTACTATATTTTCACGGGATACAATGTATTTACTTAGGATACAACACACTATTTATAATAATGCCAAGAAAACAATGAAACCATCTAAGATAGTGGACAGACATATTATCTCTCTCGTTCTCCCTATCTCTCACTCGTTCTCTCTCTCACACATACATACACACACAAACATAAACTCCCATACCTACGAAAACAAACTCCCACACATACACAAATATACACACATGGATGTGTAAACACATACATACACACACACGAATCAACACTACGGCTGATGTACACAAGAAATAGATAATATATTATATATATATGTTCTCAATACATTGATTATGATTGAGGTTATTTTGTTTGGGGTTGGTCGTGTACCATTTTTCGAGCACTGTTGGCGTACATTGATGTTTTTAACTGTAATCCTCACTGTTAACGTATATTTATATTCTTACCTGTAATCATCCCTTTTAACGTATATTGATGTTCTAAATTGTAATCATCACTGTTAACGTATATTGATGATCGTAACTGTAATCATCACTATTAACGTATATTGATGTTCGTAACTGTAATCGTCACTGCTAAAGTATATTTATGTTCTTCAAGGAAATGAGACTAACGTCTTGTTAAACAAAACATGTTAATCATACATGTTAGTCAGTGTCATGTAAAATATACTGACCAAAACAAAACTCCCACCTCGTCTTCCTCGAAATACTTTCTGGAAAATATATGTTTTTTTTGGCATTCTTATCTAGCGTTGTGTGATATCAATTTGATCACCGTTTTGGGGAGCAACATCCAGAAGACATATATAATAGCACACCTGATTGGAGAATATTGAGCCACTTTTATTAACACGTTCGGGATGCATAAAACGCCAATGTAACCCAATACGTAATGCAATTTTCAGTGAGCAAAAAGAGTAAATTTACTCGTAATGAGCAACAAATATAACAACAACAAATTTATTGTTCTGCACTTCACGTGTCATTATTAAAGTATATGTCCCGTCTGTTCATGCCCTCTTGCTTTTGCCTCTTAGATTCCCTGCTCACCTTTAGGGGCGCCCTTTATTATATCGTCTGATCCTCCGAGATCTCATCATCTTAGTTACGTTTACGTCTCTTCTATCCAACTGTTTGAGTGCTACTTCTTCTGCGGTCTATTGTTTTTCTCAATAACCCTCGAAACACTTACAACTGTTTGACCGAATAACTCCTTTACATCCGTAATTCTAACAATCCATTTCTTCGTGCATGCATATTCATTCTTGGGGTTGCTAACGGTTTAACCTAACAGTCATTTCTACCTACATATGTTGTCATTCTTCAAGTGGCGAAAGGATTATCCTAACAATCATTGCTACATCGCTTTTTAGTCAATTTCGACGTGATAGTCCGACGTCTAGTTCATATCCGATAACCGTTCTTTGTATTTTCTCAGGCCGTGCGTCTCTTTTCTGAATATGCATCCAGTGAGTGGACCTCGTACGATGTTGCGCTATAATTGTTCATGCCTTGGGGCAATTGAGTTGTCAGTCTAAATATCTGCCAAATTGTTCACTTTTTGGATATGGATTCGATAAACTCCTTTCGCTTAGCGCATCGTGTGATTGCGTGCTCACGCTTATGTCTAACCGTATGAATCAAAAATACGGCCAGCTCGAAATTCTCAAACATTGATGAAATAAAAAACCTCTTTGTGAACCTTGATGCTGTCACACCTGCATCATTAACTTAACAGCTCGTATTGCCAGACGGATCGTATATGTCTTCTTCATGGCATTATTACTTGCGATCTACTGGGGCTTAGCACATTAATCAACAATCTGCAAACAGACAAGCAGTTTTCTATTTGCTCTAGTATTTTTAACTTTATCTAATTTTATATTCGAATCTCTAGATTATGTGTCCTATCGTTCAATGCCATGTTTCTCTATTTACCTGCAGGTTATATGGCAAATAGTATCTTTTGCTACTGGCTTGCATCTTTCACAATATGGGGCCCATCCATCAAACCATCTTACTTCGATTGCTTATTCCAACTATTTGTGCCATTTTCTGTATATAAACCTTCGTATTTAACGATGTCTGACTACTATAAGTCAATAGTCATTGATAAGTATTTGATTAAATAAGCAAGTATTCTCTTAATATTAGGTTTGGCCATCTGGCATGTTTTCGTTCTAAATATGTTGATCAATTTCTATTTGGAGTTCATTAAAAATGTATATGTTTCACATTTAATAATTTGTAAGTGAAATAATATTATCAACATGCCAAAATCCACTTTAGTCTGCAGTACGCTGTATGCTTATATCCTCTTCTATTCTGCGTGCCTCGTGTATCATTCTACCTAGTTATGCCATCTTCTAGACTGCCTGCCACGTGTTTGATGCTAACTAGTTATGTGAGGCTCTAACTTCATACAACTATCTTTATCAATGTTTAATGTTCTAAGATTGCGTTTCCGATAATTACAGATTTTATAGATTGAAACTGTTTTCACATTTTCCGTGCAATGTTTTAGTTTCGTTCTTAGCACCACTTCCTTCTTACACCTAACGTCTTTATACTGGTTTAGAAGACTGCAGATTATGTGTACAACACGTTTCATTTACATTACCTTGCTCTAAAAGCTATGCGCATTCAATGTATTCTTAGATGCATTAACTGTATCTGCGTCCACTACCTCCTGTGGCAATGCATTAGCAATCACGATTCTCTGACAAAAAAAAAATTCAAAATATTTAATCTGGACTTATCTTTAGTTAATTTGTAGTTATGCCGTCTTGTTCTTGTGGGTGGCAATATTTTTAAAAAAAAGTTTTAGTCTAATTTATCAGTTTCTCTGATCATCGTATGAACCTGTATTAAGTCACTTCGAATGTTTTCTATTCTAGTCACGCTAGGCCGGTTTTTCTGAAGATTTCCTCATGACTGTAGTTCTGGAATCCCAATATCAGCTGTGTCGTTCTTTGTTTGTATTATTTCCAGCATGTTTACATTCGCTCTATGATAATGACCCCACAGCTGTACACAGTACTCCAATCTATGTCTAACTAATGCTTTATAACCTCTAACTATCACTTCCTTGCTTCTATTTTTAATAAAGCACACACAGTGAACATTACATTTTATTGTTGACTGCAGTGACCATAATCTGTTCTACCATCTTTAGGTAACATACACAATTTTACAACTGTATATGATGACGTGAATCCATGTCAAAACGAGAAGAGATATTATCCCGACGCTCTAACAGTGGACGTGACGTGTGATGGAGTTGATTATGCTTGGAGAATAAGACTTAAAGGACCAATTGCACCAAGTATCTGCTCCATTAACATCTGTGGAGGTGAGTTCCCTAACACTTAATGACTGGTAATCAGACTCAATCAGGAATTAATCACCCGTGACTACTGCATGTTTGCTGCTGTTATCGATTTCGACAGCAGCACATCAAGAAGCACTGATGGAGTATATTAACCATCCAATATGCTTAAACCACAATGTTCACGTGATACTCAAAGTGACAGTCCATAAATAGTATCGTGCAATATATATATATATTGGATTGCGGTGTTAGTCTTGCTGGAGATTTGCCAGTGGAAAATATGATTGATCATGACTATCGAAATTGGCCAAGGGTCGTCATGCTACCGTTTCTGAGGTCGTGTCAGTTTGTTCTGTCGTTGGTATTGACTCAAAAATCCCGGATCGGAAAACCATGCTTGACCAGGGTTGTTGTTTTCACAACTTGTTTCCGGTTTCTGCACCGCTCCTTCTGACCATATTACACTTTTGTGTCCTTGAAATTGACTGCTCCTAGGGTACGTTTGCATACTGCAATAATGAGAAAATACGAACAAGGTATTCTGCGGAACATGCCCATGAAAACAGGTTAAACATGCCTAATGCGACTGTCAGATAGGCTAGTACAGTTGACGACGACACAGTGATCTACATCATTCAAGACATTGACCTCGATGTCCACACCTACACACGATGTGAGCCACTGTATATGATTACCATTAGTTTTTTTAAATAACGATTACATTGTGTAATATCCAAAACGGTAAATTCTGTTGCACGAATTCATTTCTAATTTGGTCATTAAGTGATGGTATGTTATAAACCTAATGTGCAAACCGTTTGAAAATGCGAAACGTGAATAAATGACAGGTCCTACAATGTGACATCCAACCATTGTCCCCATCAGAAAACAAAATATACAGTCTGGTAAAAAAGAAAAATAAACACAAAAATGCAGGAAAATTAATGTAACAGTGCACACAAGGAAGTATGCTAATATGCTCCACTGTTGGCAAGATAGCCACTTGCATAACACATAACTTCCTAGTCGTAGGATATGGAAACTAGACAAAGTAATGCTTTGCTGCTGTGTGTTATCTTGCTTGATAACTGCTGCCGCCGTGTAAGGTAGACATCAACTCGAACTGGGACACGGGCTAAGTGCCACGGTGATCAGCGGTCATCCCTCAACAATAGCTAGCCATAATTATATCACGGATACATTCGATGAAAAGCTAGACTCCGTCAATGTGTCGATGTCAAAGTCCGAGAAGATCATAGTCCATGGTGACATCAATGCCATATTAAGGACCGACAATTGAGTATGAGAAGTAATACTTGACGTGCCTGCCATTGACAAGTTGATATCAATGGGCTACTACTATTGAGCGTCTCTGCTGCTCTCGACATCCCCATCATAAACACCTTGTTTCAGCTGGCCACTAGCATTAGTATGCTGTGGATATGTTTCCATTTTATGCAGCGGCATTATATTGAATTTGGCTTCGTGTTAAGGATTGGCAGTCGAGTTGTGCCGAGTGTTATAAATACACCATGCTCATTGTGTCACAGTTTAACATCTACAAAGAGATCAGGTTGACTCATCTGCTCAAGAAGCGTGTAGAGATATCTTCTGTAAAATTGGCCCATTCTTAACAGGCGGCTGACAGATACACAATTCAGAATACAAACTGTGGAAAAAAAACATGATTTTGTTGAAGGATATGGACTACTCTTTCGCATCTGAGTATTTGGGTCAGGCAGAAAGATTGGCCTGTTTGAGGACACTATGCTGATACTATTGCGACAACTCTGGTCGGTGACAGAAACATCGTTTATTAAGACTCCACCATGGCGGTACCTCCTCATCTTCCAAAATGTCGCATTTCACCAATATTCAATTGAACGCCCAGAACACGACCAGGACTATGCAGGATGCATTGCAAAACCTCATATCAGATGCAATCAAACGACATACAGATACACATTACTCCAATCGGTTTTATAATGTGTAGAAATCAACCACTATTGGCCAGAATTCGTATCAAACATGTGTTGTCCTTAGTGCCGATGGTATAGCACGGCTGAAATACAAAAGTCCATATTCTAGACCAGTTGTCTGAACAATTTAGTGATATGCTCAACTGTCCATTCGCTGTCAAAAATAGACATATCATGTATGTCTCAAGCTAATATAGAAGACATTCTTTATATCTGGCCTAGTTCATTTGATGTCGAGATATCATTCAGTTTAATGTCCAGCGACAAAGTCCTTGATGTTTTTGTCGAGGTTAACAAAGCAAGTGTGCTGCTATACAAGCTAACATATATATATATATATATATATATATATATATATATATATATATATATATATATATATATATATATATATATATATATATATATATATATATATATATTCACTATATTTGGAATGTAGGTGACGTGCCGCATGACTGACATTTACTAGTATTGTCGAAGATCAAGGGAAATTGACAATTTTGTGATAACCAGTTTGCTGGAAAAAATGATGGTTCGAATTTTTCTCAACGGCTTAACAACTCCTCTCGTTCAGTAGTTACTTACATGGAGTTATTGTGGATTTCGAGTTCATTGCTGGACGGTTAATACATTTGCAGCTCGTCACATCCCAAAGAAATGTATGAGCAACATCGTGATACTCGACTTTTATTGATCACGACTTTTGTCATTGCCAGCAGATTCGAAATTCGGTCCAGCGGAAGCATTCATCTGTTGCCCGACACTTTTACGTTTAAATATCGACTCAAAAACGTAATGCTAGTAAACTGTATGCATCCTTCACAGTGATGGACTAATTCGTGTGCTGGACCCAACTATTTTGGCAGGGTTTTTGTTGCCATGCTTCATGATGATGTACATGCAAGTGATACTGAATAAAATAACGGGGTTGATGGGCGACTATTGAATCGTTTGCTATCATCGGTTGGTATAAGCATTGCTCTCTCGTTAAAACTTTGTTGGTTTTTATAGTTCACATATAGGCCCATGTAGTTTTCTTTCACCGGCGTTTCTCAAGCCATCGTGTTTGCATCATTGTATCAAATTTATGGCCGTTATAAACATATGTACATGAGAATATTCTCAATAAAACTATTCAATTATAACATTGCAAGGGTTAACACTAATTAAGATCTTCATCTTTCCTTCTGAAATACGTTACTCGTGATGCCTTTCTTTGGTGGTGGATTTTATAGGTTATATCGTATTTTAAAAAAAGGAACACACATGTACAATTCCAATTGGTGACTTTCTTTTGTTCACATACGGAAAGGATTGACATATTTGTAAATTGTGATACTCGATAAAAAGTGATACTCGTGAATAACGAATTGTACCCTAATGCATAATATGTAATTGCTTATAAACATCTGTTTCAATGTACCGTTAATTATTCATCCGTGCCCTTAACTTGAAAATCGGAATTAAATTAGATATTAGCAATTAACATGCCAATTTAGCAACTATGTGCAATTTCAATATTGCGACCAAATCATTTTCTCCGTTTATACATTTTTAGTATGTTAAAAATGTATGTGCAAAATTGTATTTGTAATTTTTGAAAAGAAAACTAAAGACATACATAGTCTAAGTTATGACGTACATATATATTAACTACAGTACTGTCAGGTAAACCTTGGAGAAATCAATACAACTATTAGTTAGTGTCTAGAAGCCTGCTTTTCACTTTCAGATGTTGGACTTTGTAATTTTTCTCGGTATATAGATCTGAGAGTGTGGTTTTTGATTCTAATAAGTGTTTTGTCTGGTTTGTTTTGATCATTGCAATTCTGCAGTGGCAGGTTGTAGTCCACAGCTGATCTGACATAACTCAGCTACGTTTTCCTGGAATTTCGTGTGTATGTTTCCCACTCGGTGCTTGCATGTGGATTGGCTAGATAAAAAAATAATCAAAACAGCCACAAAGTCAAATACACCGGCGGTTAATGTAAACAAATCTCATGCAATTAAATAAGTTTCGATTAACCACATGCCCTGCTCAGAATTTGAGCGGAAAGGCAAGTGACCGGACATCACACCAGGGCAGTTATCCGTAATCACAGACTACTGAAAAAATAGCCACTGACCGAAAAGCAAATGATTGTTTGTCTTTAAAAATAAGTATAGGAAAGGTTTGAAAAAGGTAGTAAGACCTCAGAATATACGTTTCTACTGTTAACACTAGTATGTCAATTATGTCGGTGATCGCATATTAGGAAGCAGGTTAGATAGAATGGATTTCATCGTTGCGTCACAAACAGTCCAAGGAATTCGCAACGGCTGCTTTATAAATCATCGACTCTCGGTATTAGAGCTATCTATCAACGCTACATTCAGCGTTTCCATCGTCTAAATCTACGTACCTATCGCACCAAAAGAGGAGAAACACAACGATGTTCATCGAAACAGTTCAAAAACGCCGTACAAACTACACTTTTTTCACAATAGAGTTTAACGCAGATATTTGGAACCCCCGTGGTCAATACGTGTGAGTCTCGTCGAAAGGCGAAAGCCAATCTCGACAGTTCGTCTCGCTGGGAATCATTCTCTCGCAAATAGCTTGTGACCGGAAATGGAAAGCAGGAATCGTGCCTAAAGGCCATGTCCTCGCCCGACCAACCGGTCAGTGAAGCGCAGGCCGGCAGGGAAAAATTGTCTCCAGTCCGAGTGAAAATCATCGCCTGGTCCGTTGGAATCCGTTCTGCTCAGAGCGCTGCCATCCCTCTTCTGGCGAGCCCTATCGGTCGAAATATGTTTTGGAAATATATGCTGCCTCCAAGTAGGTTTTCGAACAGTGGGGATGGGCTTTGGTGTTGTTAGTGCGTTCATAGGGTCTTCGTGCATCTTTGTTTTGGCTATTTCTGCAAAGTTTCTCCGCCTTAGTTTCCCATTTCCAAAATTGTTTAGTCTCTGGTGCATTGGATGGTCAGTTAGTCTATTGAGTTTTTATGCTTGCTGCTGGGCTCTGCAGTCTCTTCTGTGGGTCATGGGTTGCAGTTTTGTAATCTTTTCATGTTCTACAATTGGCGTTAACTTCATGCCTCCTGTTATAACTCTCAAGGCTTGGTTTTGGAGTTAATTTCATCGCAGTTCGCCTTTGCTGCTGTTGTTCATGCCGCAATGCCATACTCGAGAACTAGTCTCACTCTTCCAGTGTACAGTTTCGTTAGTATACTTTCGTTTGCTCCCCAGCTTGTGCGAGCAAGTTTCCTTTTGATTGCCATTCTATCTCTGGCTCTAAGTCTTTTTCTCTGGATCTGACTTTTCCATGTCATGCGCCGATCAAATGTGACTCCCTGGTACTTTGGGTTGTCGTTTGCCTGCAGGTATTTGCCGTTAAGACTTATTTTGTGTTTTGGGGTTTGTTTGAATACGAGAATATCGTACATTTTTGTTTTTTCATCGTTTATTTTGACCAGCCATCAGTTCGCCCACTCTTCCAGCGATGTTAGGGCCTGCTGCACCCGAATACTTGTTATGGTGAGATTCTTTGCAGAGGTCCACATAGCCATATCGTCTGCAAACATTGAGCTATGGACTCTTCTTGGTATATTCTTTGTTATGTTATTTATATATACCAGGAAGAGTGTGGGTGACAGTACTCCCCGTTGAGGTACTCCCTGCTCAAGTTCACCTTTTTGCTCATCTGCCCTTATACTTGAACTCTGGCTGTTCTGTTTTTAAGGTAGTTGCTGATCCATTTGTACATTTTTCAACAAACGTTACTTCTTCGTAGAAAAAGTCCCTCTTTCCAGACTTTGTCAAATGCCTTTTCTAGGTTCACCCAAACCGATACTGTGTTTTTACTCCTGGTAGGCATCTTCTATTTCCTGGGCTATACGGGTGACCTGATCCTCAGTAGATCGGTGCTGTCTAAAGCCTGCTTGCTGTGGAATTAGTATGCGTTTTTCTTCCAGATGCCACATTAGTCTTGCGTTTATCATACGTTCCATCAGTTTGCCTACACAGCTCAGTAGACTGATAGGCCTGTATCCATTTGGATCTGTTTTGTCTTTTCCTTTCTTTGGGACTGGTACAAGTACTGCATCTATCGATGCCTTTGGTACAATACCCCTTTTCCAGCTTTGGTTCAGGACTGATAGTAACTTCCTCTTTGCTGTTTGGCCCAGCCCCATCAGCATTTCGTTTGTTACCCCATCTTTTCCGGGAGATTTCCTTTCTTTAACGTTCTCATGGCCGCTTCCATTTCATTCATTGTTTTTTTTGCAATCATGTGCTCCTCTTGTGCCATATTGATGCTGGCGTGCTCCTTTTGCTCTTCATTAATATATATATATATATATATATATATATATATATATATATATATATATATATATATATATATATATGTTTATCTGCAGGGACATCTATGTGGTTCGCTCTGGCATAGTGCTTTTTTTCCAGTAAGCATGGTGTCGCCCTTCTTTATGGCTCTGACTAAATTCTATAGGTTGTTCCCGTCTTTATCTAAATTGAGGTTTTCTGTTTTGTTTTTCCAGCTTTTTCTTGTTGTTTGGTTTCTAGTATTTGTATTTCGCCGTGGTGGCTTTGATGGCGATATTTGCCTCCATAGTGTATTCTCTCTCTGCCCTGTTCCTATCATTTGAGACTTCGTCTTCCGCTTTCTGCAATTCATCATTCCAATAAGGCTTATAATTTTACCTTGCCCCTCTTGGGATGGTTTCAGCGGCAGCTTGCATTATTGCTTGGCTTAGGCCTTCCACCATGGGCTTTATTTTGTTGTTCTGTGTTTTGATGGTTTCACACAGCCCATTTATCAGTCTTGTAACTCTGTCCCAGTCGGCTCGTTTGTAATACAAGACCCTCACAATACTACAGTGTGATGCGGAGGAAATCATTAAAAAAAAGCTTTCCATAACACATCACTTGCATGAAGGTACGATTGACGTGGCATGTATCCAAGAAACGCACCTCAACAAACAACCACAAATTCTCAATCAGAGGATACCAGACCTTCCGTCTTGATAGAGAAGGTCACAAAGGAAGGGTTCTGATACTGACTCGTATCTGCATACCGAGTAGCGGTCAATTACACGGGGCAACTATACATTGTAGGAGTCGACCAAATGACCTAAGAAACGAAGATCCGCATCTTCAACCTATACTGCCCACCGAACAAAGACCTGTCGCTCTCAAGTATGGAAGTCAAGGACTCCAGCTGCCTAGTAGCTGGATACTTCAATAGCCACTCGGAGAGATGGGGATACTCGGACACAGACACCAGGGGTGATGAAGTGTAAGACTGGGAGATAGGCACAAATCTCTTTCTTATCAATACTACAGAGGATAGCCCTAGCTTCTATTCTATAACATGCATACCACCTCTACTCCAAATTTGGCCTTTTCCTCGGTGGATATTCACCACAAAATAGACCGCAAGGTGCTCAACCAATTGGCAGCTAGCGACCACAGGCCAACTAGGCTAGAAGTTGATATGGAAGTAGGCCCACAGGAAACAAAACCGCTCCCACGTTAGAACTATAAACGATCCGACTTTGACAGATTTGCAATCCTGACAGATGGGCTGTGCGAAACCATTAACACACGGAATAACAACATGAAACCGATGGTGGAAAGCTTAAGCAAAGCAATAATGCAACAGCCACCGAAACCATCTCAAGAGAGACAAAGAAAAACTACAAGCCTTATTGGAATGACGAATTGCAGAAAGTTGAAGATGAAGTCTCAAATACTAGGAACATAGCAGAGAGAGAAATATCTCTGGAGGCAAATATCGTCCTAAAGCCACAACGGCGAAATACAAATACACTCTAAACCAAATAACAAGAGACAGCTGGATAAACAGACCAGAAAGCCTCAATTTAGACAAAGACGGGAACCAAATAAGGAAGTTAGTCAGAGCCATGAACGACGAAATCCTATCAAATAAACACATTGCCATCAAGCAGCGTGACAACATGCTCACTGGACAAAAAGCTGCACACGATTGTATAGAACATTATGCCAGAGGAAACAACATTGATGTTCCTACAAATAGGCATACATACGTTAATAAAGAACAATATATGCACGACAACATCAAAATTGCACCAGAGGAGCATATGATGGCAAAACTAACAATGAATGAAATGGAAGACCATGCGAGCTTTAACGAAAAAGAAATCACACAGAAAAGGTGGCGTAACAAACGAAATACTAATGGGGTTTGGCCAAACAGCAAAGATAAAGTTACTATCAGTCCTGAACCACAGCTGGACAATGGGTATTGTACCGCAGACATGGAAAGATGCTGTAATTATAGCAGTACCAAATAAAGAAACAGAAACAACTGATCCAAATGCATACAGGCCTATCAGCCTACTGAGCTGTATAGGAAAAGTTATGGAGCATATGATAAAGACCAGACTGATTTGGCATCTGAAAGAAATACACATACTAATTCCACAGAAAGCAGGCTTTAGACAGCACAGATCCATTGAGGATCAGATCACCCTCATACGGGGACGGCGTGGCTTAATGGTTAAGGGGCATGGATCACAATCAGAAGGTGCTGGGTTCGATCCCCATCACAGCACATGCCGTTACCCCGGGGAAGCAAAAACTTAGAAAATGCAGGTGGAAGCAGACCCTTCCTCAAAATGTATGCTGAAGTCGGATGCACTAAGCCGACAGGCGCAAAATAAAAACCACAGTGTAACGCACACCCGCCTTAGGGAATAGAGCAATAAGGCGAACGCAAAAAAAAAAAAGATCACCCTCATAGCCCAAGAAATAGAGGACGCTTACCAGGAGCAAAACATACACAGAAACGGTTTGGAAGGATCTAGAAAAAGCATTTGACAAGGTCTGGAAAGAAGGACTTAAAGTCACGCTACGAAGAAGTTAAGTTTGTTGGAAAATGGGCAGATGGATCAGCCACTACCTCAAAAAAAAGAACAGCCAGAGTTCAAGTACAAGGGCATATGAGCAAAAGAGGTGACACTTCAGCAGATAGTACCCCAAGGAGGAGTAATGTCACCCACACTTTCCCTTGTGTATATACATACCATCACTGAGAATATACCGCGAACAGTCAACAGCTACATGTTTGCAAACTTCCTGGGAGTCACATTTGATCGGCGCATGACATGGAAACGTCAGATGGAGAGAAACCGAATGAGAGCAAGAGAAATAATAGCAATCATGAGGAAACTTGCAGGCACAAGCTGGGGAGCAGATGAAAGTATACTAAAGAAACTGTACACTGCAAGAGTGAGACCAGTTCTCGAGTATGGCATTGCGGCATGGTCAACAGCCGCAAAGGCGAACTTCTACAAAATTAACAAACTCCAAAACCAAGCCATGAGAGTTATAACAGGAGGCATGAAGTCAACGCCAATTGTTGAACTTGAAAAGATTACAAATATGCAATCCATGACCGACATATTAGACTGCAAAGTCCAGCAGCAAGCACAAACACTCAGATAACTGACAGGCCATCCAATGCATAAGACACTAAATCATTTTGGAAATTGGAAACTAAAGCGGAGAAACTTTGCAGAAATAGTCAAACAAAGATGAACGAAGACCCCATGAACGCACTAACAAAACCAAAGCCCATCCATATTGGAGGAAGCATGTATTTTCAGAGGTGGTAGAAAATATAACAGGTATTGGAAAAAAGAACAGCCGGACTAAAAAAGGAAGAAGAGACATAACCCTGAGGTATATAACGAAAAACTACCCAAACATGTACTGGATCCATGCATATACCGACAGCTCTTTAACAAACAAAACACAGAACGGATGGGCAGAGGTATTCATGAACCTACCAAATGGTAGAAAAATAACACTGGCAGTGGCAACTGGAAAATACACGAGCAATTTCAGAGCAGAGGCAGAGGCACTGATGGCTGCAGTAGAAGAAATGGTGACATGCAAAAGAAATGAAAGCCATATAGTCCTGTTTACAGATGTCCTTGCGGTAGTCACAACACTAAAAAGCCAGACAAATACTGAAATTAATGATTTACGAGCAGTACTCTGTCAACTATGCCAGCAGTCTACACCAAAAAGAGTAGTGGTACAGTAGGTTCCATACCACTGTGACATCCAAGGCAACGAGGAGGCAAAAGGACTGGCAAAAAAAGGTGCACGACTATCACAACCAGATACTAGTGTGACATACGAAGAGTCAACAAGGCTTATTAGAGCTAGATACACGACCAAATGGAAAACAGAACATACTGGCTACACAAAAAACGATGCATATTACCAGTTGAACAGAAGAGAGCAGGTCGTTGTCTTCAGACTTCGCACTGGCCACAATAGACTGAGGTACCACCTATTCAATACATTTAAGATATGTGGCACTAACGAATGCTCGTGCGGTACTGGGAAAATGACAGCTGAACATCTGCTGCAAAACTGTCAGACATATGAGGATTAGAGAAAGCAGATGTGGCCATTACCAGTGGCAACACTAGACAAGCTCTATGGCAGTGTCGACAGCCTAAGAATGACCTCTGCTTTTTTTGAAGAAAAAAATAAAGGTTGACGTCTGACAGAGTACGAAGAAGAAGAATGAGGACCCCTCGTGAAAACCTCATCAGTACCATCTTGAAAATACTCAAAGTCAACCAAACTGCTATATTAACCAATATATCTCCGCAACTACCAAGATCCTTTTTGACCAGTGCCGCAAAATAGACACGACACTAGGAAACATCACGGTGCTCAGTACAGTCAGCAAACTATGTTTGCAAAATATCGATGAAGATCATGTCAATTGCTCCATAAGACGACTCTTTATAGTCGCAAAGCAAAATACGCTTCAACCAAAACTTCCGCAGCGTTGCCGAGAACCAGCATGTGAACGGTTCTATGAAAGCTGCACTAGAGTGTGATCTCACAACTGCAGATAAAAAGAGTCATCTGCGATGCCCATACAAATGTATACAAAAGTCATCTATTTCTTCTCCCCGACCAATCACATGCTCGACATGTTATTGAACGCATGAAATCAGGAATTGTCGACAGGCAAGGACGGAATGACGGTAGAGACGTTAAAATGATGTGGCATTCAACTATAAATAACTATTGTCTACTGTTTCAACCGTTTTCAAGAAGTAACTGCAATTCCATAGGGCTTTCCAGAGTCAATTACTGTCATACTATTTAACAAATGACACAAAGTGGAAGTATCCAACTTTATCACCCTCCTCTCATTATTGTAAAAAGGATTCACCAGATGTCTTCTGGTGAGGATTGACAACGACCTCATTATAGCCCAACATATCGAGCAGACTGAGTTTAGACGCACCTAGAGCACGCTGAAATACTTAACCACGTGTTGCCGTTTGATTAAGGTAACATTAGAGCACGCACACTTCTAGTGTTGACAGACATCGACTACAAAACAGATGGAACGATACAAACGAGCAAGCAGCTGAAGCTCGCTACATGGACATGTTGCAGTTAGTATGGTATGGAGATGGATGGACGATTAATCTGCCATCTCCCCTGTTATTAAACTTATCATAGAGACACTCACTGAAGTGGCACATATGGTACCATCGCTCTAGGAGGATGACAAGAACGCAGAACTCACCATGACGGAAAAGGAAAAGCGATGGGGAACCGAGTTGCGGAGGCAAGCCCCGTACTTCTAAAGGAAACACACATGGATATATATACATACATACATGCATTCATACATACATACATACATACCTGCATACATGCATGCATACACACACATACATACATACATTCATACTTACATACACGCAATACATTCCTACACATATATATATATATATATATATATATATATATATATATATATATATATATATATATATATATATATATATATATATACATATATAAAGAGTATCACATAAGGCGCCAATCCGGCAGCGGGTCTTCATCAATATGTTGTTTTAGTTCATAGTGGATGCCGATAGGTCACGGATGTGCATTGCTTCCCCAGTAGTCGACGACTTACACCTGTGTTCACTGACACCTCTCGTTGTTTTCAGTTGAGCTCGCTAATTCGTTCTTTTTTGTGTGTTTTCTTACTTTCGATTATCCTGTCCTGACCATCGGCTATATTAATTCAGCAATACGCCTAAACCTGTGTCGTATTTTCAGTCTAGTTTAGACGGCTGAACTACACGAGATTAGCGCCATTAGCCCACATTTATGACAGGGTCGTGTGTGGTATGACTGGATTTTAGATGTGACTATACTGGATTTGAACACGGGAAGCATATCCATACGACCTATTGTGGCAAATGGGAAAGACACGACACGCAACAGTATAATGGTCTTCGTCACATGTCGTTAACAGCATAGTTCACATCCTATATCACAGCCTAGTCAACAACCATTCAAAGCCTAGTCTACAGCCTAGTTCACATACTAGTCCGCATCCTAGTCCAAAGGTTTAGTCCACAGCCTAGTTAGCCGACGTTAACAGCCTTGTCCATATCATATTGCACAGCTCAGTGTACAACCTAGTCTACATCCTTTTACAGCTTAGACCACAGCAAATTCCAGATACGTCCACATCCTAGTACACAGCCTAATCCACAGCCTACTCTTCAGCCCAATCCAGCTACTTGTCAACAGAAGAATAAACATCCTAGTCCACAGCCAAATCTAGAGCCTTTTCCACAGCCTAGTCTACATCATGTGACGATATGTTTATAAAAGAGATGTGGAAGGAGGGATATGGTATGTTATTCTTTGTGCATGCGGTTTTAGCTGTCAGCCCTAAAACAATATTGTTAGTTGTCAGCACATGCACATATTTTTAGCTTTCAGATATTGGTACACTTTTCCTGTTGTCAGATCTAGGGACTACGTTTGTATCTTTCAGGCTCTTGACCTGTTGTTGTAGCTGTCCGATCTTGGGACACTTTTTTACCTGTCAGATCTTTGTAATTTTGT
Organism: Ariolimax columbianus; assembly: GCA_036924085.1. Classification (NCBI taxonomy): domain Eukaryota; kingdom Metazoa; phylum Mollusca; class Gastropoda; order Stylommatophora; family Arionidae; genus Ariolimax; species Ariolimax columbianus. The sequence goes on from JAVGWX010000004.1 coordinate 7,137,100, forward strand.
AGCTCTCAGCTTTGGGAACACTTTTTTAGCTGTCTGATATTGGTAAACGTTTGTAGTTGTCAGATTGTGGGACACGTTTTTAGCTGCCAAGTTTCAGAACATTCTTCTAACTGTCTGATGTTGGGATATTTTTAGAGCTCTGAACTTTTGGGACACGTCTGTAGCTGTCAGATTTTGGGAAACTTTAGCAGATGTAAACTCTTGGAACACATGTGTAGCTTTCAGATATTGAGACACATTTATAGCTGTCAGATATCGGGACCAATGTGTAGCTGTCAGCTCTTGATAACATCTGTAGCTGTCAAATCTTGGAGCACTATTGTATGTGTTCGATCTTTTGACGCTTTTGTAGCTGTCAGCGTCTTGACTACGTTTGTAGCTGTCATATTTAGAGACGTGTGTAGCTGTCATATCTTGGGACACTTTTGGAGCTGTCAGCTGTTTGACTGCTTTTGAATCAGTAAGATCTTGCTAGATCATTGAAGCTGTCAGATTTTAGAACACTTTTGTAGCTTTCAGTATTTAACACTTTTTTAACTATCATATCGTGAAACACTTTTGTAACTCTTAGCTTTGTGTTCACTTTTGTAGCTGTCTTATTTTGAGACACCTTTGTAGCTCTCAGATCTTGGTAAATATTTGTAACTGTCAAATTTTATATTTATCGTAGCTTTTCTTTTTGTCATCTCTATTATTATTGTTTTAGTTGCCAGGTCTTGGGACACATTCATGGATGTGATCGTATGAGACACATTTGTATGTGCAGATCTTGGGACATATTTGTAGATGTCAGATTGTAGACTGGTTTACTAGATGTCAGATCTTAAAATACTTTTGTAGCTTTGCGATCTTTTTATACTTTTTAAGGTGTCATATCTTTGTGCACTTTTGTAGGTGTCAGATCGTTGTGCACTTTTGTAGGTGTCAGATCTTTGTGCACTTTTGTAGGTGTCAGATCTTTGTGCACTTTTGTAGGTGTCAGATCTTTGTGCACTTTTGTAGGTGTCAGATCTTTGTGCACTTTTGTAGGTGTCAGATCTTTGTGCACTTTTGAAGATATAAGCGTTCTGACAGATGTTGTCATATATTGAGACTTTTTAGTAGCTGTAAGTTCTTTTACTGCTTTTGTAGCTGTCACTCTTAAAAGACTGTTGTAGCTGTCAGATCTTGGTACATTTTGAAGCTGTCAGAATTTGGGAAACTTTTGAATCCGTCAGATCTTGTAACATTAATGCCGCTGTCAAATTTTGAAAAAAAAAACATTTTTCGCTGTCTGATCGTGGAATATATTTGAAGCTTTAAGATCTTAGAATACTTTGTTACTATCATATGTTAGGCCACCTTTGTAGCTGTTAGGTCTTTGAACACGTCTGTAGATGTCAGGTGTCTGGACACTTTTGTAGCTGTAAGGTCTTTGGACATTTTTGTAGCTGTCCGATTTTGCTATTTTTTTAGCCCACATATGTTCGACACGTTTGTAGTTGTCAGATATATGGACACATGTGTCTTGAAACACTTATTTAACTGGCAGATCTTGACACATTTTAGTAGTTGACAGCTCCTAATATACACTTGCAGTTGTCAGTTTGTTTACTGCTTTTGTAATTGTCAGATCTTGTTACACTGTGTAGCTGTGAGATATGTTTCCTTTTTAGTAGTTTTCAGATGTTATGACACTTTTGCAGCTATCACATCTAGGAACTCTTTTGCAGCTGTCAGATCGTATCATATATTTGTAGCTTTCAGATCTTTGTATACTTTGTAAATGTCTTCTCTTTGGACACCTTTGAAGTTATCAGAACTTGGGACACTTTTATAGCTGTCAGCTCTTGCTTCACTTTTGTAGCTGTGTGTCAGATATTATAACACGTTTGTGGCTTTTAAGTTTTTAAAAAATTGTGTAGCTATTATCGTTAGTACTGCTTTTGCAGCTGACATGTTTTGGACTGCTTTTGCTTCTGTCAGTTTTTTGGACACATTGGTACATATGGAAAAAATTGTGTAGCTATCAGATCATTGTACATTTTGTAGCCGTCATCTCTTGGGAAACTTTTTGACTGCTATTGTAAATTTCAGATCTTGTAGCATTTGTGTAGTTGTCAGAACTTGTTACACTTTTGTAGCTGTCAGCTTTTTGTACTGCTTTTGTAGTGTTCATATATTGGGACATATTTGCAGCTGTCGGTTTCTGGGACAATGTTGTAGATGTCACATTTTTGGACATTCTTTTAGCTGTCAGCTTTTGGAACACTTTTGTAGCGTTGAGATCTTGGTACACCATTTATGCTGTCATATCTTGGGATACTTTAGTAGCCGTCAGCTCTTAAGGCATCTTTGTACCTGCCATATTTTAGTAATTTTTGTAGCTGTCAGATATTGAGACACTTTTATAGCAGTAAAATATTAGTACATATTTGTACATTTCAGATCTTGGAACATGTTGTAGCTGTCATTGCTTGGAGCACTTTTGTGGCTGTTAGATTTTGGGACACTTTTGTACCTGTCAGCTCTTCTGACACTTTTGTCGCTGCCAGATCTTGAAACACCTTTAGTAGCTGCCGGAACGTAGTACAATTTTGTAGCTATCAGATCTTGGTATATTGTGTAGGTGTCATCCCTTGCGATACCTTTGTAGTTGTGAGTTGTTGGAATGGTTTTGTAAGTGTCAGATCGTGTAACACTTGTGTAGTTGTCAGATCGTGTTTCACTTTTGTAGCTGGCAGCTTTTAAGACATTTTTAAAGCTGACAGATCTTAGTACGTTTTTGTTAGCTGTCAGCTTTTGACACAATTTATTAGTTTATATGTATAAGTACATATTAGTAGCTTTCATATCTTGGACAATTTCGTAGCTGTCAGATCTTGCGACATATGTGTAGCTCTCAGATCTTGACATACTATTATATTTGTAGCTGTCAGCTCCTGTCCCACATATGTAGCTTTTAGATATTTGGACACTTTTGTGGCTTTCAAGTTATTATACATTTTTCGTAACTATCGTCTTCTGTACTGCTTTTGCAGCTGTTGGATCGTTGGACATATTTGTAGTTTTAATATCTTTACAAATAATTTAATCTTTCAGATTTTCGAAAACATTTTGTATCTGTCAGATCTCAGTACACTTTTATAGCTGTCAGCTCATGAATCAATTGTGTAGTTGTCCGATCTGAGTACATATTGGTAGCTATCAGATCTCAGTACACTTTTATAGCTGTCAGCTCATGAATCAATTGTGTAGTTGTCCGATCTGAGTACATATTGGTAGCTATCAGATCTCAGTACACTTTTATAGCTGTCAGCTCATGAATCAATTGTGTAGTTGTCCGATCTGAGTACATATTTGTAGCTATCAGATCTCAGTACACTTTTATAGCTGTCAGCTCATGAATCAATTGTGTAGTTGTCCGATCTGAGTACATATTTGTAGCTATCAGATCTTGAAACATGTTGTACCTGTCATCGCTTGAGACACTTTTCTAGCTGTCAGATCATCAAACACTTTTCTAGCTGTCAGATCATCAAACACTTTTCTAGCTGCCCGAACTTAGTACAATTGTGTAGCTGTCAAGTCTTTGTACATGGTGTATGTGTCATCTCTTGTAACACTTTTGTAGTTGTCAGCTTTTGGAATGCTTTTGCAATTGTCCGATTGTGTAACACGTGTGTAGTTGTCAGATCTTATTAAACTTGTGCAACTGGCAGCTCTTAAGACATATTTGTCGCTGCCAGATCTAAGTACTCTTTTGTAGCTGTCAGCTCTTGACACACTTTTGTAGATGCGATGTATTAGTACATATGTGTAGCTTTCTAACTTTGGAACATTGTGTAGCTACAAATCTTGGAACAATTTTGTAGCTGGAAGATCTTGGAACAATTTTGTAGCTGTCAGATATTGGAACACATTTGTAGCTGTCAGATCCAGGAACCCATTTGAAGATGTCAGATCTTGTGAAACTTGTGTAGCTGTCAGCTCTTAAGAAATGTGTGTTGCTGCCAGATATTAGTATTCTTTTGGAACTGTCTGTTCTTGAGACACGTTTGTAGTAGCCAGATCTTATCACATATTTGTATCTTTGAGATCTTGGTACATTGTGAAGATGTCACATCTTGGAACCTTTATGAAGCTGTCAGTTTATCGGACACCTTGGACGCCGTCAAAACATGGGTAACTTGTGTGTCTGTCATATGTTGTCTCACTTTTGTAGCTGTCATATGTTGGAACGTTTTTGTAGCGTTCAAATTATTGTACATTTTTGGAGCTAGAATCTTTTGTACTGCTTTTGTGGCTGACAGCTTCTGGACTACTTTTGCAGCAGTCATATCTTTGGACACAGTTGCAGCTTTAACATATTTGGTAATATTTGAAGATTTCAGATTTTCCACAAATTCGTATCTGTCAGATCTTGGTACATTTTGTAGTTGTAATCTGTTCGGACGCCTTTGTAGTTATCATCGTTTTGACTGCTTTTTTTAAAAATTGTCAGATCGTATAACACTTGTGTAGTTGTAAGATCTTGTTACATTATTGTGACATTTTTTTTAGCTGTCAGATATTTGGGATCCTTATGTAGCTTGCAAGTTATTGTACATTTGTGTAGCTATACTTATTTTGACAGCTGTTGGACTGTTGTAGTAGCTGTTAGATGTTTGGAAGCGTTTGTAGCTTTCAAATATTTTGAAACAATTTTAGTTTTCAGATTTTCGAACAATCTTTCAGCTGTCATATCTTGGGAAACTTTTGTTTTTGTCATGCTTTGGACTGCTTTTGTAATTTTCAGATCCTGGAATATGTGTATAGTTGTCAGGACTTGTTACACTTTTGTAGCTTTCAGCTTTTGTACTGCTTTTGTAGTTTTCAGATCTTGGGACACATATGTAGCTGTCAGATCTACGCGCACTTTTGCATCTGTAATAATTTGGGATATTTTAGTAGTGGACAGATCTTGGTATACTTTTGCAGCTGTCAGATTTGGGGAATATTTTGTAGGGTTCAGATCTTGGGACACCTATGTAGCTATCAAATCTTGGAACACCTTTGACGCTGTCAGAATGTGTTACATTTTTGTAGCTGTCAGCTATTAAGACTATTTTGTACCTGCTAGATCTTAGTACATCGTTGTAGATTTCAGATCTTGGAACACTTGTTTCAGCTCTTAGGACACTTTTGCAGCTGGAAGCTCGTGGAACCATTTTGTATCTGTTCGATCATGTTACATTTACTATTTATCAGATATTAAGACACATTTTTAGCTGTAAAATATTGGAACACTTTTGTAGTTATCAAATTATTGTTCATTTGTGTAGCTAACAGCTTTTGTTCTGCTGATGCAGCTGACAGCCCGCTGATTCATTTTGTCGCTGTCAGAACATAGCTTTCATAGCTTTCAGATATTTTGTCAAATGTGTGGATTTTTGATTTTCGCATTTTTTTTAGATGTCAGATCTTGGGAACTTTTTTTTTTCTCAGCTCTTGGAATGTAGTTTTCGTTTTAAGATATTGGGACACTTTTGAAGGTGTCAGATTTGGGAATACTTTTGTAGCTGGTAGCTTTTGGTACACTTTTTCACCTACAGATCATGGGACAATGTAGTTGATGTCAAATCCTGTAGCTTACAAACAAAAGCCCTCGTTTAATTAGTCCTGGCCAAAAAGTGAACGGGTGCTGGAAATAGGTCATCGGAAGACAGGTCAGTTTTACCCTACAAATGACAGGGCGTTGCTATGGAAATCCTGCTCAACTTGAGAGGAGCCGCAGACATTTGGTTCACGTACCAGGCTGATAATCTAATGGCGCGAGGCTACCATGTGAGGGATTACGGACGGACTCCTGTAAGCCGGAATCCCGCCGAAAATCTCAGCACCACTGCAATGGGAGGCTTCGATATGGTCGGGATCTGGGGATCGCGCCTCAACCCTACCAGGTCGAGCCACAGAAAGAGGCCTCTTCCATCCGCCGATCAAAGCAGGTGGATAGATGCTCGATATTCACCCTATACGGCGATGGGGTGCGAAACCACCAAAATAAGACTTAATTCTTGGTCGAGGTGTCAAAAACAGTAGAGCAGCCATCACACTGTGAACTGGCGAGACTCATTCATTGACCACGAGATATGTCCGCAAACCACGCGAACAACATCTCCGTGACATTACCAGGCTTGTCCCCTGGTTAAATGCACTTCTGCTTCGATCTCTACCTATGTATGTTATCAGCCATACCAATGGACGCAGAAGAGATGCAGACCAGCGGACATTGCCAACCTGCCCCACTGTGTCAACATCCCAGGTTGCGGGGAATGCTAGGCGTCCTGATACTGACCCGAAACTGCATACCGAGTAGCGCGGTATTTGTCAATCACACCGGACATGCAGAAATTGTAGGAGTTGACATAATGGCTCAAGAGACGAAGCTCCGCATTTTCAATCTGTACGGACCACCAAAAAAAGACCTATCGCTCTCGAGTATGGAAGTCAAAGACTTCAACTGCATAGTAGTTGGAGACTTCAACAGCCACTCGGAGAGATGGGGATACTCGGACACAGATAGCAGAGGTAACGAAGTGGAAGATTGGTAGATATATACAAATATATCCCTAATCAATAGGCCAGAGGATAGCCCTAGTTTCTATTCTAGAACATGGCATACCACCTAAACTCTAGATTTGACTTTCTCCACACAGGAAATACACCATAAAATAGACCGCCAGGTGCTAAACTAACTGGCAAGAAGCGACCACAGGCCGAGCAGGCTAGACATTGATATGGAAGTAGGCTAACAGGAAACGAAACCGCTCCCACGTTGGAATTACAAACGGGCCGACTGGAACAGATTTGCAATCCTGACAGATGGGCTGTGTGAAACCATAAACACACGAAACAACAAAATGAAGCCTATGGTGGAAAGCCTATACAATGCAATAATGCAAGCCGCCACTGAAACCATTTCAAGAGGAGCTAGGAAAAACTATAAGCCCTACTGGAATGATGATTTGCAGAAAGCGAAAGATGCAGTCACAAATTCTAGGAACATGGCAGAGCGAGAACTATCTATGGAGGCAAACATCGCCCTCAAAGCCGCCACGGCGAAATACAAACACACTCTAAACAAAACAGCAAGAGAGAGCTGGAAAAAAAAAACCGGAAAGCCTGAACCTCGAAAAAGAAGTGAACACGCTATGGAAGCTAGTCACAGCCATTAATTACGAAACCCCTTCAAATAAAACAAATTACCTTCAAGCAGGGCGAAAACTTGCTCACTGGAAAAAAAGCCGCAAACGCTTTTGTAAAACAATATGCCAGAGCAAACCACATCGAGGTCCCTGCAGATGGCATACCGACAATAGTGAAGAGCAAAAGGGGCACGACAAAATCAATACGGCACCAGAAGAGCATATGATGGCCAAATTAACAATGAATGAAATGGAAGAGGCCATGAGAACATTAAAGAAAAGGAAATCTCCCGGAAAAGAGGGGATAACAAACGAAATGCTGATGGGGCTGGGCCAAAAAGTGAAGAGGAAACTGCTATCAGTCCTGAACCAAAGCTGGAAATGGGATTAGTGTACCCCAGGCATGGAAATAATGGTTACTGTCTGACTGCGTACGAAGAAGAAGAAGAAGAAGAAGAAGAAGAAGAAGAAGAAGAAGAAGAAATCATGTAGCACATTTGTAGCTCTAGAATAGTGGGGCACTTACTAGCTGTCAGGTCATTTGACACCTTTGAAGGTGTCAGCTCTTAGGACACTTTTGTAGCTGCCAGATCTTGGGACAATGTTATAGCTTCCATATTTTAACACGTTTGTAGGTGTACGATCTACGGGCACGCGTATCGCTGTCAATTCTTTGAACACTTTTGTAGCTTGAGATTTGGGACTGCTTTTGTATTTTGTCGATCTTTTGACTTGTGTGTAGCTGTAGATCTGGTAGCACCCTTAGAGATGAATATATTTGGACACATTTCTAGCTGTCAGATGCTGTTACATTTTCTAGCTGTCATCTTTTGTAACATCTTTTTAGCTGTCAGCTCATGGAACACTTTCGTAGTTATTAGTTCTTGGGACAGATTTGCAGCTGCAGATCGTTTGACATATATGTAGCTATTAGATCGTGGAACACTTTTGTAGCTGTCTTATCTTGTTACACGTTTGTAGCTGTCAACTCTAGCGGCATTTGTGTAGCTGTCAGCTCATGGGTCACTTTTGCAGCTGTAAGATCATTGTAGCTCTGTCAAATTTTGCAACACTATTGTAGCTGTGAGTTCTTTTAACACTTTTGTAGTTGTTATATCATGGACCACGTTCATTTATGTAAGTTTTCGAAAACGTTTGTAGTTGTCAGCTTTTGGACTGCTTTTGTAATTGTCAGATTGTGTAAGTCTTGTGTATTTGTCAGATCTTTGTTGCACTTTTGTAGCTGTCAGCTTTTGTACTGCTTTTATAGTTTTTAAATCTTGGGACATATTTGTTGCTTTAAGATCTTGGACCACTTTTACATCTATCATATCTTGGGACACTTTTGTAGCCGTCAACTATTCGAACACTGTTGTAGTTGTCCGCCTTTGAACTACTTTTGCAATTGTCAGATCGTGTGAGTCGTTTGAATTTGTCAGATCGTGTTACGCTTTTGTAGCTTTCAGCTTTTTTTTTCCTTTTGTAGTTTTTTTTATCCTGGATCATATTTGTAGCCTTAATATATTGGAACACTTTTGCAGCTATCATATCTTGCGACACTTTCGTAGCTTTCAGATAATACTACTTTTGTATATGTCAGATCTTGGTTCATTTTGTATCTATCAAATCTTGGCGAACTTTTGAAGTTCTCAGATATTGCTACACTTTTGTATCTTTCAGCTTTTGTACTACTTTTGTAATGTTCAGATCTTGGGACATATTTATAGCTGTTAGATTTTGGGGCACTTTTGAAGCTATAACATTTATGTAGACATTTGCTGCTTTCAGATGTTGGGACAATGTTTGAGATGTCAGCTCCTAGGATACTATTGAGACTGCCAACTCTTGAAAAACATTTGTAGGTGTCAAATCTTGTGACACATGTGTAACTGTTATCTATTAGAACACTTTCGCAGCTTCACACTTTGAGAAACAGTTTTATTTTTCACATTATGATATATAATTGTAACTAGCATATGTTGGACTACTTTAATAACTTTCATATCTTGAGATATATTTGTAGCTGTCAGATCTTAAGACACATGTTTAGCTGTCAGCTTCTGGACTAGGTTTGTAGCTTTAGGAACACTTTTATAGCTTTCAGATCTTGGGAAACTTGTGTAGCTGTCAGTTTTTTGGACATGTTTATGTATGTCGGCTCAATAGGTACTTGAGTAGCCTTCGGCTCTTGTGACACCTTTGTAGCTGTCATATGTAAGCACACTTTTGTAGCTGTCAGATATTGGAACACTTTTGTAGCTGTCAGATCTTGGAGCACTTTTGTAGCTGTGTGCTCTTGAAACACTTGTGTACCTGTCTGATCTTGGAACACCTTTTAGTTGTATGATCTTTGGACACCTTTGTAGCTTTCAAATGTTGGTACATACTTGTATGTATAATCTTTTGGCCTACTCCTGTGTCGGTCATCTCTTGGGACATTTTTGTAGGTTTTAGAGCTTCGGAAACGTGTGTAGCTGTCAGCTCTAAGCACACATTTGTAATTGTCAGATATTGGAACACTTGTGTAGCTGTCAACTTTTGGAAAATGTTTGTCTCTGTCAGATCTTGGAGAACTATTTTAGCTGTCTGCTCTTGGAACAATTTTTTAACTGTCAGAGCATGGGACGCTCTTGTAGCTATCATATATTGGAACACTTTTGCATGTGTCAGATCATCATACTATTTTGTAACGATCAGTTTTTGAACTGCTTTTATATTATTTATATCTTGGAACGTATTTGTAGCTGTCAGATCTGGGGGCACTATTTGTGAAGCACATTCTGGGACACATTTGTATTTAACAGATGTTGGTACATTTTGTAGCTATAATCTCCTAGGACACTTTTGTAGTTTCAGATCTTGTTAAACGGTTGCAGCTGTCAAAGACAATGACACTTGTGTAGCTGTCAGCTCATGGATCACTGTTATAGCTGTAAGATCTTAGTTATTCATTGTAGCTGTCAGATTGTGAAGAACGTTTGAAGCTGTGAGCTCTTTGAATACTTTTGTAGCTGTTACAGTATGGGTCGCTTTTGAGGTTGTATGCTTTTGGTACACTTTTGTAGTTGTCATAGCTTGTTTCACTTTTGGAGTTGTCAGATCTTGGGACAATTTGGAGCTGTAAGATGTTTGACTGATTTTGTAGCTTTCAGATCTTGAGACACTTTTGCAGATGTCATATCTTGGGACACTTTTGTAGGTGTCAGATCTGGGGACACTATTGTAGCTGCCATTTCTTGGACTGCGTTTGTTTCTACCACGTCTTAAGATGCTTTTGCGGCTGCCGGATCCTAGTACGTTTTTGTAGCTGTCTTATTTTAGTACATTCTGTAGCTGTCATCTCTTCGGACACTTCTGTAGCTTTCATCTATTTGAACACTTTTCTAGCTGTCAGATCTGGTGTTACGTATATAGCTGTCAGTTATTGGTACAAGATTGCAGCTGCCATATCTTGGGGCAGTGTTACGTAGTTGTCTGATCTTAGTTCACTTATCAGGTCTTTTGATAGTTGTATAGCTGTCAGCTCTTGAAACACTTTTGTATTTCTTCGATCTTTGAAGATTTCTTACCGGTCAGATATTGGGACAATTATGTAGCTTTTAAATTAGTGTACATTTTGGTAGCTATAATCTTTCGGACATCTTTAGCAGCTTAGAGCTTAATTTACTGCTTTTGTAGTTTTCAGATTTTCGCACATTTGTAGCTCTCAAATCTTGAGAAACTTTTTAGTTCTCTGGAAAATTTGGAAAATATTTGTAGCTGTCAGATCTTGGGAAATGTATGTAGCTGTCAGATATTGCGACATATTGGTTTCGTCAGCTCTTCGCCTGTTTTTGTGGCTGTCAGATCTTCGGACAATTTTTTTTAGCTGTCAGTATGGTAATAGTCTCATATTGCCCCTGGGAGTGATGATCATAACATTCCATATACATGGTAACAGGTATGTACATTATTTGCATTATCTTCAGTATCACGAATAATAACAAACAAAACGGAAATACGTATTCTGCATTCTAAAAAATGAATGGGGAGCGAAGAGTAACGTTAGGGTCATGTAATTGCATTGATCAGCACCTAGCACCACTTTCTCGAAGGGTGTCTTGTAACATTCGGGACTCCTACCAACAAGGTGGGATATAAGTGGAATTGTAATCTCAATAGTGATGCGTTTATTGATGAATCTCGAAGGCGCTCCAGTTAGTCGGATCCCGGTCCACATTATCAAAGTCGTCTCGGGATGTAAGAGAAACCCTATAAATTTGCCACCAAAAAAAAGTTATCAAGAATTAGTTTAACTCTGCTCGAATGATATCCACTAATGTTTGATTTGAAAATTGTAGGTCGTAATACAGCCTTGAAACAGGTAACAGGTGAAAGCAGCACTTTTGGTATTGGCGTCTCATCTAACGCTGTTGATGGTAACTCAGACCCGGAATTCACGAATGGGTCGTGTACTCACACAATTAGTAATCCATTAGGAGGCGAATGGTGGCTTCAATACCAAGTGGCGCATGCAGTTCAAAGATTTGTTGTATACAATAGAGCCGGTATGATGTCTTATTCGTTTACATTGCTTTTACTTCCCTTTGTTCTTGTTTATCGTTGCTTACAACACGTTTGTGTGTTTTTTTTTATTGTCTGTATTCGCATACAATATTTGTTGGTTTTTATAAAAGACTCGACGAAGAATAAAATATGCGTCCCGAAACATTGCTGCACTCAGGCATGTCGTTACAGCAAGTAGATACTGTACGAAGACAAGCTTGGCATGGAATCGAGTGTCAAAGAATACTACCCATAATGTGTTAATACATTATACCCCCAACCATCGCACTTTATTCCCAACCAGCTATCCCTCCCCTGACTTCCTACCCTCAGAAATCCGTAACGCCTACTGGAAAATCACCCGACGAAGATTGCTTTACGGCAGAAGATCTAAAAGCCTACCTTTCTTCACAGACCTTGCTCAGCGCTTCTCAGCCTGTCTACAAACAGGTAGAATACCGACAGCTTAGTGCAACTCTTCTTCTTCTTCTTCTGCGTACACAGTCAGACAGTAACCATTATTTTCTCGAAAAAAGCGGCGGTCATCCTGAGACTCTCGCCACTACCATAGAGCTTGTCTTGCAGTTCCACTGGCAATGGCCACATCTGCTCTCTCTGATCCTCGTATGTCGGGCAGTTCTGCAGCAGATGTTCAGTGGTCATTTTACCAGTACCGCACGGGCATTCGTCGGTACACTCTATCTTCAATTTGTTGAAGAGGTGGTACCTCAGTCTGTTGTGGCCAGTGCGAAGTCTGAAGACAACGACCTGCTCTCTTCGGTTCAACTGGTAATAGGCATCGTTTTTGGTGTAACCAGTATGTTCGGTTTCCCATTTGGACATGTACCTGGCTTTGATAAGCCGTTTTGACTCTTCGTACGTCATACTGGTATCTATTTGTGGTAGCCTTGCACCTTCTTTTGCCAGTCTGTCTGCCTCCTCGTTGCCTTGGATGTTGCAGTGTGACGGAACCCACTGTACCACTACCCTTTTTGGTGCGGACTTTTGGTACAGTTTGCAGAGTGCTGCTCTTAAGTCATTAAGCTCAGTGTTTTTCTGGCTTTTTAGCGCTGTGACTACTTTGAGAGCATCTGTTAGTGCAACTCAAAAACGATCTTTCTAAACAAAAAAGTAGACAATGGAGACCTCGGCAACTACCTGTCAATCACTCTCCTCCTGGTTATTTACATAATATTAACGACATGTGTCCTCGTTAGAATCAGCTCAACCCTTGACGCAGCGAAACCCAGCAAACATGCTGGATTGTGTCCTCTTTACTGCAACATCGATCACATCTCAACGTGCTGCCAACTGATCGAGTACCAGACCCAACTAATGTACACCTTCATCGACTACAAGAGAGCGTTTGACTGGATGGAAACACAATTAGTCTGGCAATCTCTAAAAGATCAAGGGGTCGTCTTTGGATACACACGAATTCTTGCTGACTACTGCACCGATTGCCCGGCTACCTTCTAACCCTTCCAAAAACCGGTAGTAGTGCCCATACATCGGCCGGTGCAACTCGGAAACCTTTGGCATCAACGTAAATGGCAGACTACTAAATCACCTTGTCTTCGCAGATGAACTAGTGAGTATCACGGAGGTAGCCACAGACGCCAATGAAATGCTAGCAGCGCTCCACCGAGAGGGAAAGAAAGCGAGACTTGAAGTGAACACGTCCAAGACGAAAGTCATGCGTAATCGACTCGCTTCCCATGACCTAGTCTTCATAGATGGAGAGACAGTCGACGACGTGGACGAGTACATCTACATTGGTCGCCTGCTCAACAAGCAGAACGACCTGAGCCCAAAGTTAACAAGATGGCGTCGCGGAATTAGGCGGCTTTCTCTCCGATAAAACCAGTTCTGGAAAACATCCACTACCAGAGCATGCTCACCTCTCTGTTTAACTAAAAAGTAATATATGCAATATGTTATGCAGCGGAAACATGGTCCCTTACGAAAGAAATGCATTTCAAACTGAGATTGACTCAGTCCTCCCTTGAGAGCCGCATGGACTTTCCAACCCGAAACTGACAATATTGATAGGTACCAACCTGAAACAGACAAAATAGGGCGGTGCCAACCCGAAACGGACAACATCGGAAGGTGTCAGCCCGAAACTGACAACATAAGAAGGTGTCAACACGAAACTGACAACATAGAGAGGTGCCAACCAGAAACTGACAACATAGAGAGGTGCCAACCAGAAACTGACAACATAGAGAGGAGCCAGCCCGAAACTGACAACATACGAAGGTGTCAACACGAAACTGACAACATAAAGAGGTGCCAACCAGAAACTGACAACATAGGGAGGTGCCAACCCGAAATTGATAACATAGCTACATATAAAAACGTGAAGACAATGTTAAAAATTAATTTCAATGATAATTGTAATAGCGAAAATACAGGATTTGATATAGCAGAAGCATGCTATTCTTTGTCAAGAAGAAACCAAGTGAAAATAGATAGACTATCTGAACGGTCACTGTGCCCATAAAGGGAGAACAAACACAAAGTACATTTTCTTCAAGTTTGCCGAATCCACGAAAATAGCAGTTACTAAGTGACCGGCCTCGACCCAAATGCGAGAGAAAATGTTTTGTGACGTGACAGTACTGAGAAGGACCACTGTGTTTGTGAAGGAAGCAGAAGCTATTATGTGTGAACGAACAACGAATAAGAAAGTATACTCAACAATTTGACTTTTTCTATTCTATCACATTTTGAATTATGCACAGGAATTAAATAAGATAATGATTGCAAATGATCCTACTATCTATAACTGAATACATCAGTATGAACATGTCTTTTACAGGGTGGAGTGCAATCCACCTTTCTCACAGAGGGCGGGGGAGCGTGGACCAAACCTTTCTCACAGGGTGGCCTGGAGGTAACCGTTATCACAAGAAGGGAGGGGTCGGGGGACGGAGAACACATCTTTTTCTCAGGGTCGGGGGACGTGGAAAAAACCATTGTTACAGGGTGGCGTGGAGGTAACCTTTATCACAGAGGAGGGGGGGCGGGGAACGTGAAACAAACCTTTCTCACAGGGTGGCGTGGAACAAATCTTTCTTATTACATTTGAGCATGTTTGAGTGGACAGAGCAATAATATAATAATTCATAATTTACCAACGTGTTGACAGAGAAATTTAGCTACATATAGGTTATGCAAAGTAGATAAGAACTATAAATGAAGCAAGAAGAAAGAGGTAAAAGAAACAATAGAGCACCCCTACTTAGATGAAAAGTTCATCCAAGAAAGATATGCCAAATTAAAGGTGAAGCTGATTCCATGCGGTCAATCAGAACATTCTGCCCAGACTATGTTAGTGAGGGTTCAGATGCAGCATACTTATCAAGAATCCATCTCACTTTCAAACAGTTTATCCAAGAAAAAGCCTGGTTCATGTCAGCGTTGCAGAACGGTATTGTCGGTGTGAAGCCAGTCCTTGTTAGCCTATTTAGAAGCCTGCCATTACACTGCATTAAAGAAGCCACCTGTCCGTCCTCTCAATTACGCCGTGGGCAATAAATACGGGAGTTTACTGTTCAACTGCAGAGCTTGTTAATAATAGTTACCCACATTACTCCTTCATTTTTCAAATTGATAATTAAAGAGCCGTAATGATGAGGTTAATCCGTACAGTAATTCAAATACAGAGAAATGTTATGTACATGATATGTAATGCACATTCCAGTGTTGACGTTTATGTATATATTATTATTATTAAATATATGTAAACAAATGTTAATAATGAACATGATGGAAACAATTTAAAACATAGTTGATAACATCGATACATTGGCATTTTTTGATGATGTCAAGGTATATATTTTTGCCATGTCACGGTAGGCTCATGATGCAATAAGATCAGTATCACATAACTGAGTTTACTTCCTTAGATTCACTGTATGCATACATCTTTAAAATTAACATTCATTAATTAAGCAATGTGTCACTGTGAATTTACCTTCGTAATTGATTACAGTCAAATATTATTTTAAGATGTGTTAAATTTGGTAAACACACTTCACATTTTTTGGGCATATCAATGACGTTTAAACATTGAAAATGTGATACTAATGAATGTTATTAGTAAAAAAATTGCTTAAATTGTAAATTAGGTTGTTTCCTCCTTTGTGTACAGTTCCAATGGCGGACAAATGTTATGGACAGGTCAACCAGTAGAATAAAATTGGTCAATGTGGACATAAATGGTAATACAGTTTAAACTATATACAGCGGTAGCGGCAACTCACTCGTGTATTAACTTGAAAGAAAAATACAAGATTCGAAAACACCTGAAACGACGTAGAGATGAGAAACTAACCATTTAAAAAAAAACATGTAAACAAGGTCCACTCGGTTAAAAAATATGTGCAATAAACTGCTTTAACAGCTAAACATGGAAATAAGTGCACAGCTCGAGCTAATTGAATGATATTCTTGAATGATTGTGCAATGCAGAATGAAACGACGGATGCGAGGAATGAAGAAAGCACAGTATGTACAATAACAAAACAATATGTGAAAAACGAGATACAAACATTAGTATAGCAACGGCGGGTTAAACATTTAAACTAAAACACAACAGAGCAGTGGTAAGAAACAACATTGAAATATCATTTAGTTAAGACAAATCTTTAAAAAAACAAAAACATAAGAGACACAGGACGATCTTCTCAAGCCCGCGACATATCTAAATGTAAACAAACATATTTCTCAACCGAAAGACATTATCACATCTATATAATGACTGATGATTTCCAAAGCAGTAGCACATGCCGGCTAGAACACAAAATCCTTTGAAAATGACCTTATATTAGCAACAAACTCGTTCTACTGTTTCCCAGAGATCTATAAGAAAGTTGCAACAACACAGAAATGGAGCCACCCAAATCATTGTGACATGCCAAACATGTAGACATCACTGACTGAAATAGATGTCGAGCAATAATGTTTTTTTTTTTTCCGTACTAGGCAAAGTGTTCAAAGGGAACACATTATGTGTAGACCATGTATTTTCCCTTTGCAACATAATAAAGCAGTGCTTACAATGATATACACACAACAGCACATATACCTTGTTAATTTTTGAAAAAAAAGAAAAAAAGCAATCGCCTGTATACTGCATCATTCCGTATCTCTAGTTTTACCATTTAAATCACTGAAAGTATTTATCTCTCACTACCTCTCTCTCTCTCTATATATATATATATATATATTCACATTCGCGTTCGTACGAAATTGACTGGGTGATGCAGCAGGCTACGTAGGACACCCTAGTGCGGCTCAGGAACGTAATTCTTCTGTATTGTGTTCAGTCTCTGTTGCTATCTTTCATTTTCCATAATGCAATTGTAATTACATTTCTCGAATCGGCAGGAATGTATTGTGGGGTTCACACTATGTTAAGTAAGCAATGTAGCCACACCATCCCTACCCCATTGGCTGCTTTTATTAATTCAACTGGAATTTCGTAAGGCTCTGGACATGTGTTCGGTGGAGCAGCGTGGAAATCATATCTGATTTCTGAAAGTGTGATGTTTCGTTCTAGCTCCATACACGCAATATCGTTGATATCATGTTTGATCCCAGTTGTTGGCATGGGTTGAGAAGTCATTTTAAGTATTGCTTCTTTATGTACGGGTCTAGTTGAGGATCCTTTATTGCGATTATATTATCTTTGTGGATAATCATCATAATTTTTGCGGTAGAGCATGGAAGTGGATATACCTCTGTTATGTCTGCGCATGGTTATACAAAGACAGCTATCTACCGATACTGGACAATTGTCTAGTAACTTCAGAGAAGAAGCAGATACTTTGCAAACCAGCAGAAATTATAATGACACATGATAATACAGATCCACGATGGTTACTATGCATCATATTAATCAATGCATTTTCAAATCTAATAAAGACTACCCACATTCATACATATAGCTTTATAGTTCGGCATTTCTTCACTGTGAGTACTTAGAAGAAATGCACTGCATCATTTCCAGCACGTGATGGAGTCAAACAGGGCTTTGAACCGGTCTCAATACTATCATCATGGTATTTGGACCCATGCTTTTTGACGCAACACGCGGCTATGAAACTGACTGTGACATGATGTTAAATCTGAAACGCCTAAAGTCTATCACAAAGGTGAGAGAAGTGCACATTTGTTAAATCCAGTCTGGCCGAGAGCAGCGAAATTAACGTTTGCTTAGAATAGGACATGCAACCAAACATGAATGCGTTTTTAACTGCGTGAGCTTATATTGGGCTTACTGTAAACACCCAGAAGACGGAGGTCATGTTTCTACCTTCACCCGGAGAGCTCTACTATGGACCAACCGTCACTGCGCAGGGTCATGGCCTACAGCAGTTGCAAGCATAACTTACCTTGGTTGTACCCTCACCAGAAAAGAGAATATTTACTCTTAGACCTGCAGCATTTTTTACAAGAGTGCAACTTTTGGAAGACTAATGGCAATCATTTGGAATTGGCAAGGTATCAGTTTTGAAACCAAGATAAGTGTGTAGCGTGCTGTTGCAGTAACCACGCTTATGTGCGCATGCGGAAAGTCGATAATCGATAGCAGGCATGCCAGGAAACATAATCCTGTTCATGTAAACTGTCTCCTCAAGCAGCTAAAGATGGCATTGAAGAGTGCCCACCGCTGTAGTCCTACTTGAAATCACCCCGCTGCTTCAGAGATCCCAATTGAGATAGACTGGCCTGATGTTCGAATGTCAGATGAGATTCTCACAAAACAGCTGATTTTACTGTGAGCTAAAGACGCTCGCCGAGGGTGGAAAGGGTGTGGGGCACACAAGACACGATACAAAGACACTAAACGTTTGTACGAATAGTTTCCTAATCGATTTCGCTGGTTGAATCATGCTTGTATCTGGGGTAGTTGTCTCGCCGCCGCGATTCAATTTCAACCAGTGTTCGTAAAGCGATCCCAGTCCCGCCAGGCGGAGCGATAGCGCGGGCTTGCGGAAAACGCTCGCTCGCCTTTCCACGTAGAGCTATTGGGGTGCGGTTTAGTTTGGCGTCTCCTCCACCGAGGTGCGCTTCTCTTGTCCGTATCATGCAACGTTGTCAGTCCGTGGTGATTTATCTAAGGCTTATAGCAGAGCTCGACAGTTCGTTTCGCTGGTGGTCAGACTCTCGCAAAGAGCTTGTTACCGGCAAATGGAAAGCAGGAATCGTGCTTCAAGGCCCTGTGTTCTCCCATGGACCAACCCTCGGGAGAAGGGCAGACCGGCAGGCCAAATTGTCTCTAGACTCAGTGAAATTCATCGCCGAGGTCGTTGGGATCCGTTCTGCACAGAGCGCTGCTATCCCTCCTCGAGCGAGCCCGGTCGGTCGGTCGTCTGGTGCGTGTAGGGGCCCCTGTCAGGCGGTCCTAGGTCGACGGAGTGAGGGACGGGTGAAACAACCGTCCGTCCGTTCCGTCAGTCGGTCCCTGCGGCCGTCCCAGTGAGGCTTTTTACACACCAGTCCTCCGCCGACCGGTGTGTGCGCTTCGTACGTCTCCGACAGATATCTTGTTGATCCTGCCAATAGTCATATGCTTGTCTCAAAGATTAAGCCATGCATGTCTAAGTTCACAGTGTCTCACGATGAAACCGCGAATGGCTCATTAAATCAGTCGATGTTCCTTAGATGACACGATCCTACTTGGATAAATGTGGCAATTCTAGAGCTAATACATGCTTACCAAGCTCTGACCCTCGCGGAAAAGAGCGCTTTTATTAGTTTAAAACCAATCATCGTTTCCCCTCGCGGGGTTGCGGCGTCTCCACTGGTGACTCTGGATAACTTTATGCTGATCGCATGGCCTCATGTGCCGGCGACGCATCTTTCAAATGTCTGCCCTATCAAATGTCGATGGTACGTGACATGCCTACCATGTTTGTAAAGGGTAACGGGGAATCGGGGTTCGATTCCAGAGAAGGAGCATGAGAAACGGCTACCACATCCAAGGAAGTGACGAAAAATAACAATACGGGACTCTTTCGAGGGCCCGTGATTGGAATGAGTACACTTTAAACGCTTTAACGAGGATCTATTGAAGGGCAAGTCTGGTGCCAGCAGCCGCGGTAATTCCAGCTCCAATAGCGTATATTAAAGTTGTTGAATTTAAAAAGCTTGTAGTTGGATCTCAGGCGCAGGCGGGCGGTCGGGCTCGCGCCGGTTCACTGCGCGTTGTCTCCTGCCCTACCGTCTGCCGGCTCTCTCTCACGGGTGCTCTTCGCTGAGCGTCCTGGGTGGCCGGCGCGTTTACTTTGAAAAAAATTAGAGTGTTCAAAGCAGGCGTCGGCTGCCTGAATAATGGTGCATGGAATAATGGAATATGACCTCGGTTATATTTTGTTGGTTTTCGGAACTGGAGGTAATGATTAACAGGGACAAACGGGGGCATTCGTATTGCAGCGTTACAGGTGAAATTCTTGGATCGCCTCAAGACCAGCTACTGCGAAAGCATTTGTCAAGAATGTTTTCATTAATCAAGAACGAAAGTCATAGGCGCGAAGACGATCAGATACCGCCGTAGTACTGACCATAAACGATGCCGACTAACGATCCGCAGGAGTTGCTTCGATGACTCTGCGGGCAGCTTCCGGGAAACCAACGTGTTTGGGTTCCGGGGGAAGTATGGTTGCAAAACTGAAACTTAAAGGAATTGAACACCAGGAGTGGAGCCTGCGGCTTAATTTGACTCAACACGGCCAAACACTGACATGATTGACATGCCGAGAGCACTTTCGTTGGGTCTAATATAGAACGGGTGCTGGATTTAGACCCTTGAAAATATGGGGCTACCCTCTAAGTAACTTGATTGTCTCGCTAAAGGAATTTACGGAAGGGCACCACCAGGTGTGGAACATGCGGCTTAATTTGACTGAACACGCCAATACTGTAGAACGAATGACAAATCGAGAGCAATATCGTTGGGTCTAATAATGAACGTACGCTGGTATTAGACTCACGGAAGACAAGTCAGCTCTCTAACACTCTAATGAAAGAACGCTACGGAAATCGTGTCTAACCTGCAGAAACCGCAGATTCCAAATACCTGGCCACTGACAAACAAGAGCCCTCAATAAATTCGTCTGGCAAAATAGTGAACCGGTGCTGGAAATAGACCATCTGAAGACAGGTCAGTTTTACCCTACTAATGACAGGGCGTTGCTACGGAAAACCAGCTCATATCGATAGGAGCCGCAGACACTTTGGTACACGTACCAGGCTGATAAACCAATGGCGCGATGCTACCATGTGGGGGATTACGGCCGAATCCGTGTAAGCCGCAATCCCGCCCAAAATCTCAGCACCACTACAATGGGAGGCTCCTACATGTTTGGGACCTGGGGCTCGCGCCCCATCCCTATCCGGTAGAGCCGCAGAAAGAGGTCTCTGCCGTCCGCTGATCAAAGCGGGCGGACAGCTGCTTGATACTCACCTTATACGGCGATAGGGTGCGAAACCACAAACATAAGACTTAGTTCCTGGTCGGGGTGTCGAAAACAGTAGAGCAGCCACCTCACTATGAACTGTCGAAACTCAACAAATGACCATGAGATCTGTCCGCACACTAGGCGAAAAACATCTCTGTGACATTACAAGGCTTGTCCTCTGGATAAATGCACTTCTGCGTCGAAATCTACCTCTGTACGTTATCAGCCATATATCTATCATGCATAAGAGACGCAGAAGAGATACAGACCAGCGGACATTGCACACCTGCCCCACTAGGCGTGCCATCTCTGCATAGAAGCCAAGAAAATAAAAGGAGAAAGAGATACCCCATTCACATGCAAATGCTACGTTTCTGGCGATCCTGGGGTACAGCCACAATGGACTGCCTCTCTTCCGGGTAAATCAGTGCATATCATATATCCCATATATCATCTCACATATCTTCATCGCACCCTATAGACACGAGTAGTGAAGACTCGATAGTCTGGTAAGAAAACTTCCATAAGAGAGACACCTCTGATTATAAACAACTGCTGCCTTGCAGATAGGCTGGGGACAGCCAAAGGCTAAGGAGGGCATCCCTACAGAAACGCCTGTTGAAATCGGATGCACGGGGCCGCAAGCCTAACAAAACAGTGCAACGTAAATCGCAGCATGATGACAATACAACCGATTAGCAAAACGCATGGCGCTCATCCTGCGGAGTCCCGCCAGGCAGCGATAGTGCCGGGCCTCACGCCTCGAAGGGGCCCACCCTTGACTACTGGTGGTCACCCACCCATGTGTCGTGGAGTCAAGGCACATGGCTATGGGGCAACCTTTATTGACCAAAAACTCAAGAACCTCAAAATACTACAGTGGAATGCGGAGGGAGTCATTAACAAAAAACTGTCCCTAACACATCACCTGCATGAAGATAAGATTGACGTGGCATGTATCCAGGAAACGCACCTCAACAAAAACCATACATTCTCAATCAGAGGATACCAGACCTTCCGTCTCGATAGAGAAGGCCACCAAGGAGGGGTCCTGATACTGACCAGAAACTGCATACCGAGTAGCTGTCAATCACACCGGACAAGCAGAAATTGTTGGAGTTGACATAATGGCTCAAGAGACGAAACTCCGCATTTTCAATCTGTACGGACCACCAAATAGAGACCTATCGCTCTCGAGTATAGAGGTCAGAGACTCCAACTGCATAGTAGTTGGAGATTTCAACAGCCACTCGTAGAGATATGGGGATACTCTGACACAGACAGCAGAGGTGACGAAGTGGAAGACTGGGAGATAGATGCAAATCTCTCCCTAATCAATAGGCCGGAGGATAGCCCTAGCTTCTATTTAAGAACATGCCATACCACCTCGACTCCAGATTTGGCCTTCTCCACACAGGACATACACCATAAAATAGACCGTCAGGTGCTGAACCAACTGGCAGGTAGCGAACACATGCCGATCAGGCTAACCATTGACATGGAAGTAGGCCCACAGGAAACAAAACCGCTCCCACGTTGGAATTGCAAGCGAGCCGATTGGGACAGATTTGCAATCCTGACAGATGGGCTGTGTGAAATCATCAACACACGAAATACCAAAATGAAGCCATGGTGGAAAGCCTAAGCAAGCCAATAATGCAAGCCGCCACTGAAACCATCCCAAGAGGAGCTAGGAAAAACTATAAGCCCTACTGGAATGATGAGTTGCAGAAAGTGGAAGATGCAGTAACAAATGCTAGGAACATGGCAGAGCGAGAAAAATCCATGGAGGCAAACATCGCCCTCAAAGCCGCCACGGCGAAATACAAACACACTCTTAAGCAAACAGCAAGAGAAAGCTGGAAAAATAAAACGGAAAGCCTAAATCTGGACAAAGACGGGAACAAGCTATGGAAGCTAGTCAGAGCCATGAACTACGAAACCCCGTCAAATAAACAAATTACCATCAAGCAGGGCGAGAACTTGATCACAGGTAAGAAAGCCGCAAACGCCTTTGTCGATCACTATGCCAGAGCAAACCACATCAAAGTCCCTGCAGATAAGCAAACAGACATTAGCGAAGAGCTAAAGGGGCACGACAACATGAATACGGCACCTGAAGAGCACATGATGGCCAAATTAACAATGCGCGAAATGGAAGAGGCTATGAAAACATTAAAGAAAAGGAAATCTCCCGGAAAAGACGGGATAACAAACTAAATGCTGATGGGGCTGGGCAAAAAAACAGCGAAGAGGAAATTGCTATCGGTCCTGAACCAACGCTGGAAAAGGGGAATTGTACCCCAGGCATAGAAAGACGCAATACTGGTACCATTACCAAAAACAGGAAAGGATAAAACAGATCCAAATGGATACAGGCCCATCAGCCTACTGAGCTGTGTTGGCAAGCTGATGGAACGGATGATAAACACCAGACTGATGTGGCATCTGGAAGAAAAACGAATACTAATTCCACAGCAAGCCGGCTTTAGACAGCACAGACCCACTGAGGACCAGGTCATCCTCATAGCCCAGGAGATAGAAGATGCCTACCAGGCACAGAAACACACAGTAGCTGTTTGGGTGGATCTGGAAAAGGCATTTGACCAAGTCTGGAAAGACGGACTTAGAGTCAAGCTAAGAAGAAGTGATGTTTGTGGGAAAATGTACAAATGGATCAACCACTACCTCAAACAAAGAACGGCCAGAGTCCAAGTACAAGGTCAGATGAGCACAACAGTGACACTCGAGCAGGGAGTACCCCAAGGGGGAGTACTGTCACCCACACTCTTTATGGTATATATAACCGATATTACAGAGAATATACCAAGAAGAGTCCATAGCTCAATGTTTGCAGACGATCTGGCTATGTGGACCTCTGAAAAGAATCTCACCATAGCAAGAAATCGGATGCAGACGGCCCTAACATCGCTGGAAGTGTTGGCGAACTCATGGCTGGTCAAAATAAACGAGGAGAAAACCACATGCACAATATTTTCGCTTTCATTAAAACCCCAAAATACCAAATTAAGTCTAAATGGCAAATTCCTGCAGCCAAACGACAACCCAACCTATCTGGGAGTCACATTTGATCGGCGCATGACATGGAAAAGTCAGATTGAGAGAAACCGAATGAAAGCCAGAGAAAGAATGGCAATCATGAGGAAACTTGCTGGCACAAGCTGGGGAGCAGACGAAGGCATACTAAAGAAACTGTACACTGGAAGAGTGAGACCAGTTCTCGAGTATGGCATGGCGGCATGGACAACAGCATCGAAGGCGAACTTCGATAAAGTTAGCAAACTTAGCACGGATATCCTGGCACGGTCATAGACTATTTAAAATTATAAATTATGTTTCGGCACTGTGTCGTATTTCTACTGTACAGTGCACACAGTCCCTTTAGAGATCTTACGGGTCATTCATGATATATATTTATGTGGTATCTATACATATATCAATTTGTGTTATGTATCCGTGACATTTGCGATATTTTTTATTGTAGACAGTTCTGTTATGGCTTACAAGGCGAGCCACAATATGGTCTAACTATACTATTTCTTTTCTTTGTCACAATTGCACATGCAATTTAGCACATTTGTTATCTTAAAAATGTAGCAATGCAGAGTACATGTTGGTCGTTAGAGGATATTAAGCAATATTTAAATTGTAAAGAGTTTCGCATATGCTGCTAAATTAAAAATGAATTTTGAACTTTAATATGTAATTAATATAGCTAATGTGCCTAATTTATAGAAAGGCAGTACACCTATGAATTTTGCCGTTACAAAAACAAGTAACGGAGTGCATTAAGAAATACATATTTTAAATTTTTCAGGAGTTCGTTAATGTGCAGAATATGCTATGGGGCACACAAATGGTGTTGCAGGCGAAATGGAAACATACTGAAATGACGTTGTAGCCAGATTCATAATTGAACAACCAGATGATGATTATTCTGATAAAAAATGTTTCACAGAAAAAGTCTTCGCCTTTGAATGTCGTAACAAAACAGATTACACTAAGAAACAAATATGTATATAGCATTTACATTTTCAGGGGTTTGTTTTCTTTATTTGTATGGCAATAGTTCAAAAAGAAAATATGGCATCATCGCATGTACTCTGAATATAATGTAAGCTGATGTTCAATTAAAATTGTATCTACATAAGCTATTTAAAAATGTAATTTGTGAATCATACATCAACTTTTATCATTAAAATGGGAAAAAAAAAGTAAAGATGCAAAAATCGTTCGATAAGCATAATAATACACGATAACCTTAACTGTAACCAATGCATATACGTGGTTTCAGGAAGAACAAAGAAAAGGTAGACCGCTAATCTGTTCATTCATTCTCTATATTCAAGTATATGTATTATTGCAATACAGTTTTCATTTCAAACCTATACAAAAATAAAACAGCTAATTAAGCAGCCTATAACAATATAAGCCCATTCTCAATCTGAAAACATGTAATACAGTTAGACAAGTATGATTATAAATATGTTTACAAAACAAATACAATCCTTATCCTGATACGATAACGGAAGAACTGAGCAGCTACCAGAAAATGCAATTTCTTAGCTAAAATTATCTTGAAAACGATTATGTGCCATCACATTTGCAGAAAAACGCAGTCATTATAAAATGAAAATATCATTTTTCGCCAAATCACAAGGATCAACGACACGGCCATGGATGTGGCATCATTTTGTATTTTTTTATATAATAACAATAGTAATGGACATCGAAATACAACCATATTGCCATTTAAGAGCATACCAGAAAACAAGAACATGAAGATACATATTTTTGCAGAGGAGAAGTGATCTGAAGAAGATAATGGGATTGCCAGATAACTTTGACGATGATTAATTTTCACTTATTTTGTCTGCCAAAATTATAGATTTATAATGTGTCAAGCAACTTCGTTTTGTTATGAGTCAATGTGTTTTTTTCATTTTGTCTCACATTCTCCTTTTTAAAAAGTATATATATTTTTTTTTCATTTTTTAAACAGTTTTATATGTATGTATTATTCATTTTGCACACGCACGCAAGCACGCACGCGCACACACATACCCACCCACTCACACACACACAAACACACATATGGATCGACATATATTTATATATATATATATAGATATATATATATAGATATACACATATATATATATATATATATATATATATATATATATATATATATATATATATATATATATATATATATATATATATATATATATGAACATATATACCGTACTAAACTGAACTACTATTTTTCAGCGGCCAAAACAAAAACAATATAGGCTTATTAGAAGGTACATAAAACGGTATTCAGTTAAAAATACAGAGGTAACCACATGATTATTTGGATTCTTAAGATAATATTTGGCTTTTAATCTGTGCAAGACAAGGCTGTTGGCTATTATGATTATTGTTCTCTCAGCTCTACATCTGTATCATTTTTTTATACGTTAAACATTATCTTGATCAAGACTTTCACAGACATATCCGGGAGATACTTAAGGAGTGTAGATTTCCGAATTTAGTTATAAGTAATTTCAATGATGAGCCTGCAGTCATGTTTAGGAGTTTCATGATTTTCTAATATAGTATGTAGAGACGGTGCATCATCTCTATTGAGCACGGTATATCCGCGCTTATGGTTTACGTGATAAGCTGATCAGATGAGTGGGTGTGTGTGTGTGTGTTTGTATGTGGGTGTTTGTGTGGGTGTTTATGTATGTGTGTGTTTGTGTATGATTGTGTGTGTGTGTGTTTGTGTGTGTGTTTGTGATTGCGTGTATGTGTATGTGTGTGCCTATGTGCATGTGTGTTTGTGTATGTTTGTGTGTGTGTGTGTTTGTGTGTGTGTGTGTGTTGGTGTGTGTGTGTGTGTGTATGTGTGTGTTTGTGTGTGTTCCAATGATGAACAATCTCAAACACATTAAACACATGCATTATTTTAATTTGTTTTGGAATGATAACTGGTGACGTATGATCTGTGAACCAAACATGTAAATAGCATATGCAGCTTAAATTGTAATTCAATATGATCTTACTTTTGAATTAGAGTAGAGGAATGTCCATTCCTGGAGAGCATTGTCAAACTTTTATTACGGGGCTATTGAAGTACTTGTATGTAGGACAACTATCGTCTTCTCTTCTGGATTTTACGTTTCCACATGTTTAACAGTAGACCTTTACAGTCATGTTTTCTATTATATTGCGGCAACATGTAGCCCTACACACAGCGATATTTGAAACAGTTTAAACAAAAACATAATTGTATTGATGGACAATTGCACACATAATTAGTGATAATTCATCCTCACCAGTCATCTGATTATGCACTTCTAGCCGAAAATATTTTCACCCACATATTATTTCGTCTATATATATATATATATATAAAGTCATTCTGTGATTATCTGTTGTCATAATTATTATTATAGTTTTAAGTCAATATTCTTTATTGATCCCATATTCTTAGATGTGGTATTGCTCCTAGTGAATAGAATTGGTAATCAATTATGTTCCTTCAGCGATGGATTTATCATCTGCAAATGTGATGTCACATATTCTTAAAGAGAATGTAATCAATAAGTTATTTACATGATGTTTACATTGTAGTTGCTGAATATGATTTTGTTCAGTCAGCTTAGATGAAATCATTCAGTTACAAAATATAAAAGTGAAAAAAATAAAAATTTATAGGAACATATATTCCATTTGTTACTCTGAAATTAATATTTTAGTTTAATAGTGTATTTATTTTGAATTATATATGTGCGTGTCTCTGTATATGTTTGTACATATGTGTGTGTGTGTGTGTGTGTGTGGGTGTGTGTGGGGGTATATTTGAGAATGTGTAGGTGTGTGTGTTAGGGTAGTGTGTGTGTGTGTTATTGTATGTGTGCATATGCGTGGGTTGGTTGGTATATGTGGAGGTGTCTATGTGTGTGCATGTTCGTGAGTACGTGTGTTTGTGAGTGTGTGTCTCTGGGTGTCTGTGTGTGATAATTTGTGAGTATATGTGCGTTAATGCGTTTGTGTTTGGGTGTGTGTACACATAAGAGAATGACAGACAATGGCAAATACCATAAATACGAAATCATCATATCAGTACAGGGACTGGTATTGAAATTGGTAAATCACGTAATCTCAATGTCCAATGTCCTTATCAGATCGCGTAAGCTAAGTTTATCATATCCTGCACTGTGCCGTTGATCCTGTTAAATTTCTATGATTATGAATTATGTTCCTTCTGTGATGGCTTAGTCATCTTAAATTTGAGGGCATATATATTTTCTTTGTCTTTTGGTCTTTACAAAAATGTTGCATTTTCTGGTAGTTTCTAGGTTCTTCCATCATGATATCAGAATAACGATTACAAAGGTCGTGTAATATTAACATTCAACCCTATTTGATGTATTTTCTTACTGGAACTGGCGAAGGTATAGTATAGACAATGATTAAACAGAGTAATGTTTGACTATACTGTTTCTTCTTTCTGCAGGAAAACATAGTCCGTGGTTATAGTCGATGTTAGCGTGCACTATTAGATTTAACGAACGGCTTTTTTGTATTCAACAGTAACATTATCTGTTGTTTGTATTGTAGTAATCACAGGGGAAGTATGATTGGTAGGTTACATTCTTAAATCGCTTATATAGATTCAATTTTAATTGACCTGTCAAATTTCATCTACTATTGAGATAATACGAAATGTGTCCAGATTTTCTTGATGAGTTCTTTCAAAAAAAAAATCAAACGACTCAAACAAACGTTATTAATGTAAACACATTTGATTCTTGGTGATAATATATTGTTTTATTTTATTTACGGTTACATTCGTCGGCGCGATTATATTTGTAATAGTAAATGTAGCTCGCATCATCATTACTATATGTTTTATCAGTTCTTCTACTTCTTTATCGAACGATCTCAGATTTCAACTTGAATGTGTTCAAAGAAAGAAACTGTCATTTCTAACCTGTTGAAACTGCAATATAAATTGTCTAGTGTTGGCATTGGTGATGACCACATACGTTTTCTCTGGGCATCTTATGTCGGGCAATTTTTGCAGCAGATGTGCAGGGGTCATTTTACCCCTACCACCGATGCATTTGTCAGTAGCACATATCTTCACGTTATTGAATAGACCATACCTCAGTTGACTGTGGTCTGTGTGGATCTTGAAGACCACCACCTGCTCTCTGCATTTAAACTTATGATAAGCATCATTTGTTTGTGTAGCCAGAAAGCCCTGTTTCCCATTGTTCCATGTGATTGGCAATGCATCTGCATGTAATGTTATCTGACTATATCTCTTCATTGTGACAACGATAACAAGAACGCCATGATTATGGCCACTAACATGTCGACAGAAGAATTCATGTATCATATTGTGCCTAAGCCAACGCATTATTTGTTCTTGTATCATTTGCAATAATTGTTCCAGTGCGCCTACCTGAATGAGGATATTGTCGTTGAATCGACCTTGCTTCTAACTCAACATTTTTCATCCAAGGGTATCACATTTCAATCGATTACAAGCTTTAAGATTTTTTTTTTTCCATACGCATATGAGTCCATGTTTCAGCCCAACAATGCAATTAGCACATGAGTAGTGATTATTCTTTTCTTCAGTTCATTGTTCTTTGGAAAGTCTATTTGGCCAATGCACTTAGTTACTAATGTCGGTCTAATTGCGGATATCTTCTGTTATCCTTTATGATTAACGAACGCTGAAAAATGACAATTTTTTTTTTTCATGTAGCCTGGCAATGTGTGTACAACGGCAATATCATAGGTGAACACCTTTTTTTAGAAAGTAATCATATCTAGTTCTATGTAATGTAAGTTGTTTATTTGTGTACTTCTTATTTCTTCGTTTCGTTCATGTCCTGCTTGTGCCTATTAGCATCAGGCTATGAAGAGGTTTCATGACCTGACCTTGGCTAGTGCACTGGGAACTTTGCTGCTTCTGTTATTTCTGTTATCCAACGTGTGCGTGGTCGGCCCTTGACTTTGTATCCAGTATATGTGTATACCATAGGTATCTGAGGAATAATATCTGGTGTTGGACGTGTCACATGGCCGAATCATTTGGTTCGATGTCTCTTGGTGAGGTTTAGAAACGATGGTGTACCTAAGTTTCCTAATATCTTCGTGTAGGTGTCCATCCATTACTGTTAGTCCACATATTTCATCTATTTTGTAAGAATATTTCTTTTTTTTTTGCTTGCCAATGTCCGATTTTGGCACCGATATCACAATGAGGGTAAAAATATCGTACTGGTAAATGTTCTTTTGTATACATTGTAACATGTTTACATTGGTTTGTCGGAGATGCTTGCCCGATGATTTGACTTGATTTATTACATCTGTGTTGGATTGATCATTTGCCATAAACTGAGATCATATTTCCGCGGTACGTAAAATTGTCCACCTGCCTTTACTTGTTGGTTATGTATAAATATATTTAATTTTATTGTCATCGTCATAACTTCGATTTTCTCTATGTTGATTTCTATTTGATTTCTTGTCAAGACTATTGATATGTTCGTTTTTTCTGATGTTGCAATTATTGCTTGGTCATAAGTAAAGAGTTCATTTAAAGGATTACTGAGGTTAACATCACTATTATTGCTTTCTTACATATTGCATTAATACATGTGATAAATATTACATGAAATAGTACACAATCTTGCCGTACACATGTCCTAAAGTGAAATGTGTTTCGGGATATGCTGCGTTGTTTCTTTCGGTATATTGGCTATTCACAGTAATACTTTTACAGGTATTGGTCAAATCGTTTTCTAATGGTGTCCACAACTGGTATATAATCACTAGATCGAATGCCTTCTCTTCGTCCACGCATGTAACGTGAGTGTCTGAACGTACTCTATTAATAGTGTTCTCCGCTAGTTGTCTGAGTGCGAAGATTACATTTATACAGCTGGTGTTTCCTAAATAACTTGTGTGCTTTGCTAAGTTGCGGTTCTTTGATCGGTCGTAGTCTTTTCTTTCATAAATTTACAGAATACCTTTCCAGTACCGGTAAGCAAATATATTTCTCGTTTCGTGTACTCAACTTCGACATTCCTTTTTTAAATGTAGTAATATATGCGAAAATTGCAACTTTTGTACAATTTAAATACTGCGTAATAGCCTCTAACGACTAACAAGGAACTACATTCTTTAGTTTACCAGAAAATGCATGTGCTAATTGTCAATGCAGTTGTGCAACCTCGTTCTGGTTATGGCTCACATTGATGTAACTTACAGTAATGTCGAATTAAATAATCAAATAATTATCAAACCTGCCACTAAAAATAATATACGGGATTGAAGCACAACATGTTGCAGACTTCAAATAATAAATGTGTCGATTGTGGACCAAATTAGACCGTAAGTGGCCACATCATTCTAACCGACTAATCCGTTGAAATTGATCATGTTAACAATTTGCTGTATAAGAAGCGAATTGTGAGAGAACGTCTTGTTGCAGAGACGGAGACGGTTATAATCAGTGTCATGCGTATGTGTGATGTGTACGAAATAGATGTAGGCGACATGAGTACATATAGTCGTTGTGCTCAGAGAATCAAAGAATGAGGAAGTCTAAATATGAAGATACTTGATCGGTCACACCTTGGGCGTCCTATCACAGTCACAAACGCCGAACTGGAAAAATGCGCTTAGTCTATGGTTCTTACTGATGCACGAATCACTACTCATCAACTGGCCTAACAGCTGTCAATCAGCAGTGGTAGTGCAAATGGGTACATAAAGGAGTAATACATATCGAAGTGTTTATTTCACAAGGAGTATATATTGTATAGAAAGTAGTTGGTATACAGTGATCAATTAATGCCGTTATGCATAGGACAAGTGGCCACACCATTGGAAACAATGTATTACAGACATCACCACATCTATAAGCAAGCTATATAATTTCGGTACAAACGAGGTTAACTATAGTGGGAAATGTCACAAGAAGAACGTATTGTTTCTTAAATAGTCTCAAAGTAGCTATCTACTGTGAATGACGCAATCGTTGAATTTGAAGTAGTCATTTAACATTAAGTAGTAGCTGTACATGAAGTATTCGTTGCACATTAAATAGTCATTGTACACGAAGTTGATTATGTAGATGCGTTAGTTATCGAACATGAATGAGTTATCGCACATAAAGTAGTCATTATACACGAAGTAGTCATTGGCCATAAAGTAGCCATTACACACGAAGTAGTCATTGGACATAAAGTAGCCATTACACATGAAGAAGTCAATGTACATGCAGTAGATGTTCCACTTGAAGGTGCACGTATTCATGCATTTGTCAGTTTACATATAGCAGTCCATGTACATTTCACACACATCCTAGATTGACTATGGATAAATAATTGCAAATTGAACCGCCACTATGCACGCAACAGTCAGTGCATATACATCGGCCTTTGAACACTATCAGCCACTGTGCTCACATCAGTAATTGTGTGTGGATCAGCCACTGCTCGTGGAGCACAGTTTGTGTAAATAGAGTATTAATTTTACATGGTCTAGTCATCACACATGAAGTAGTCTTCGTACATGTGTTATATATTATATATGTTGAGTAGATGTAACCAAATCAGTCAGAGCATGTACAAATGTTATGTACATGAATAAGTCATTGCACGTAGATCAGTTATTATACATGAGACATCCACTGTTCATGAAGTAGGAAGTGTACATGATGCAGGCAATGTACATGAGGCAGGCATTGTGCATTCTGCATTAATTGTTTAATAATTAGTTTTGCATGGAGATCAGTTTTTGCACATGGATCAGCCATTATGATAGCGTAATCATTGTAGAAAGGCGCATCTAAGTTGTCATCGGCTGATTCCCCAGTACCGGAAGTAAAATCTGCGATGTAGAGCTATTGGCCGATCCTTTGAAATGTTAGACCGCTAACACCTCACACCACTACGACAGTAATGCTTTGTGCTACTTTACGTTAAGCATTGTACATGAATCAGTCATTGTGATTTGGTAATTAACTATACCGGAACATTCAATTGTGCATGGAAGAGTCATTGTGATTTGGTAAATGACTCTACAGCAAAGAGTGAGTGTACATGGATAAGTCATTGTGATTTGGTAAATAACTCTACATTAAAGAGTAAGTGTACATGGATAAGTCGGTGTACACGCAGAAGTCATTTTGCCTAGAAGTCATTGTACACGGAGACGTTATTGTACACGTATAAGTCATTGTACACGGAGAAGTCATTGTCCACGGAGAAGTCATTGTACGTGGAGAATTTATTGTGCAAATCATTGTACGCGGACAGTTCATTGTTCATGAGTTAGCTAATGTGCACTGAATAGCCAATATATATTACAAAGTATGTGTACATGAAGTAGATATTGCACAAGAAGTTGACAAGAAGTAGTCACGCATGGAGTTGGATGGATACAAATCCCCCAAAGCGAGTATTTGCACATCTTCTGTAGAGCCATTATCTGACCTAGTGCTCACTTGCCCTCCTTTCCTTTGATAAGAATTTTGTATTGTATCATTTATTGCTGTTTCACAATCTACGCATATAACTTTTATTGTTTTAACATATGTATTTTTGGATCATGAATCGATGTGTTTTCGGGTCACGTTCGTAGCTGTGCTTTTGGATGGTGTCTCTATCTATGTAATTGAGTCACATTCATAGCTGTGTTTTGGATCATGTCTCTGGTTATATAATTGTATCATGTCATTCACTTTTGTTTAGCCATGTACTCGCTGTGTTTTTGCATCATATATCGTGTTGCATTTTTGTATTATGCATCTCGTTTAGTTTTTGTACCATGTCTTTTGGATTGTGATCAAACTACACGATTTGTAAGAAAGTGATCAATTTGTAGAATTTATAGGGGTGTTGTCCACCTGTATAATTTGTATGGGTGTTGTCCACCTGTATAATGTGTATGGGTGTTGTCCAACTGTATAATTTGTATGGGAATTTCCAACTGTAGAATATGTATGGGAGTTGCCCAACTGTAAAATGTGTATGGGAGTTGTCCAACTGTAGAATGTTTACGAATGTTGTTCAACTGTATAATTTGTATGGGAGTTGTCCAACTGTAGAATCTGTATGAGTGTTATCCGACTGTATAATTTGTATGGGAGTTGTCCAACTGTAGAATGTTTACGAATGTTGTTCAACTGTAGAATTTGTATGGGAGTTGTCCAACTGTAGAATCTGCATGAGTGTTATCCAACTGTATAATTTGTATGGGAGTTGTCCAACTGTAGAATGTGTACGAATGTTGTTCAACTGTAGAATTTGTATGGGAGTTGTCCAACTGTAGAATTTGTAAGGGAGTTGTCCAACTGTAGTTGTCCAAACTGAAATTGTAGGGATGAGATACAGCTCTAGGATTTCTAGAGCTGTGGTCAAAATGTAGTTGAAGGACTGTGACACAACTACATGATATGTAAGGTTGCAGTCTAGCGCTAGGAATTTAACGAATGTATCGAATTGTAAGATTTATAGTGATGTGATGCAACTACAGGTTTTATAAAGAGGTGGTTAAATTGTCGCATTTGTATTGATGTTTACCTATAGGATGTGTTGAGCTCTGGATCCACTGTATGATTTGTAGGTTTTTGGTCCAAATGTAGGATGTTTAGAGTTATGGTTTCACTGTATAATTTGTAGAAATGTTGTCCAGCTATAGGATGTGTAGAGTTGTGGTTCTTCTTCTTCTTCTTCATCGTACGCAGTCAGACAGTAAAAATTATTTTTTTCGAAAAAGGCGGCGGTCATCCTGAGGCTATCGACACTGCCATAGAGCTTGTCTTGTGGTTCCACTGGTGATGACCACATCTGCTCTCTCTGATCCTCGTATGTCGGGCAGTTCTGCCGAAGATGCTCATCGGTCATTTTCCCGGTACCACACGGGCATTCGTCGGTACCACCTATCTTCAATTTGTTGAAGAGGTGGTACCTCAGTCTATTGTGGCCAGTGCGCAGTCTAAAGACAACGACCTGCTCTCTTTTGTTCAACTGGTAATAGGCATCGTTTTTGGTGTAGCCGGTATGTTCAGTTTCCCATTTGGTCATGTATATGGCTTTAATTAGCGGTTTTGACTCTTCGTACGTCATACTAGTATCTGTTTGTGGTGAGTTGTGGTTCAACTGTATGATTTTTAGAAATGTAGTTCAACTGACATATTTATATTCACGTAAAGCAGCTACCGGATGTGATCGAATGTGGTCCAATTGTAGCATGTGTTGCAATGTGTTCAACACAAGAATTGTAAAACAGAAGGAGTGTGGTCCAAACTTTTTATTTATTTTTAGAGATGTTGTCCAAATTTTAGATGTTTAGGGATGTAGAGTATATGTACGTTTTGTAGGGATGTTGTCTAACTGGAAGATGTGAATGGATGTTTTGTAAGAATATTATCCGACTTTAGGATGTTATCAAGCTGTATAATAATGTCTAGCGATGTGTTACACCTGTTGGATATGTAAGCATGTGGTCTAATTGTAGAATTTGCTTAAGATGTGGTTCTTCTTCTTCTTCGTTCGCTCTCAATCTCCCACTACCAAACCCTGGAAGGGTAAGTAGCAGAATGTAGTCCAGAGAACGGAATGCGTTGTGTTGTAGTTTACAGCTTGGCTGCGATATTAGCACCTTTCGGCCCAGCACATCCGACTTTAGCAATCATTTTTTGAGAACCGGTTTAGCATTCCCTCTCCGATTCCTTCTACTTAGCCGGTCTGTCCTGTTGCAACCAGTTATCCAGGATCGCCGCGTGGAGGTGTAGAAGGGTCTTAGCAGATATGGTTCGCTGTCCCTAACGCTAGCAGTCAGCTATGGGTAGCTTACGACTGCAGCTCATGCGCTACTCAGCGTCTTGATCCCAGATGCAGTTCAACTATAGACTGTGTTTAAATGTGGTCCAACACTAGTATTTGTAAAGATATTGTCCAGCTCTAGAAATGATTTGTTTTAATGTGGTCCAACTATATTATGTGTCTGGATGTTGCCAACAAGAGGATTTGACGGGCTGCAAAATATACGCCGTTGTCCAGTACTCGACAAGCACTGTTTAGACAATATTTGTATTCCATCTCTGATGGAGAAATAAAACGTATGATTTACTGAGGTTTTGGAAGCATATCCTGTTGGTGACGAGACCACCATCCCAATCCCAGGTCGACCACACCTGTTTTGCTGCTTAATCATAAATGAAAGGATCATATACATAAACATTATGGATCACTAATGGGACTCTTTGAGGTTTAATAACGCGTCTTCTTCAATTTCTTATGTTGGATACCAATTATGTACATAACATGATATGCGTCTATAAATACGTGTACATACATATGCAGGCAATGCTTCATTTATGTTTATCGTTTTCGTCATCCCCTCAATGCTCATGTAAATTGTTAAAATGTATGTATTTGTGTGTGAGTGTGTGAGTGTGTGTGTTTGTGATTGAGTGTTTGTGTGTGTGTGTGTGTGTGGATGTGTTTTCGTCATGACAACAGCAATGCTGTCCATTAGAGAAATGTTTGCGATGGTTCGGCTGATAATCCTTTGTTTTGGCCACACAATCAACAGACAAATGGAAGATTTAACCAAATCGATAGAGATGTCATTGATTTTATATTCCACACGATCCCTACGATCTTACCTTCATCTCATCCTACCAAGGAAATGATTTGGTACCTCTTACCCTTTATCTGCAACTACACGTACATCGTCACTGTAATATATATATGTATATCATGTAATGTCAGTAAAATGATTATCGGGATTCAGCAGCTGAAAGTGATGACGGTTATGGTTGATTATGCTCTTCTTTTTTTCATCTCATTTAGGTGACCATGCATTTCGGATGGTGGGATTTCGTCTAGAAACATACAATACAGCCATGTATCCAATAAGTTACCTCCGAGACACAAGTCTGACTTCTCGGCCGGTATACGAAATTCGGTTTCCTCCAGTGCCTCTAATATCTTCATTTAAAATCAAATCGTCGATTAGTATACCGATTGCTGATAGAGTTCTGAGTATCTGCGAAGTGTTAGCATATGGATGTAAGTGGGATTGCGTGCCGTTACCAATAATGAGATATGTATAATAGTTGTCACACTATCACTAAACAATTAGTGTTGTTATTGCTGTTATTGTTCTTGTTGCTATCCCATTGGTTACATGAGAAAAACGGCTGTTATTAAGCCGAACTCAATCGTCTTTGTATAGATATTGCTGATCTGCAGGAAACACTCTTCCTCGAAGATGGGTCATTCAGGGAAGACATGTATACCTTATTTTGCAAAGGCAGATGAAAGGAAGAAACCAAACAACATAGTGGTGGGTTTTGCTGTGAAGAACTCGCTGGTGTGCTATTGTGGATTCAGTTAAGGATATGACAGAATGTTAACAATCAGATTGTCTACTGTCTGTGAATTCATAACACGTATCGCTGCCTACGCTCCGAGGCTCACATCAGCGGAAGATGCAAATAATTCATTATATGTAGAGTTAGACAATGCAGTGAATGCAATTCCAAAAGCTGACTGCCTATACATACTTGGTGAGCTTCTTCTTTTTATGCGTTCGTTCTCGATCTACTGCTACCAAGTCCTGAACAGAGCTTTACAAGTAGCAGGATGTAGTATTTAGAACGGAATGCGCTGTGACGCTAGTTTACATTTTGCCAGCTATATTTGCATCTGTCGGTCCGACACATCCGTCTTCAGCACCACTTGGTGATCTAAATGTTCTAGTGGGATCAGACTCCATTCCATGGCTAGTCTGTTTAGGAAAACACATTATTGGGCGCATTAAAAGAATTGGACAATGGCTGCTGGAATTCTGCACAAAAAAAGACTCTTCATCTGAAACTCCTATTTTGCAACAAAACGATCGCCTTAAGGTATCTGACTGTGATACTGACCACGCGTTGGTCGTTACCTGCGTCAAGGTGAGACCTAAGAGGATCTTCCACCGCGAAGCGAAAACCGCTTTTAAAGATACAGTTAGTCAACACCAAGGGTCCAGAAAAGTAATTCAGGTTCCAACGTCAGCTTGGAGATATTATCGCTGATACATCAGTATACAGCACATCTAGTGAAATGGCGGATGTAATCAAAGAAGCTGCCATCAAAACAGCGGTAACAGCTTTTGAAATTAGAGAACTCAGAAATCAAGACTTTGTCGAGGACAATAGTCGGATACGGCAACCTTTGATTGAAAGGAAAATGACAGCACTACTAAGAAACAAAGATAAAACAATACGCAACCATATCAATGTATTGAAACATGCAGAAAAGCGGTGCAAAGAACAGTTAGACAGTGTACACATAACTATTGGATACAGTTATGTGAGAATATCTAAGATGCATTCAATAATGGTAACATCAGAGACATGCATGAAGGGATAAAGAAAGCCATGGGCTTAAAAGTTAAAAAAAAGACTACGCAACTAAACTATTTATCTGGGGTGATCATCACTGATAAGAGGAAGCAGTTAGACAGATGGGTAGAGCACTTTCTCATCTGGACTCGCTGTCAACAATGGTAGACGTTAACTCCGCTATTGCTGACCTTGTTTCTGGAAAGGCTCCAGGAAATGATAGAATCCCAATAGAACTCATCAGGAATTGAAATCACACACTTGCTCCACAGATACACACGTGTATAACATTTTGCTGCAATGATGGACAGGCCCTCATGATTTCAAAGATTAGATCATTGTAACCATGTACAAGAATAAAGTCGACCGGAGTGACTGCAACACTTACAGAGGAATTTCGCGTATGTGTATCGTTTGGAGAATACTTGCCAGAATTGTTCTGCACAGACTCCAGGTCCTTCGACAACAGGTTTACCCACAGTCACAGTTCGGTTGTCGTGGGAGAAAGGTCAACCAGATATATAATATTATCGTTACGACAGTTGCACCAGAAATGCAGAGAAAAAAAGCAGCCAATGTATTTTGCCTTAATAGATATCACGAAAGTATATGACTTTGTCAGTCGTGTAGGTATGTCTGTTCAAAGCGCTCACGAGCATTGGTTGCCTACTGATTCTTCTGAGCATTATCGAGTCGCTCTCCACTGACATGAAAAGAACCCTCAACTGTGACGGTGCCCCCTAAGAAGAATTTGCAATCAGGTGCGGAGTAAAATAGAGTTGTGTGCTTGTTCCAACCAGCTTGACATATATTTCTCACTTCTTTTCAAGCATGCATTTTGTTACCACATTCTCGCACATATGGTGGCCTATTCGCTTTCCAAATTTTGAAAGCGATAACCAAATAAAAAACAGGGTACTGATGAGAGAACCGCCCTTTGCAGATGTGACGCAATTACGTTTCACTCAGAGTTTGAACTGCAAATCTGTACTATCTGCATTTTCGGATGCCTGCAGTGAGGTTTGGTTAACAATCAGCAAAACGCAAAAACAAGTTATGGTCCAAGGTACAAACACACCATAAGTAATTTCCATTGAAGATGAGGTTCTCGATACAGTAAACGTCAGTTGACGTACGTGCAATACGTACAGTCAATAATAAACTATCCCTGCAACAATATAGCAATATCAGGATAAGAAAGGAAAAACAAACAATGAGAAGATTAACAGAAAAAGTCGGGGAGAACAAGTAGCTCACTGTTAAAATAAAAACAATGTTTCAGCAGACCTGTGTGCTCAGCACCCTTCTTTATCACACCAAGACATGATCTACCTACATGAAACAAGACAGGCAGCTAAACAGCTATCGCATGAAGTGGCTGAGCAGATTCATGGGGGTGCGGTGGCAAGGCAAGATCACTAACCCAGAGGTATTGGAGAGAAAAGGCGATGTCACAATCATGTCCATGCTTAAGTTTTGAAGACTCCGATGGCTGGGACACATTTTGAGGATGGGTGATGCAGAATACCAAAATATCTTCTCTATGGGGATTTACAGTTGGGGTCTGGAGGCCGGCCACTACTTCGGTACAAGGATGTTTGCAAGCGGGATATGAATGGTGCAGGCATCGATGTTAAGTCCCAGAAACAGGACTACATGGATCGTGTTACATGGAGGTGCAGGATTAAGCATGTGATACAAACACAGAAGGTCATTATTGCTGATAGGCTAACGCCCCAGCGTTTGAGAAGACCTGTCACACCATGCTTTTCGTGCACACTTCGGAAGACCATTCTCTACTCGGATTGGTCTTACGAGTCACATACGCTATCGTCATGGACTGTAGTTGTATACCTTTATTCAAAGCACAATTATCATCGTCTGGCAAGACATACATATCTTATGTATGTTATCCCATATCGAAGGGGCGAGTCAACTGTTGACAGTTCAGTGCCTTTTATACAACAATACGTGTCTTATATTGCTTCACTGATCTGTGCAGTGTATTTGTAAAAATAGGCGACGCTTGTAAGAATATGTTCTTAATATCTGCACGCATTGCTCACTCACTAAATAGGTGTCAACCTGTTTCCTCAGGATGAGGGAAATGTCTGCGCACCGGCAAGTTGCTTAGGATTGGGACGGTGTAAGTGGCTGCTGACTCTGGTATCTTCTGTTCGGAACTGAAAGATGGGACTGTCATCTCTTATTTTGTGTCTATGTATTTCATAATTCATTCTTGTGTTGCGACTCTTTATCCTCGTCGCCCAAACGTTCATCCACATTTCTCTTATATTATTTGTAATGATTAGTTTAATTGTGAATGTCTGCCATCTTATTTCCTGGTAGTCAGCTACGATCCCATGCAAGGTATCGCTTTTCACGAGGACTGGGGCTATTCTGTTGATCGCGCCCACCACTTAGAAATATATTTGCTTTAAATGGAGTTTCCTTTATCACCTTCCAGAATAAAAGTCCCTAAAAATCACAATGTCAAGCAGCATTAATTCCTCTAGGTCAAGCTGTTTGAATAAAATCTCAACGGTTGTTTCTGTAGCCTCGATCCAAGTTTCATCTTTAAAAACTGTATTAGCGCATGAATCACAAAACTCGTCTATAGAGACACCCGGGTATTTCGTTTAAATACCTGCCTGCACCTAAGTCCGACTGTAGTGCTGATTGATTCATTTAGATCAGGACATTTGATTCTGGGTAGTTACAGACTGTTCAATGACTCATGCCTTCAGGATGGTATGTGTAGCTTCCAACGTGGCTACATTTTATGTTATGTCCGTTTTAAATGACAGGCATCTACAAATGTTCTCAGGGAATTGGTTCAAACTACATGTTTTCCATTGCTCTTTCCTCTGGTAGATGGTGACAATTACTTTCCTACTCTGCTACATACAATGCAGGCAGTTGCTGCAATCTCCTCTTTGGCTTCTATGAGCTTATGTGTACTCTGTTCGAGTCTTTTGTATCTCTCAACGCTTCAGTCAGTGTCCCTATTATCATGATATCTACATGTCGATTATTGGTTTCTATTTCGTTCGCCGCAGATTTAACCACTCCACAAATTATTCTAAAAAGCTTGATTCTGTACCAAACTAATATTTTACATATTTTTTTATAAGTACTGTGGTCTTTGAGGTGAGGCTATTATCCAAGGTATAGTTTACGAAACGTGTGTATCAGTTCTCCAATTTGTGCTAGCGACTTTACCAAGTTTAATAGTATGAATGCATTTATTCTAAGATACAACATGGGATGTCCATTGCTACTCGGAGATAAACTTGGACGTCTTCATCTATTAGTAGCTCCTGATTTATTTTGACATTGATGGATATATTTTCTTCTATGTTACTACAAGAGAATAAGGGGTAAAGTGTTTTATGTGCATTGGTCTTTATTTGTTACAGTTCACAGCACAATGCCATTATGAGTAGCGCTCTGTTCAACTTGGTCTTTACCAATATATTTCTCCGCTCTCCAGATTGCGAAATCATATGCAAATATTGATATTGGCACTTTTAGATATATGTAAGTCTCTTTATATAAACAAGGACAAATGTGCATCCTTTCTTGATTTTGTTTTTCCTTTGTTTTATTTCGTTCGCCTTATTTTCTCTAATCCCCAAGGCAGTGTGCGTTGCACTGTGGTTTTTATTTTGCGCCTGTTGGCCCAGTGCATCCGACTTCAGCATGCATTGTATGTAAGGGTCTGCTTCCTCCTGCATTTTCTAAGGGTTTGCTTCCCCGGGGTAACGGCCGGTGCTGTGATGGGGATCGAACCCAGCACCTTCTGTTTGTGAGCCGTGCCACTTAACCACTAGGCCACGCCGTCCCCTCTTTCTTGATTTGAAGTTAAATATGTAAAGTGTGTATATATGGCCGCGTTGGTCCGGAAAGTATGTATGCATTTGATCATCATTCCTTAAATTTCTATGTTTGTCAAGCTCATCACAATGCACCTACACGAAACCATTCCATATGATTGATGTAGATCACTCATCATCGATAATATGCTTTTCTTCTTGGAATCAATATTTCACATGGTGTGTATAGCTAATGGGAAGATGATTCGTGTGATATACTTTCCTGAACACTGGCTGGGTTATACGAATGAGGTTCGTGCTTTCCAGCCACAAATATAGTATTTTTTCAACAAGTTCTATCAACACGTTTGTTTTAACACGATGTAACGGAAATAAGTGCTCATATCTTTATTACTTTCTAAATTGTTGCTATATTAGATGCTGATAGTCATATTTATGATATATGTTCATCGTCCTTTGTTCTGTTGGTAACTCATACAAGTACTGCTTTTACCATTGGTTCTAATTAGCTTATCATCTCTTAAGTTAAATGATTTTAGTGTTTTATTTGTTTTTCCAATTTTCTGTATCACCATTATCATTTCTTCTGGGGGAAAATGGTTTTTAAAGACTGCTATGTTTGTTGCATCGATGTTAAATGAGTAATTTAAAAGTTATGGATCTAGTAGTTTCGTTAGTTGGGTTGTAATGTCTATTATTTTATACAAAGCTTCCTTTTTGTTTAATACTAGTTCGTTCCAAGCTTATTGTGACCTTCAAGATTGTTGTACAGCCTCCACACATTATTTCATTCAATGTGCACCACGTCTTCCGCTTTGTTTAGTGAATTACTTTACTTTAGCTGATCATTTTTTGTACTCTGTTTTATTTAGTATATTTTTGAATCGTGCTACCTTCTTCACGGCATGTCTTCTCACTTTGACAGCTGCATCCAGCTCTGACTTTCATTAATTTTTGTATTTCGTTTACGAGTTCCGTGGGATTTTGTTGTTTCCAACTGTGACACATATATGTTGTAAAGTTGTGTTTATACTACATGAAATCGAATCATTTTGTTTGTTTTCATACAATCATCACATACCTAAACCACATACTTTTATTTAACTTTATACCATCAATCAACAGTTCAATAACGACATTTCGTTTGATATTACACCATCACCAAACAGTTTAGTCGTATGCGTGTGTTTAATAAAACAAAATTACTTAAACAATGTTCAATTGTATGGTATCAAAACATCACTTACCTCCTAAATAAAAA
Source organism: Ariolimax columbianus (assembly GCA_036924085.1). NCBI lineage: Eukaryota > Metazoa > Mollusca > Gastropoda > Stylommatophora > Arionidae > Ariolimax > Ariolimax columbianus. Next base: position 7,180,824 of record JAVGWX010000004.1, read on the forward strand.
CATTATATTTGATAGCAAATAAATAATGAATACCTCAATGAAGATTTTTTTTTCAAAAAACCACCTCACTACTAAATTATTATATAACGATGTTACTTATCATTTCATATCACAACTTACTCACACAGTAATGCTTTATTTTCAAAAATTGCGTCACCACTAAACCACTCAATAACAACCGTTTAAATCTAAATATCGTCCCACTAAATTACCCAATGACATCATATATAAAATCTAGTAAGCGATTTACTTTAAAAAAATGACAATTTTTCTAATTAATTGACTACATTACATTGCTTATTTTTTTATAAAATAATGTCAGCACTAAACCACTGAAAAACGCAGTTTTTTTTTCTAAAATCAGGTTACCACAACAAAAAAAAAATAATTTGTTTTTCTACAATCACATCGCATTGAACTAAAAATCCTTCTCTAAGCCAAAAAGTATATATATATATATATATATATATATATATATATATATATATATATATATATATATATATATATATATATATATATATATATATAGACACACATATATGCATACAGGCACACACACACATACATAGACACGTACACCCATACATCCATACATGTATACATTCATACATGCATGCAAAAATACATACATTCATACATACATACAGACATACATATATACATAGGCACACACATACGCATACACACACACAAATACACTCACGCACATACGGACACATACATACTGCCTCCTGCGAATTACATAACCTAGCAACCTCATAACCAACGTTGTTTGACCAAATGGAGCATCCTTGTTAGAAGCAATATCCCCGTCATGATGCTGTTCAAATATATTATGTACCAGTTTGCTAATATGATGAACAGGCAGCATTTTCCGAAGGGTTTAGTTGCGTGCCTGCCGAAAAGAAAGACATTTGTTTGAATCCATTTTCACACGGGTGTCTTTTTTTTAGTTGTTTTCGCGTTTTGTCTTTATTCCCCAAAGCGGTGTGTGTTGCACTGTGGTTCTTATTTTTCTCCTGTCGGCCCAGTGCCTACGAATTCAGCATGCATTTTATGTAAGGGTCTGCATCCTCCTGCATTTTCTAAGGGTTTGCTTTCCCGGGGTAACCGCCGGTGCTGTAATGTGGATCGAACCCAGCACCTTCTGTGGTTGTGAGCCGTTTCACCTAACCACTAGCTCACGACGTTCCCCAATACATAATGCGATAAGCCCCATTGCGTAATTGTGAGATACAGAGTGACTTTTAAATGGATCTGCCTCGTGGTACCAATACGAGCCATGCGTGAACGTAGCATTCGTCGAGGTTAACCTGGTATATTGTCATTGTTTCTGCAATACATGGATTCAATGTCAAGTTTAACATATTAATTTGGGAACTGGACGGGCTGAATGTGGAAGAGATGTTGGAGATATGGACGGTTATGGTTATGGTTTTATGAATATGATGAAATGGACAGGAAAGTGAAGAGTGGGTCGGAAAGCTGAGAGGGAATACAATGTGAATAAGATGAGTGGGTTGGAAAACTGAAAAGGATTGTAATTTGAATGGGCGGAGTGGGTTGGAAAGCTGAGAGAGAATGTAATTTGAATGGGATGAGTGGGTTAGATAGCTGAGAGGGAGTTTAATGTGAATGAGCAGAGTGGATGGAACAGATCTGAGGAAGTGCAATGTGAATGGTAGGAGTGGATTGGGAAGCTTAGATGGAGTAAAATGTGAATGACAGTAGTGTGTTGGAGAGCTGAGAGGGAAATCAATTTTAATGGGAGGTGTGGGTTGGAGAGCTGAGAGGGAAATCAATGTGAATGGGGGGGGGGGGGGGGTGTGTGGGTTGGAGAGCTGAGTGGGAGTACAATGTGAATGAGAGGAGTGAGTTGGATAAGATAAAGAAAGGCAATTTGAATGGGATGAGATGGTTGGAAAGCTGAAAGGGAGTGTAATGTTAATGAGAGGAGTGGGTTAGAAAGAAGAGATATAAAGTAACGTGACTGGGAGGTGTGGGTTGGAGAGCTGAGAGGGAAGGCAATGTGAATGAAGTAGTTGTCTCGCCAGTGTTCGTAAAATACCTCAGTCCCGCCAGATGGAGCGATAGCGATTGCCGAAAACGCTAGCTCGCCTTTCCCCGTAGAGGTATCGGGATGCGGTTTGTTGTGTCGTCGCCTCCGCTGAGGTGCGCTGCTCTAGTTCGTATCGAGAAACGTTGTCAGTCGGTGGTGATTTTTATAAGGCGTATAGCAGAGCTCGACAGTTCGTCTCGCTGGTGGTCAGACTCTCGCAAAGGGCTTGTGACCGGCAAATGGAAAGCAGGAATACAGCCTGAAGGCCCTGTCCCAGCCCGACCAACCCTCGGGAGAAGGGCAGGCAGGCATAAGAAATTGGTCTCCAGACCCAGTGAAATTCTTCGCCGAGGCCGTTGGGATCCGTTCTGCACAGAGCGCTTCCATCCCTCTTCGAGCCATCCCGCCATCCCGGTCGATCAGTCGTCTGGTGTGTGTAGAGGCCCCTGTCAGGCGGTCCTAGGTCCGTCCGCCCATCAGTCGGTCACTGCGGCCGTCCCAGTGAGGCTTTTTTTTACAAAACCGTCCTCTGCCGACCGGTGTGTGTTCTTCGTACGTCTCCGACATATATCTGGCTGATCCTACTAGTAATCATATGCTTGTCTCAAAGATTAAACCATGAATGTCTAAGTCCACACTGTCTCACAGTGAAACCGCGAATGGCTCATTAAATCAGTCGAGGTTCCTTAGATGACACGATCCTACTTGGATAACTGTGGCAATTCTAGAGCTAATACATGCTTACCAAGCTGCGACCCTCGCGGAAAAAGCGCTTTTATTAGTTCAAAACCAATCGTCGTTTCCCCTTGAAGGGTTGCGGCGTCCCAAATGGTGACTCTGGATAACGTTGTGCTGATCGCATGGCCTCATGTGCTGGTGACGCATCTTTCAAATGTCTGCGCTATCAAATGTCGATGGTACGTGACATGCCTACCATGTCTGGAACGGGTAACGGGGAATCAGGGTTCGATTCCAGAGAGGGAGCATGAGAAACGGCGTCCACATCAAAGGAAGGTAGCAGGCGCGCAACTATCCCACTCCCGGCACGGGGAGGTAGTGACGAAAAATAACAATACGGGACTCTTTCGAGGCCCCATAATTGGAATGAGTACACTTTAAACCATTTAACGAGGATCTATTGGAGGGCAAGTCTGGTACCAGCAGCCGCGGTAATTCCAGCTCCAATAGCGTATATTAAAGTTGTTGCAGTTAAAAGCTCGTAGTTGGATCTCAGGCGCAGATGGGCGGTCTGGCTCGTACCGCTTCACTGCCCGTTGTCTTCTGCCCTACCGTCTACCGGCTCTCTCCCACGGGTGCTCTTCGCTGAGCGTCCTGGGTGGCGTTTACTTTAAAAAAATTAGAGTTTTCAAAGCAGGCCTCGGCTACCTGAACAATGGTGCATGGAATAATTGAAAAGGACCTCGGTTCTATTTTGTTTGTTTTTGGAACTGGTGGTAATGATTAACAGGGACAAACGGGGGCATTCGTATTGCGGCGTTAGAGGTGAAATTCTTGAATCACCGAAAGACGAGCGACTGCTTAAGCATTTGTAAATAATGCTTTGATTAATCAAGAACGAAAGTCAGAGGCTCAAAGACGATCAGATACCGTCGTAGTTCTGACCATAAACGATGCCGACTAGTGATCCGCAGGAGGTTCTTCGATGACTCTGCAGGCAGCTTCAGGGAAACCAAAGTGTTTGGGTTCCGGGGGAAGTATGGTTGCAAAGCTGAAACTTAAAGGATTTGATGGAAGGGCACTACCAGGAATGGAGCCTGCGGCTTAATTTGATTCAACACGGCCATACACTAAAATGATTGACCTGCCGAGAGCACTTTCGTTGGGTCTAATATGGAACGGGTGCTTGAATTAGACCGTCAAAAATCTGGGGCCATCCTCTCGGTAGCTTGACTGTTTCGCATCCAGTATTCGCTAAAGGAATTGACGAAGGGTACCACCAGGAGTGGAGTCTGCGGCTTAATCTGACTCAACACCAGTACTGTAGAACGAATGACAAATCGAGAGCACTTTCGTTGCGTCTAATAGTGAACGTGTGCTGGTATTAGACTCAAGGAAGACACGTCAGCTCTGTAACCTTCTAATGAAAGAACGCTACGGAAATCGTGTTTAACCCCGCAGAAACCGCATATTTCAGATACTTGGTCATTGACAAACAGAAGCCCTTTATCAATTCGTCTGTTTTAATAGTGAACGGGTGCTGGTAATAGACTATCGGAAGACAGGTCAGTTTTACCCTACTAATGACAGGGTGTTGCTACGGTAATCCTGCTCAATTCGAGAGGAGCCGCAGACATTTTTTTTCACTTACCTGGCTGATAAGCCAATGGCGCCAGGCTACCCTGTGAGGGATTACGGCCGAGAGCCTGTAAGCCGGAATCCCACCCAAAATCTCAGCACCATTGCAATGGGAGGCTTCGACATAGTCGGGACCTGGGGTTTACGCCTCAGCCCTTTCCGGTCGAGCCGCAGAAAAAGGTATCTGCCGTACGCCGATCAAAGCGGGCAGATAGCTGCTTGATATTCACCCTATACGGCGATGGGGTACGAAACCACTAACATAAGACTTAGTTCTTTGTCGGGGTGTCGAAAACAGTAGAGCAGCTACCTCACTGTGAACTGTCGGGACCAATGACCATGAGACTTATCCGAACACTAGGCGAGCAACATCTCCGTGACATTACCAGGTTTGTCCCCTGGTTAAATGCACATCTACCTCGATCTCTACCTCTGTATGCTATTAGCCATACCAATGGACGCAGAAGAGATTCAGACTAGCGGACATTGCACATCTGCCCCAATATGTCAACTTCCTAGGTGGCGGGGAATGCTAGGCGTACCAACACTGCAATGAAGCAGAAAAAATAAAGGGAGCAAAGAGATACCCCACTCACATGGAAATGCTACGTTCTGGCAGGACGTGACGATCCTGGGATACAGACACACTGGGCTGCCTCTCTTCCCGGTAAGTACAAACCAGTACATAGTCCATATCAAATATCATATATCGTATCTAATATATCATAACCGCACCCTATATACACGAGTAGTGAAGACTCGTTAGTCATGTAAGACAACTTCCATAAGAGATACAACTCTGATCACAAACAACAACATCCCTACAGAAACGACTTTTAAAATCGGATGCAATGGGTAACAGGCTTAACGAAACAGTGCAACGTAAATCGCAGTATGATGACAGTACAACTTATCAGAAAAACGTGTGACGCTCATCCTGCGGAGTCCCGCCAGGTAGAGAGAGTGCCGGGCCTCAGATTTGCAATCCTAACAGATGGGCTGTGTGAAACCATCAACATACGGAACAACAAAATGAAGCCCTGGGTGGAAAGCCTGAGCAGGGCAATAATGCAAGCTGCCCATTAAACCATCCCAAGAGGGGCATGGACAAATTATAAACCTTATTGGAACGATGAGTTGCAGATAGTGGAAGACGCAGTCACAAATGATAGGAACATGGCAAAGCGAGAAAAATCAATAGAGGCAAATATCGCCCTCAAAGTCGCTACGGCAAAATACAAATGCACTCTAAACCAAACAGCAACATAAAGCTGGAAAAACTAAACAGAAAGTCTCAACTCAGACAATGAAGGGAACAAACTATCGAAGTTAGTCAAAGCCATGAACGACGAAACTCCGTCAAACAAACAAATTAAAATCAAGCAGGGCGAAAACTTGCTCACTAGACAAAAAGCCGGAAACGCCTTTGAGAAACACTATGCCAGAGCGAACCACATAGATGTCCCCGCAGATAGGCATACAGACATTAATGAAGAGCAAAAGGGGCACGACAACATAAATATGGCACAAGAAGAGCATATGATGGAAAAACTAACAATGTGCGAAATGGAAAAGGCCATAGAACATTAAAGAAAAGGAAATCTCCCGGAAAAGAGGGGATAACAAACGAAATGCTGATGGGGTTTGGCTAAACAGCAAAGAGAAAACTGCTATCAGTCCTGAACCAAAGCTGGAAAAGGGGTATTGTACCCCAGGCATGGAAAGACGCAGTACTCGTACCAGTACCAAAGAAAGGAAAAGACAAAACAGATCCAAACGTATACAGGCCTATCGGCCTACTGAGCTGTGTCGGCAAACTGATGGAACGTATGATAAACACCAGACTGATGTGGCATCTGGAAGAAAAACGAATACTAATTCCACAGCAAGCAGGCTTTAGACAGCACAGATCCACTGAGGATTAGATCATCCTCATAGTCAAGGAAATAGAAGATGCCTACCAGGAACAGAAAAACACAGTAGCGGTCTGGGTGGACCTGGAAAAGGCATTTAACAAAGTCTGGAAATATGGACTTAGAGTCAAGCTAAGAATAAGATATGTTTGTCGGAAAATGTACTAGTGGATCAACCACTACCTCAAAAACAGAACGGCCAGAGTCCAAGTACAAGGGCAGATGAGCAAAAACGTTACACTTGAGCAGGGAGCACCCCAAAGGGGAGTACTGTCACCCACACTCTTCCTGGTGTATATTAATGATATTATAGAGAATATACCAAGAGGAGTCCATAGCTAAATGTTTGCAGACGATTTGGCTATGTGGACCTCTGAAAAGAATCTGACCATAGCAAGAAATCGGATGCAACAGTCCCTAACATCGCTGGAAGAGTGGGCGAACTCAAGGCTGGTCAAAATAAACGAGGACAAAACCACATGTACAATATTCTCGCTATCAATCAAACCCCAAAACACCAAATTAAGTCTAAATGGCAAATACCTTCAGCAAAACGACAACCCAAACTATCTGGGAGTCACATTTGATCGGCGCATGACATGGACAAGTCAGATCGAGAGAAACATAGAAAGAATGGCAATCATGAGGAAAATTGCTGGCACAAGGTGGGGATCAGACCAAAGCATACTAAAGAAACTGTACACTGGAAGAGTGAGACCAGTTCTAGAGTATTATGCGGCATGGACAGCAGCAGCAAAGGCGAACTTCGTTAAAGTTAGCAAACTTCAAAACCAAGCCATGAGAGTTATAACAGGAGGCATAAAGTCAACGCAAATTGTATTGTAGAACTTGAAAAGATTACAAAACTGCAATCCATGGCCGACAAAAGATACTGCAGAGCCCAGCTGCATTCAGAGAAACTCAGAAGACTGACTGACCATCCAATGCACCAGCGACTAAACAATTTCGGAAATGGAAAGCTAAAGCGAAGAAACTTTGCAGAAATAGCAAAAGCAAAGATGCACGAAGACCCTATGAACGCACTAACCACACCAAAGCCATTCCATACTGTACGAAAACCTACCTGGAGGCAGGATATATTTCCAGAGGTGGTAGAAAATATACCAGGTTTTAGAAACAAAAAATGCCAGTATGAAAATGATACTACCCTGTGTTTCATTACGGTAAACTACCCAAGAATGGACTGGACCCATGCATACACCGACGGTTCCGTAACAAATACAACACAGAACGGAGGGGCAGGAGCGTTCCTGAGCCTACCAAATGGCAGAAAAATAACACTGTCATTCGCTACTGGAAAATACGCAAGCAATTTCAGAGCGGAGGCAGAGGCACTGAGGGCGGCAGTGGAAGAAATGGTGACAGGTAAAAAGAATGAAAGCCACATAGTCCTGCTTACAGATGCACTGTACGTAGTCACAGCACTGAAAAGCCAGAAAAAACTGAACTTTATGAATTAAGAGCAGTACTCTGTCAACTATGCTAGCAGGCCGCACCAAAAAGAGTAGTGGTGCAGTGGGTTCCATCTCACTGCAACATCCAAGGCAACAAGGAGGATGACAGACTGGCAAAAGAAGGTGCAAAACTACCAAACCTGATACTAGTATCACATACCAAGAGTCAAAACGGCTTATTCGAGCTAGATACATGACCAAATGGGAAACCGAACATGCTGGCTACACCAAAAACGATGCCTATTACTAGTTGAACATAAAAGAGCAGGTCGTGGTCTTCAGACTTCGCCCTGGCCACAATAGACTCAGGTACCACCTTTTAAACAAATTGAAGATAGGTGGCACAGACGAATGCCCGTGTGGTACCGGCACAATGACCGCTGAGCATTTGCTGCAAAACTGCCCGACATACGAGGATCAGAGAGAGCATATGTGGCCATCACCAGTGGCAACATTAGACAAGCTCTATGGCAGTGTCTACAGCCTCAGGATGACGGCTACTTTTTCAAAAAAAATAATGGTTACTGTCGGACTGCGTACGATGAAGAAGAAGAAGAAGAATTGGAGAAGTGATTTGAAGAGCTGAGAGGGTTGGCATTGTGAGTAGACGAGTAGGTTGGCGAGCTAGGAGGGACTGTAATGTGAAAGAGAGCAGTGAATTGGACAGTTTAGAGGGTGTGTAATGTGTATGAGAGGTGTGCATGAACAGTGCTTCTGATAAGAAAATATGTTACGCAGAGGGAGGTCGGGAAAGAGGTCCATTGAATGTGATGAAAAGAATAGTGTATATGGGATGATAGTATAGTTCTGTTAGATGTGAAGGGTTTTGTAGGTAGGTTGAGATGGCAAGAAATGTGAAGTGTTTGGTGAAATATGGGGCGAAGAGGTTGTGATAGTGCGGGCAAGTTGGGATCGAAATCGAGACATGACAGAAGAGCTGGGTTTAAACATTTGACTTCTGCCATAATGATAACAACAATGTAGTGTTTTCCATTTAGTGGTTTATATCTTGAAAAATCATGCCACAATAAATCACTAAAGATCTGAGCAGAACTGTAATTTCAACTAAATCCATGAAAACACGTAAACCTCCTGCAGAGAACAGGTCCTCGATAAATATTTGCCAAGTCTTCTTGCGATGCTTCATTATTTATGGCCAACTCCTCCCTTAGAATAATGTTGTTCTTTTTGTTTGTCTCGACTTCCCATCCTCAATAGTGTTTAGTTCTGCCCGTCCTTTTTTTGCCCAGGAAAATCATGGATTTCAATAAGACACGTGTGTCTGATGCCAGGTATCCAAATGGTCAGTAAACTCATTTCGCTCTTTTACCTTGGTGTACCATTTTTGGTCTAGGGCCTCCACTAGGCCGTCTCTCCATTTCTTCATTGGTCACCTGCGACTAAAGTTGTATGGCCACCACAACGTCACTCTGCGTGTCAATCTGTTATCCCGCATGCGTACCACACGGCCGTTATATCTGTTATCCAGCATGCGTACCACACGGCCGGTCCATCTGGATTTTCGAAACAGCGCGACATTTATGGTGTCAGACAATGAAGTTCGACGTCAATCTCTGCGTTTTGGATTTGGTCTTGAATGTAAATATTCAATGTTCTTCGCTGAATCACTTCTTGTGTAACGTGTAATCTATCTGCATCAGCTTTCTGTAGGTTCAACATATCGCAGCCAAATGCCTTATCTGGAATAATCACAATGTTGAAGGTGTGAGACCATAGCGTTAATGTTTCGCATATTTTGTAGTATGGGTTTGATGCAGTTGAAGCTGAGCCACCCTGCAGTTATCCTAGATATACGAATTTACGTTGTCGATGTACATCCTCTTTTTGGACAGAAGGTGTTGAGCATGAACTGAGTTTTCTTGCTCTGCTGAGTTCATTAAGGCTTTTCTTTGACGCCGTGGCTGATGGTGATTTTGCCATAGGAAACCTGATGTGTAAGAATGTCCCTGTCTATGTTTATGGCTCTATCCTCCCACACCATGTGTTTAAAGACCTCTTCAATCTCTTTTGTAAATAGCTTTGGTGAGATTGTATCACTCTGTCGGATGCCACGTTCTATCGGTATGGTGAACGGTATGTAGAATATGGTGATATCCGAAGTAAATCCAGTGTTTATCTTGTTTATCAGCGTAGCTTTCTTTGTATGCAGTTCCCTGATTTCTCAGAGCATTCAGCACCGCAGTTATCTCGATGCTATCGTAGGCCTTCTCATATTCCACGAAATACAAGGCATAAAGCCATATGTGCCTCATGCCCCCTCTCCATTAATTGGTTGATTGTGTAGAAGTGGTAAGTGATTGATAACCTTTGCTGAAACATGCCTGCTCTCGTGGTTGGTTTGCATCGAGTAGTTTGTCTATGCGGTTGACGATCACGCTGGTGAAGAATTTTTAAAATATAGAGAGCTGAAAAATCGTTTTCCTTGTCCCCCTTTTTATGGATTAAGATATTTGTTTACGTTTTCCATTTGTCGGGAATTTAGTATTCGTTCAGACAAATGTTTAACAAAGTAGTTAAAAAGCGGTAAAGTGTGAAATTCTACATAACTATGACTTACCCTCAACATATATTATTGTTATCAAGACCGTATATGATAATTCACGATGCATCATTCGAACAACCTAAGGCGACACTGGATGCTTTAATAAAAAAAAACAGTACTATAACATAGATGTATTGTATCACCTCTAATATTTGGCAGATATATATATATATTTGATTTTGAAACGATGTGAACATGATAAGCAATTTAGGCATAGAATGGACACAACCTTAAACGATCTAATTTTGCAGACGACCTAGCGCTACTAGGTAACAATAATGAAAAGCACAAGAAAATATCGATAAAATATGTCAATGGTCAGAACAGATAAGACTTCAAGTAAATGTATAAATGACGAAAAGAATGGCTTCCACAAACACACCGGTTGATATAAAGCTGCAGGGGAATTGTCTTCAAAATTCCGAACACTACACAAAGCTGGAAAGAAAAGTGACACAAGATGGAGATGCCACTCAAAAAATTTCCAATATAATTTCTTTAGCCTAAAGGACATTTAATCAGCTCACAACATCTTGAAATCAACGATACTGAGCAAACGTGCCAAGGTCAGATTATTCAACTCAATCGTAATATCAGTCATGAGATATGGATGGGAAAGCTGGAAGACCATAACATTGCTGGACTACAAACTAAATATATTTGAAAATCATTGTTAAATAAAATTATTAAATATAATCTGGGACCAGTCCATACCTAATGACGCGTTGAGGACAGAGAAAAACCAACTATTTGTGTCGACCATGATCCAGAAGTAAATTTGGACGTACATCGGGCTTGCCCTTTGAATGAACAGCAACCGCCTTCCATTGCAAGCACTCGAATGGACACAGTTTGGCGTTCGGAACAGACGGACACCCATGGAGACACCCAAAAGAAAAATCATCCGTTAGGGTTAAACTATGGGCCTCAGCACCATACAATATCTAAAAACAGTTGCGTCTCACCGTTCCAACTGGAGATCATTTGTTTCTGGCCTATGCACCGTCTTTAGCTCGTATATGACATAGCTATATAGAAGTGTGTCTCCTACTGCTTGGATTACGCCATATGTAATTCCGTCGTTTTCTGAGGTTCTACCTGGTTTACGTTATTTGATTGCATATGCCGCTTCACCTCATTCAATCTTTAGTACCGGCACATCTTTGTTGTTGGGTGTCAATGTTATCACTATCGCCTTTGATGCAAAGTGGTCGGTGTAGTACCTCTGACATTCTGTTTCTATCTCCGCTCTATCCGTCTCTTTGACATCGTCTGCATTTTTTAGGAAGGGCATGTTTTTCTTTTATTGGAGAAGGCTTGCTCGGCATTTGATTAGACGACTTTTTATCTATGCTGATATGATCATCGTGTTCAGACTATGCTGTTGATAGTCCTCTTTTAGTTGGCTGCCTTTTAGCTTATTCAGCTCGCATATCTCGAGAGTGTTGTGTGTGTCATTGTGTTGCAGTCTTCTCCTCTCATGTTGAAGATGTAGAGGGTCTTCGCTAATCCGAATGCCTTCTGCTGCTTTGGGTCATTGTACCACAGTGTGTTAGTGTTACCGCGCTGTTTCAGGTGACATGTAGGAGACCCCTTGCACCTCCAATCCTCTTGTCGGATTTTCACTGACAGCATAGCAGCATCTATTATCATTGGAATCTGGAATCGTCTTGTGTGTGGTATGGATTCCATGTTTGCGGTTGCCCTTATAGATATGTGGTCGCTGTTTATATCGAATATAACCAAGTTTAACGGTCACAGGCATCTTTTAAATGTCTGCCCTATCAAATGTCGATGGTACGTGACATGCCTACCATGTTTGTAACGGGTAACGGGGAATCAGGGTTCGATTCCGGAGAGGGAGCATGTGAAACGGCTACCACATCCAAGGAAGGCAGCAGGCGCGCAACTTACCCACTCCCGGCACGGGGAGGTAGTGACGAAAAATAACAATACGGGACTCTTTCGAGGCCCCGTAATTGGAATGAGTACACTTTAAACCCTTTAACGAGGATCTATTGGAGGGCAAGTCTGGTGCCAGCAGCCGCGGTAATTCCAGCTCCAATAGCGTATATTAAAGTTGTTGCAGTTAAAAAGCTCGTAGTTGGATCTCAGGCGCAGGCGGGCGGTCCGGCTCGCGCCAGTTCACTGCCCGTTGTCTCCTGCCCTACCGTCTGCCGGTTCTCTCCCACGGGTGCTCTTCGCTGAGCGTCCTGGGTGGCCGGCGCGTTTACTTTGAAAAAATTAGAGTGTTCAAAGCAGGCCTCGGCTGCCTGAATAATGGTGCATGGAATAATGGAATAGGACCTCGGTTCTATTTTGTTGGTTTTCGGAACTGGAGGTAATGATTAACAGGGACAAACGGGGGCATTCGTATTGCGGCGTTAGAGGTGAAATTCTTGGATCGCCGCAAGACGAGCTACTGCGAAAGCATTTGTCAAGAATGTTTTCATTAATCAAGAACGAAAGTCAGAGGCGCGAAGACGATCAGATACCGTCGTAGTTCTGACCATAAACGATGCCGACTAGCGATCCGCAGGAGTTGCTTCGATGACTCTGCGGGCAGCTTCCGGGAAACCAAAGTGTTTGGGTTCCGGGGGAAGTATGGTTGCAAAGCTGAAACTTAAAGGAATTGACGGAAGGGCACCACCAGGAGTGGAGCCTGCGGCTTAATTTGACTCAACACGGCCAACACTGAAATGATTGACATGCCGAGACCACTCTTCTGGAGTCTAATATGGAACTGGTGCTGGACTTAGACCCCCAGAAATCTGGGGTTATGTCCCCTGTGGCTCGGTTTTGTCTGCATCCAGTGTTTGATAAAGGAATTGACGGAAGAGCACTATCAGGAGTGGAGCCTGAGACCTAAGTTAACTTACCACGCCAATACTGCATAATGACTATCAAAAAGTACACCTTAGTGGGGTCTAATAGAGAACATGTGCTGGAATTAGACCCTCGAAAATCTTTGGGGCTACCCTTTAAGAAACTTGATTATCTCGCTAAGGGAATTGACGGAAGGGCACCACCAGGTGTGGAACCTGCGGCTTAATTTGACTGAACACGCCAATACTGTAGAACAACTGACAAATTGAGAGCACTGCCGTTTGGGTCTAATAATGAACGTACGCTGGTATTAGACTCACGGACGACAAGTCAGCTCAAATGAAAGAACGCTACGGAAATCGTGTTTAACTCCGCAGATTTCAAATACCTGGTCATTGACAAACAAAAGCCCTCAATAAATTCGTCTGACCAAATAGTGAACGGGTGCTGGAAATAGATCTGAAGACAGGTCAGTTTTACCCTACAAATGACAGGGCGTTGCTACGGAAAACCAGCTCAAATCGAGAGGAGCCGCAGACACTTTGGTTCACGTACCAGGCTGATAAGCCAAGGGCGCGAGGCTACCATGTGGGGGATTACGGCCGAACCCTTGAAAGCCGCAATCCCGCCCAAAATCTCAGCACCACTGCAATGGGAGGCTCCTACATGCTCGGGACCTGGGGCTTGCGCCCCAGCCCTATCAGGTAGAGCCACAGTAAGAGGTCCTTGCCGCCCGCAAATCAAAGCGGGCGGAAAACTGCTTGATACTCACCCTATACGGCGATGGGGTGCGAAAAACACCAACCAAAGACTTAGAACCTGGTTGGGGTGTCGAAAACAGTAGAGCAGCCACCACACTGTGAACTGTCAAGACTCAACCACTGACCATGAGAGTTGTCCGCACACCAGGCGATCAACATCTCTGTGACATTACCAGGCTTGTCCTCTGGCTAAATGCACTCCGGTTACGATATCTACCTCTGTACGTTATCAGCCATAACTATCATGCTGGACGCAGAAGAGATGCAGACCAGCGGACATTGCACACCTGCCCCACTGTGTCAACACCCCAGGTGGCGGGGAATGCTAGGCGTACCATCCCTGCACAGAAGCCAATAAAATAAAGGGAAAAAGAGATACCCCACTCACATGCAAATGCTACGTTTCTGGCAGGACGTGACGATCCTGGGATACAGACACACTGGACTGCCTCTTTTCCGGGTAAACCAGTCCATCTCATATATCACATACCATCATTGCACCCTATAGACACGAGTAGTGAAAACTCGATAGTCTGGTAAGACATCTTCCATAGGAGAGAAAACTCTGATCGTAAACAACTGCTGCCTTGCTGATAGGCTGGGGACAGCCAAAGGCTAAGGAGGGCATCCCTACAGAAACGCCTGTTGAAATCGGATGCACGGGGCCGCAAGCCTAACAAAACAGTGCAACGTAAATCACAGTATGATGGCAGCACAACCTATTCGAAAAACGTATGGCGCTCATCCTGAGGAGACCCGCCAGGCAGCGATAGCGCCGGGCCCCACGCCTCGAAGGGGCCCACCCTTGACTACTGGTGGTCACCCACCCATGTGTCGTGGAGTTAAGGCACATGGCTATGGGGAAACGACTATTGGCCAAAACCTCAAGACCCTCAAAATATTACAGTGGAATGCGGAGGGAGTCATTAACAAAAAACTTTCCCTAACACATCACCTGCATGAAGGTAAGATTGACGTGGCATGTATCCAGGAAACGCACCTCAACAATAACCATAAATTCTCAATCAGAGGATACCAGACTTTCCGTCTAGATAGAGAAGGCCACAAAGGAGGGGTCCTGATACTGACCAGAAACAGCATACCGAGTAGCGCGGTACCTGTAAATCACACCGGACAAGCAGAAATTGTAGGAGTTGACATAATGGCTCAAGAGACGAAGCTCCGCATTTTCAATCTGTACGGACCACCAAACAGAGACCTATCGCTCTCGAGTATGGAGGTCAGAGACTCCAACTGCATAGTGGTTGGAGATTTCAACAGCCACTCGGAGAGATGGGGATACTCTGACACAGACAGCAGAGGTGACGAAGTGGAAGATTGGGAGATATATGCAAATCTCTCCCTAATCAATAGGCCGGAGGATAGCCCTAGCTTCTATTCAAGAACATGGCATACCACCTCGACTCCAGATTTGGCCTTCTCCACACAGGACATACACTATAAAATAGACCGCCAGGTGCTAAACCAACTGGCAGGTAGCGACCACAGGCCGATCAGGCTAACCATTGACATGGAAGTAGGCCCACAGGAAACAAAACCGCTCCCACGTTGGAATTACAAACGAGCCGACTGGGACAGATTTGCAATCCTGACAGATGGGCTGTGTGAAACCATCAACACACGAAACACCAAAATGAAGCCTATGGTAGAGAGCCTAAGCAAGGCAATAATGCAAGCCGCCACTGAAACCATCCCAAGAGGAGCTAGGAAAAACTATAAGCCCTACTGGAATGATGAGTTACAGAAAGTGGAAGATGCAGTAACAAATGCTAGGAACATGGCAGAACGAGAAAAATCCGTGGAGGCAAACATCGCCCTCAAAGCCGCCGCGGCGAAGTACAAACACACTCTCAAGCAAACAGCAAGAGAAAGTTGGAAAAATAAAACGGAAAGTTTAAACCTGGACAAAGAAGGGAACAAGCTATGGAAGCTAGTCAGAGCCATGAACGACGAAACCCCGTCAAATAATTAAATTACTATCAAGCAAGGCGAGAACTTGATCACAGGTAAGAAAGCCGCAAACGCCTTTGTCGATCACTATGCCAGAGCAAACCACATCGAGGTCCCTGCAGATAAGCATACAGACATTAGCGAAGAGCTAAAGGGGCACGAAAACATAAATTCGGCTCCTGAAGAGCACATGATGGCCAAACTAACAATGCGCGAAATGGAAGAGGCTATGAGAACACTAAAGAGAAGGAAATCTCCCGGAAAAGACGGGATAACAAACGAAATGCTGATGGGGTTGGGCCAAACAGCGAAGAAAAAACTACTATCAGTCCTGAACCAAAGCTGGAAAAGGGGTATTGTACCCCAGGCATGGAAAGATGCAATACTGGTACCAGTACCAAAAACAGGAAAGGACAAAACAGATCCGAATGGATACAGGCCCATAAGCCTACTGAGCTGTGTCGGCAAGCTGATGGAACGGATGATAAACACCAGACTGATGTGGCATCTGGAAGAAAAACGAATACTAATTCCACAGCAAGCCGGCTTTAGACAGCACAGATCCACTGAGGACCAGGTCATCCTCATAGCCCAGGAGATAGAAGATGCCTACCAGGCACAGAAACACACAGTAGCTGTTTGGGTGGATCTGGAAAAGGCATTTGACAAAGTCTGGAAGGATGGACTTAGAGTCAAGCTAAGAAGAAGTGATGTTTGTGGGAAGATGTACAAGTGGATCAACCACTACCTCAAACAAAGAACGGCCAGAGTCCAAGTACAAGGGCAGATGAGCAAAAAGGTGACACTCGAGCAGGGAGTACCCCAAGGGGGAGTACTGTCACCCACACTCTTCCTGGTATATATAAACGATATTACAGAGAATATACCAAGAAGAGTCCATAGCTCAATGTTTGCAGACGATCTGGCTATGTGGACCTCTGAAAAGAATCTCACCATAGCAAGAAATCGGATGCAAACGGCCCTAACATCGCTGGAAGAGTGGGCGAACTAATGGCTGGTCAAAATAAACGAGGAGAAAACCACGTGCACAATATTCTCGCTCTCATTAAAACCCCAAAGTACCAAATTAAGCCTAAATGGCAAAATCCTGCAGCCAAACGACAACCCAACCTATCTGGGAGTCACATTTGATCGGCGCATGACATGGAAAAGTCAGATTGAGAGAAACCGAATGAAAGCCAGAGAAAGAATGGCGATCATGAGGAAACTTGCTGGCACAAGCTGGGGAGCAGACGAAGGCATACTAAAGAAACTGTACACTGGAAGAGTGAGACCAGTTCTCGAGTATGGCATCGCGGCATGGACAACAGCAGCGAAGGCGAACTTCGATAAAGTTAACAAACTTCAAAACCAAGCCATGAGAATCATAACAGGTGGCATGAAGTCAACGCCAATTGTAGAACTTGAAAAGATTACAAAACTGCAATCCATGACCGACAGAAGAGACTGCAGAGCCCAGCTGCAGTCAGAGAAACTCCGAAGACTGACGGACCATCCAATGTACCAGAGGCTAAACAATTTAGGAACTGGGAAACTAAAGCGGAGAAACTTTGCAGAAATAGCCTAAGCAAAGATGCACGAAGATCCCATAAACGCACTAACAACACCAAAACCCATCACTACTGTACGAAAACCTACTTGGAGGCAGGATATATTTCCAGAGGTGGTAGAAAATATACCAGGTATTGCAAACAAAAACTGCCAGACCGAAAAAGAAAGGAGAGACACTACCCTAAGCTTCATAACGAAAAGCTACCCAAGCATGGACTGGACCCATGCATACACCGACGGTTCTGTAACAAACACTACACAGAACGGAGGGGCTGGAGCATTACTGAACCTACCAAATGGCAGAAAAATAACACTGTCATTCGCTACTGGTAAGTACACAAGCAATTTCAGAGCGGAGGCAGAGGCACTGAGGGCGGCAGTGGAAGAAATGGCAACACACAGTGAAAATGAGAGCCACATAGTCTTGCTGACAGATGCTCTCGCCGTAGTCACAGCGCTAAAAAGCCAGAAAAACACTGAGCTTAATGACTTAAGAGCAGCACTCTGCAAACTATGCCAGCTGTCCGCACCAAAAAGGGTAGTGGTACAGTGGGTTCCGTCACACTGCAACATCCAAGGCAACGAGGAGGCAGACAGACTGGCAAAAGAAGGTGCAAGGCTACCACAAACAGATACCAGTATGACGTACGAAGAGTCAAAACGGCTTATCAAAGCCAGGTACATTACCAAATGGGAAACCGAACATACTGGTTACACCAAAAACGATGCCTATTACCAGTTGAACCGAAGAGAGCAGGTCGTTGTCTTCAGACTTCGCACTGGCCACAATAGACTGAGGTACCACCTATTCAACAAATTGAAGATAGGGTGTACCGACGAATGCCCGTGCGGTACTGGTAAAATGACCACTGAACATCTGCTGCAGAACTGCCCGACATACGGGGATCAGAGAGAGCAGATGTGGCCATTGCCAGTGGAACTGCAAGACAAGCTTTATGGTAGTGGCGAGAGTCTCAGGATGACCGCCGCTTTTTTCGAAAAAATAATGGTTACTGTCTGACTGTGTACGCAGAAGAAGAAGAAGAAGAAGAACGGTCACAGAAGACGCCTGAAAAATAACAAATATGTTTCTTTTGAATTATATTTTTTTTTTAAATAAGTGCAACATTCAGACACATGTCACTTTAGAAATTAAGCATATCTAATGAAAATAGATGTATACATATTAGGCATGGTCTACCAAACCAGTTTAAAGATGTCAAATACAATTAGTTCTCATCTCGTTGATCAGTTATGTTAATGGTTGTACGTTCGTCTGATTATGTCTTTCCATCTACAGCTGTCTTGATTTTTGCTTAAATCTTTACGCTATTATCTATACATAGATGTTATGTAAATGACAGTCTTGGTCGCTACTTTCCCTTTTACCACAAAAAGCTTTCTTGTAGCTACTGTAGAATACTTTAATGTCGCATATTGTGTCTCAGTCATTGTCAATTGGTCGTTTTCTGTCAAACTCAATATTTATATTAACACGTTTCAACTCAAACACTTCCACTCGTTTTCCATCCGTCTTTGCAAAAATACAAGTTTCAGCATCATACAGTGTCGATGGAACATATATGAGTTGTGAATATTGTTTGCTTCAGTTTTATCCTTACATTATTTTGGTTATCGGTGGTGCATGATCTTACGTGAAACATTCCTTTTTGTCAATGCAACCAATGTGTTAATGTATTTCTTTTCCCAGGCATCTTCTGTGATGCCGTGTTCTAAATATGTAAATGTATGTACCTGTTCAATTTCTCCATTGATAAGTATATGCATTGGCTATTGTTGATTGATTACTGCTAACGTTTATTTTCAAGTCAAACTCTTGTTCAAGCAGCATTTGCAACACTGTTTTATGGCATTGACTTTCAAAGCACTTACTTTGACACCTCTGCATTTTCCATCAACATCTCAGATAATGCGGTATAGAGATTCAATCAAATTGTGCAACTATCTCCTAGCCCCCGGCTTATTGAAACTGTATCTTTTAGGTCTTGTTTGATTTGTAAAATAATTTATGTTTTTTTTATAGGTTCTGGATTTACCTGATAATCGGATTATCTATTTATTGTTCTTTTAACTTCTGAAAACATTTTCTTTTTTGAACCGCCAGCATTCATATGCATTTTTGATTTAAGGAAATTAGATGTTCATTTTACTTTTTTGGTTTTAAACTTGGAAATTTAAAGTTACAATATTCCAAAACGGGAATTCTATTCAATTTAAATATTGCGCGATAGCCTCTAGCGGCCAACATGATATTTTCATTGACATTTTATTTAGTACAGAAAATGTATATTCTGAATTCAATGTGTGATTGGAGAAAATAAACAACATAGATGCAGTTCAGATTATGGCTTGCAATGATACAAATTACAGAATAGTCGAGTGTAAAAAAATGTGTTCACTGACACGCCCGAGTATTTGATCAATCAATATGCAAATGTATTATATTTATAAAATCACGTCACCAGAATATTGCTCAAAAATTATGTATGTCTAAAATTAGGTCATAATGTTATACATCTCTAAAATCACGTAACCATTTTGCCACTGCATACCGATTTTATTTATGATGCTCATTCACGATTAAACAACTCCAAAACGGCTTTCTTTAATCAGTTTCGTTAGAGATAAAACAATCAGAAGCGATTTGTTTCTCTCTAAAATGACGTTATCACAAAACTAATGACTTACAACTTGTTTTCTAAAATAACATCATCACTATCCCACTCAATAACGGCGTTTTTATTTATAACACCATGTTCAGACTGAACCACTAATTTGCATATTTATTCATGAAATCTTTACTACAAACCATCTGACGCCCATAACTACCTACCATCTACACTTCATCCCATCCTCAATCCTGACGCGATTTACTTCCTTTCTCCCAACTCCGACGCTTCCGGCGCCTCACTCAGTATGACGACGACTTCTTTCTCAGGATCTACGAGATGCTTGACGTCTTCCTCAATTGACTCTACTCTTAGACCACCTGCCTTTACAACGAATTGTGCTTCTTCAAGTACCGCTTGGCATCATCAGTGTTTTTGTTGCAGTTCAGAAACATGTTAACATTTGTTCTGTAAAACCACATCTCCGTCGCCTCTTGTGAACGTTTTGCTTTTTTGCTTACTGCCCATGTTTCACTGCCATATATCAGTTTTGGTTCCAAATTGCATCCACGAATTCGTTCTCTATTCTAACAAATGGGTTTTAGATTCCCACGATTGCTTTTCATGATCTTTTTTTTAAAGACCTATTCTGTTACTTATTTCATAATTTGTTCTTCCATCAATTTTCTTATATATTTATAAATTAATAAAGCATGCAACACTAATACGATTTTTGGTTTCTACCAGACACCGTTTGTCCGGACTTCAGTTTCGGGATTTCCTGTAAAGCATGTAGTTGCAGTTCAACTCAGAATTGTCATGTCATCACCGGGACATGTCGTGAAGCCTGTGACGTAGGTTACTTTGGACTGACCTGCTCACGTCGCTGTAGTACGCGTTGTTTGAATGGTGTATGTGAATATATTTCTGGAATCTGTTTGGACTGCGTTCCTGGCTACATAGGACGCAATTGCATATCAGGTAACTGCACGTGCACTTATATTAGTATCTCTATCAAAACACTTAAACGGGGATAGTGCCTTGTCCATAGATGTATTAATATATGTAACTGGAGGCATTATCTGCTCAAAAACGGTATCACTGAAGGGAACTGCAAAAATTATCAATTTAATAATTGCACCAATACTAGTAATATGTAATGTTTTTATATCATTGAAGCTATGTTATGTATTGATACGACAAAGCTACTGGACACGAGGAATTGAATTCGGTAGATAGAGAACGGGCGAAATGAAATACTGCAATAACACATGCTTATTTAATATGAACTAAATACACTTACCCAAGAGAAGAGGCGTCACCTCATTAAATCACTTTTCGGTGCAAGCTGATGGCAAGTAAGCACGAAGAAAGAGATGCGCAAAAAAAGGTATACATGGTTGTTAAAAGGCGTATAACAGAGATTGGACATTGTTAAAGCCAAAATAAACTGTCCCGGCAAGTCTGAATCCGTTATCAGCCACCGAATGCTTATGGCATTCTTTTAGATATAAGGGCAGCTTGCGAATTTTCTTTCGCGACATTATCGAACTACATCTGTAGCTGTCAACATTAATGTGAAGATTCCATTATATGTCACAGTTATTGTGAAGACCCTATTATATCCCACCACTATTGTGGAGACGCAATTCACTTTGAGAATAATTGTGAGGAGACTATTCACAGCCATTAGTATTGTGGAGACACCATTCAGTGTCGCGGTTATTGTGGAGACACCATTCAGTGTCGCGGTTATTGTGGAGACACCATTCAGTGTCGCGGTTATTGTGTAGATACCATTCAGTGGAATCATTTTTTTTAAAAACACCATTCACTATCATCATTATAATGAATACACATTTACTGTCACTATTACACAGAGAAACCACTCACTTACAGTATTCAGGTGTATCCGTCATTTACTGTGACTCTTAATGTATAGATTACATTGTCTTAGACACTATTTTTAATTACTGCCTCACTTCATAACTAACAGAATTAGATTGATAAAATTGATATAATTTAAAATCATTGTCTATCAAGTTGAGAACATAGCACTTGGTAAGTACGACGTACGGTTGAATTCAACTCAGATAAGTGTAGACAACTTATCATGTAGACAGGGAACGTAATGCTCAAGATTCGTCTTCGTCTGGTTTCTGATGACACCTTTGATATGTGTTTTTTTTTAGCATACTAACATCTCCAGACACGTATGTTGGCTGATGGTTAGGCTGAAACTATCGACATCTCCAGACACGGATCTTGTCCAGTGGTTAGGCTGAGACTATCCACATCTCCAGCTACGGATGTTATTTAGTGGTTGGGATGAGACTGTCGACATCCCGAAACACGTAATTTGTCCCATGGTTAGCATGTGACTAAAAGTATGTCCAGACACGTATATTATCCAGTGACTAGCCTTATACTAGAAACATGTATATACACGTATCTTGTTTAGAAATAAATCTGGCAAAGATGGCGCCGTAACTGGCTGCGTGTCTACATTTCTCTACTGTTTTGGATCATTATGGATGCCGCCAGACCACGGATTTGCCTGGAATTCACACTAGTCGACGACTTACACTTGTGTTCACGGATACGTGGAGTTGTTTTCCGTCTGGACTTGTTATTTCGTTCTTTTTTGTGATTTCTTCCATCCGTTTATCCTGGTCTGGACGCCGGCTGAATGGAGCTACGCTTAAACTAGTTATACCTGTGTCGTATCTCACGGGTTAGTTCTGCCGGTTCACCTTCACGAATTTGGCGTGTGGGAATTTTAGATGCTACTATGATGAACTGAATACAGCTGGGGAGAGATGCCAGACTCACTCACACGCTGAGTGTTGTCCATACGACCTCTTGTGGTTATCGAAAAAGGCACGACAAACTGTGTTAGATGCCTTCCCACCTTTCTACCCTGCGGGTTTCATGTTTACGGAAAGGCTTCGGTGGTAACCCTGAGGCAAAATCTGCATCCTATGCTATCTCCAGTCGTCTCGATGAATGTCTTGCCACTGGCAAAAAGTAGCTTAGGCTCTGTGAGTGAGGTTGACAAAAGGCGCAGTTTCTTCCTCACTTTAATCCAAATCTCCGCGCAAGTCACCCATTTCAGCGGACACAGCAAGAGATACGACTGTCCACACGGCTGAACAAAGAGAGTGGTCTTCATCACTTGTAATGGACAACAACAAAAAAAACTGTCTAGAAATGGTACTTGTAATGAACAAACGTGATCTTCATGTTGGGCACACATGTAGTGTATATCCATCCTTCACGTTTATCGTGTGTCAGATGCATCCATCGGAAAGTCATATATTTAGTTTATTAACCAAATGGTATCTCCGTTCGTCTATGCTTGTGTTTATTTCATCGTTCTTCAGCGTTCGTCCCTAAAATGACGTTTTGTTTTACTTGTATCATAGTTTGCTGGAAGTTGTCATATCTCTTCATTTATATCAACTGAATCAGCAAACCGTATGTGTGAGGCATGGCTTGCGTTACCTCTCCGATAACTATTTTGTCATCCAAGCTGCACACAGGCAGCCTATATTCTTGGACATATCTGAATCATGCTGTCAGCTAAGAGTCACCCAGTGATTTCTTTTCTTTCAATGAGTCAACTGCGACATGAGACGGATATCACCTGAACGCTAGTCCAGTCAGGCACACAATACTGACCGAGACGTCTCGTCCGGGCCAATACACTAACCACGACCACAATCTATCTTCCATGTAGCATTCCCTAGAAACAGGCTGTTTTCAAGGCAGCCTGGCTGACAAGATGCCGATCGATGTGATTCCTCTTGTAGTGAGCACCACAAAAATAAAGGTAAGCATAGCACAACCGCCTGAAGGACGGCGGTTCACCTTCATCAGCATGCTCGGGATTTAAAGAAAACTACTACGACACGCCACCTAACGGTCTTGTCTTGTTGCTGTGTATATAATGATGGTTCCGGTGATGGTGTCACGTTCTTATCTTAGGGCACGGACGATCTTATAATTAAAGTACAGCAAGACAGTCATTGCCTGCATGTCTTATGTGTTTCTATGAGTAAGTCAATGTGGATGTTGGTGATGTTCGATCAGAACGTTCTGACTGAGTTGATGGTTTCTGACCAGAACATCCTGAGAAGAAAACGGTACACGTTTATGTTAGTATGTTCATTCACGTGTGGCTGGCATCTCTCATGTAGACCAATCTCACGAACGCCTTCCAGCCCGCCCATCCGTCAGACAATCCCAAATGGAGCCACCCACACACCGACACCCACACACACATACTCACACACCCAAATCACGCTCACACACATGCCCAAACAACCACGCGCAAATACACACACACGCATCCAACCAACCGTCCCTATATATATATATATATATATATATATATATATATATATATATATATATATATATATATATATATATATATATATATATATATATACAGCACGGCTCAACAAAATCTGGCAAGATAAACGGTTAGCACTAAGCACGAAAATTAGATTAATGTGTACACTGGTCCTGTCAATATCCATCTATGCGTGCGAGACGTGGACATTCACATCTGACCTTCAAGGAAGGATACAGGGCTTGGAGATGAGATGTTTCAGAAAACTTGTAAAGGTCACTTACAAAGAACGAGTTTCAAATGAGGAAATACGAGATACAATTAAAACAGCAATAGGTCCTTTCGAAGACCTCTTGGCAACTGTCAAAATAAGGAAACTCACTTGATACGGTCACATATCGAGATATAATGGTCTTGCAAATACAATCCTCCACGGAAAGGTGATTGTCAGACGACGAAGAGGTCGGCCCTAAAAGAGATAGGACAACATAAACGAATGGACCAGTCTCCGACCAGAAAAGTGATAGGCACCGGCATCTAACAGAGAGGGTTGACGTTGGGTTTTGAGGATGTCCTAATGTGTGCCCTAACGATATCACCGGTTACGTGATGACCTGATATGATATGTATAATAGTTTACACGTAGCCCACACATACCAGAAAAGATCGCCCTTACGAGCAATGCCACTTTGCCTGAGGTTTGTATAACTGCTCAGGTTCATGTCTCGCGAGCATCCAGCAGTAGTAAGTCAATGTTGAAGTGGACAAATGTCCCTGATTGTGTTTCTCCAACGTGGCAATGTCCTGGCTGAAATGTTGACCGTGCTCATCTCTAACTGTGAACATGATGTTCGAGCAGAATTTCAAATATAAATGGAGAAAATTGATCTTTCAGCACATATTTGAATAATGTTTATGATAATTATAGAAAATGCCTTCTTATAATGTCTTCTTCAGTTATCTGGCCTGACACTATCGAGAAGTTAATTGAGAACAAGTTAAACACGTCCTTGTCAGTTTTTTGCATCACCATCAAACAGTGTGTCTGTCATCTTATATCTTACGAATTGGCGGAGCTGGGAACCGAGGAAAACTACATATCAAGTGTGTCCACCAACATCTGTAAAAGTGATACGTCACGGTCTGTGGCTTTAGCGATACTTCTTATCGCACCGAGTTTTCTGTGTTGAGGAAGTTAGGATGAAACAAGGCAGAATTAACGTTCTTTGATGTTTTTTTAGTCTCTCCAGACTGAAGAAACAACTGATGTTAACGACATCCTTTTACGATTTTCAACCACATCAGAAGATTTATTGCACGCGTACTGTTGAAAATGTGTGGTGCCTGCGCTCTGTCCTTGTCCTTACTCGTATATACAAAATAAAGAATGCATGCGGTTTTTACTATTGGAGTCATGGATATTTCCTTTCTTTTAAATGGGAAATGTCTTATAAATATCGGGAAATGTTATATGTACTATTAATATATTTACACGTCATCAATAATATTGGTTTTAAAATGAAGGGGTTGCTGCTGTTCCTATTACACAAAAACTAAGGTTATAGTAGTGACTGTAATAACTATCGATGCGTTTCTCTACTCAGTGTTGTAGGCAAAGTCTTCATTATAGTAATCTTACTAGAGCAACATACATTGGCTAAGAGTGTATTCGAAGTCACAGTGTATATTTAAGTATGGAAGATAAACGATCGACTAGATTTTCTCTCTTCGACAACTTCAGGAAAAGTCTCCTGGGCAGAACCGCTCTTTTCATGTCGCATGCATTGACCTGACACATGCATTTTATTTAGTTAGTAGTGATTGTCTCTTCAATATCATCTCTAGAACAAGTTGCCCAACCAAACAGCTACCAATATTAATCTCGTTTCATGAGGGACGGACAGGAACATCGCATATTATTGAATTCAATCACAACCAAAGTATATTTAACGTAGTTTTAAGCAGGGATGTCTTCTGGCACCGACACAGCTCGGGATCTTATTAGATGTGTTAAAGAAACATGTATCTGGAAACGCAAATGAAGAAATATGCCTGCACACTAGGTCGATTGGTAGGCTGTTTAATCTTGCAAGGCTCAAGACCAAAACTGAACTCAGAAGAATTGCCACCAGGGACCTGCTTTTCGCTGACGATGCTGCAATTGTCACACACAGGCAGTTGGAACTTCAGATGTTTATGTATCGCTTAACACAGGCGTACATTGGCTTTAGTCTCACAATAAGTCTCAACAAAACGAATGTGCGGAAATAGGAAGTAGAGACGACACCAAGTAGCATCATCGCTACCTTTTAACTGGCAACTGCATATCCATTCACATTCCTGGTGTCCTTTATCCACGATATTCTTTCTCTAGACCCAGAACTGAATAGTTCTGATACATGATAAATTTGCTTGTCTCAAAACGTGCGATTGGAAAAACCAGAAACTGACAATTAAAACAAGGCTTTATTGTATAGTGCATGTGTCGTCAGCACACTTCTCTCTGGCACGGAGACTTGGACAACTAATGCCAAACAAGAGAACAACATCATTCTTAGGCGCCTGCGATCCATTCTTGGATTTACAAACAGGGACAGAGTGAAAAATGCTGAGGTTTTCATTTGCACCGGTCTCCCAATCATGCACACTATTCTTTATATAGTCCGTCATGACTGGAAATAAGCTAATATAGTCAGTTTTGACTGAAAACGTGGATAGTAAATTCAGCCAGGACTGGAGAGGGGTTATTATATTCAGTCAAGACTGAAAAAATTGACTACTATAGTC
Source organism: Ariolimax columbianus (assembly GCA_036924085.1). Lineage (NCBI taxonomy): Eukaryota > Metazoa > Mollusca > Gastropoda > Stylommatophora > Arionidae > Ariolimax > Ariolimax columbianus. Next base: position 7,208,057 of record JAVGWX010000004.1, read on the forward strand.
AGTTATGACTGAAAAAGAGCTACTATAGTCAGTCATGACTGAAAAGTACTACTACTACTTATGTTCTACTTCCAACACGGAGGGAAACTGAAGACGCTCAGACTGACTTACTGGCCAAACGAGAATTCGCTATCAATTTACAAATGCAAAACTGGAGTCAGCGAACGGATCTCTGCAAGGTTGACGTGACTACATTGCATCATAATACAGTATCGTCAGGGATGGTTTGTGTATGGTGACATGCATTTCGACGCAAACTGAAGACAGAAATACAGCATTGCAAATATGTTACCCATGACCTCAATGCGGATTTAATTGTTTATACATAAAAGTCTGGTAATCTACAATACAAGAATCAAACGTCTAAATATACTGTCATGTTTGTTTTCAGGATTAGGGTCACTGCCGTATTTTTAAGTCCAAATCATTGCGTGTACTATCCTTTTTGGCTCCACGTTATAGTGCGACATGTTTATCCTTTTATAACTTGATAGTTTCAAAAGCCCGTGATACAAGTGCTTGTCAGATGGCTTAATGTCTCTAGATGTTCCTGAACTACAGAATGGAGGACGGGAAACGTGTACCTGCTATGAATGATCCCAAAACAATTTAAAGAAAACGTATCATTCATGTCCCCTGGATATTTTTAATTTTGTTTAACTGAAGTTGCTTATGTTTCTGCGATCATGTGATTTTCTACTTGAAGAATATATTACACATGACGACTATGAACACATAATAACAACGTTTAACTAATTTTGAAATTACAAAGTGTCGTTGCTTTTACTGTTTCATATATATATCAGTGTTAATAGACTAACCATCTTAATACAGAGTGTCCTATAGGCAAGTTTGGAAGGGCCTGTCAACAAAACTGCTCTGAAAATTGTGCCACCATCTGCAATCACGAAGATGGGAATTGTACATGCAAAACGCACTTTGAAATCACGTGCAATGGTAAAAAAATATTTTTGTTGAAACACACATATTTATATTTTATGTAAATTCCATTGTATCTTTGTGCATTTCTATTTATCTATCTCCCTATATATATATATATATATATAAACATATAAATGTGCACATACAGTTGTACTTACATGCATACACCCGTTCTATACATATATGTTCTATTCAGTGCTGTTGCTGCCTTTGTGGACCAGCAGTAAGCCGGTCCTACAGTCGGTAATTAACAATAGTTTCCAAGCGGTGTGATCTGCTCTCTCTCTCTCTGACTATACGTGTTAGAAAAACTGTAGTTCTAAGTCAAGGAATAATTGCCCAAAGAAGTAACACTTGCAATGAACAACATACTTACACAAACACAACATTTCGGCTATGTGGAGTCAAATGTCACAGACACCTTGTGACTTGACCTTCTCACTATTAATACACAGACATCCAATGCAGCTATTGCATGTGACACATTATTCAATATAGTGTAGATGCATAATAAATTAACCATGTCAACCATAACTTACATGTATTTGCTTTGCCTGCTTAAGCAAGCTACATTATGGTTTCGCAGCATACCCGCGTATTCGAGACACAGGAAACATCGTTTACTTTCCTTGTCGACGCAACATATTATAAATCAAGTGTCATGTCAAAATTACCAACACGATGGCATTCCATCGAACCAAGCTGCATTTTATATGAACACTATATAGTAGAATACTAATGTATATGAGATATATAAAAAGAATATAAAATAATTATATACAAATAATGTGTTAATCGGTTTACATTGTGTAAGGAAAAGACCTGTATGTAGCGACTATGGTAAGATACACAGATTTATATAAGACATCAATCAATAACTTTTCCATAGACTTTTATTGGTAGGAGGAGATATCTGTGGAATGAGTAATTTGAAAAGCCACAGTATATAGAGGTGTGTAGACTATCCAGATAACGCAAACATGTCGTTGGAAAGCAAGTGATTAAAGAGCAAAAATTTATGGAACCATATTTCCAAAACCTCACATGGTGTGGTTGTTGTTGTTGTTAGCGAATGCCTACAATGAGTAGGTTTACTCTTTTGTTCTCCCTACAAAATGACGTTAGGACGCCAGTTTCAGTTACTTACCTTATTTCCAGAGTGTGAAAATGAAGATTGACCAGGGTTTTCCAGGCGGTTGTTCATTTGCTTGGCTTTAAATGAATGTCGCTCATTACTACGAGCATCGTGTCGATCTCTCACTACTTTAGTCAGACTGCCATGAAAACAACCTGTTTTTGCAGGAGGGGCTTGGAATAAACCGTGGTGAGGGTCTTGGAAAGTATATTTTGCCTGGCCCTGTCCCTAGACATTAGTCTCCGTTTTCATTCACTGTGGTAAAGTGTGCCCGTGTGAAGTATGCACGATCGGCTATACAGTGAGACTTGAGCACGCTTTAGACCGTCTGTACAAACGAATAGAGAATTATATATATGCATTTATATATTCCAGTGTGTGTGTGTTTGTTGCAATTTTGTTTCGACCATCTATCATTTTTGCTATCTATATATGCCTGCATGTCTACCTGACTGGCTATCGGTGTGTGTGTATCTGCATTTATGTATGACTGCCTGCTTGTATATTTGACTTCTTGCTAGACAATCTTCGTGCCTTAATATAAATGCTAATCGACAAATATACTAGGTGCGTTCAAGTCAAATCACGACTTAAAAAAAAATAAAAACAACATAAGTGTGTTCAAGTAGTAAACATGCTATGTATTTGTTGATATAATCTCCTCCAACGTCCCTGCATTTATCATACCATTTAAGTGATTCTTGAAAAACTTCAGAGCAGAAATATTGTTCAGTATGTATGAACTAATTCATGACATCATGTGTCACTACGTCATCGGTTTCAAAATGGGTATCTCACAGGAATTGTTCAAGGAGTCCATACAGGTGTAAATCATGTGCATTGAGGTTAGGGCTGTAAGTTGGATGGGGCAATACATCCATGACGAGTTGCTGCAAATGGAAATTAGTGTAGTGAACCAAATGAAGTCGAGCGTTATCATCCATTAGGATGGCGTCCTTTGTCATCAAGCTAGGGCATTTTTCTACAAACAGTTATACACAGCACTGCATGTATACGCACTGTTCACTGTTGATAGTTTCACCACATGCTGGACATTAACATGAATGATGCTAGTTTGTCTCAGAAAACACTCGTAAACAAAATTGTTCGACATGTTGTGGGTGTAGGTGATTGCGTGTGCTTGCACTGATTGAATGCTCGTTGTGATACAGGTGTAAAATGATGAGCCAATATTTCCAGACATTAAATGAAGCGATCCAAAATGTCTTGCCCTTCCATGTCAAAACGTTCATTTATTTCAGCGCAGACTTGAACTCATCTGTGCCGATCAAAACCAAAACTATATATTGCCACCCAAAGTGTATTAACCTTCCAAAAATGCAAATGTTTATCAGTAGTAGTGTTTACCGTAGCCAGAAAAAACAACCCTCTTGTGCACTTATGTGACAGGTAATGCCTCGATTTTCCAGGTTCAGGCGTTCCACTATATTGATATTCACAGACATGGCTGTGGTGTGTTGAGATCTAACACGCCGAGATCGTTACTCACGAATGTATGACTTTCTCTAAAACGTGTAATTAATGTAAATGTCTTGTTTGAATACCTCAAGTTGTAACGTTCCTCCAAGCAATGATGAGTGGAAGAAAGCAATCAGCTAAAAAAAAACCTGCAAAGCTCGAGGGTCATCTATTTTTCCTACTGATGTCTACACATCCTGTTTTCACTGCTGACATTCATATTCTGTTCAGTTTTGGATTACAGACAGATACACCAAACTTAAAAGATGCCTACATTCTCTATGTCAGTGTGGTTTTCTAACTGGTTGTGTGACAATCGAAATGCATTTTAACATTTTAACTCCAAGTGTAATGTTATGACCTGTGCAGTTTTGTCGACCTCAAAAAAGCAGTTTACTCCATCTAAAGAGAGGCGCTCTGACATATCAAAATGGACTTTGGTTTTCCCGGCAGAATGATTAAAGTTGTCGGCCAGTTTCACTACGACAAGATGGCCAAACTACTGAAAAGAAACACACATTCGAGCGGGGGCTCGACTTCATTGCCTCGGCGTTTTTCCACCATTTTAGCTCGGTCTCTCTCGGCAGATGGGTACCCCATCCGTCGAGAGTATCGCACAAAGCACGAACTCCGTAGCTCCAGCGATGAACCCATGGATCTCCAGTTAAGAACGGGACCGAATGGGGTCGTTTTCTGATTTCGACATTCTTTATCATTGTATATATATATATTAATATATATATATATATATATATATATATATATATATATATATATATATATATATATATATATATATATATATATATATATCAGGTACTGGACGTAAAGTCAGCGTTTGAATCCAAGACCGCTGAAGAATCGCACCAACAGAAATGACGACACCATATTGCATCTCCTGTTGATGACGACATTAACGCCTCCTCTTACAAGATATGCAGTCCACCATGATTGTTTTTCCGGTCGCATGCAGCAACACTAGGAGCACTAAAGAACTCTTCCACTCTTACTTACATAGGCGAATCGGTCACGAGAGGAGAGAATATATATTTACAGGTCAACAACATGATTTGCAAACGCAAGTTATTCGAATTAGAGGTTGCACATGGATGACTGGAACAACCAATGCATCAGTGTTACTGCTTAGGCAAACGCTTACGTCGTATAAAGCCTTCAGGACCAATGACTTATTTATTGGTGTTTCATTTAAACCGCAGAGGACCATTAACGGATACATCGTTTTTTTTTTTGGTTTCTAGAGTGGTGATTCTGGTTTTATATTAACGAGACTACTTAAAAAGTACAACCAGAACTAGAACATCTTCTACAACTGTTTTGTTGATTCCTAAACAATAAAAATTAGCAACCCAACTGCTTCTAATTTAGGCACTAGACCACAACGATACAGTGCAGAACAAGCTAGAGCTGTTTTTAAAAGCTTTTTAGTTAGTGATTCTGAACATGACGATTCAGAGGATAGCGATCACAGTGAAAGTAATAATAGGCCTAGTGTTAATATATCAAAACGGTATGTCTTAGGGTCAGTTGGTAGTTGCTTCCAATCAGGGACTATATGTGTTCCTGATTCATCAAGCAGCAGCGATGGGACTGATTTAGAGGATGTAACAAGTACGTGTAGAGTTGATGGAGATGGCGATAATGGAATTTATGCGATGAGAAAGACACATTCCACACCACATAGGACTACTAGGACTGACAATGAAGGGTGGCGTGATGCCTTAGATGTAAAGGCCATTGGAGCATCTCACTTCGGACAAATACATTATGGCAGCAGACTAAATCCGGCTGAAATATGCTCACCTCTTCAAAGCTTTCTATCCTTGCTGAAAGAATTAATTCTTGACAAACGTATAACAAATGTCAATGCGTATCTCCAGCAGAAATTTGAATACACCAGCACGATAATATTCAACGTTCAGCAAATGGACACCACTTGATGAGAATGTTTTTTCTTTTACAGTTTTTGGCCGTCCTGATTGAAATGGGGTTGAACGCAAAGCACTCAATAAAATATGTTTGGTCCACCAAATCACACAGCAGTAGTCCCTGGTTTTTGGTTTTCAATTTTCAGAAGAACAACATTTGTATTGATTTATCAATGAATTCTACGTGCAGCTGTACCAGATGATCCAGTGAAATGCAAGATTGAGCCGTTTGTAAATGGACTCGTTGCCAGTTTCCAAGAAGCCTTCTCCCCATTTGACAACATATGTATCGATGAGATGATCTTAGGTCACAAGGGGCAATATAAGTGCAAACAGTACAATCCTAGCAGTCCCAAAAAATACCACAGCAAATCCTTCGAACTCTGCAACTCCATCACCGGATATATTTTAAATCTCTTCGTGTATTTCTTAGCTGATACAGCTTACAAAACTAGAACGGACCAACATTATTTCCATGTTGTTAAAGTTTTTGACAGACTGCTGGAAGGCATCACATGACATCACCATCTGTTTGCTGACAGGTACTACTATTTCCAGCTTTTTGTTCAGTTTTTGCGACAGAGAAAACACCTCTACACTGGGACTCTGAATGTAAACATAAAAGGTTTTCTTTCAGAAATAAAGGACAAGAAGATATCCCTGAATCAAGCAAAGTGGTTTATCAACGATGATGAAAAGGTTATGTGTGGTAGCTGGAAAGTTAAGAAATCTGTGTAGCCTTGCCAGATTGTGACAACATGTGGAAGTGCCAACAATGAACAAAGAATTGAGAGTAGGAGTCAAATTATGAAACGATCACCCATTCACAGATGCAACCTTTCAATGAATGGATGTGACAGAGAGAACCAGTTGATATCATATCATGGAAATAATAGCCAAAGCAAAGATGCACGAAAATCCCATGAACGCCAAAGCCCATCACTACTGTACGAAAACGTACCTGGAGGCAGCATATATTTCCAGAGGTGGTAGAAAATATACCAGGTATTGTAAACACAAACTACCAGTCTGAAAAAGACAGAAGATATACTACCCTGAGTTACATAACGGAAAACTACCCAAGCATGGACTGGACACATGCATACACCGACGGTTCCGTAACAAATACAACACAGAACGAAGGGGCAGTAGCATTTCTGAGCCTACCAAATGACAGAAAAATAACACTGTCATTAGCTACTGGAAAATACACAAGTAATTTCAGAGCGGAGGCAGAGGCACCGAGGGCGGCAGTGGAAGAAATGGTAACCGGTAAAAAGGAATAAAAGCCACATAGTCCTGCTTATAGATGATTCAGCCGTATTCAAAGCACTAAAAAGCCAGAAAAATACTGAACTTAATGATTTAGGAGTAGTACTATGTCAACGATGCCAGCATTCCGCACCAAAAAGGGTAGTTGGTCAGTGGGTTCCATATCAATGCAACATCCAAGGCAACGTGGAGGCAGACAGACTGGCAAAAGAAGGTGCAAAACTACCCCAACCTGATACTAGTATGACATACGAAGAGTTAAAACGGCTTATTAGAGCTAGATACATGACCAAATGGGAAACTGAACATACTGGCTACACCAAAAACGATGCCTATTACCAGTTGAACAAAAGAGAGCAGGTCATGGACTTCGGACTTCGCACTGGCCACACTAGACTGATGTATTACCTATTCAACACATTGAAGATAGGTGGCTCCGACGAATGTCCGTGTGGTACTGGGAAAATGACCGCTGAGCATTTGCTGCAAAACTGCCCGACATACGAAGATCAGAGAGAGTAGATGTGGCCATCACCAGTGGCAACACTAGACAAGCTGTATGGCAGATTCGACAACCTCAGGATGACCGCTGCCTTTTTCGAAAAAAATAATGGTTACTGTGTGACTGCGTACGATGATGAAGAAGAAGAAGAAGAAGAAGAAGAAGAAGAAAAAGAAGAAGAAAAAGAAGAAGAAGAAGAAGAAGAGAAGAAGAAGAAGAAGAAGAAGAAGATATCATGGAAACCACACATACAAAATAATCAAGTCGACCAAGAAAGTCTTTATGTGGGTGATGGAAATTACTAAACGCAATGCCCCCATCACTCGTTTGCCCTTTGCGGGCTTTAAAAATATCCTGATAGGGGAACTCTGTCAGTTAGTCGAAGAAGAGACACCTATTAGCTTTCAGGCTGTTCTAGTGTCCACGCCAAGGAGAAAACCAATGAACAAGGAGCTTCGGAGATACCAGGGTGCAGGCCATCTCATTGACTCTAATGGAAAAGACTCACAATGCGTACATTGTGCTGTTCAGATACAAAAACAAAGCGAATCAGATCTTACTGCACAGGTAATTCGCACACGCTGCATCTGTGTTATAAATCATGTTTTAGAGAATACCACACGAGATTTACAGGTGAGCTGAACAAAATAAAAATACTTGTAAATAATGGAAGTTGTAATTTTGTAACTTCTATATTTATTTTGGTATTGAGGTAAAATGTACATAATTTCAACATTTTTGGAGATAAATGAAGCAAATAATGAGTGTTTTGATGGACGTTGGATACATTTCTGCAAAATTGCTAGACAAATTGAATTCAACTATTCAGAACATTGAAAAATGATAGTGAGTTTCAATATTTTGATCAATAAATTGTCTTTTCCTACAATTAATTTGTTTACAATACATTTATTCTTATACAAAATGAAATATTAGCAATTTACTGGTATTTTAATTGTCTGTACCCATTTGTTATTTACAATTGTTTATAATGAGTACTCTATGTGTGTTTGCTAGGGTGTGTAACAGTCAGTTGTAAAAGAGGTGCAGTGACATTTTACTTCTGCTGAAAATTAATGTGGTCTAAACCTGAAAAGGTTCAAGTCTAAACAGTATGTTTCATGCCTGCGAAACAATGGACATAGCATAGCAATCATGCACGCAGCTAAATTATTTTTCACATGAGGGTCAGGTTGAAGGATAAAGAATTGAACTCTGAATTTATTAAGCACACATGAGCTTCTGAAGGGAGTACAAATACGATGGATGGAATATATTTTTGACATACCCAATGTCACCTCAACTCGAATAGGTTATTAGGTTAGCTAAGAACAGGTCAGGGATACAAAATAAACGCTTCAGAAGCGCAATTAAAAATGGATTTGAGAAAGATTAAAAGTACATGCCAGCTCCTCGGATAATATTCAGAGAACAGTTCGACATTACGAGCAATGGTCAGACAAGGTGCCCATTTGCCAGATAAAAAAAATGGATCACAGAGACTCAGATAAAATGATTCGCCTTAAAGAGCATAAAGTACGCACGACGAACCAGTTGACTCATCTCATATAATCGCCAAGTGTGACAGAGTCTACTCTACCACGAAGAACGTTACAGTCACATGCCATCACATATTGCATCACAAGTCAGATGATCCCTCTTCAATTGCAATGGACAACTATTGATAAGCAACTAGTATGCTGATGGTACATATTTTGAATATGATATACGTGTTCTGCCTCAGTCTGTTGTTACCAGCACGGAAACAAAGAACGATAACCTTGACTTGCATGAACATCTGATAGTAACAATCATATGCGTGCTGCCATGACTGATTGTAATGCTTTTCTGAGCTTGAAACGCAAACTTGACGTATGTATTCTAGATTATATGAATCTGCAGAGTCTGTATGAAATTAGTTTTATTCCTTGTTTCCAACAACTATGTTCATCTTATATATTCTAGAATGCATGCGTTTTTATGGTCTCCCCTCTTTCTTTGGGCAATGCATTCCAAACATTCACCAGTCTTTGATGAAAAAATAGTTTCTAATATATTTAAAAAATTGGCATCTTGTTAGATACGCTGTAGATGTGTCCTCGTATACTTGTACGTAATTGTATTTTGGAAAACATGATATGAACTTATTTATCCGTTCCGTTAATTATCTTATTAACCTGAAGTAAGTCACCTATACTTTGTGTTGTCTATTTAATGTAGATTGTAGGTGGGAGGGGTGGGGAAGGGGGATGGGTGGAAGTCGTTTTACAGTACCGATCATCATGACGACAAATTACTCTTAAGTCTATCATGTTTCTGCCTGTTCACTATTTAGTCTACTGGGTTGTACATAGATCTCTGGTATATCTCTTCCTGAAAGGTTTGTCTATTCATGACCCACTTGATGTCGGCCATTGTTTCTTGTGTCTATTTTGGTGTTGCTACTGTTATAGTGTGTGTAACTTGGCTGAATACGATATTTACTTTGTCAACGTGTGTTCTCATTGCTGTGACTCAAGGCGTAATGACATACCAAAATATCGGTGGGATACTTTATGTGTATAATGTTTTTAAAGTCAGTTAAGGTCAGTACAAAACAAAACAAACGGCCCATGAACACTAGAAATGCCAGTCGAATGTGAGATTAAGGTGGATTTTAAAATATTAAAACAAACAATACATTCAGAGAGCATTTTAATTTTCGTTGGAAACTAGTGTAAAACAGCAAAGCAACTAAGTAAAGATAGCATAATGTAAAGTTACCTTCCTGGTTGTGTTTGTAAATACGTTATTAAAATGGTCATGCCTTTGAAGGATACATAACGAGGTTAACTATTCTATTGGAATCAGTATTGTTTTCTGGATGCGAGCCTGGACAAAGAATACACAGACATAAATGTCTTACCACATTCGAAATGAGGTTTCTAGAAGAATCCTCAAGTCTAAATTCATGGACGGCTAGGACATATCTCTCTCTTTTGTCTCTCTCTCTCTCTCTCTCTCTCGATATCCCTCTATTTATCTATATCAACGTCTCTCTTTCTTTTTTTCAAGTGTTACGTTTTTGTATTTATATCTGGGATCAAGGCGCTGAGCAGCGAATGAGCTGCAGCGGTCAGCGACCCATAGCTTACTGCTAGCGTCAGGGCCATGGAACCAGAGCTGTCACGACCCTTCTTCGCCTTGGAGTGGTGATCCTAGATAACAGAGCAGACTGGCTAAAACGAAGGGGTCGAATAGGAAAAGATAACCCAGTACTCATAAATTGTTTGCTGAAGTCGGATGTTTTGGACCAAAAGCTGCAAATGTCGCAGTCAAACTGTAAAATACAACACAACGCATTCCGTTCTCTGGACTACATTCTGCTACTAAGGCATATGTCAGGGTTTGGTAGCGGAGATTGAGAACAAATGAAGCCAAGCTATATGCATTTCTCTTGTTGATTATGCATGCTTTTCTGATGCGAAACTACAACTTTTCTTAGACAACCAGCTAAAGCATTGGTGCATTAGAAACAACTTGATATGTAAAGACAAATACCTGGCAGACGCAAGGGTATCCGCTTTGACCGGTGCTGTTCAACATCTACTCAGTAAAATGTGGCTACTATTCAACCCGCATTGACACGGCGACGTTGACATTTGTCGTTAATATCCTAACGTAAAGGACTGGCCCACACAGACAATAGTTTGCCAAGGGCATCCATGATGCATTGCAAGCAATCTCACGGTGGTACCGCGACTAAAGCTCCAAGATCAATCCGAACAAGGCCTTCATGATATTGTGTATTTAAATAATTCCATCGTAAGGCTGAACTCCCGGAAATCATATTTGATGGTTGCACCATTGACAGGTGTGACGGGTTTAAGTACATGAGAGTGACATTTGCTATTATATATTTCTACATAATTGTCATGTTGACCTTATCGTACACAAATGTTAGCGAATGTTAGGAGCACTCTCGACCATGACTGCTGCCAACATGGAACAACACATCATGTTCATCTTATTTCGTCAAGTCGTGTGGTTTGTTATCGTTTACGGACTGGACATCCTCACACTATAAATAATACAGTGTAAAAGTTGGAACGCATCCAGAATGAAGGTTTGCGACTGGTTCTGGGTTGCACTTGAGACATCCGGATTGTGGTTATCCGGTACATGCTTGGATTGTTATCGGTGACGACCAGACATAAAACGGGCACAAGTCAAAGTATATATGCGAGTCAGCACATACTCGCGGCACCCTATGTACAGTAGTATACCATACATAACGGAAGCAAGCATCAAGCGAGGGGCGTCATATATGTCCCAGCTGAGACAACACTCTGACATGTCACTCCAGCTGAAACGATAGCCAAAGAGAAAGGATGGGTTCACAGGGGTGATAGCATGATAGAGTACCATCTGAACATTAGACAAGGAATGCAGAAAATGGAGCAGCGGGAGAACAGAGCATGATGTGAATCAGCTTATAACTGAACACGCAGATGCGTGATGACGTCATATACACAGACAGATCAGTGCTGTGCAGTGATGAATCAGACTGATTTTTCTCAGCTAGAGTGACAGGACAAGTCGCTGCTGAGAGGAGTAGGACATACATATCTATAACCTCCAGTTTGAAAATGCAGATATAAGCAGTGGCATCTGCACTGAAATGAGTATGTAAGACTTCTGAAACAAGGGAAGTCATTATGACAGACTCGAAAGCCGTACTTCAGAAGGTACAGACAGGGTGGCAAGTTTCCAGGGGTAGACATCGATCTACTGTCCTGCTTATGCAGGGGGTTTAGTGCACTGAAAGTGATGACATCATGTCTACACAGGCTTCCATCATGGGCACATTAGTGATGGATAGAAGTGACGTTTTGAAATCAATCAATTACCGCCTGTTAGATGAAGCAATAATCCACAGACTGCAAAGTGTCGACATTAAACAAGGATCGAGTATGGCGTATACGAGGGCGGGACAGGAGAGTGTATAACCAGCGAGCTTAACGGACCATTCTATGCATACCTTATGCCATTTTCTGATCGAGACTGATCATCTATGGTTATGCCCTAAGTGCAGTGACGTTAATTCTTAGAAACATAACAGAAACACACAAACAAACCAGTCTATGATAACTGTATCAAACACTGTACGCATAACGCCATCAAATAAAGTATCCTTACTCTATCAATCAGTGAAACAATTGTGTTACGTATTTAACACGATGTCGCCTTTACACAAATGGATCATACGCTCCCATCCCATGGTCAATTGAGAATTATGTTCTTATTAATGTATGTACCACAATCGTAGCCATCTAACACTGAAGCAATCTTACTAACTAAACATATTGTTGTTATTATTATTCTTAACTTGTAGAGTCTGTGATTATTTGAACTCTCCTGAAGTATGAACGTTATGTGCTGAGGTTTCGTAGTGAACCAATTCCTGTCTCAAGACTGTTTTGTGTTATCTCAACTTTGTTGTTTAATCCGTTTCTATGGTAGTCTCACTCGGTCAATTAGTTATCCCAGGTCTGTTTTCTCAGAGAACAGCAATGGCGTTGTGACAGTTACAAATTAGTTCGTGTTTCACAGAAAACAGCAACGGGTCATTGAGTCAGTTGTGCCTTAAGTGTCGTCGATCAGGCAGTGCCATGTGTTCTCCAACAGTGGCGTCTTAAGTCTGGTCGCTCAGGGAGCAGAAATGGTTAAGCAGCAGTGAGTGACATCTTAAGTATTGTCAGGGAGGGACCAGCAATAATTTAGCAGCAATGAGTAACTTCTTGAGCCTTGTCGCTCAGGAAGCGCCAATTGTTCTGCCACAGTGACATAACAAGTCATGTCGCTCATGGAGCAGTAATGGCTCTACAGCAGTGGCATATTAAGTCTATTGACTCAGGGACCAGCAATGGTTCTGCGGCTGGGGCATTTTTAATCTTAGCATTCAGCCTGATGCATGTACACCAATACACACAGCCACATGTTCACATTGGAAGACAAGTGCTGTTTTTGTTCGCACAGTCGTAGCCACTCAGGAAAGCACTGCTCTGCTCTCTCACTGACTCTGCTTCTTTGCTGTTTGTTAATCTCAAATGCATTGATTCCCCAAATATACTTGTTCCTCTACATAAGAGTAAACGTTGTATGTAGTTCTGCCTTGCTAGGTACACTTTCTTGGACCTGTGGACAGCGTTAAACACAGACATAATTTGTTCGAAATTTCAACCTGAATCTGGGGTCGTGGGATTTTCAGTTTATTGAGCAAAACGGGACACTGTAATTATTCTGCGTAATCTTGAACATCGATATATCCCAAGAGTACACAGAATGAGCCACTGTTTTTAGCTGTAGAGTCCTAGCAAGGTTCTAAAGGTATGAGCTAGAATAATATCGATTGGTTTTTACCTCGATCTGCTGATTGTGGCAATTGGGACAGTTGCGACTGTGACATAACTGCTTCCTAAGACTGACAGCTGTCATTGTTGGTTCAGTCGAAACATTGCATCAGGTCGTATTCATTTGATCGTGTATTCACGATTGTTTCCTTGATGGTTATTATTGCAGCATGTATGTACATAATATGCTTGCTAGCCACAAGTACAACCATTGTATAAATCATTCAGATGAGGCGTATAGTGTTTAGTGGGTCTTCTTACTTCCCTTCACAAACTAAGTGAGAATAGCCAGAGAAAATATCAACAAAAGTACTTGTTTTATTTTACAGATTGTGAGTACGGATATTTCGGAGAAAACTGTTCAAATGAGTGCCCGCAAAACTGTGTTGGTCACATATGTGACAGGTATTCCGGAAATTGTACCTCGTGTTATGGAGCCCGTTTTGGGGCACAATGTGAAGGTATTGTAATGTCTGAGCGGCCGATGGCTGAATCCAATACTGATACGTGTATCTGTATCAACCATCTATATCACAATTAGCTGCTCTAAAATCATTTACTTTCCATAAGTTTGCCGTAATGCTAAAAGTGGTTGTGAAGCGTGTGCTCATTACATATGGTGATTTATTCTTGTTATATTGGTAATTCATACAGGCACTTTCAGTTTCTTTGTTCATTCTTTTTTTTTATGAACTTAACTTGTTTTTACAGAACAGATATGATTCACAACCAAAGTTTTCATAACAAAGGTCATGAGTTCCACTCCCAATAGCCTGTTATTACTCAGCTGCTATAAAAAAGGATAAACATGGACAAAAACAAACTTGTAAAAGTTGATTAAGGTTGAGTTTAATCAAAATTCAAAAAAGGGTATGATCAGATACCCAACTGTGACGAGAAGACAAACAAAACCTACTTTAAGACCAATATGCCTTCATCGGGGACTACAATACTCAACTAACAAATCAACATATACAGAAAAAATGGTCAACGTATCTGACAGCACACTCAGTCTGTTTTTAGCGACTGGCTGGGCCAGATGAATGGCTAGAAAATGAAGGGAGTGGTCAAACACAAGGTGGTCAGGAGAGCGTAAGAATTGGAAGGGAATGCGCCGGATACGCCAATGGTGGCCACATGGGGAGACGGCCAAATAGTGATCCAGGTGGGAGACGGTGATATAAGCCGGGAGGGCGTGAAATTAATTTAGAAAGGGTGGGAGGTTGAGAACTCGTTGAAGAAATGGAGAGAAGGGGGGGGGGGGGGGTAAGCATAGGAAGACAAATATATGGGGGCCAGTATGAGGTTTTAAGAAAAAAGTATTGTATATAGTAATGTCATTATACAGGCAGCTGACAGCTGCATCTATCTGGGAAGCAAAGTGGCCCAATACAGAAACACAACTAATACAATTTTAATTGGCATTGCTCTTGCCCAAGGTGCCTTTAACCAACTAACGAACATCTAGAACAACCTTCTCTGTTGAACCATGCTATGCAGGATAACCGCATGGAGGGGTAGAGGGGTCTTGGCCACTCTGGTTTCTTGATCCTCACACTAGTAGTCAGCAGTGGGTTGTTGACCGCTGCAGCACATTCGATGATCAGCATCTTGATCCCAGTACATCAATAGCATCTGATTGTGAATGACATATTAAGAGCAGCTTTTCGTGTGAGTCGTAGGAACAGAACATCAACAAAGAAAACAGGAATGACCATCTTATGTTCTAGATATTCCAATCATTATGCTGTGTTTTCATGATATTTTTAATCTGTACAATTATGTATCTTTATGTTTTGCGCGCTTAGAGTGCCCAGAAACATGGTATGGACCAAAGTGCGAGTCGCAGTGCCACACAAATTGCCTGGACAGCAAGTGCAGTGGGCAGTCTGGGAGGTGCTATAGTTGTGCCGACGGCTTCAACGGTGATTTATGTGAAAAAGGTAATGCATTATCTTAACATTTGACATACTCGGTTTAGGAAAATCATAAGGTAATTTTCGAAAAAAATGATATATCGCCAAATTCGATTATCCAAACTTTCCATTCAACGTGTTAGGAGGTGATCATCTTACCGTTCTACACAGTTCTGCAGATGACACACATAGAAACATATCAGAGAGGAGGATATAGATCAGAAGAACTGATCAACGTATGGACACCTCGACAGAAGTCTGGTACATGCAAGGTGGACAAATTGAAAACCAATAGTATTTGTCGTAACGTTTAAGATCTACAATAAATAGTTCAATTAAAAACCGCCTGAAAAAAGTAAAACAAACAGCATCAGCAATAATTAGTAATTAGAGGGTAATTAAAATATATTTTTAAAAAATTATTTCGAACTTGCGAGACATTATCGCCATCAATCTAGAGTACCTTATATGATTTTGAGCGAATTCGTCTTTGCCACATTCTAATAGCTCGTACATCAAGGATCGTTTACTGTCTAACATATATCAACGTGATCAAACCTGGGGACAAGAACGAATGGTTGGTGTTGTGGCGAGAATACTCAACCATTAAGATTGGGGCTGGGGTGGGGGGAGAGAAAGGGGGGTGCCGCCTTGTTACCTACTTAGTCGCTCCTCTTATACAGTGAAGTGTAGAGGTGTGCCGCCTGGTTTCTAATTAACATTGTTTGTTTTTGGTATATTTTATTTTGTTGGGCTGTTGATAAAGAATAATCAATATTATTTCAAACACAGCTTGAATGGTGCGTTAAGCATCTGTATTTTTGAAAGATTTAGACTATCAAACAGGTATGGCTTCAGTCTCAAACAAATGAAAAAAAATATGCAAAATCGCCGCCAGTTACTAGTTCCAAATATTGAGAACAACTGGGGAACCCGTCCTTCTATGTGTCCCACAAGGTGACACAACAACTATTCAATACATCCTTATATGTGTCCCACAAGGTGAGAAAAGAACTATTCAACCCGTCTATATAGGTGTCCCACAAAGTGACACAACAACTTTTTAACCCGTCATCATATGTGTCCCACAAGGTGATACAACAACTATTCAACGAGTCCTGCTATGTGTTCCACAAAGTGATACAACAACCATTAAACCCGTTATTCTTGTGTCCCACAAAGGGACACAACAACTGTTCAACCTGTCCTACGTGTCACACAAAGTGACACAACAACTATTCAACACGTTATTCTTGTGTCCCTCAAAGTGACACACCAACTATTTAACCCGTCCTTATATGTGTCACACAAAGTGACACAACAACTATTCAACCGTTCCTTCTATGTGTCCCACAAAGTAACACAACAACTATTCAACCGTTCCTTCTATGTGTCCCACAAAGTAACACAACAACTATTAAACCGTTCCTTCTATGTGTCCCACAAAGTAACACAACAACTATTCAACCGTTCCTTCTATGTGTCCCACAAAGTAACACAACAACTATTCAACCGTTCCTTCTATGTGACCAACAAAGTAACACAACAACTATTCAACCGTTCCTTCTATGTGACCAACAAAGTGACACAATAATTATTCAACCCGTCCTTCTATCTATCGTGCAAGGATCCTGATGCTATTACAGCCGCGAAAAGTTCAACATCCCAGTCTGATCTGGTTGAGTACCAACTTCGCTATCTGAGTGTCATTAATTTCAGAATCTTTGACAGTATTTCCAGCAATCTTTTTTTATACTCTCCCCATTGCCTTTGCAGATATATCTGTCAGCTTGCCCCTGTAAATCTGAACTTTTTCCCAACTTCTACGACATCGTCTTCCATCACCTAGTTGACTATTTGAACACGAAGAACTAATTGATTATTTTATTCTTCTCTCTCCACAACGTACCTTAGTATCTACGTGTTAGATGTTTGGGCTGTGATGATTTGTTGATTATCTATAATCATTCCATTTCGTTCTTGAAATTAGGATCAACTCCGTGAAATGCTAATTGTACTCTCCTCCAAGTAGTTGTTGAAATAAATTAAGTATTCACAATCAAAATGCATACGTTAATTGATAATTGCAATAATCATGGACACCTGGTTAGAGTATGCATCCTAATAAATGGTATCAATTCCTACTTGCATACCAATGATCGACGATCGTTTGATCCAAACATGTAAATCTTTCTATTCGAGATGACATACACCTGATGGTTTAAATACATTTCACATTTGTCGTTGGATTATTTACACATTCATCCTCATGTAGCCACTTTTTCTCCCTTAAATAGTATGTCCCCTTTCTGTCACACATTCACATTATCAAAGTATCGTTGGCGTCAGTCCGGTAAATTTGCCGATTCCGAGGAATCCACCAATATTCGGTACGAGTCCCGGTTTTTTTAAAACGATATAGCAATGAGAGCTTATGTCTTTGACCAATTCATATGACCATCATATAGGACGAGTATAGGTATATGACTATCAAAACGTTGTTCTACGTGTTGATCTTTTGTCAGGAATGCGTACTACTTGTTTAGCCTGGCGATGTTTGCGTGAAATCGATACTTCCACATAATCATTAAACAAAGTAACGTGTCAGATTCCTTCATATGGTATCTTACCCAGTCCCAAATGTAGAGTGCTCGCCATTAAATGTGACTCTCAGTGACCCAGACCTCATCTGCAATTTTTTTTTTTTTTTGCATTCGCCTTATTTCTCTAATCCCCAAGGCGGTGTGCGTTGCACTGTGGTTTTTATTTTGCGCCTGTCGGCCCAATGCATCCGACTTCAGCATGCATTTTATGTAAGGGTCTGCTTCCTCCTGCATTTTCTAAGGGTTTGCTTCCCCGGGGTAACGGCCGGTGCTGTGATGTGGATCGAACCCAGCACCTTCGGATTATGAGCCGTGCCACTTATCCACTAGGCCACGCCGTCCCCTCTTTCTTGATTTGAAATGCATCAGCATATGTTTTGTACAAGTTTCACATTTCACATCAATAAATCATCGCAGCACATCTTTCATCTCATGCAGTGTAGACTTAATAGAGCAAACGGAATACCAAGCTGCTTTCGTCGTCTAGAGATTTCTTTTTTTGATTTTCTGTTTGACATTTACTATGACTTAGATTGAGAAGTGTATATCTTCAATGTGTTTCTCTCTTAGATTGATGTCCTCTTTGATCAGAAATGGTTTCTGAGAATTAAATGTTACCGTTATTTATCATCAGAACAACTGCTCTGCTGACCCAATTTATGTTTGTCAAAGATTTCTAGGATTCGTCAATGGTATGACTGATGAGAACGATGCCATCTGCAAATCCTCAATGGGAGAGCCACTGGCCATCTTTAATTACACTTCTGTCGCTCTAATCGGAGAGCCGCGGTTATCAGCTTAGAAAAGATCTCAGACTCATGATGTTACTGGAGCATAGACTGAGCGGTGGTATAGCGTGGTGGATGTATTGTTGTTTCCTCAATCAGTATGATATATATTTCAGAGATCCCCTGGTCTCTTCAAGCATTTACCACAACATTGCTCTCTATACTGTCAAAGACTTTCTTATCATCGATACATTCAGGACATAAGAGTATGCACAGTTCACGAGCCCTGTCCATCAGTCTATTGATCTCATGGAGGTGATCAATGTTTAAAAACCTATTCCTAAATCAGGTTTGTACTCGAGGTTTTGGTCAATGGTTTTACTAATTTCAGTATTCAAAATAGACAACAAATTGGTTACGTGTATACACACCTGAACAAAAAATATTAAATCAAACAGCATCGGTAATAACTAGTAAAGGGCGACACAGATCACTTTCGACGATGGGACATCGCGCTCCAGTGGTCGATTACCGAATACCTCATCCAGGAAGCACCTCGTCAGTAGGGTGTCAACTAACCAACATGTCTAATCTTCATTGATGCCCTGAAGCTCAGTGCATGCATGACAAGTGAATGTTCAATTTGAACCAGACAAAACCACCAATACAAAAACAAATCCACCTCTTCGATTAGCTAGCTAGAACATGCGTAGTATGTGTACAGTCATCTGCGATGGTCATCGAGCGGTCATTAGATGATATTAAAATACGAACCTTAGCTGACATAACGCGAGACACAGAGGATATGACCAAATGGAAAGAAGTCATCAGACGATCATTCAACCATTCTCAAGACTGTTGAAGTAGATGATGATGATGATGATAACTTAATGTGAGCCATTTCAAAAATTCCGTTTGTATTACAGTGTTACTATTTGATTTTAAAAATTTGAAAATTGCATTTAGAAACAGGTTATTGCCATTTCTAGGCACTTTTTTGTAAAAAAAGGAGTTTAGCATTGTTCACAAAACAATCATGACATCTTTCTCCAAAGTATGTAAACAGAGATGTTTGATTGTGTTGACACTTTTTCAAGCTGTTCCAATATATTGAAATATTTAATGTATGTACCTTTTCAAAAAATTGTAAATATACGAAGTTAGCAAAAATAGTAATGGCGTACAAATCATACAACATCAGTGGTCAACAATATACCTACAAACTAGAATTGCGCAAATGCAATATCGTACACGATTTGAAAATTAAACTGAGAAAAATAGTAAAGGAATTGATTTCATGACATAATATGTGTTAAACTAAAATCAGTTAGTGTAACGGAAGAATGGACACAGAGACGCAATTAGAATTTCACTCTACCAACGCTGGTGATAATGTATGGACGAAAGAAATAATGCTAAAACTAGCATGCCGTCGAAGAGTGGGGGGGGGGGGGGGGAATGTTTTTAAAAAAAATCAAATATGACCTTCACTCATGATGTAATATAGTTAGACTGAAGGAATACATGAGCAAGATATTCAAACTTCAAGAAATGAAACCTTTTTGTGGACAGCCTAAGCAAAGCCATACTGCAATCAGCCACCGAGTCCATCTCAAGAGGGCAAGTAAAAATTACAAGCCATATTGGAATCGAGAACTGCAGAACGCTGAGGATGAAGTCTCGAAACGATAGAAACACGGCAGAAAGAGAGAGCAATCTACTGAAGCCAATATCTCCCTCGAGGCCATCAATGCGAGACACAAAAGAACACTGAACAAAATAACAAGAGACAGTTGAAAAAAAAACAGAAAACCTCAATCTAGATAAAGAAGGGAACAAACTATGGAAATTAGTCAGAGCCATGAATGATGAAACGCCATCGAATAAATAAATTACCATCAAGCAGGAGGACAACATGCTTACTGGAAAAAAAAAACAGCAAACGCTTTTATAGAACAATATGCCAGAGAAAACCACATTGATGTCTCTACATACATAAGTGAAGAACAAAAGAGCCACGACAATTTCAAGATGGCACCAGAGGAGCACATGATGGAAAAACTAACAATGAATGAAATGCATGAGACCATTTCAACGTTAAAGAACAAGAAATCGATCGGAAAAGATGGGCTAACAAATGAAATACTGATGGAGCTGGGCCAAACAGCAATGAGGAAGTTACTGTCAGTCCTGAACCAAAGCCGGAAAATGGGAATTGTACCACCGGCATGGAAAGATGATGTACCTATACCCGTACCAAAAAAAGAAAAAGATAGAAAATATCAAAATGGATACAGGCCTATATGTCTCGTGCGTTATGTTCGAGAGCATGATAAACACCAGACTGATGTGGCACCTGGAAGCAAAACACATATTAATTCCACAGCAATCAGGATTTAGACAACACAGACCCACTGATGACCAGATCACTTTCATAGCTTAGGAAATAGAGGATGCTTACCAATAGAAACATCATACAGTAGCGGTCTGTGTGGATTTAGAGAAGACATTTGACAAGGTGTGGAAAGAGAGACTTAAAGTCAAGCTACACAGATCTGGAAAAAATGTACAGATGGACACCCCACTACCTCCAAAACAGAACAGCCAGAGTCCAAGTACAAGAGCAGATGAACAAAGAGGTAACAGTGGAGCAAGGAGTACTCTAAGGAGGAGTGCATTCACCCACATTTTAGTTGGTGTATATAAATAACATCAAAGAGAATATACCAAGAAGAGTCTACAGCCCCATGTTTGCAGACGATATGGGTATGTTGACCTCTGCAGAAAATCTCACCGTGGCACACAATCGAATGCAGCAGGCCCTATCATCGCTGGATGAATGGGCGAAAACATGGCTGGTCAAATAAATTTAAAAAAACAATATGTACGTTATTTTCCCTTTCAAATAAACCACAGAACACCAAAATAAGTCTTAATGGCATATATATGCGGCTAAACCACAACTCAAACTACTTGGGAGTCACATTTGATCGGCGCATGCCATGGAAAAGTCAGATCAAGAGAAACCGAATGAGAGCAAGACAAAGAATGACAATCATAAGGAAACTTGCTGGCACCAGCTGGGAATCAGACGAAAAAATACTGAAAAAACTGTACACTGGAAGAGTGCGACCAGTTCTCGAGTATGACATTACGGCATGGGCAACCGCAGCAAAAGCGAACTTTGATACAATAAGGAAACTTCAAAACCAAGCCATGAAAGTTATAACAGGAGGCATGAAGTTAACGCCAATTGTAGAACTTTAAAATATTACAAATCTGCAATCCATGACCGACAGAAGAGACTGCAGAGCCCAGTAGCAAGCAGAGAAACTCAGAAGACTGATAGACCATCCAATGCAACAGCGACTAAATAGATTTGGAAGTGGGAAACTAAAGCGGAGAAACTTGCCAAAAATAGACAAAGCCAAGATGAGCGCAGACCCTAAGAACACCAAAACAATACCAAAGCCCATCACTACCGTAGTTTTATTCGAATATTAAATGTAATTTCTACAGCGTGAGTAAACATATCTTTGATATCATTGTCAATTAATGGCGTTGGTCAATGTGACATCGTCAACTGTGCTCGCATGTTCGTCAATATTACTAGAAATGATCTTTGCACAGTCCGTTTTTCATAGAGAGATCCATCGGATGCTCCTATTTCTGCGTCCGCATCAGTTCTTTTACCAAAGGAACAACCTCTTTTTAAAAATGTAAACAGAGAGAAATGGAGGCACAGGTGGCTGTGCAGCAGCTGAAGAATAGTAGGGACACTAACGAACCGGCTCAAGCGTGGTGGATGATGTGAAAATAGGTGGTGTATGGCAATCACATATCTAGGAGTCCACAGACTTACATCGCCATCACGACCGCACTGGGCGATTTCATGAGGCAAGAACAATAAAAGGGTGACACAACATCACAACGTGAGATATGGTTCGGACACGCGCAAGATTAACTACCCAGTCGAGGAACGTATCGCTTGTGACTAATAATAAATGTCGTATGGGTGTGTATGTACATACATATATATCAGGTCAGGTCATCCCGTAACCGGTGAGGTCCTTCGGGCACACATGAAGACATCCTCACAACTCCACGCCATCCCTCTCTGTCAGATGCCGCTTATTGTGACTTTTTCTGGTCGGAGACTGGTCCATTCTTTTATGTTGTCCTCCAATCTCTTTTTTGACCTGCCTCTTCGTCGCCTGCAATGCACCTTATCGTGGAGGACTGTGTTTGCAAGACCACTTGATATCGATATTTGACCGTACCAAGTGAGTTTCCTTCTTTTGACAGTTGTACATAGATCTTCGAAAAACCTTTTGCTGTAGTAATTCTATCTCGTATTTCCTCTTTTGTATCTCGATCTTTGCACGTGACATTTAAATATTTTCGGAAACATCTTATCTCCAAGGCCTGTTTCCTTCGTTAAAGGCCAGCTGTAACTGTCCATGTATCACACGCATAGAGAAATATTGACAGGACCAGTGTACGCATTAATCTGATGTTCGTGCTTAGTGCTAACCGTTTATCTTGCCAGATTTTGTTAAGCCGTGCAAGCGCCTCTTTTGTCTGTGCTATTCTGGCCAAAACTTCACATTTATATCCTTCATCACTGACAATCGGCCAAAGATATTGAAAACGGTCAAGCACTTCGAGTTCCTGACCGTTACCTTTTATTCTGCTGCTTAAACCCGTAGCGTTGTTGATCATTAATTTTGTCTTTCCAGCTTTTATCTCCATACCATAGTCAAGAGCTGTTTCATCGAGCATTCTGACCCATTCCTGGAGTTCTGCTTCTGAACCCACCAACCCGTCGAAGTCATCTGCAAAACGAAGGTTGATAATCGTTCGGCCCTCTATCTTGACAGTACCAATGTGACCTCCAAGTGCCTCACTCATAATTCCTTCAAGGAATATATTGAAAAGAGTTGGAGAGAGTGTACATCCCTGTCTCACACCAACTGATGTGCGAAACCAATCTCCTAGCCTCCCATTCACAAGAACTGCGCTAGACGCCTTGTTATACAGGTGTTCAATGACCGTTATAATATGTCAGTTGATATTATACATTCTCATGGTTCCCACAGCGCTTTATGCCATACCATATAAAATCCACAAACACATGATACAGTGTTTGCTGCTGTTCTAAATATTTCTCGCTTTGCAGCCTTAAATTAAATATATGTTCTGTAGTGCATCTTCCCTGTCTGAACCCTGCGTGCTCCTCGGCAATACTGTTCTCTGCTTGGGGTTTCAATCGATCGAGGATTAATCTAAGCATGACCATGCTAGGGTGGCTATTGATGCTTATTGTTCTGTAGTTTTGGCACTTCTTAAGGTTTACAGACTTATGTACGGGTAACTAATGCTTTCGTCCATAAGTCCGGCCAGTTTCCGGTAGCCCATATTTTGTTACAGATGTGTATCAGGCCTTCCACCGCTACATCTCTACCTGCTTGTAAGAGCTCTGCTGGTATATTGTCCACGCCGGCCGCCTTCCCTCTTCTCAATGTCTTTACCGCTGCAATTACCTCTTCCTTCGTTATCAGTTAGTTATCCTCTATATTTTTTGGTGTTGGGGGGAATGTTATCTCAGGTTTCTTTCGCCCTTCATAGTTATTTTGCTCGGAACAGTACTCTGTCCATCTTGCCAGTACGTCATTTCCCTCAATGAGATACTTGCCGTTTTTATCATGGATCATAAGGTTCCTGCTTTGTCTTGGTGTTACTAGTTATTTGACAACCTTGTATGCTCCATCAGCATCATTTCTGTTTAGTCTATCTTCGATGTTTGCGCATTGCTCACATATACACGCTTATTTCGCCTCTCTCATCTTTTGTTGTATGGCTTTCTTGACCTCTTTATAACTGCCGACCTCCTCCGGTGGGTGATTGTGTTTTTGTCAGTGATCTTCTTTTATCACAAAGGTCTAACATTTCTTTGGTCACCCAAGGCTTCTTTTTTGTTTATTGACATCTCAGGATCTCTGTTGCAGTATCTATGAGAGCTGCGTTAAGAGACTATGTAACTGTATCTGTATCCAGTCCCTCTCTGCGAGCGAGCAGTGGCGCAATACTCCCTCCCACCCTTGCTTGGAAGACATCGGTGATTTTTGGGGTCCATTAGTTTGTCCAGGTTAAACTTTAGCCTGGTCAACTCCTTCTTTGCGACTCCCCTCAATCGCAGACGCATGGTCCTCATAACCAGATCGTGGTCGCTTCCTTCTTTGCGACTCCCCTCAATCGCAGACGCATGGTCATCATAACCAGATCGTGGTCAACTCCTTCTTTGCGACTCCCTTCAATCGCAGACGCATGGTCATCATAACCAGATCGTGGTCGCTTCCTTCTTTGCGACTCCGTTCAATCGCAGACGCATGGTCATCATAACCAGATCGTGGTCACTTCCTGTGTCAGCTCCGGGGAAACTTCTTGTTTTGTCGGTGTTGATGCTCGATCGGAACTTCCTCTGGTCCAATATAAGGTCAATCTGGCTATGCACTTCATTGCTTCGGTTATGCCATGTCCAGCGTCCCGATGGCTTGTTTAACCCAAACGTCTTTGCCACCAACAGCTGGTTGCATCTTGCAAATTCTAGGAGTCTCAGGTCCCTGTCATTTGTTTCTTTATTTCCGTATGGGCCAGATGTTTCCCTCCAGTCGTGGACTGCATCTTCACTAATTTTTGCATTCCAATCACCCTGGACCACCAATATGTCTTTTTTTGGCGTTTCGTGTAATAGACTTTGAAATTGATCATATACTGCGTCTATTTCACAATCTTCGTAGTCTGCAGTGGGTGCGAAGCACTGTATTATGGTAATATTAAACGGTGCTGCCTTTAGCTGTAAAATGATAAAACGACTAGATATTGGGCGGCAACCCAATATGCATCTAGCTGTATCTTTATGCACCAGTATCTCCACTCGGTGTAATTGTGTGTCCTCCCTGCCACTGTAGTAGAGCGTGTGGCGCTCATCCGTGGTTAACTCTCCAAAGCTTTTCTTTATATCGAGCCTCGCATATACCAAGGATGTTCCACCAGTAGTTCTCCATCTCGTGCGTTAGCTCATTGATTTTGCCACATGGGTTCAGTGTTCTAACATTCCACATTCCTATTGTGAGCTTGTCTTTCCTCAGTTTAATGGTTCCACCAGTAGCACACTTATCATCTCCGACCTGGTGTGGGACGGCAGGCGCGGTCATTGTTGACCCGGGCTGCGACCGAGCCGGTATGGTTGATTGTGGGTATGTCCTCATGTGTGAATCTTTGGCGATTTCTCTTGGCGGAGACCATCTCCTCTCCAAGCCGGTGCGGGCCAACATCTGCATCTGACCTGGCGGAGCCCATCTCTTTAGGCGAGCCATTGCCCCGTTTGGCTACAGCCTCGCAGCCATAGTTTCCCAGTGTGCACCACTTGGAGGTGACGTTGACTTGTGTGTTCGCTTTTTCGGCAGGCTACTCATTTCACTTTTTGCCCCTCAGAAGAAGGACTAGCCGACCCCGACATCGCTGGTTTGCGATGCCGAGCGCAAAACACACCATTGCTAACATCTCACACCCGTAATGCTATGGGTTACTTTACTTTACTTTTATACGTTAACCCGAGTTTATCATGACCCCACATCTGTCCGTATCATCTGTGTAGCTGATACACGACTCTAATTCCATTTCGTAACTGAGGTAATTATTACATGTTTTCGATAAGCGCCATCAAGTCTACTATCAAACGTTCCTTCTTAGGAGTTATGCTCACTCCAGACGGACTCTGCGCTCCATCATATGTCTGTAACTGCTGGACGGTTTGATTCTGTGAAACGCCCTTAGCAGTTTTCTGGTCTGCCGGCCTAAGGGTTATTTGGTACATATCAACCGGGTCCCAGGTGGTGTTACGTCTACTTACATCGCCCGCTAGTCGTTCAGCCATCCCTCTATTTGTGTTCAATATTTAAACAAAAATATTTCCCACTGTTTGTTTAGAGTTTCTTCCAACTCCTTCATCGAGTCGTTTATCTCTTCAAATTGTCGTTTTTCCCGTCTTCTACTGTCTTTCTTCACTCCAATACTGTATACTTATGTTGCTTTATAACCAGCCCAATCGCTCTTGCTTGCGTGGACACGTTTATTCACTTCGTCAATAGGTGCCTTTACTCGAAGAGGAACACCTGACTAGAAGTCTATAACTGTGTCCATCAACTTTACTTCGTCGACAATTAATGCGTTACCAGAATTGACCACCCGTTCCTGGTAAATTAGACCTATTTCATACCCGCCTGTGTTATCTTTCGTAACACCCTCTTCCTGAATATGCAGGCTACGCTGTTTAATGATGTAACATTTCACATGGACGTTCGAGCGTCCCCGAATGTTTGCCTCTGTTGCATTGCGTTACTCTGATACTTTTCAAACCCTCTAACTTTCACCTCCGTTCGTCCCCGGATCGTATAGTATAAGTTGGTCGAGCTTGCTACTCACTTTCCTACCACTATGTCCCTTTCCGAAACACTAGGTCGTGTTTATTTATGTCATTTCTTTCGTTCTTCTCTCGTTTCTGGCTGGCTTAGACTCTTTGTTTTCAGACTGCAGCGGCAGCTGTCGCAACGTATGTCGGCAGTCCCATTCCTGCATTTCCAGCAGAACAACCATGCTCGTTAATCGTTTTAGCTAGTTTTAAAGTTGTTTATTGTTGTCGCACTCTATCGGTCCTCTTTTTTACTTTAGCTATTGCCATGAAAGCGTTGTTTTCTCCGTTGAACGTCACTATTCCGAATAACATTGGGACAGACAATTGACAAATGCCTAAAAGCTAGACAATGATAACATTTGTTTAACCTAGCTTTTATACATGTTTTTGGAATAAACCAATCTGGTTTAAAACATTTACAAGACAGGTATGCACACACAATCATGTTTTGACAGTAATGCAACAATGTATAAAAACAAATCAACACTTATCTGTCAGATGATTGAAATAACTAACTATGGTATTAACACTCTAACCGCTAACTACTCCTTTATTCCTAGCTACACACACACTTATATATATATATATATATATATATATATATATATATATTTATATATATATATATATATATATATATATAAATAAATATATTTACACGCAGCAAATAACATACCACACATCAGCTGGCATATGTATTGTACAAAAACTATTACAATGGGTGCAATGAAATTACAAACAGTACTTGAAATACATCTTATATAAATAGTTACAATATGTTTATAAGTTATGTATGATGCTCCAAACTAATCCAACCCAATTCTAATCGCATACCCCCGTCCCATTACCTGCACACTCTAAAAAAAACTGGTCCTGACGTTCGTATTCTGTGACACTCAGATCCCCTCATGCGGGTGATCTCGAAATAATACATTCAGCTTATACTGACATATGATCAAATACTTAATCGATCTGCGTATACCCACGCTCTGGAACATATATCGTCCCCTCGGTGTCTCCTCACACCACTCACACAAATCTAGATCTCGCATAGTCGATCTGTACACGTGCACAATTCTTCAGAACCTACATCGATCCCTCGGTGTCTACACACACCATACATACATCTAAATATCTCTTAGACACATGGCCCCCAACACACACCTTATAGAGCGACTTGCCAAGACTCGAAGGCGTATGCTGGTTCAGCGACTATGTTCTCACACTATCGTAAAAACAGCTTAGCAATCACTCTTCTATTCAGTCGGCATACTAAACTGAAGCTAAATTATGGCTCTCTCTCTCTACACGGTAAGTCTGCTTGAGCTACACTGTGTCTAGTATAATATAGTTTCAAGCAGTATCAGAGCTATCCGATGGCCAGTCTGTGGGATGTCTTAACCCAGCCATTCAGCTGCCTTTGGAACCTATCACTCCAACTCATGTCACTCATACCAAACTACACAAATAGGAACGCCAGTGGTCAGCACCTAGCCTCTTACCCGTCTAGACACCTTCTTTCCCCCATCCCCGTTTTCCTTTGTTGACTTAGTATGGAGACCGTGAGTGACCTTGGCGTAGTATCGAGACTGTGAGTGACATTGGCGTAGTGTTGAGACGGTGAGTGACCTTGGCGTAGTGTTGAGACGGTGAGTGACCTTAGCTTAGTATCGAGACGGTGTGTGACCTTGGCGTAGTGTCGAGACGGTGAGTGACAGTGGCGTAGTGTTGAGACGGTGAGTGACCTTGGCGCACATTCAGGTACCTTTGTTCTCAGAGTCACGACCACATCACCCCTTCCCTAAACGCGTAAGCTAGAGCTGGAACTATTACAATCAATGTAGATAACAGTATAGAGATCCACATGGGTCGATTCAATATAGAATATAACGGCATCATTGAGAGAACAATAGGAAAATTAAATCTACTTATAATATATCACTGCACATTGAAAGACACCTTAATCACTCCCTAATATAACCAACACAATTGGAAAGACAACTAAGTTTCGCCTATACCACTCCCTCTATATACCCGTTTTGGGTTATGACAATGAATAATGATAAATGACAACAACAAACAGAAACCAATTACAAATGTCAGAAAGTAGATATCTAAGAAAGGTGGTCCCAGTAACGAGAAGAGACATGGACGCCATTAGAAACAACGACACGATCTGGAAGTCCATTCTTTTCAGACTTGAGTGGAGTAATCGGCATTGTTGTGGATTGTTCGTGCCTGTAGAATGAAATAAGATCGACTACCACTGCAATCATGTTAGCAAAGAATCAATGATCCTGACTTCAAGAAAAACACAATGTCGTCCTAGATAACAAAATTAGACAATCTTTAAGAAATCATGGACTAGACTCGAACGAAGCCAACAGGATCGCAGCGGAAAGAATGGCTGGATGATTTTGCCTAAAGACCTCAAAACCTCACGGCTGAAATACATCGACTAAGTGTGTGGGTGTGTGTGTGTGTGTGTGTGTATGTGTGTCTGTTTGATTGGGTGTGTGTGTGTGTGTTAATATATATGTCAGGACGGCAGAGACCGAAGACTCACTGATGAGGGTATGTACAATGAAAGAAGTGGTAAGTGGTATATAAAGGATTGACGTGGGCAACGAGAGCTGCTTGACAAAGGTGGTGATGCAACTGATAATGTATGTTGCTAGTGGGTTGGCACTAGGACAGATGCTTAAATACATGAGCTCATCCTGCAACATTCAGGACCACAAGACCCAATTGTGTACATATATTGCTCGGCCGGCAGAGAACACGTGCAGTTGAGGGTTTCGTCGATTTCAAAATGGCAAGGTGGTGGTGGTAAAATCAGCTACCTACTCCACTGTCACATCGACGATGAGGAAGGAGTTTGAGGTTGGTACAGCGGACCTGACGTGGTTGGTGACGCAACCGGTGACGCACGCAGTGATACTGTCGGGGTAGCTCTGCATGCTCAGTAAGATATAAAGGTACAAGTTGGAGTACATTGCTGCGATGGAAAAATATATGAGAGCCGGCAAATCCTGATACACCAAGACCAGACAGAGGGAAGTCAACACAAGTGGGCCTCACAACAGAAGGAAGACACTTTTCAATTAATGTATATTGTACGCTTAATCCTTATGTATCAAGTATATTGTTTGTCATATTTCCCAATCATTCTATTTCATTCATTTTCGTTGTACACCTCACTACACTGCTATCTTCACAATTGTGTATGAAATGTATGATGAGGTGTTTTTTTAAAAACAAAATAATTTAAAAAAAATATTTTTAAAATAATTTTTTTTAAAGGGGGGGGGGGGGGGGGGATATATATATTTAAATCAGGAAAAAAAAAAGAGATACGAATCAAGTATAAAGGAAAATAAATATACTACATCCCAAAAATGGTCCCAGGAAAACAATTGTGCAAATTTATGCAAATACCTACGGCGGACAACTAGGAACATCAAAAGCGAGGAACAACGGGAGGAACATCACGGAAATACCAGGCTAGGTACAAACAGATACACACACGCGTCCAAGCACTGGTTTATGCGTCTTAATATCGCCCAAATTGACTACGGTCTGGGGTGGAATAGGCACGCCTCCGCCAGTAGAAACAAGTGAGGCAAACACATAACGAAAGGATAATTAAAAGCGAGGAACAACGGGAGGAACATCACGGAAACACCAGGTTAGGTACAAACAGATGCACACACCCATACAAGCACTGGTTTATGCGTCTTAATATCGCCCAAATTGACTACGGTCTGGGGTGGAATAGGCGCGCCTGCGCCAAAAGAAACTAGTGAGGCAAACACATAAAATATAAAAATAAAAAGGTAATGAGCCTCTCTTATGAACAACTCTGGAATACATTGTGTACTGCTCAGAACATGCAGGCGTCTGCGGCAACGAAGAGCTAAGGCAGTGGCGGGACGAGCTGTGGTGTTTGACACAGTGATGACAAGAGACGTGGTTGAGTTGATCAGAACAGTCATGGACAGTCTACAGAATGATGAAAAGACAGAGGATCGCGAAAGTGGATATTTGCGAAGGATGATAGATTTGGGAGTGACTAAGAGAAAAGAGATAAAGTGGGTTCTGTTTGGAAAGATTGGTAGAACACGATATCAACACCTGACTATGTTTGATATGTGTACGCCTGGCTGGCTCTTAGATGCAGAACGGAGAAATTATTGAAATGACTTTTGTGTGATGATGTTGGTTCTTAGGATGAGTAATTGATTATTTTGCTTTAGGCAAACATTATAATTTGTATTTCTTTTTTGTATATGTATATATATATATATGCGTTAGTGTGCGTGTGTGTAAATACCTTTTTTAGTCGTAAACGGATATTATCTGTGTTTAATGATTGTCCTGTTGTTTTTTGCTACTAAGATCATCCATGATACAACTGTGCTACTGTTCAAACGTCATACATGTTTCATCCTGCATTCCATTAAAGACAGACAAATCAACTAAAGCGGGAATTTTCTGTTATCCATGATAGATGTGTGTGCTCTGGTCAGGTAACACAAAATGCATTGTAGAATGTTGTTTTAGTGTTACAACTAATCTAACTAGGCAAAGTAGTCTTAACAAAACATTATTAGACAAGACTACTCGTTCGTGATGAAGATAGAGCTTCAGGAAAATTCCAATATGGATGAGATATATATCCATTGAGCTGCAACAGTTGATGTGAGACAGGATGACTTATCGTGTATTTATTGAAGAATTGGCTGACGATTGCTTTAACTGTTCATTGGTTGAAAAGTATACTATTTCATTTCCAGCAACAAAATGTAATTACGAATATTCACTGAGCGCACACCAGTGCAAATTTTCTTTTTTTAAATATATTTTCAAATATTACGAATTGGTTATACCGACATAAACAAAACTTTTTTTTTTTTAAGTGATTTTTTTCAAAACATTTATGCATCAGCTGCATTGAAAGATGGGTCTCAGTGAAGTCGATGAGTTTGTCATGTACAATTATCTTACAATAACCAGCGTCAGAATGTTATGTCAGTCATAATTAAGAATTGCTTTCATGTGGAACCAAACCTGGCCCTTAACAATTTAACATGTTAAATGCTGCTGTATATATCTAGTGTCTTGAAAATAGACATGACACGATTGCCTCTTTTCTGTAAATAAAGATGATTGAGATAGTGAATGTTTTCTAAAGGAATATGTTTTTCATTATATTTATTTGTGTATTGTTGATTGTCTTTGCAAAACAACGTTTTTCTAATGTTTACATTTGACTAAATTTAAGTTTAGTTTTAAAGAAGCACATGCGATTTGATATTGTCAAAGATTGTCGATATTAGATCTCAATGTTAACTTTGATATTGTGAAGAAATTGTATATTACATGTGTTCAGCGATATTATTAGTAACCGATTAACAGTAATATGTGGGGAAGGTTTAGGTTGCAAAACTTCCTCAAAGAGTTTAAAGATTCAACTAAAAAAACTGTAAATGGTTACTGCATTTACATTAACATGTAAAAACGCTATGTTCCAAATCAAAATGTGAAGGTATACACTGACATTCATATTTTTTTAAAGAAGTCTAATGCACAGTTCAATGTCAAAAAATGCTGTGTCAATGTGTATTTGTATATATTGTTGACGGTTTTTATTTATGGATTCTAATGGTGATGGCACTCCATTTTTCTCTTTGGGCAATACCGTTTTTGGGCGAAAGCAGGACGTATTGGCATGTGTATTTGCGTATATGTTTGTAATATGTTGTTGTCCATGTTCTACTCTGGTAGTTCTGCAGGACAAAACTTGTTTCCAATTTCCATATATCTGAAGAAATGGTCATATTAAGCAAAATTCTCAACATGGCCATTGAAAATTAACACAGCGTGATGTCCAACGCAGGATGAATTGATTACAAACCAAGCGTACGCATACACACATGTAAATGTTGGACATTAAATCATTCCGTATTCAATAGGAAAAAACATAATGATTTATTAATACGACTTGATTAAATATATTTGTGAGGGTCAGAAGTTATGTAGCAATGAAATATTTTTTTTTTCAGAATTACTGTCACATATTGAGCTGATACAGAAATTGTATTACGAGTGTATTGTTTTGCCTGTTTACATACATAATTCATATTTCTAGAGATTACCTTGACAAGGTAATGGGCTTCCCACTATTAAAAATGTGGTTTTTTATTATCTTAATTCTTGGAATTTTAAGTTACCATAAATTATTTGTTTTCCTTAGAATGAAGTCTCTTTATTTTGCCACATGTCCATTTTGATTGTTGTTGTAAGTTTGACAACATTTCATTACAACTCGTGACGTGAATTCATGGCTGAACATATTTGTTGAAGTTACTTCAATTGATTGAAGTTTCATGTAAAAGTGTAATATTTTAAAAATTCACAACCTACATGGGTTAATTCCATTTATATTAATATGTGTTTGTCGAATAAATGTAATGTAAAAAGGAAACATAATCTTTATCAAAGCTGTTTACATATGTTTATGCCGGTTATTATTTTCTCCAAATAACTTTTATCAATGTTCCATGTGGACATATTTTTGGTTATTTTAGTTCTCACTGATTTTCAGTCTTATCGTACACAATTTGAAATAAAGTAATAAACAGTTGTATTTATATTTGTTATCATCATTTTCTGTCTTTATATTAATTCATCCTGTATTGCAGTATGACAAGTATGCATGTTACTGTTTGTGTCTTTTTGTACAGTTCAAATTACAGCAGGTTATTATTATTACTTTAATTATGAATACAAATACCACGTATATGTTTATACATCCATGATGCGTGTGAAGAAGTCGCAGTTGAGAAGGCAAAGCGAAACATTAAACATGATTTTCGATGCATCGCGGTACAAAGTACTGCCATTTCTTGCCTGAAAACAGCAATTGGATATCATACTCCATCAAGACTGGACATTGGAAGATATATACTATTAGTTCACCTAACTAGTTAAATCATAGTGCCAAATATGCATCAAATCGATCGCCCACCCCACCCCCACCAACATGCCGACGAAGAAATCTCAGTCTAGAGAACTTAAAAGTGCCGGTCCACACCTTCTTTCTCCACAAAAGTAGAACATCCACGGTTTGACGCACTTTACAATTGAGCCCATTACATGAAGAAGAAGACAATGACGATATTGGCAACTATTGGCCAATCACGCGTCTCCAGCTCTCCTACAACATATTCACGACATGTAAACTTGGTACATGACATAGACAGATGACGTGGGGATATGGAGATGTCTTCATGTGTGCACCAACGACCTTACCAGTAATGGGAAGACCAGACCTACCATTACACTTCTTAAAATCCCTCAAAGACTTAACGCAGCGTAATATCAAGGATTTCGTCGCAGTTACATAATATTGGACCATAGCTCAATATGTTGCAGACCGATCGTAACATCCTGATATGATCATAGCCCACTAATCTAAACCTTCGTCGACTTCACGAAAGCATTGTACTTTGCAATACCAACATGCGTATGAGAGTCTCTAATACAATACTCGGTCGTCCCAGGGTACATGAGTCCTTGCTGAATGTTAGACATATAGCACGATTACATTCCACGCTTACCAGAGAATGGTAGTATTACTAATACAGAAAGGAGTAAGTCAAGGGGATTCCATCTTGCATAGTCTTTTTTTCCCGCATACTAAGAATCCGTGATCAGTCATGGCGATTTTGGATATCAACTGAATAAACGTATATGGCAGCCGACTAAATCACCTTCGCGTTACGGATGACATGGAACACATAACACAGGTCGTCACAGACACACATTACATAATGACATCGCTCCAATTTGAGTGGAACTCGAACAGAACAAGTGCAATATTAAAGTCATGCGCAATCGATTTGCTTCCAACAACCCAGTCAACCTCAATTGAAGTATGTCGTATAAAGTGTATGATTACATTTGCCTTTATCGCATGCTCGTCATGCCGAACGACATGTAAAGATGGCATCTCCCGGGTCCAGATGTTATCTCGCCTATATAACCTGTTCTTGCCAAAAGCGACAACAAGAACTGCATCCCTCTGTTGGACTCCCTAGCAGTGCAACCTGCAGAATGTTGTGCAGCGGAAACAAAGTCATTCACGAGAAGTGTATGTTCTGTATAATACTTTTGAGCCAGCGCACATACTGTCTACACAACTCTCACATGAGTCAATTGTACATATTGGAAGATGCAGTTACTTTTATAGTCAGTCTAACAACGTTTGGCAAGTCAGGCACTGCGTGGAACGGACAATCGATTAAGCACACCGACATCACTATGGAAACCTAGAGACACGAAGCGACCACAAGGTCGGCCACTAACACGCTGTTCGGACTACCTTACATTATACCTCAACATTTACGATTTTACAGCTTGGCGGATAATTGTCCACGCTCCAATATTGTCCATAAAGTAGACTGTCAAAAGAGAAGTGTTTACCCGCAAATGTGCAACCGTTTCTGAAAAAAAAATGGTTATCCAGTAATCCAGTTACACATATATATATAGATTTATATATACATATATATATATATATATATATATATATATATATATATATATATATATATTCCTTACTATTTACTTTTCCTATATATTGTACCACGGCGTACGGCAAAAGGCCCAGTGGTCAGTAAAACTGACTGGTCTGTTGTTTTTCTCCTGCATGTCGTGTACAGTGCATGCGTGTGGCATGTCTATGCATGCCATTAAGTGTCTTTGATCCTGGACAGAACATCACGTGCAAGTATCGGTATCGCTATATCACAATCTTATCAGAGTTGTGTTCTTCATCTGGTCACATTAGACCGAAGCCTATTTACAGTTCTCCATTTTGGATATGGTAGGTGTGCTCCTGGTGCGACCTACTCATGTAACTTTATAGAGTTTGAAGATCTTCATAGGACAGGTTACATTTTTTGTTTCACCAAACTCCCTCTAGACTTGTCTCATTTTCTGCAATTGATATCCGTATATTTGATGTATTGAAAAATTGGTATGTTTATCTCTTTATTAAATTACATCAAAACGTGTTTTTTTTTTCTTCTGCAATTGGTGTTTGTAATATTAATGTTTTGAAACGTTGGTCGTTTTGTTTGTAACTGTTGCTACAATGCTGCTTCAGTTCCAGGAAAGACGCTATACAAAGTATCGGGCATATTTTTTTTCGAGTGGACTGGTTAAACAATGTAGTTACGATTAACGATGTCACATTCATTGCAGTAACGACGTTTATGGCGTGCTCATTTGTTGTTCATACTGGTCCCACGTTTTACGCTGTTGAAAAACACAGGTAGGGTGCCGATGTCGAGAGGATAAATGGCTGTGTTGTCCGTGTCGTTCGGAAAGATCTGGTTGTGGTGTTGTTCCTTCCAGTGACTTCTGTTTGTTATATTGGCAATGTGTTGCCTTCAATGACAGTGTGTCGTCTAGTTTGAAATCATGAACATGTTGTTACAGGGTTCGCGCTAATGTCCGTGATATATGATATGTATTGTCCTGTTGGCCTCCCTGAATCTCATGTGGTTAAAACCTTTTTGGGTTTTATTAGGGTTTAGTGTACTGTGGCATTTCATGACAGTATCATCCGAATTTTTAAGACTGCGATCTCGTTGACATATGTGAATCGCCTCGCCCCTGTAATCGTCGCATGACTATCTGTGTATGTATTGAACACATGTGGTGCCACTACACTACCTTGCTAAAGACCATGTTTGTGTCTTTCTCCTTTTCAAATGTAGCAGTCGTTAGTATTCTATTTTTGTTTGCTTTTGTTTGGATGAGTATCTCAGCTGCTTTCTCTGGTTCATGTTCAACGTTCGTCTTTAATCTTCATTGCCGACTTCTGCTCTACTTATCTTTAAGCTATCCACTATTTAAAACCTTTGTCCGGCTTAGAATTCAAGATATAACGTACGTAGATTTCTCCGGTCATTCGGAGCTCAAATGAGAAAATTTCATTTTTGTATAGTTGTGTGCAATGTTCATTGTTCTGCAGCTTATTGGGATTGAGCGTTTGTATATCTTGTTAACGTGTTCTATGAACTCTTAGCCTTTTGTGTGATATTGTTCAACTTTTAAGATTTCTTTTTCTAGGTCACTTGTGAAGAGGCCCAATTTAACTTTCCTTAAACTTATTTAGCGCATCCCACTTTTCCAGTTCTTCTCATTTCGAATCTGTAGGATTGTACATCCATTTTGTGAATATCTCATTACTATTCTGACAGCATGTTGTCTAAAATTAAGAGTTACCTTGATCATAATTATGTTTTAGGTGACTTTTTTACCGAGGAGCGCGTGGTCAAAAGGGCTTCGATTGTTACTTGATGACAAGTAGGACAGCGCATCGAATCTCCTTTAATGCAAATGCTTTTTTCATGTTGGGAAGAAATAAACACACAGCACACGACGTGACGACAGCGGCGACGAGGTGCATGTAGCAATCTGTCTGAATGTCAATCGTCTGCTTCTATAATAGAAATAATAATAATAGCTGTCCATCGTTGTCGATGAGGACTGCCGACATCATCCTTGTCACAGATTTCCGTGTTGGGTGTGGGTGCGCATGTGGCTGAACAGGCCAATGCGAGCACGAAAACATCTGCTACATATCGGGCACACGAGGTTTGTAGAAGGGGATGGTGTTCCCGCTGCTTGGGATTTCCGCGTCTCGCGTCTGATCTGGGCTTTCACAACACGGTCATCTTCACCGGCAGCTACACCCGTTTTGACTGCGCTTCTCCAGTTAGATCTGTTTTTCGCAAGACATTCCCAGGTGTCGAAGTCGATCTGGAAACTTTTTAGTGGGTCCTTCAGACCGTCTTTCTTTGGGCGCCCTCTCTCTCTCTCAGCTCGCCGTAGAGAAGCTTCTTTGGGAGCCGCTCGCCTGACATACGGACGAGGTGTCCGGCCCATCCTAGTCGTGCTTTTTCTAGCAGTGCATGTATGCTGGGCATGTTAACCCTCGAGAGAACCTCGATGTCAGTGACACGATCTTGCCATCGGATGTGGAAAATTCGCCTCAGGCAGCTCGTGTGGAAGTGGTTTAACCTCCTTGCATGTCTAGAGTATACAGTCCAGCTTTCCCAATCGTATAGTAGGGTTGGAATGATGATTGCACGGTAGACTTTCAATTTGGTCTTGACGCTGATGCCACGATGTGCCCAGACCATCGAGCGCATTCTATCAAAGGATGTGCTGGCCTTTGCTACTCTGCTTGCCACCTCATCGTCTAGGCTGACAGATCTCGACAGTGTGCTGCCCATATATGTGAATTTGTCTACGGCATTCAACGTCTGCCCGCTGACTGTAGTCTCTGGTTTTGTTTACGGCATGCCTGGTGCTGGTTGGTACATGATCTCTGTTTTGTTGGAATTTATGGTATAATAGAAATAACATGGCCATACACGCTTTTCTTGTGTTTTCTCCACATGTATTTGTGTGCATGATTTGTTCTTGAATGTAAGAATGTCGATATTTTATTTGAAGGTTCCACCTGCTAAATGTATATTTAACTCTTGTTTGACTAACACTGCACATCGAAAGTGCTGATTTGGTTTATCGATCACCACTTCATCCTTATACATCGGTATTGTGATAACGATGTGTACCCTGAGTTATGCGGATTTCTCCGTTGCGCTGATAGAACAGGCCTGATCAATTTTGTGGATGTTGATTGAAGTCAACAGGAGGGCTATTTTAATATTGGCCATGGTGTTTTTGTGTTGACACGATTGGCTGACACTGTAGTCGTTTCTAGAAAACTGTATACGTGAATTTATGCGTGAATTTACATCTGATGTATTGGTACGCGAGTGTACCTTGAGCTATGGATGCGTATAAGTAATACTTGTCTAGCAAACGGTTCGCGAGACATAAATTGACATTCTTGTCAAGGTTCTCACAACTTTTAGAAGGGCTCTGGGTGGGTATCGTTTGTGTCCATTTAATCGTTTCAAACCAAAGCACAGATATACATACGGAAAAAAAAATCCGACAGAAAACAATGCAGTATTACATACACCACCAACCAACAATGACAATTCAAAGTAGACACATAGAAACACACTATATTCTACATCAGTAATTTCCAGTTCCATTTAATCAATAAATGCGTTTTACATTTTCAGAATCGTTACCCTCATGGATTTACCTCCTATCACTGATTCCATTATTCATTTTATTCTTATTCTGCATTCCGGCGAAAGGGCAAGCTGCCATAAATGAAGGTGGCTAGAGGTGTCACACCAACTGCATACTCTGAAAATGTTGCATACTATGAGGTGCCGAGAGCGGACTTTTTAGTGTAGAAATTGGAAATACGAACACTTTAACTGATAACTCGTGATGTGCTCTATGTCAGTGATAATTCAGTCATTCAGCCCATCATCATTCACCTTCACTATTACATGAAAACCCCGTCATTGTAATGAAATTATTAAACTTAATCAAACTCCAATGTGTAGAGATAGATTAATGTTGACAATTCATTTTATATTCTAGACGTCTAGTTTGTTAGTATTCAATTTTTCATTAAATCTTAATCATTGTGGTTTTGACTCTACATTTCTCAACAATTGTATATGAGAACATATGCAGGTATATGCTCAGATATTCTGCCAGCTGTGACCGCATTTCATAACATAGATCTTGGAGTAGGTTACTAGCATTATGTAACTGAACTAAGATATAACGCATAAATTGATTATATCTCAGAGAGTGGTATTGCCTTTTTTAATACATATAATCTTCCGATACAGATTACATTGGTGTCATCACGATCCACGTTAGCGTAAAGTTAGTGAAAGTAAGGACTTTCCTATCACGTGTTGAAGAGTGCGTACGTATATATATATATATATATATATATATATATATATATATATATATATATATATATATATATATATATATATATATATATATATTTATTTCATGCAAGCATAGTAGCATGCACAGAGTGACTTCAGAGTGAGTGCAAAATTACAATGCTACGGCGTAAACCTACAACATATAAATTAATGATACATACTATTTGACTGGTGTAGAATAGCTGACCGTTATTTGAACTGCACCATATGATATACACAATGACATTGGTTCTTGCCGTACTGTTTATATTGGTGATTGAAAAATAAGAAAGTAAATTTTCGGGAGAAATAAAATACATGTAAAGCAACTTTTTATTTGCAAATGTCAAACAATGGTTGTGGAAAGGATTCCGCACTTAAATAATATAAAAATTATAAACCTATCAGCATAAACTAATTATGAATTAAATCACTGGATAAGAAGTCAAACAAAATCGAAATTAGATCAAATCTGCGTTAAAGATGAAATTGTTGTTTTACAAAACATGCATTCGACAAAAAATATGTTCTTTAAATGAAATTTAGCCATGGCGGATTTTAAGAAGAAAAAAACATCATTATGTGAATCTTGATACATTGTGAGGAACATTGAACACATGCCTCTAGCCATAAATACCATGTACATGAAAGCAGTTTTTTTTATGAAATTGAAAAATACATGAAAAGATGTAATAAAGAGGTGAATCTATTAAGTAAATAAAAAGACTTATTCTGAAAATAATGTCGATGGTATATAAACAATTGTCAAAATCTACAATAGGAAATCATATTTCAAAAAGTGATGTACCAATTAAAATAGAAAGTTGATCACTGGAATTGCTATTTTTGTTTACTGAAAGACAAACAGGTAAACGTCACTGTTAAAGAAGCCCAACAGATGCTACGCTGGACGGCACAGAGCTGCTGAAATGGCCACCACAAGCAATAGCACCCGATTTTTTTGAAGCTACAATTATTCCTCGCATGGCAATACAATGAGATAAGCAATATGAAGACATTGCCACTAGCAGTAGATAAACGTTTGCGGAAGGAATAGGCTAACTACCGACAGCAGAGAGCGTGCATCGACCAAATCTTCACGCTCATAGTAATTGTAGAACAGTTTGAAGATATGCAATGATCAGTTAACGTAATATTCATCGATTGTCAGAGCACATTCGATTACCTACGCGGACAATAACTTTGGAAAATTCTCAAAAACTGGGCTTCCTAAGCAAGTCTTTAATTTCATAAAAATAGTTTACACTATGTCACAATGATGTGTGTGGCCCACTTTCAAGAAGTCTGCACTATTTAATATTTAAAATAGGAGTGAATACGTTGGTCTTCTTTCCTGTGCTATTCAGAATGACGATAGTAGTTTGTGAGAAATTCAACTCCTAACAGACAAATCGGCATTAGATGGACAGATTAAAAAACCTAGAGGACCTGGATTTATAACTTTATCTGGCACTACTGCATTCTAATGCAGAAGACGAGAAGGTGGAAATAGACGAACTATGCTGCATAGACAAACATATATGGCGTCACATAAATGCCACCAGAACTAAACCAACAGATCTAACACACATTGACTGGGTCCAGTTTAATGTGGAAAATGCATCTATACATCTAACTATCTATCTATCTACATATCTATCTATCTATATATATATATATATATATATATATATATATATATATATATATATATATATATATATATATTTATATATATATATATATATATATATATATACATATATATATATATATATATATATATATATATATATATATATATATATATATATATGTAGATTTATATATATACACACACATATATATATATATATATCTATATATATATATATATATATATATATATATATATATATATATATATATATATATATATATATCTACATATGTAATGTATGTCTGTCTATTTATCTTCTTTGCGTTCCAAATACGGCGCGTACGATATACACTATGTATTTGTAGTTGTAACGGCGTGACACCACTGTTTTTAGATCCTGTATTGTTCTGTAACAAACGCTACACAGAACGGAGGGGCAGGAGCATTCCTGAACCTACCAAATGGCAGAAAAATAACACTGTCATTCGCTACTGGTAAGTACACAAGCAATTTCAGAGCGGAGGCAGAAGCACTGAGGGCGGCAGTGGAAGAAATGGCAACACACAGTGAAAACGAGAGCCACATAGTCTTGCTGACAGATGCTCTCGCCGTAGTCACAGCGCTAAAAAGCCAAAAAAACACTGAGCTTAATGACTTAAGAGCAGCACTCTGCAAACTGTGCCAGCTGTCCGCACCAAAAAGGGTAGTGGTACAGTGGGTTCTGTCACACTGCAACATCCAAGGCAACGAGGAGGCAGACAGACTGGCAAAAGAAGGTGCAAGGCTACCACAAACAGATACCAGTATGACGTACGAAGAGTCAAAACGGCTTATCAAAGCCAGGTACATGACCAAATGGGAAACCG
Source organism: Ariolimax columbianus (assembly GCA_036924085.1). Taxonomy (NCBI): domain Eukaryota; kingdom Metazoa; phylum Mollusca; class Gastropoda; order Stylommatophora; family Arionidae; genus Ariolimax; species Ariolimax columbianus. Next base: position 7,250,849 of record JAVGWX010000004.1, read on the forward strand.
AACATACTGGTTACACCAAAAACGATGCCTATTACCAGTTGAACCGAAGAGAGCAGGTCGTTGTCCTCAGACTTCGCACTGGCCACAATAGACTGAGGTACCACCTATTCAACAAATTGAAGATAGGGTGTACCGACGAATGCCCGTGCGGTACTGGTAAAATGACCACTGAACATCTGCTGCAGAACTGCCCGACATACGGGGATCAGAGAGAGCAGATGTGGCCATTGCCAGTGGAACTGCAAGACAAGCTCTATGGTAGTGGCGAGAGTCTCAGGACGACCGCCGCTTTTTTCGAAAAAATAATGGTTACTGTCTGACTGTGTACGCAGAAGAAGAAGAAGAAGATCCTGTATTGTGCTGAGGCCCATAGTTGATCCCTCGTGGTTGGCTGTTCTTATGGGTGTTTCCTTTGGTATCTCTCTTATTCAAACACCCCATTGTGTCCATTCGAGTGCTCGAACTGGCAGACTGATGTTGTTTACTCTAAGAACATGTTCGATGTATGCCCATCGTTTTTTCCTGATGGACTCATATAGTTGGTTTGTGTCTGCTCTTATCGAGTCATTAGTTATGAACTGGTTACAGCTAATATTCAATATTTTTCTTAGACATTTATTTTCAGAAATGTAGATAGAAAACATGTCAGCGCTTCTGTTGTATTTCCAGCTTTTGCATCCAAATGCCAGTACTGATATTACGATTTATTTGAAAAGTCTTAGCTTGGTATGTTTGCTCAGTGTCGTTGATTGGCCTATATTATTGAGGTTATTAAAGGTGCATGATACCAAAGCAATTCTAGTGGAAATTTGATTTATGGCATATTATGCCATATATACCAGTCGTTCACCATTCTTATTCATTTCTCTTAAACTATTTATGTCTAAAATCCTGTGTACTCCGGCTTTGTTATTACAAAGATTAGCATTTAAGTCGACATTACTATTACAATGTCGTGTTTGCGGATCCTGATTGAAACGAAGCCGGTAGAAATCTTTGGTAGTATCAAGTTCGCCACTAGTTGGAGCGTAACATTGTAGGATTGTACGTTTAAAGAATTTGATTTGTAATCTGGCTGATATTAGCCATTCCCTAATTGGATTCCAACTGATAACATATTTTTCAACTCTGGCTGTCATGATGATAGCTACTCCCTCTGTATGATGATCGTCTCTGTCAGAGTAGATAACTGTTTGTGTCTATTTTTAAAATATTTCTTATCTGTGCCAGCTCTTCTACACTCGCTCAGACCTAAAATGTCCAGGTTGTAGTTCCTCATCTCATTGCTAACCTGTTTTACCAATTTGATAATTTTTGCAAAGGTTCCAGTATCTCGATCTTGAAGATGCTGTTGGCATCATGAATGTTATTCTGTGCAATATACATTAAAGTTTGCGTTGTTGATTTGTTCCGTTAAATGCGTTCATATTTTTTGGGTAACGATCGGTGTTTTATAATAGCGGCTTGTTAGGCCGTTTCCCAACCTCGGGTTCAAAAGGTCTGTTTTTGAGGTATGATGCTGGTTATAGGATTGATCTTACCTCAATTAGATACTTGTACATGTATTATTCAACGTATCTTATCTAACAACTTTCTTATTTCCTTGTTATTTATTTTCCGAAAGAGACATTGGTAACTGTTTTGGTTATTTCGCTTTTTTGCGGCGTGCACAAAACATTTCCGTAATTTTACTGAATGTTGAATATCTGGCCACGTTTGGTTCCAAACGAATGCAATAATTAATTATGGTGTATACAAAATTATGATAACAGGTTGCATAAATCGTGTCTTCTATGAAACTTTAAATAAAAAGATACGTGCATGTACGTGTTCCATGTAGGGAGGTAAACACCAGGCATAAAAAGGGGATAACTAGATGTGTAGTTAAATGAAGAAGAGCCAAACATAAAGCATGCACAAAATATATAAAGACAGGTAAATTAAAAGAAATATATTTAAAATAGCTCAGAAAGTGAATAAGCCCGAAAAATAGAATTCCCAAAAATAACGTGATCATTTGAGCAAGACTGATATTAACAAATTATTTTCGTATGTCAATCATAACATAGAACGAAAGACAAGGTAGGCCCTCCAATAGATAGCACATGGAACATAATAAGAGAAATTGAGGTAACAGCTAATCTATTAAGTCAATACTTTGGCATAGTATACCACAAAAGAAGACTCGTCCAAAATCTCAGACCAAAAAGATATTTTCAAATTTGAAATATATATATATATTTGGATTAAAATCATGCTGGTATTACAGAGGGATTGCTTTAAATAAAAAATAATAGGTTGAATGTGAATATATGTCCAGGTCAAGATGGTATCCATCCAAAAATGCTATTTAAAACTGGAGCAAAATCAATGTTATATTATTTTCTCAATCCCTTGCAAAAGGGATTGTTACAAGAGATTGGAAAGATGCAGGGGCGATTCCCTTATTCTAAATATGAATGAAATCAGATCCAACTAATTATCGACCGCTGAGTTTAACGAGCATAATCTGTAAATTGTTAGAGTCAATAATCAAATAAAACAGTGAAATCCATCTAGACATGATAATATAATCAAAAATAGTCATCGTGGGTTTACTAGAGGTAAATCGTTCTTAACACATCTTTTGGAGTTCATGGATGAGGTTACTAAAAGGATAGGTAAGGGGCAACCAGTGGATGTTATTTACCTACATTTTCCAAAGGCTTTTAATTGAGTTCCTCATCGAACATTATTTAAAAAGTAACAATATGATGGAATAGGTCGGGAGCTGCCTAATGGATTGAAAGTTGGTTAACTGGAAAAGGGCAGAGAGTTGGCATTATGCTTTAAGCATACGGAGTACTCTGAATTGTGTGAAGTAAAAAGTGGAGTTCCACATGGCTCGGTTTGGAGACCGATATTGTTCTTTATATATATATATATATATATAAAATATATATATATATAAAATATATATAAACGATTTGGACATTGAAATATGATCCATAATTTACAAATTTGCAGACAACACAAAACTGTGTAGGAGGGTCTCATCTATAGCAGAGGTAGATATAATGATGACATATTTAGATACCATTCCAGACTCGTCTGTGATAGGGCAAATTAAGTGTAATATAGATACATATACAGTCATCGACATCGGTAGATCTAATATGGAATATGATTACAGTATGGTGAGAACAATATTATAATGATAGATAAGGTAAGGAAACTAGGGGTTATAATAGAGCATACAGGTAAGGACAGCAAGCAACTAAACGTGACAGTGAATAAGGCAACTACACTGTTAAGTATGACAAAAACAAATATTAAACATAGGAGTAAGGAGGTGATAGTCAAACTGTATAAAACATTAGTTTGACCTATATCAGAGTACCGCGTACAGGTGTGGAGTCCTTATCGAAATGAGATATAAATATGTTATAAATGATATAAAAAAGAGCGACAAACCAGATAGTGGGATTCCAGAATTACAGTTATGAGGAAAGATTTTTTTAAAAACCGGCATACAATGCCTTGAAAAAAGAAGAATTCGAGGTGAATTAATGCGGGTTTATAAGATAATCAGAAGAAAGGTCTAACATTGAATAAAAGGAATATTTTTTTTAGTTAGAGAGTGGGGAATATTGGAATGCATTGCCCCAGGAGGTAGTGGAGGAAGAGACAGTTAATACATTTAAGATTATATTGAATGCGCATAGCTTTTAGAGCAGGGTAATGCAAATATAACTGGTTGTCTACAGCCTCTGTTGAGGCTTCTAAACCAGTATAGAATACGTTACGATAAATTACGTTATGCCAAACTTCTTTAAACTAAGGTAGATATATATCTATATTATTGTGGTCACTTGTTTCCTAAACGCTTTTCACTCCAGATTTAAGTTATACAGCATTGTATCTATTGTAGGTATATTTTTCAATTATTTAACAGTTTTATCATATGCATCCAATTGCACTTTAGTAATGGCTATTGTTGATAAGTTTCTATTGTTCTTCCTCTGTAAGTAACGTTATACTTTGTTTCAATGATCCAGAAGGGATATGTAGAAGATGTTGAACAGCCTCCACCGCATCTCGTTTTATAATTAATAGTATCGCTGATCTGTGAATCAACATTTTGCCACAGCGTTATAAGTTGCATATGCTTTCTCAGCGATAGTTAGATTATTAATAACACTTTTTTCGCTTATCTTTGAAAGTGAATGAACTGTCGGTAGAATTAAAGCATAACATCAATCTCTTTTCTGTAAATAAATCGAGAATATTGGTATGTAATGACAATACAAAAGATATTCCTTTTTAATGCGTCATCCTGAGCGCAGACAATTTCCTTTCAATTAAGCATTCCAAATATGTCAATTCTTTTGTCTATGTGCCTGAGTGTCCTTTAGCGCATTTTAAGAGATTGTGTTGCAATTGACAGCAACAGCTTAGTCTGACCAGCCACATTATCTTGCTATTGGAATTGTAGCTTGATAGTTAGGTTACATATATTGGTGATCTCTTTGACACGTTGAAGGACGTATCATCATATACTGACGCACACATTCTCATTATGAATTTCAGACTGTATCATATGTATGTGTCGTCGAAGTGGTACATCTTTCAGATTTATTCATTAAAACATTACATTGATTACTTTAGTTCTTAAGTAAGTGTGAACAAACTACTGCTGAAATATAGTTGTGTTGGTGTATTCAGAACAATATGAACAATATACGATGAAGAAATTGTCGACGGCGAACACCAACGGTGAACAAACTAGCAGCACTTTGACAAGTGTTGTACTGTTTCAGCATTCTTTGTGGAAGCCGTACTTCGAACCAAACATAAATTTTCACAATCAGCATATCCGGCAGTCTATATGGTAACGTCTGTAGACGATAGCGAGAAAAAGGACTCTTTGATATCACCTACAAGAATGCAGCACCAATGGGTTTATAAGACTACCAGTGAATCTCTGTAATCGCTAGGCCTTATTAAAGCCATCACGGCCATTTTGGATCATGGTGTGGTGCCAGCATCACGTCTGCTTGTCTTCAAAAGACGGAACTAAATGTCAGACAAGTACATCGATTCAACTACAACTGTCAGCACATTATATTCACAAACTAACCATCAAATGATGTCTCCAACACCACATGATGTTCACAACCTAACCACCTCATGATGTCTCTAACCACCACATGATGTTCAGAACGTAACCACCACATGATGTTCACAAAGTAACTACCACATGATGTATTTAACCCCCAAGAGATGTTCAGAACCTAACCACCACATGATGTTCAGAGCGTAGCCACCAAATGATGTTCAGAACCTAACGACCACAAGATGTCCATATCCTAACCACCACATGATGTTCAGAACCTACCCACCACATGATATTCACAACCTCACCACCACATGATGTCCAGAACCTAACCACCACATGATGTTCATAACCTACCCACCACATGGTATTCACAACCTCACCATCACATGGTGTATCTTACCACCAAATGATGTTCATAACCTAACCACCACATGATTATCAGAACCAAACCAAAACATGATGTTCAGAACCCAACCACCACATGATGTTCACAACCGAACCACCAAATGATGTCCATAACCACCAAATGATGTTCACAACCGAACCACCACATGATGTTCACAACCTAACCACCACATGATGTTCAAAACCTAACCACCACATGATGTTCAAAACATAACTACCACATGATGTCCCTAACCACCACACGATGTTCACAACCTAACCACCACATGCTGTCCCTAACCACCGCATGATGTTCACAATCTAACCATCACATGATGTTGACAACTTAACCAGCACATGATGATCATAACATATCTGCTAACCTCAAATCATCAGCAGATCTAATACACGAAACAGTTGTATGTTTTTTTCGAAATCTCTATAATTAATTGACAGAACTTGTCCGATGGGCGCCTTCACAAGGAGATTAACATAACATTACATATGTATACTGCGTTAGAAGAGTCTGTATAAAACACGTTTCTTTTACATTACCTTGCTATAAAAGCTATGCGCATTTAATCTATTCTTGAATACATTAATTGACCATGCCTCCACCATTTCACGTGACAATGCATTACACGCATTCAACACTGACTAAATAAATATCGCCCACTATCTAATATGGACTTTTCTGTAAGGAATTTATAAATGCACCTCTTGTTCTTGGCGGTTGGAACATTTTGAGAAACACTAAAGTTGTTATCGTCGAATGTATCCTTTCGTTTGATCATCTTATGAACCCTTTATTCGAATCCTTCTCTTTTCTAAAAACGGCAGTATGGGTGTTCTTAGTTATTTCTCAAAAACTGTAATTCTGGAGCCCCATTATTAGTTGTATCGCTCGTATGTGTATCATTTCCAGCTGATGTATAGCTTCTTACGACAAAGACGCCACATATATTCACATCAGTCTAATCTATATCTAACTAATGATTTATACAGTTCGACTATCAAATCTTTGTTTATTATTTATTTGCATCATAACTAACATTGCATTTGTTATAGTTACTGCCACCTGGACTTGCGTACGCTTTTTACTTGTGTCATCTAGTGTACCACTAGGTCCTTTTCCGTTTATATCATTTTAATATTGTTCTAGCCTATTCTGTAATAATGTTCTATATTCAGCCTACTCATTCGGATGGCGGTACATTTAACTACATTGGACTCAGCATGATTTATGGTCTGCCAAGAACTGGTCTACGTTCGTCAGGGATAAATACGACACGCAACACTACTTTAATATGTCTCTGGGACGCTTCAAATTAGATGTCAATCGTTAGAAGATGACGGCAAATAACTTTAAATTTGTCTGCGAGCGTCACATAAGGTGCTCAAGTCGCTGAGCGAAATAACATAGTTGTAGCTCAGATAAAACAATAGAGCGCAATGAGATATCCCAAGTTCGTCTACTTACTGGTGTCTTCTATGTGCAGGAGTGTTTGCATGGACATACTTTGACTTTACAGTTATTCTATCTCTCAGAACACGTGCAATGATTTCCATATATTAATTCGCAATGGAAGACTATTCATCCCCATACATAATGCATCTCTTTGTGCTGCAAAGATAACATATTGTATAAAACATGAATAGCGTTTATTTAGTACTCGCCTTCTTTCGTTCGCTTGTATAAATAATGATTACCAGCTAACCCGTGCAGAACATCTGCCTGTTATACATATAACTTGCGTCATTCATGCCACTGTTATGGTTGCCCATACTTCAAGTATGTATGTCTGCCCTACATCTCTCTTCATTAGGCTACTTTGCTCATAAACTTTCAAATCTGCCTTATCCTTCCGTATCTCAAGGGTTTCCAATTGTGTGTAGATTTCTCATACTGACGTTAATGTTTTCCTCAAGGCTCCACTAATGCAACGTAGAGCACCATTTTACAACCTGTCTATGGATTATAAGTTAGATTTTGAACACGTTATAAATAGTACACTATTATATTATTTTACTGACAGCACATAATCAAGTTTTAAGCCCTCAAAGTATCATTGTCTGATCTCCATGATGTAGTAGCTAGCATCTTTAAGAGCTGTAGACGTCTCACCGTTTTAATCTTCACATTTTGAATGTAATGCTTGAGGTTAAAATGTCGGTTTAATTTGAATCCATGAAATGTGTGGTTTTCTTGTCTAATCAATGGTTGCTCCTGTAATCTCAAAATTGCATTTTGTTTGGTAGAGTTGTGGCTCTTGTTGAAGATGGTATACACTGTTTTTTGCACACTTGATTTTTAGTTTATATATATGTAAGTAGTCATGCAGTCTCCTCAGGTTTCCATTTAGCCTTCGTAACCCACATTCAATGTCTTCACAACTCAGCCATATCGGCAGGTCAGCAGCACGAAAAAGCTTTTTCAGCTTTGATATGGTTAGAAAAGCCATTGATATAGATCAGAAAACGTGTACGATTAATGGATGCACCTTGTGGTACTCCTTCCTATGGAACTTCATCAGATAAGATCGCATCTTTCACCTTTGTCTGGATTGTTCGCTCAGTCAGGAAGTACATTATCCAATTGTAAAGATTGCAATGATATCCCATGTCCCACACTTTTATCAGAAGACATATCCTCCAAACACGGTCGTACGGCTGTTGTAGGTTGATGACGAAGGCAACTATATTCCTGTTTGTCTGGAAGCGATCATTTATTTTATGTGTGAGCCAAATGAGCTGGTCTTCGTCGCAGCTACCAATTTTGAACGCTGTAACAGTTCCCGCCGGAGCAAGGGGAGTTTAGGATGCCTGAACATGTTAAAGCTTAAAGCTAACTGAATGCATGTCAAGGTCACTCACCGTCTCAGCAAAGGAGAACAGAGTTGGGTTAAGGAATGTGGACAGATATAAACTGATAACTGGCCATCTGATTTTGGTAGGGGGAGATTGATTGACAGACGAAATTGGCAACGGGGCTTGCTCCGAGAGAATGAGTGACAGGTGTGCAAAGTGTTTCGGTCCAAATGGGATTGAAGATGACCATACCTGAGATCGATTGGTCAAGCTCTGGCCTTGCTTGAGGATATATAACTCGAGACAAAGTTTAGCTCGAGAGGCTGGAGAGGGAGTGAGGCTGTATGGAAGAGAGAGAGAGACTGAGTGTGGATAGTATGTTTAACTCAGGTTTAACCCAGGTGGAGAGGCCAAGTCAAGTGAGAGGAGGAGGAATGGTTGGGCAGAAGTTTGAATCGGGCAGATTTTTAGCCCACGAGAGGCCTTTTGCACGTTTACAGATGGAGAGGCAGGACAGGAGCTATCAAAGAGACTTTGAGCACGAGGCGGATGGACGGAAAGAAAGAGATACAGGTTTTGTGTATCCAGAAAAGCTAGGGACGGAGGGCAGGTTACGCAATGCAAACGAGACAAACGTTCGCTCAGAGGTCCAAATGAAATGTTACATCATTGGACAGCGTAGGCCGAGAATTCAGGAAGAGGGTATTACTTCGATTAACATGGTCGGGCGTGCTGAAAGGGGCCAAGTTTACAAGGAACTTGTTGTGGTCAAGCCTGGTAGAACATTAGTTGAAGTCGACGAAGAATCGAACAAGGAAATAGTCGGAGATTCGTCAGATAAAGAGGAAAGGAGAGGAGGAGGAATGGTGGCAGGGCCTAGCAATGCGGGAGAAGTTGTTGAACAGACCGAAAGAAGGGATAACCCTTCGGCCACCGAGGAAGGAAGTGGGAATGACGCAAAGTTGGAATGCGAAACAGATGCACCAAGAGCAGCCAACAAAGGAGGAACAGAGTTTCTAAGGAAAACGAAGAAAAGGGAAAGACAGGTTAACCACAGCCAGGACAGCGAACCAGTCATCGAAGCAAAGATGAAAAGATCTCAGTTAGAGATAAGCCAACAGTCAAACGAACAGTGTGAAAAGTCTTTCCCACAAATAGTGAATACAGATGGACGGAAGGCTGAAGTAGCAGACGATGTAAGTGTACGTAACACTACCAGAGAACCGGTGGGTACGAACCAAACAACCGTGAAACAAACAGACCAGACGATGGGCGTTTTACAGGAGGAAATCGCGCAGCAGATCAGAGACAGCTGATGGGGCAGCACGTAGTCTGGTTGAAATAAGCAGTACTGACAAGGAACGGTTGATACAATGTTTACTGACGCTAGCCAAAAACATGGAAATCAAAAATGGAATTAGGTAAAGTCGTGTGGGGTACTTACACATGGGCTATCATGTGAAACTTCAGTTAATGTATGCATTTGCATAAAATTTGTTTCATCTACCGTTATCCTTGGGAAACGGAGATTTGGATAATTAGGGGGTAGGGTATAGAGATGGAGGAATGACCAGATGTTAAAAATTCCTTTGAATTCGTTGTCTGAAGTACACGCCAGACAATGAGCGGACGGTCAGTCGGAAGCGAAGACTGACCGAGATCAAAGGGACATTTCCGACCAGAGAAACGGACAAGAGACGCAGGATAGCTGGATGCGCCAGGTAATGATTACGCGACGCAGGGTAACACGTGGACGTGATGTTTCGGTTAATATCTGACCAGGTAGCTTTGATGCGAGGAATTTGGGGAAACAGCGGTGAATTAGTTAGATCACAACACTCGGTTTTGATTCATCGGGACAAAGACTGCACCTGGACTAGTAGGGTTACATATAAAGTGAATCGTCGGCCAGGCGTGTAATGAGACCGCCTGCGAAATTTGACCTGAACTGGTCGTGTGTAACAATGAAGGTTCGTGTCCTTAGAGGAAGGCACGGGAACAGGGCGAGGTATGTTGACCTCAATGAGTAATGAGAATTCCTTAAGGTGTTTCTGTTTTGATGAGTTAAACGTCCCGCAGGGAAAGACTTGGGTGTTTTTGACTGCAAAACGATGTACAAGTGGTGGCTTGTGTTGTAAAAACGCCCAGCCACAGTGCTTTTTTTCTGCTGGAATTGATTGTGTATGTATTACAAAAAGTTTATATGTATCAAATGACATGTCTTTTTATGCATGTACGATGTGAGTGAAGTTGTAAACAGGAGTGGCGTTTACATTATGGATAGGGGAGACGAAAATTGTGTGACAGTGTTTTCTTTTCAAGGCAGGTACAATTTGAATGGAGTTGTAAACAGGAGTAGTGTTTACATTTTGGATAGTGAAGACGAAAATGGTGGTCATTTGCCAGATGAAAAAAATGACCATCCATGTTTCGGTCTGTAGTTTAGGGAGGTAATGTAACAGTTCCCGCCGGAGCAAGGGGAGTTTAGGATTCCTGAACATGTTAAAGCTTAAAGCTACCATGCATGTCAAGGTCACTCACCGTCTCAGCAAAGGAGAACAGAGTTGGGTTAAGGAATGTGGACAGATAGAAACTGACCACTGACCTTCTGATTTTGGTAGGGGGAGATTGATTGACAGACAAAAATGGCAACGGGGCTTGCTGCGAGAGAATGAGTGACAGGTGTGCAAAGTGTTTCGGTCCAATTGGGATTGAAGATGACCATACCTGAGATCGATTGGTCAAGCTCTGGCCTTGCTTGAGGATATATAACTCGAGACAAAGTTTAGCTCGAGAGGCTGGAGAGAGAGTGAGGCTGTATGGAAGAGAGAGAGAGACTGAATGTGGATAGTATGTTTAACTCACCGACTTAGATAGACGAGCGATTGATTGACGGTTGGACGAATGTTTAGTGATAGAACAGGATCGCTCAAATAGGTGTGTGAGTTTTGCATTAATAGATAATGTGAAAGTGTGTTTGTAAGCAAGGACACATTGTGAACGAGTTATGTCGAGATCGCCCGCCTGAGGGGATTTCAGTGAGGAAGAGTATTTGATAAGGTGTGTTGAGGACGCAGTTAAGGCGATGTGTGTGTGATGTAATTGCAAGGCAATAGAACTGGGTTTTTAGATAGTTGGGAATTCCATCAATAGCTAATGCTTACAATTCCCGTTTTAGTTGAATGTTTAGTTAAGATATGTATTATAATGTGTTTGTAATTTCTCTACTCATTATATGATATGAGTATGATATAATAAATATGCCACCTGCTGTTTGATATGTCATTTACTGAGTATGGTCATGATGATGTGGATGAGTGTGAGAATGTTCTAAGTTCGATCACGGCAGCAGAGGGTCTGTTACAACGCTACTAGGTCGTGGCATAAGGTGTTTCATTTTTTCAAGGAGCCAATAGAGACGTGTGTTTATCATTCTCTGTTAAATTTCCAAGTCTCAATTTTAGGGAGATAGGCCGATAGCTGTTTGCTTCATTATGAAAGTTCCTGTTCATTAAAAAAAAATTATCAATTTATGTGCATTCTTCATGTTTTGGAGAGCCTACCATTTCTTCGTGTAATGTTGATCAACCTGACGATAACTTCCTTACCTCGGTTCCCCAGATGAAGAAGCATTTCATTGATGACATTTCTATGTTTGAGTTTTTTCAGGACCTGTTGGAGCTCTTTCATGTTGAAATTATCTTCAAATATGGAGTTATTGGCTTATAGAGCTTTCTCCTGGCACTGAAGGTAGAATAAATGCTTTGTATCCTGTTCTGTAAGTTTGCATAGCATATTCAACGATGAGAAGTAGCGATTAAAGTGCTCTGCTTTCTTTTAGTCTTCAGAGATTGTTCTCTAGCCATCTATCACATGCGTCAGGTTCACTGTCCAGTTTTCCCTGGACATACTGTCGACTTATTGACCAAGCTATAGTTACTTTATTACTGAGATATAATGTATAGCATGTCGCAGCCATTTTTTTTTATCTTTGCTTTCTTGACTGTCAGCCTTACTTTAGCATACGAATTGGTATGCTATATCTTTGCTTCTAGTCATGGCATTGTTTTAGGAATGTTATTTGCATTTTGTATGTCGTACATATCACTCTTTATTGTATATATTCCCCATAAGTCTATATGATTTACGAAAGCCTCTTGAAATGCCCTGTGATGCTGCTTTCGATATTGCCTTTGTAATCCTTTTGTTTAGCATGTCAATGTTGTTGGATGTGTTTATACGGATAAGGTATACTGTTGCTTGAAATAACTGCAAGTTCGTTTGTCTACAGTCCCAGCGCTTTTTCTGTTTAGAATATGCTCTTTATGGCATTTTTATGGTTTTACGGAGTGGTTTGTGATCATTTTCAATGGCATCAAGAACTTGCAGGTTGCTGGAGTTTACCAAATAAGATGAACAGATCGTCAAGGCAGGTCTACTGAGAGAGAGGTGGGCCATGTGCAGCAGCGTCTCGGTAGAGTCTGCATTCTGCAATACAGACAAGTTGGTTGCATCGCAGATCTCCTCGATACCTTTTTCTGTATTGTTGTGGTCAGTGTAACATCAACGAGGCCAGTGTCCATTTGAATCACATGTAAGGAGTGTTTTATTATGTTGTGTTTCATACAGATCAGGTAGGTTGCAGGCCGTCTGTTGAGTGAGGGTGGGGGTTGGGGGTGGGGGGAGGTGTGGTTTATGTCGTATGAAGTGATTTTAAATCCAGTGTGCCAGAAAGTACTTTGTATGTTTGTGGAATGGGCTTTTATATCAATGACATATCCCTGAATGTCATTTCATATGAAGGTAAAACAATCAAAAGCAATGTGTATTTTCTCACTTTAGGTTATGAACAATTGTAGAATCATGGATTACTATTTGCATTATATTGATCGATCACTAATTAATGTAACTATTTGTTTGCGTATTTTTAAAAGTGAATGTAAATTATGAAAATCGATGACGCAGATGAAAATGTGATATAAATACCAATGAGATTTCATTTCAAACCATCACTTGATATCTTAGTCTACATCATTTGGAACACGGTGCTAATTAAGTCAAGTCTATTTTGAGGTTCCTGATTACTCAGTATCAAATTAAAAATATCTGGCAAAGTCATGTTCTAAGTGACAGTAGTTAAATAAGTCTGGCCGATAACATGTCCAACCTACATTTGTGTTGCATATATCGCGGACTTCCCTGAAACACAAATTGTAAAATGAAAAATATGTGTGAGCAGAGAGCCACTTTATGACATAAAGCGTCTAATTCGTCTAGAAGTCTGCGTTGTATGTCCAATATCTGAAATCATTCTAAATTAGTTAAGTTGGTATCCTTTCTAATTCTACATAAGCTTCAATAGTGGACACCATAAACACATTTTAACTGATGTGCGGTAGACTGTACCAACACGCACATCACGCTTTTCTCATTGATGGTCATCATTATTTGCTGCACAAAAATATCTTCAATGCATGTTTTTGCTTTGCTTGTTCTTTTGTTCTAGCTGCTCTTCCTGATTTTCACTGCGACCTCTATCAAATTGAATAATGGCCATATTTATGTTATTTTTTTGTTCCACATTTACTTTTACTACATCCTTACTTGTATTGATTGTTGTCATGTTTGTATCTGTTGAGTGAAGTCAACTGAAGCACTTTTTTTTCCCATTTACGCTTTATCTACTTGCTCTTAATAGTTGGCAGCTAGTCCAGAAATTAAAATGATATTACAAAATAATAACAAAAAGCATCATTATACAGTGATATGCAATACAATTGCAATTTTTGATATTATTTGTTTCTTTTCACTGTTGGACATACATTTTTTTCTTGTCCTACTTCATTACAAAAGCTTCCCTTGGTGATCATCATATTAATCATGAAAGACAATGTGCTTCACGTTAGACAGGTATGTGGTTATCATATGATTCCCTTAAATCATCTTAGCTTCTCTTTCCTGCAGGTAAGTGTAGCACACTTAGTCAGCCGCTAGATAGTTCAGTCCATGGTACGTTGTGATGTGGCTATATTTTAGATTGTGTGTAGATGCACATGAAATGTCAGGTGCATAGCTCTCCAATAACCGCTTTCCATTTTTCGGCCATGCACGTTTCTTAAGCTGACAATGTTGATCTTAAGACGTTTGAACACCTCGTTTATGATTGAGGTTTTGCTAATATCGTTTATCACCTGTAGGGGTTTTGTTATACCTGTGGTCATGCGCTCGAATACATTGCATCAGTAAATCTTAACTGTTGGCTTATCTGATATGGGTTGGTTTTTGAAGTGATCGTTTTATGACCTGTCTTGGCACATTGATGCCAGTCATTTAGTTACCAACTTGGTGGTGCAGTTTCGAGGTATTCCATAAAGGACGGTATGATTATATATGTTTTTTTTGTCTTGAGTTAAAAACTGGATTTAAATTATCTTTTAAAAAGAGAGTGCAGAAACATACTGCTGGTATGCATGATTACTGGAACCGTGCTGTTTCCAGCTGATGTATATCTCGTTATATCATGTGACTCACGTGTGCGGAACAAGAGCAGCTAATTGTTAACGATATAAATGTGGTTTAGCCGGAGGTGTGTTCTCTCTGTGCTTATGTAACGACACTGTTTGTTTTTAGAAGGCCCATCAATTTGAATTCGTGTCAAAGTGGGTGTTCTGGCCTGCGTTTGTGTTGTCACTGTCAACGTGCACTCTGATGGTCACCATTAATCAGAAGTGTTATCTATCTCCGATCTTTTTGTAGCAACCTCAACAATTGCCCTCGGATGCCTTGTGGTAAATCGACTTGTTGGAAAGGCTTTGGGAGTTAGCGCCGAGAACAAATCTTGAGCCGGTATATCTTACTCAGTTACACATTGTACGCAATGCTAGTTTGACAACCTATGCGGCGACTCCACCGTCATGTAGTATTTAAATGTCGTTCATTTCGATTCACCGGCTGCGTAGAGAGTGATGGATGTGTTCAATTGGCAACATTGGTATGTACATCAACTGTGTGCCTTGTTAGTAAGTTATTCTGCGAAAAACAAACAAATGTTAAAATACATCACCATTGGCAGAACAATAAGTGTTTTAAATATGCGAGTAGTTTTCAAATGATACCGCACATAACTGCATCATATACAATTACGTGCGATGCACATTAGGACGTGACTTTTGATGTGAACAGCCCATACCAATAGTCACGTTTGCAAAATGTCACTATCCCACGACTCAGATATTCCTCAGCACATCGTTGAAATAATGGCGGGTGTGAAACGGAATTCTTCGAGAATTGATGAGTAAGTGGTGATTCGGTTTCTAACATCTGATGGATGTTGACCAGTTGACATTCAACACAGAATACATGCAGTGTATGGAGACATACCTGTTGCCAACTTAAACTTCCACGACCATTCACCCAATTTAGTTCATGAGAAGATGCGTTAGAAGATGTCATCGCACAAAATTGGTGTAGTAATTCTGGTGTAACAAATGTTAGTTTTTAAAAATAAATCAAGGATGGGAGTTAGTAAAAAAGAGTTAGCGTGTTCGGGGGGAGGATGTACTCATTTCATTGACTAGGTAAAAGAGGGTAGTAAACAGGTGTCGAGAGGAGCCTGTTAACTAAGCTTAGGATAAAAACTTAATTTAGCACTGAGGTCTGCCACAACACGTAAATAAATGGGAGAACATATAGCAGCATTCCAGTATTGTTACACAACATAGTGTAATGAGACAAGTTATTGATATCGCCAGTAGAATGGATGACACATGTGATGACCCAAGAAGGGTTCTTGTGTAACAATAAAGGATTATGCCCTTAGAAAATTGCAAGGTATCCATGGCAGAGACCACAGGAAGTTATCTCAATGGTTGAAGGTCGATCCTCGAGGGGATTATTTATCCGTGTGAGAGGTCATACGCGGTCAAGTAGGAACAAAAACATGTTTACGTAAATGCTTGTTGTGCTATATCTCGAATATTAAAAATGCAGGTATTTTTACAATTTGAAAACAATACAAGCGAAGAAAACATATAAAGTGTTATGATGTATCGATCTATATGTTTTAAGATACAAATTATGCTCCTAACAAGATGTAATTGATATGTAATTAATATGAATTGTGTTCCAGAATTGATATTTAAGTCGAAAATGGTGGTCATGTTCCAAATATAAAAAACATCACCCATGATGTTGTTCTGAGTGTGGGAGGTATATGACAGTAGCAGCTACAGCATGTTTGTTTAGGGCATGAGAGTTTGGGCTGGCGACTGTAAGAAACAAGCGTTGCCTGAATGCCTTGGACGAACGCAGGTCAAGCCAAAGTTAATCACCGTTTCGACGATAGGTCGACAACGGAAACGAGGGTTTTGGTAGACGACTTTTTCGGATACGGAAAGTGGGTTCAAAACTGACGACTCTGGCGTCAGATGTGACAAGAGTAAAGGTTGGTGACAATCTTATACTAACACGACAAGCTACCACATTTAGAATGACAGTGACTCGCGGATAGACAATCATTGCCCTTTTAGAAGAGAGTAGTTTGATATTGGACTGATATCTAAATCAGACAACCCACAGAAAGCCATTGCACAGCGATGTTTTTTCTTGAGACTATAAAAGACAGTGCAGAGATAAACTTGAGAGACTGGCATGAAAATTTTGAGAGAATGTGGAAGTGAGAGAGTTTACAGGGCGGTTATCCCATCACGCACATTGAATGTGTCTTATCGAGCTCAATACGTGCGTATGATTGACACCATGTGAACAGTAAAAGATATGAGTGTGTGTTCTATGTGCAGGACACCTTAGGAACAATGTGTTCTGATCATGTGATTCGGATGATTATGGGAAGTGATATCGTTTTTTGTAAGCGCACCGATCGACGGAGTACGTGAATACATGTGAGTACATTATTCGATTATATATTGCGTGATCTGATTATATGTTAATGCATAGATCACCTGCGTATACTTGAACACATTGTATGTGTAGCACAGATCCACTGAGTACGTGATCACTGATTAGTACGTGCTACGATTATAAGTGACGTGATTTGATTATAGGTGAATGTCCAGATCGACGGAGTACGTTATCCGACCGTGATGACGAATCTGCGATTGTGTGTTGAGGGTTCAGAAGAAGGTCGGCGAGCTATCTAGAAGGATTACGTTGGGGCTATACTATTTCTTGAGGTTGTGAAGTGTTGTTGTTGCAAATATAGACGTAGACTCTGGGTTGACACAAAGTTACAAAAATAACATCAACAGCATCTGCTTGTATTTGCGTTTGTAATTAAATATGCATGTTATGATTTTTTAGTTAAGAAGTTATTTGCTTGTTGTTAT
This sequence comes from Ariolimax columbianus, assembly GCA_036924085.1. NCBI lineage: Eukaryota > Metazoa > Mollusca > Gastropoda > Stylommatophora > Arionidae > Ariolimax > Ariolimax columbianus. The sequence continues at coordinate 7,268,483 of JAVGWX010000004.1, forward strand.
TATTGTGCAACGATTTGTATTGTAATAAATGCAATTGTTTTGTTTTATGGTAATGATAATGTTTACTGTGTTTTACTGTATTAAAGTCGTGTCGTGGTGTAATTATATGTTATAACTGTTCAGATAAAATTAGATAACTAAACTGTTCAACTGAAAAGCTTACATTGCCTTAAATCTCAATTGGTTCCGAGTGAACCGGATACCTTTGATAGGATAATTACTCAGCTAAACATAGACTCTACCACAGATGTGCTGATATTCATGTCAAACGTTTTACAGTGCAAGTACAGTTAGTAAACATGACGTTGTAGATGATGTTCATTGGGATAGATCAAACATTGGTCATTTTCGAAGACCATTTTTCTCTGTACTTTCCTGTTCTGTATATGTCTCCAGGATACTTTTATTAATTTTTGGGACAAAAATGAGAAGTGAAGTAACACATCCATATGTGACGCTTGAAGAAATGGGACACCGCTACGACATGCCTTATGTTCTTACTGCACTATGACTGTCCTGATAAAGAGCCTTACTATTACTAGAGAGATAATCTTGTAGTTCATAACCAGGATATCCTGTTAATCTTCTGTCGACTATCAAACGAATTTGTTTTATCTATGACAATAAGAATATTGTTGCCATGGGTTTCTATAAATCATTCACACATATGTTTCTAAATAAATGTGTTTGTAGATACAGCTCTTTCCTTTCCAGAACCAGAACTGATTATTTTCTAGTTGGGCTCCAAGTGTTGGTCTTACTCTTCTTTCTAGTATATTTGCATACATCTTGCCTATGTGGCCTAGAAGAGACATTTTTTCTATACCTTTTGAACTCTTAGTTCTCGGCTGTGTTTTTTGTTCCCATATAGGAACGATGGTCGTTTGTTGCCGCTTGTCGCTACCTTTCTTGACATCCAGACCAATTGATATATTCTATTCAGCTAGCCCACTGCAGTTTCCCTGCAAGCTAGTATCATTTGTGTTTTAATAATAAACATCGTTTGGAGCGTGGAGCCGAACGGTTTCGAGGCCTTTCTGCCGACAAGGAGGGCAGCGGTTCGAATCTCCGGGATGGAATATGTAGTTTTTTTCTGTAGGGGGTGAAATAAACAGACAAAGTCAGCACACGATGTGGCGACAGCTGTGGCAAAGCGGTCTACAGTCCTCAGAATTCAAATCCTCCGACTACCACAGCAATGGGAATAATGTCGTATGTACCACCAAAAACAACAACAATATATTTCGTGCAGTACGACAACCCTCCAGCGATTCCAAAGATCAGTAATAGTATCGGCCCAGAATGCGATTGAGCACCCTCTTGGCGTATACAACAATGGGAAGAGAATTAACCACCTGCGCTTCGCATGTGACATAGTGATAATCGCAGAAAGAGCCGATGGCAGCCATGCTGTACAAAGTAGGGAGAAAAGCGAGTCTCTAGATGAAAATGTGCAAGACATAAGTCATGCGTAACCGTTTCGCTTCAAATGGCCCGGTTATAATCGATGGCACGAATCTGAAGGACGTAGAGTATTCTTCTTCTTCTTCTTCTTCTTCTTCTTCTTCTTCTTCTTCTTCTTCTTCTTCTTCGTTCTCAATCTCCCACTACCAACCTCTAAAAGGGCTTAAGTAGCAGAAAGTAGTCTAGAGAACGGAATGCGCTGTGTCGTAGTTTACAACCTCGCTGCGATATTTGCACCCTTCGGTCCAACACATCCGACTTCAGCATTACTCATTGGTTCCGTACCGGGAAAAAGAGGCGAGGACGTCCCAGGAAGAGATGGGTGGACAACATCACTTAGTGGTCAGGTCTTCGCTCCGGTGAGATACGAAAGGCGGCGACAGACAGAGAGGGATGGCGTGGATTTTTTGGAGTGTCTTCATGTGTGCCCTAACGATATAATGAGTTACGGGATGAACTAAACTGAACTAGATCTAAAACAGCTGTCAACACATGACGTCCTCACAGACAGCATATGTAAATGTCCCAGCATTCAGGGTATCCACAGTGTGTCGGTGTCAAGTAGAAAGTGTTGATGTTCTAGATGGGACATTATGGTTCTCTTGACTATCTTTTCAAGCTGTTGATGACCAGTCCATTAGTGTTCGTGTGGGTCACAACTTCGTCTGCAGCGAAACCTGTCTTATGCCGCGGAAGTCCATTGCGTGGTAAGTACACTTTCAGACGTTTACGTAAAATCGAGGTATTCCAGCTTTTTACTAAATAGCCATTTAGACATCCCTGTCTGACAGCAGCTTGACCTATAAGTGAGTGAAACAGCTTAACTATAATGATACTTCTATTTGAAACCCTTTGGTGGCGGGGAATTGAGAACAAACTCATAAGAAAAAGACAAAGAAGAAGAAGAAGAATAAGAAGAAGAAGAAGACGAAGAAGAAGAACAAGAAGAAGAAGAAGAAGAAGAAGAAGAAGAAGAAAAAGAAGAACAACAAGAAGAACAAGAAGAAGAACAACAAGAAGAACAAGAAGAAGATGAGGACAAAGTTAAAGAAGTAGAAGAAGAAAAACATATCGTCTTTAATTTTTTAAAAAAATAAAAATTATCTAGTATTTCCTGAATCCTGAACATTTTTCAAATTTCTTTCTCGTCTATTGTATAAAAAGTCTCTCTAACACCAAAGAAGTTCATATATAGTGGTGTCTGACTCTCTCTAGATCAATCACCCGTTCCTTCTAATCAGATGATATTGTCCTCTGAAAAAAAAGAATGTCTTCTTCTTCTTCGTCGTAAGCAGTCAGACATCAAACTTTATTTTTTCGAAAAATGCAGCGATCATCCTGAGGCTGTTGACACTGCCATAGAGCTTGTCTAGTGTGGCCACTTATGATGGCCACATCTGCTTTCTCTGGTCTTCGTATGTCGGGCAGTTTTGCATCATATGTTCAGCGGTCATTTTCCCGGTGCCGCGCGTGCATTCGTCAGTGCCACCTATCTTCAATGTATTGAATGGGTAGTACCTCAGTCTATTGTGGCCAGTGCAAAGTCTGAAAACCACGACCTGCTCTCTTCTGTTCAACTGGTAATATGCATCCTTTTTTGTGTAGCCAGTATGTTATGTTTCCCATTTGGTCATGTATCTAGCTCTAATGAGCCTTTTTGACTCTTCGTATGTCACACTAGTATCTGTTTGTGGTAGTCTTGCACCTTACTTTGCCAGTCTGTGTACCTCCTCGTTGCTCGGTATGTTACAGTGGGATGGAACCCATTAAACCACTACTCTTTTTGGTGCGGATGCTGGCATAGTTGACAGCGTACTGCTCTTAAATCGTTAAGTTCAGTATTTTTCTGGTATGTTAGTGCTGTGACAACAGGCCAGGGCATCTGTAAGCAGACTTTCATTACTCTTGCTTGTCCCCATTTCTTCTACTGCAGCCCTCAGTTCGTCAGCTTCCGCTCTGAAATTGCTTGATTATTTACAAGTTGCCACTAACCGTGTTACTTTTCTACCATTTGGTAGGCACATTAATACCCCTGCCCATCAATTAAGTGTTGTGTTTGTTACAGAACCGTCGGTGTATGCATGGGTCCAGTCTATGCATGGGTAGTTTTTCGTTATGTACCTCACGGTTATATCTCTTCTTTCTTTTTCAGTATGCCTGTTTTTGTGTCCAATACCTGGTATGTTGTCTACCACCTCTGGAAATATATGCTGCCTCCAGGTAGGTTTTCTAACAGTAGGGATGGGCTTTGGTGTTGTTAATGCGTTCATTGGGTCTTAGCTCATCTTTGCTTTCGCTATTTCTGCAAAATTTCTCCGCTTTAGTTTTCCATTTCCGAAATTGTTTAGTCTCTGGTGCATCGGATGGTCAGTCAGTCTTCTGAGTTTCTCTGCTTGCTGCTGGGCACTGCAGTCTCTTCTGTCGGTCATGGATTGCAGTTTTGTAATCTTTTCAAGTTCTACAATTGTCGTTGACTTCATGCCTCCTGTTATAACTCTCATGGCGTGGTTTTGAAGTTTGCTCATTTTATCGAAGTTCGCGTCTGTTGCTGTTGTCTATGCCGCAATGCCATACTCGAGAACTGGTCTTACTCTTCCAGTGTACAGATTCTTTAGTATACTTTTGTCTGCTCCCCAGCATGGGCCAGCAAGTTTCCTCATGGTTGCCATTATTTCTCTGGCTCTCATTCGGTTTCTCTCGATTTGACTTGTCCATTTCATGTACCGATCAAATGTGACTCCCAGGTAGTTTTGATTGTCGTTTGGCTGCAGGTATTTGCCGTTACGACTTAATTTGGTGTTGTGGGGTTTGTTTTATAGCGATACTATCGTACAAGTTTTTTTTTTCTCGTTTTTTTTAACGATCCATGAGTTCTGGCTATGGTGATATTCTTGTCAGAGGTCCACATAGCCAGATCGTCTACAAACGCTGTGCTATGGACTCTTCTTTGTATATTATCTGCTATGTTATTTATATATACCAGGAAGAGTTTGGGTGACAGTACTCCCCTTAAGGGTACTCCCTGCTAAAGTGTTAATTTTTTGCCCATCTGCCCTTGTATTTGAACTCTGGTCGTTCTGTTTTGGAGGTGACTCATCCATTTGTACATTTTCCCACAAACGTCACTTCTTCTTAGCTTTACTCTAAGTCCCTCTTTCCAGACTTTGTCAAATGCCTTTTCTAGGTCCAACAAAACCGCTACTGTGTGTTTTTGCTCCTGGTAGGCAGCTTCTATTTCCTGGGCTATGAGGATGACCTAATCCTCAGAGGATCTGTGCTGTATAAAGCCTGCTTGCTGTGGAATTATTATGTGTTTTTCTTCCAGATGACACATCAGTCTGGTGTTTATCATACGTTCCCTCAGTTTGCCTACGCAGCTCAGTAGGCTGAAACGCAAGTATCCATTTAGATCGGTTTTGTCTTTTCCTTTCTTTGGTACTGGAACAATTACTGCGTCTTGCCATGCCTAGAGTACAATACCCCTTTCCCAGCTTTGGTTCAGGACTTATAGTAGTTACCTCTTTGCTGTTTAGCCCAGCCCCATCTTAATTTTGTTTGTTTTTCAGTCTTTTCCGAGATTTCCTTTTCTGTAATCTTCTCATGGCCTCTTCCATTTCATTCATTGTTAGTTTTGCCATCATATGCTCTTCTGGTGCCATATTGATGTTGTTGTGCCCCTTCTGCTCTTGACTAATGTATGTATGCCTATCTGCAGGGACATCAATGGGGTTTGCTCCGGCATACTTTTCAACAAAGGCGTTTGCAGCTTTTTTTCCAGTGAGCATGTTGTCACCCTGCTTTATTGTTCTTTGTTTGTTTGATGGAGTTTCGTCATTCAAGGCTCTGACTAGCTTCCATAGATTGTTCCCTTCTTTGTCTAAATTGAGGCTTTCTATTTTGATTTTCCAGCTTTCTCTTGCTGTTTGGTTTAGAGTGTATTTGTATTTCGCCGTTGTGGCTTTGAGGGCGCTATTTGCCTCCATAGATTTTTCTCGCTCTCCCACGTTCCAAGCATGTATGACTGCGTCTTCCGTTTTCGGCAAATCATCATTAAAATGGGACTGATAATTTGTACTTGCTCCTCTTGGGACGGTTTCAGTGACAGCTTTCATTATTGCTATGCTTAGGCTTTCCACCATGGGCTTCATTTTGTTTTTCTGTGTGTTGATGGTTTCACACAGCCCATCGTTTAGCCTTGCAAATCTATCCCAGTCGGCTCGTTTGTAATTCCATCGTGGGAGTGGTTTTGTTTCCCTTGGGCCTACTTCCTTATCAACTTCTAGCATAATTGGCCTGTGGTCGCTACCTGCCAATTGGTTTAGCACCTAGCGGTCTATTTTATGGTGAATGTCCACCGTTGCAAAGGCAAAATCGGGAGTAGAGGTGGTATGCCATGTTCTAGAAAAGAAGCTAGGGCTATTCTCCGGCCTATTGATTAGAAAGAGATTTGTGTCTATCTCCCAATCTTCCACTTCGTGACGTCTATGTCCGAGTATCCCCATCTCTCCAAGTGGCTGTTAAAATCGCCACCTACTATGCAGTTGGAGTCTTTGACTTGTATTCTCGAGAGCTTTAGGTCTTTGTTTGGTGGTCCGTACATGTTGAAAATGCAGATCTTCGTCTCTTTAGCCATTATGTCAACTGCTACGATGTCTGCTTGTCCGGTGTGATTGACAGATACCGCGCTACTCGGCATGCAGTTACGGGTCAATATCAGAACCCCTCCTTTGTGACTTTCTCTATCCAGACGGAAGGCCTGGTATCCTATGATTGAGAATTAGTGGTTGTTGTTGAGGTGTGTTTCGTGGATACATGCCACGTCAATCGAACCTTCATGCATGTGATGTGTTAGGGGGAGCTTTTTGTTAATGACACCCTCCGCATTCCACTATAGTATTCTGAGGATCGTGTGTTTTTGGTCAATAGATTTTGCCCATAGCCATGTGCCTCGACTCCACAACAAATGGGTGGGTGACCACTAATAGTCAAAGGTCGGCCCCTTCAAGGTGTGAGGCCCGGCTGATAGTATACAGAGGTAGAGATCGAGACATGAGTGCATGTAACCAAGGGATAAGCCTGGTAATGTCACATAGATGTTGTTCGACTTGTGTGCGGACATATCTCATGGTCAGGGGCTGAGTCTCTACAGCTCACAGTGAGGTGGCTGCTCTACTGTTTACGACACCCCGTCCCAGAACTAAGTCTTCTGTTTGTGGTTTCGCACATCATCGCAATATGGGGTAAATATCGAGCAGCTACCCGCCCACTTTGATCAGCGGACGGCAGAGACTTCTTGGTGCTGAGGCGCGAGCCCCATGTCCCCACCATATCGAAGCCTCCCATCGCAGTGGTGCTGAGATTGTGGGCGGGATTCCGGATTCTGCAGTAATCCCTCACACGGTAGCCTCGCACCATTGGCTTATCAGACTAGTACGTGAATAAATGTTTTCGGCTCTTCTCGAATTAACCAGGATTTTCGTAGAAACGCCATGCCATTAGTAGGGTAAAACTGACCTGTCTTCCGAGGGTATAATACCAGCAACCGTTCACTATTAGACCAGACGAATCAATAGAGGGCTTTTGAGTTTATCAATTACCAGGCATCTGGAACCTGCGATTTATGCAGGGTTAAAACAAGATTACCGTAGCAGACGCTCTTTCATTAAGAGGTTAAAAACTGACCTGTTTTCCGTGGGTCTAATCCCAGCACACGTTCACAATTAAACCCAACGAAAGCGCTCTCGATTTGTCAGTTATTTTACAGTATTGGCGCGTTGTTTAACGTTATGGTGGTGCCCTTCCGTTAATTCTTTTATCGTACACTGAATGTAACCCAATCGAGCCACAGAGAGCTTTGCCCCAGATTTTCGAGGGTCTAAGTCCAGCACCCGTTCCATATTAGATCCTACGAAAGTGCTCTCGGCCTGTCAATCATTTCAGTGTTGGCCATGTTTAGTCAAATTAAGCCGCAGGATCCACTCATGGTGGTGCCCCTCCGTCAATTTCTTTAAGTTTCAGCTTTGCAACCATACTTCCCCCGGAACCCAAACACTTTGGTTTCCCGGAAGAAGCCCGAAGAGTCATCGAAGCAGCTCCTGCGGATCGCTAGTTGGCATCGTTTATGGTCAGAACTATGACGGTATCTGATCGTTTTCGCGCCTCTGACTTTCGTTCTTGATTACTGAAAACATTCTTGACAAATGCTATTGCAGTAGTTCGTCTTGCGGCGATCCAAGAATTTCACCTCTAACGCCGCAATACGAATGTATCCGTTTGTCCCTATTAATAATTACCTCCAGTTCCGAAAACAAAGAAAATAGAACCGAGGTCCTATTTCATTATTCCATGCACCATTGATCAGGAAGCCGAGGCCTGCTTTGAATACTCTAATTTTTTTAAAGTAAACGCGCCGGCCACCCGGGACGCTCAGCTAAGAGCACCCGTGGTAGAGAGCCTGCAGACGTTAGGGTAGGAGACAACGGGCAGTGAAACATCGCGAGCCGGACGGCCCGCCTGCACCTGAGATCAAACTACGAGCTTTTTGACAGCAACAACTTTAATATACGCTATTGGAGCTGGAATTACCGCGGCTGCTGGCACAAGACTGCCCTCCACTAGATCCTCGTTAAAGGGTTTCAAGTGTACTCATTCCATGTACGGGGCCTCGAAAGAGTCCCGTATTGTTAATTTTCGTCACTACCTTCCCGTGCCGGGAGTGGGTAAGTTGCGTGACTGCTGCCTTCCTTTGATGTGGTAGCCGTTTCGCATGCTCCCTCTCAGGAATGGAACCCTGATTCCCCGTTACCCATTACAACATGGTAGGCATGTCACGTACCATCGACATTTGATGGGGCAGACATTTGAAAGATGCGTCCATGAGGCAATGCGATCAGCACAAAGTTATCCAGAGTCACCATTGGGGACGCCGCAACCCCGCGAGGGAAAACGACGATTGGTTTTGAACTAATAAAAGCGCTCTTTCCGCGATGGTCGGAACTTGGTAAGCATGTATTAGCTCTAGAATTTCACAGTTATCCAAGTAGGATCGTGTCATCTAAGGAACCTCGATTGATTTAATGAGCAAATCCTAGTTTCACCGTGATACAGTGTGAACTTAGACATGCTTTGCTTAATCTTGGAGACAAGCATTTCACTACTGGCATGATCAATCATTTATCTGTCTGAGACGTGCGAACCACACACATCGGTCGGTGGCGGACGGATGTGTGAAAAGCCTCACTAGGACGGCCGCAGGGACCGACTGACGGACGGACGGTTGTTCAGTCCATAACTCCGTCGATCTAGGACCGCCAGACAGGGGCCCGCACACACACCAGGAGACCGACATACCGTGCTCGCTCGGGGAGGGATGGCAGCGCTCTGTGCAGAACGGATCCCAACGGCCCCGGCGATGAATTTTACAGGGACTGGAGACGATTTTTACCTGTCGGCATGCCTTTCTCCTGAGGGTTTGTCAGGCGAGGACAGAGCCTTTAGGCAGGAGTCCCGCTTTCCACTTGCCGGTCACAAGGTCTTTGCGAGAGTCTAACGACCAGCGAGACGAACTGTCGATGTCTGCTATAAGCTTTCGAAAAAGCACAACTGACAGTCACAGTTTCTCGACATGGGCCACAGTAACGCACCGTTGCCAGCGGTACGACACCATACATTTCGTCCCCCTACATACCCGGGGAGAGGCGGGCGAGCTTTTTCGGAAAGCCCGCACTATCGCTCCGTCTGGTACGAATACTGGATGGGAGTCAATCGCAGCGGCGAGAAACCTACCCCAGATAAAAAGAAATGTAACTACAGCCCATGACGTTAACAAATATGACAAGTAAGATCAAGCTGAGCAAAGAAGCGTATATCATCGTGCGTAAACGGAAAGTAATAACCGTTTGCGGCAACACATAAGAGTCTGTATCCTGTCGGCAATCAGTATATCCTTTGTTCATAATCCTGCCCATCCATGTAACACCATCTATACCGTCTTGTTGTTTATTTCCAAAGCAATTTCTGCGGCATTCATATACGGCTTGAATACATCCTTGTACTGAACAATTGGCTGCCTCCTAGACCTTTACCCAAAGCGTAACTTTTTCTTTTGGTTTGGGGTGGGGTGGATTGGGGGAGGGAGATGGGTTAGTCCGTGCAAGCAGTAGTGATCATGTTCTCCTTTCTAAATCTATACCATCTGTTATACGTCAAGCATTATCTTTATCATGACTTTTACAACTGCTGTTCAGAGATGCATAAGGAGTGTAGATTTATTATATTTAGTAATTTCATTGATGATCATATAGCCATGTTTAGGAGTGGCATCTTTTTCCGATATCTTAAAGAAGAACAAGTATGATATATTTATGAAGTATGATATGTTCGCGGTCATAATGTATGTGATAAAGGGAGAGGAAGAAAGTGTGATTTTCTTTATAATGACATTCAGAAAGAGATTTTAAAATTGTATTGGCGTTTCCTTATCGGATTTTCTGATTTGTAACTCGGTCTGTGAAAGCGACCTTTAGAAGTGTTCGGAAACATATCATCTCCAATACCTGAATCCACTGCTGTAGTTCAGATGTAATTGTCCATGTATCAGAGGCGAATAATAGTATTGACAGTGCCAATGTACGAATTAATTGGATCTTCGTATTTAAAGATAACCGTTTATTATTACAGATTGTGTTAAGCCGTGCAAGCGCCTTAATTGTTTGTGACATTGTTATCAACACCTCGCATATTGATCCGCCACCCACCCGTGTGTGGAGTCCAGGCACATGGCTATGGAGCATTTCCTATTGAAAAAAAACTCAAGACCCTCAAAATACTACAGTGGAATGCGGAGGGTGTCGTTAACAAAAAGCTTTCCCTAATACATCACCTGCATGAAGGTAAGATTGACGTCGCATATATCCAGGAAACGTACCTCAACAATAACCATACATTCTCAATCAGATTATACCAGACCTACCGTCTCGATAGATAAGGTTACAAAGGAGGGGTCCAGATACTGACCCGAAACTGCATACCGAGTAGCGCGGTATCTGTCAATCACACCGGGCAAGCAGAAATTGTAGGAGTTGACATAATGGCTCAAGAGACGAAGCCCCGCATTTTCAATCTGTACGGACCACCAAAAAAAGACCTATCGCTCCCGAGTATATAAGTCAAAGAATCCAACTGCATAGTAGTTGGAGACTTCAACAGCCACTCGGAGAGATGGGGATACTCGGACACAGATAGCAGAGGTGACGAAGTGGAAGAATGGGAGATAGACACAAATCTCTCCCTAATCAATAGGCCGGAGGATAGCCCTAGTTTCTATTCTAGAACATGGCATACCACCTCGATTCCAGATGTGGCTTTCTCCACACAGGACAAACACCATAAAAAAGACCGCCAGGTGCTAATCCAGAGGCCGATCAGACTAGACATTGATATGGAAGTAGGCCCACTGGAAACAAAAACGCTCCCACGTTGGAATTACAAACGAGCCGAATAGGACAATTTTGCAATCCTGACAGATGGGCTGTGTGAAACCATCAACACAGGAAACAACAAAATGAAGCCCATGGTGGAAAGTCTAAGCAAGGCAATAATGCAAGCCGCCACTGAAACTATCCCAAGAGAGGCTAGGAAAAACTATAAGCCCTATTGGAATGGTGGGTAGCAGAAAGCAGAAGATGCAGTCACAAATGTTATGAACATGGCAGAGCGAGAACAATCTATGGAGTCACATATCGCCCTCAAAGCCGCCACGGCTAAATACAAATACACTCTAAACCAAACAGCAAGAGAAAGCTGGAAAAACAAAACTGAAGGCCTTGACGTCGACAAAGAAGGGAACAAGCTATGGAAGCTAGTCAGAGCCATAAATGACGAAATCCCTTTAAACAAACAAATTACCATCAAGCAGGGCGAGAATTTGCTCACTGGAAAAAAATCCGCAAACGCTTTTGTCGAACATTATGCCAGAGCAAAACACCACATCAAGGTCCCGTCAGATAGGCATACATACATTATTGAAGAGCAAAAGGGGCACGATAACATCAATACGGCACCAGAATAGCATATGATGGCCAAATTAACAATGAGTCAAAATGGAAGAAGCCATGAGAACATTAAAGAAAAGGAAATCTCCCGGAAAAGACGGGATAACCAACGAAATGCTCATGGGGCTGGGCCAAACAGCGAAAAGGAAACTGCTATTCATCCTGAACCAAAGCTGGATAAGGGGTATTGTAGTCCAGGTATGGAAAGACGCAGTACTTGTACCAGTACTAAAGAAATGAAAGGACAAAACAGATCAAATGGATACATGCCTATCAGCCCACTGAGCTGTCGGTAAACTGATGGAATGTATGATAAACACCAGACTAATGTGGCATCTGGAAGAAAAATTAATACTAATTCCACAAGCCGAATTTAGACAGCACTGATCCACTGAGAACCAGATCATTCTCATAGCCCAGGAAATAGAAGATGCCTACCAGGCACAGAAACATACAGTAGCGGTTTGGGTGGACCTGGAAAAGGCATTTGACAAAGTCTGGAAAGACGGACTTAGAGTAAAGCTACGGAGAAGTGAAGTTTGTGGGAGAATGTACAAGTGGATCAACCACTACCTCAAAAAAAGAACGGCAAGAGTCCAAGTACAAGGGCAGATGAGCAATAAGGTGACACTCAAGCAGGGCGTACCACAATTGGTAGTACTGTCACCCACACTCTTCCTGGTGTATATAAACAACATTGCAGAGAATATACCAAGAAGAGTCCATAGCTCAATGTTTGCAGACGATCTGGCTATGGGGACCTCTGAAAAGAATCTCACCATAGCACGAAATCGGATGCAGCAGGCCCTAACATCGCTGGAATAGTGGGCGAAGTCATGGCTGGTCAAAATAAACGAAAAGAAAACCAATTGTACAATATTCTCGCTTTCAATCAAACCCAAAAACATAAATTTAGGTCTAAATGGCAAATTCCTGCAGCCAAACGACAACTCAAACTATATGGGAGTCACATTTGATAGGCGCATGGCATGGAAAAGTCAGATCGAGAGAAACCGAATGAGAGCCAGAGAAAGAATGGCAATCATGAGGAAACTTTCTGGCACAAGATTGGGAGCCGACGAAAGTATACTAAAGAAACTGTAAACAGGAAGAGTGAGACCAGTTCTCGAGTGTGGCATTGCGGCATGGACACCAGCAGCAAAGGCGAACTTCGATAAAGTTAGCAAACTTCAAAACCAAGCCACGAGAGTTATAACAGGAGGCATGAAGTCAACGCCAATTGTAGAACTTGAAAAGATTACAAAACTGCAATCCATGACCGATAGAAGAGACTGCAGAGCCCAGCTGCAGTCAGAGAAACTTCGAAGACTGACTAACCATCCAATGCACCAGAGACTAAACAATTTGAGAAATGGGAAACTAAAGCTTAGAAACTTTGCAGAAATAGCCAAAGCTAAGATGCACCAAGATCCCATAAACGCACTAACAACACCAAAGCCAATCACTACTGTACGAAAACCTACCTGGAGGCAGGATATATTTCCAGAAGTGGTAAAAAATATACCAGTTATTGGAAACAAAAAAACTGCCAGACTGAAAAAAAAGGAGAGATGCTACCCTAAGCTTTATATCGAAAAGCTACCAAAGCATGGACTGGACCCATGCATACACCGACGGTTCTGTAACAAACACTACACAGAACGGAGGGGCAGGAGCATTCCTGAACCTACCAAATGCAGAAAAATAACACTGTCATTCGCTACTGGTAAGTACACAAGGAATTTCAGAGCGGAGGCAGAGGCACTGAGGGCGGCAGTGGAAGAAATAGGGACACATAAAGAAAATGAAAGCTATACAGTCCTGCTTACAGATGCTCTGGCCGTAGTCACATCGCTAAAAAGCCAGAAAATCATTGAGTTTAATGATTTAAGAGTAGTACTCTGTCAACTATGCCAGCAATCCGCACCATAAAGGGTAATGGTACAGTGGGTCCCATCACACTGAAAAATCCAAGGCAACGAGGAGGCAGACAGACTGGCACAAGAAGGTGCCAGACTACCACAAACAGATACTAGAATGACGTACGAAGAGTCAAAACGGCTTATTAAAGCCAGATACATGACCAAATGGGAAACTGAACATACCATCTACACCAAAAACGATGCCTATTACCAGTTGAACAGAAGAGAGCAGGTCGTTGTTTTCAGACTTTGCACTGGCCACAATAGACTGAGGTACCACCTATTCAACAAATTAAAAGATAGGTGGTACCGACGAATGCCCGTGTGGTACCGGGAAAATGCCGCTGCTGCAGACCTGCCCGACATACTAGGATCAGAGAGAGCAGATGTGACCATCACCAGTGGCAACACAAGACAAGCTATACGGCAGTATAAGCCTCAGGATGACCGCCGCTTTTTTCGAAAAAAATAATGGTTACTGTATGACTGCGTACGATGAAGAAGAAGAAGACGAAGATCCGTCATCATTGATGATCGAACAAACCTATTCAAAACGGGCGACTTTTAATTCATGGCCACAATCTTTTTTCCGACTTTTTAAGACTTCAAAGTTTTTGGTCATTTAGCGTGTCTTAATGCCCATACTATAGTCAAAAGCTGTAACATTGAGCCTTTTGACAAATTCCCAGAGTTCCGCTTGTCTGGATGACATTTACAAAACGACGGCTTGTAATCGTTCAGTAACCTATCTTGACAGTACCAATGTGTTCTCCAAATTCCTTCAGTCTTTGTTTCATTTATGTTTCTAAACAAGTTTTGTTCTTAAATTGTTCTTAAATTAGCTGCTCTAGCCCGTCTTTACTTCTTGATAGTATCACTGTGCCTCTGCGTATCGTAACTTTGGAAACCCGTACCGGCTAATGGTAAATGGGTCGAAACGTCCACTGTCTCATATTCCGCATATATTTTGTATAGATAAGATGAGATGATACATCCATGTCTTACTCCCTTTGGTACTGCGAACTAATCTGATGTTTGCCCAATACTCGGAAAGCGGCTCGTTGATTTTTGTCTAATGTTTTAATGAGATGTATAATATGCACAGGAAACACCATTTTCTTCATGATTTTCCACAGTTTTTGAAGTTTAACCATAACGAATACCTTGGTGTAATCAACGACACACGTGTAAACATCTACATTAAATTATCTACATTTCTCGAATACATTCGTCATATTGAATATGTGGACCCTGGTCCCTCTGTAATTTGTTAAAACTGCTTAGGACCACGTAAATTTTAGATTTAAATCGTTACTCTATCCCTCTTAATTTATTCAGCCAGAGTATCTTTCTAGCGTCGCTCCTTAATGTGATAGTTTGGTAGGTTGTGCACATCTGTATATTGCCTTTTTATCGCTGGGGAATGTACGTTGATTTCTTCCATGCTTCTGGTCACACTTCGCTAGCCATGTCTGTTTACACCGTTTATTATAAACTATAGGTCGGGCCTCCCCTCCTAGTTTTATTAGCTCTGCTTGTATCATCACATCATTGGGACTTTCCCTTTTTCAGGCTTTTGATTTATTGTTGTACTTCATCCACTTTTGGTTCAGGTTCTTTCTCATCTGTCGGTAGGATTGTAACTGAGCGCTTTGTGCTATTTCATACATGGTTCTGCAGTACTATCTCCGTCTATTCAGTATATCTTTGGATTCTTTTAATGTTTTATCCTCTTTCTCATTTATGACATTCAGAACCGAACGGAACTCCCTTACATACTCGGTGCACGAATTACATTTGTGAATTATCCACATATTCTTATTGTTTATTATATTTTTATAATTTATTGCTCCTTAAATTACCACAAGTGACTGATTGTGCATCGTATCCATCTATTTTAGCGTAGTGTTTCCTGTCTTGCACACTGTTGCTGATTCATATTAAAGACCGGATCCTAATCAGTTGGTAAAATCTGTTGATTTTTTCCCCACATGTTCCATGTAATTTTGTCAGGACAATTCATTCACTCTTTAGTCTTCGGAGGAAAACTAACGTCTAGTCAGACACAACATACTGATCAGACATATTAGTCTAGGTCAGACACAACATAGCAATCCTTTATATCAGTAAGGGTCAGACACACGATACTGATCAAACATGTTAGTCTAGGTCAGACACAACATACTGATCAGAAATATTAGTCTAGGTCGGATACAACATACTGATCAAACATATTAGTCGGGGTCAGACACAACATACTGATCAGTAGGGGTGAGACAAAATATTTTAGCCAAGACCCTAACATTGGTTTCGCTGTAGTCATCCATGGAAACGGGGTGTTGTCATGGCAGCCTGGTTAACTAGGTGAGGGTTGGATGTGATCCTCGTAGTAGATACCGACACACAGATAAAACAACAACAACCTAGAGCACACTCCTGTCCGCCTTCTCCAGCACTGTCTGGATGTTAATAAAGATACAAGAAATAATCACGTAACATCTTTTTCACCTACAACAATAGCAACAACAACTCTCTAATCTAAAATGAAATCTGTTAGAAAATGCCTTCTGCTAAGCAATGAAAACGTTTACGTCATAAACGTGTCATCATTTGACGTGCACAGATCAGCTATGTTGTAGCTGCATAACAACACGTCGATGAGCTATTGTCTAATGGTAGGTACTGTCTTCACATCTTATTATCTAACATTAGAACGTCCAATTCACTTTTACCATCGAAAATGATGTATTTATAAATAAAATACAATTTGACGGGCCTAGGACTAAATAAGAGTTGACTTCAATACACAGTCAAAATGGAGACTTAAAGGGGAACAGTCAGAGACGTTAACCGATAAGTCCATGCCCCCTCTCTTATATAAGGGAACAGTCAGAGACGTAATCCGATAATTTCATGCCCCATCTCTTATCACCATCTACGTGGCTTTGTGACCCTCAGCTAAATAGAACTCCACAAGCCTCTACTATTTAATAAATATTACTAGATGGTGTCAGGAAACTGATGTGGTGATACTATGTTACATTATTTCCCTGTTTTGTGATGACCGACGTCTCAGAATACGCTTCAGAGTTGGCCAAACTGCCATAGTTTATATTATTTTATTATAACATGTAAATGCAATCTACAAATGTTAAAATAATGCACATCTCAAAATATCAGTTCAGTGATTACGTAAATATTGCGAAACAAACACACCTACTGCAGAGTTATCCCGAGTAGTACAGTGTTAATCGTCATTCTAGATCTGTGTGATACAAGAAGGTCACTGAAAAAACACAATCACCCATCGGAGGAGGTCGGCAGTTATAAAGAGGTCAAGAAAGCCATACAACAAAAGATGCGAGAGGCGAAAGAAGCGTGGATATGTGAGCAATGCGCAAACATCGAAGAGAGACTAAACAGAAATGATGCTAAAGGAGCATACACGGTGGTCAAAGAACTGGTAACACAAAGACAAAGCAGGAACCTTATGATTCATGATAAAAACGGCAAGTGTCTCATTGAGGGAAATGATGTACTGGCAAGATGGACAGAGTACTGTTCCGAGTTATACAACTATGAAGGGCAAAACAAACCTGAGAAAAAATTCCCCCCAACACCAAAAAATATAGAGGATAACTAACTGATAACGAAGGAAGAGGTAATTGCAGCGGTAAAGACATTGAGAAGAGGGAAGGCGCCGGCGTGGACAATATACCAGCAGAGCTCTTACAAGCAGGTGGGGAGGTAGTGGTGGAAGGCCTGACACACATCTGTAACAAAATATGGGCGACAAGAAACTGGATGGACTTATGGACGAAATCTATAGTTATACCGCTACATAAGTCTGGAGACCTAAAGCTGTGCAAAAATTACAGAACAATAAGCCTCATTAGCCACCCTAGCAAGGTCATGCTTAAATTAATCCTCGACCGATTGAAAACCCAAGCAGAGAACATTATTGCCGGGGAGCAGGCAGGGTTCAGACAGGGCAGAAGCACTACAGAACAGATATTTAATGTAAGGCTGCTAAGCGAGAAATATCTAGAACAGCAGCAAACACTGTATCATGTGTTTGTGGATTTTAAGAATGCGTTTGATAGGGTATGGCATTAAGCGCTTTGGGCAACCATGATGATGTATAATATCATCGGAAATATTATAACGGTCCTTGAACACCTGTATAACAAGGCGTCTAGTGCAGTTCTTGTGAATGGGAGGCGAGGAGACTGGTTTCGTTTTGCAGATGATATCGACGGGTTAGCGGGTTCAGAAGCAGAACTCCAGGAATGGGTCAGAAGGCTCGATGAAACAGCTCTTTACTATGATATGGAGATAAACGCTGGAAAGACACAACTAATGACAAATAACGCTACGGGCTTCAACAGCAAGATAAAAGCAAACGGTCAAGAACTCGAAGTAGTTGACCGTTTTAAATATCTTGGATCGATTGTCAGTGATGAAGGATCAAAATGTGAAGTATTGGCTAGAATAGCACAGACAATAGCGGCGCTTGCACGGCTTAAGAAAATCTGGCAAGATAAACGGTTAGCACTACGCACGAAAATCAAACTAATGCGTACACTGGTCCTGTCAATATTTCTCTATGCGTGTGAGACATGGACAGTTACAGCTGACCTTCAACGAAGGATACAGGCCTTGGAGATGAGATGTTTCCGAAGACTTTTAAACGTCACGTACAAAGATCGAGTTACAAAAGAGTAAATCCGAAATAAAATTACGTCGGCAATAGGGCCTTTCTAAGATCTCTTGGCAACTGTCAAAAGAAGGAAACTCACTTGGTACGGTCACATATCGAGATAAAATGGTCTTGCAAACACAATCCTCCACGGGAAGGGGCATGGCAGACGACGAAGAGGCCGGCCCAAAAAGAGATGGGAAGACAACATAAAAGAATGGACCAGTCTCCGACCAGAAGAGTCACAGGCAACAGCTACTGACCGAGATGGATGGAGTGGGGTTGTGGGGAGGGCTTCATGTGTGCTCCAACGACCTAACCGGTTACGGGATGACCTGACCTGACCTGACTCGTCAGCTGTTTAACCGGAAGACCCTGCTGTTACCTCTTCACCACAGTTTCTGTTAGTCCGGTTTTAGTTCGTCATGATGTCCCCATCATATACACATATATTTACTATAGTACAAACTGTAACCATGTTTAGTCGTCTGATCTGTCAGCTCTTTCCATGAGATGCATCTCTATGTTCTCTCTCCATTGAAACATAATGGGGTACCAATACTAAGCTATTCAAGTAGACATTGAGGCAAACACCAGAACTATTCAGTCTTATTTACCACTCGCTTACCCGTGCAGAATATTTGTCAGTCATGCCAATCAAATCGAACACAATCGGTTAACCACATGTGAAGCACCATTCTACATGTACGCACTACTGAATTGTTAATATTGCAGACTCGATTATTTCCTGTTCTAAGGTGCAACACAACAATTTACAATTGCATGTTTATATTTTACGTAGTACTCTAAATGCTAATGTTGATGGCTTTCTAAATTATTATGTCACCGCGTTTTTCAGCTGACATATAAATAGGAATTGTAGTTCCTCGGCTGCAGCACAATTCTTTGCCAGTCCACTTGAGTTCTTGTTTTTCAGTATTCCATAATGCGACGTAATCCACTGAATGACAATCTAGCGCTGGTTGCTCAGTTCAGATTGTTAAGCGTATAGACCTAGTCGCTTTAACGGAGTAATGACTTTACAACTGTCATTAGTTTTACATATTCTGGACCGAGATTAATGTTCAACAATGTTTCAGTTACAACCATTATATCATAGATTGTTTTTCACATACGTTTAACATAATTTCGTTCCGTTAATCCGACTGTGACCTCAATATGTGCATGTAATTCTATGTTCACATTTGCTCTCCGCTTCATTATTGAATTATTTGCTGACATGAACTGGGGCCCAACTGTATTGTCGGTATGATTGACTCATTAAACATTGTATACCGTATTACGTTGCACACTTCTGTTCAACCTTGTATAATACTTTTTATTGGACATGGAATGGTAGTCCATTATTATTTCTTTCTCTCTCTCTCTCTCTCTCTCTCTCTCTCTCTCTACGTCTCTCTCTCTGTCCATCTATCTCTCTTCTCTCGCACTCTTCCTCTCCATCTCTTGAATCATATTACTTCGAGATGGACATTAAAAAGGCCACCGACTTCAGGTAGGTTTATATTATGTTTACAAAGTATGTTGACCTTGTACATAAAACTGATTCATGTCTTATATTGCTAAAATTTTGCTAAATGCTTTTCATTGGAACGCTCTGCATGTTGAAGAGATGTTATTCATGTGTTACTCCCTTCATCTCTCATATTACACTTCTGTCTTTTAGTACACTCCTGTCTCCTGGTAGCTTCATGTCTCTTAATACATTCGTTTTTCTTAGTACACTCATGTCTCTTAATACACTCATGTTTCCCAGTGCACCCTTGTTTCTTAGTACACTCATTTCTCGAAGTACACTTTTGTGTTTCTAAGTGCACTCTTGTCTCTTAGTACCTTTGTGGTTTATAGTACACGCCTATCTCTTAGTACATGCCTGTCTCTTAGTATACTCATGCCTCTTTGTACACTCCTGTCTATTAGTACATTCTTTCTTTTAGTACACTCATGTCTCTTAATACACTCACGCATCTTAGAAAACGCATGTCTCTTAGTACACTCCTGTCTCTTAGTACACTCTTTCTCTTAGTACACTCATGTCTCTTAGTGCACTCCTATATATTAGTACATTTGTGTCTCTAAGTACACTCATTTCTCTTAGTACACTCATGGAGTGCGTTGCCGAATGGTTTTGAGGCCTCTCTGTCGATACAAAGGACAGTTGTTCGAATCCCCGGTATGGCATGTGTTGTTTTTCTGTTGGTGATGAAATAGACACATAGCCAGCACACGACGTGGCAACAGCAGTGGCAAAGCGGTTTGTAGTCCTCAGCCTTCAAAACCCCTCGACTACCCCAGCAATGGGAAACATGTCGTATGACAGTACCGTACACTCATGTTTCATAATATCTTCGTTTTTCTTAGAACACATTATCTCTTAATTCACTCATGTCTCTTACTGCACTCATGTCTCTTAGTACACTCCTTGCTGATAGTATACTCCTGTCTCTTAGTACACGTCTGTCTCTTAGTACCTTTGTGTTTGTTAGTACACTCGTGTCTCTTAAAACACTCACGTCTCTTACTGTACTCATGTCTCTTAGTACACTCCTGTCTCGTAGTACACTCATATCTCTTAGTACGCGCCTGTCTCTGAGTACACTCATGCTCTTAGTACACTCCTATCCTTCAGTACACTACAGTCTTTTAGTACCTTCATGTATTTTAGTACACGCCTGTCTTGTAGTGCACTCCTGTATCTTAGTACATGCATATCTCTTGATACACACTGATATATTAGTACACTCATGTCTCTTAGTACATTCATGTCTTTTAATAACTGCATGTCTCTACGTAACGTTATGTCTCATAGTGCCCGCCAGTCTCTTAGTACATTTAATTTTCTAAGTACACTCATGTCACGTTGTACCGTCATGTCTTTTAGTACATCCATGTATCATAGTCCCTTCAAGTCTCTTAGTACCTTGCTGTCTCGTAGTACATCCATGTCTCTTAGAACGTTCATTTCTTTTAGTACATATATGTCTCTTAGTACCTTTCTACCTCTTAGTACATGTATGTCTCTTAGTACATCCACGTCTCTTAGTAAGTTCATGTCTCTTAGTAACTTCATGTCTCTCAGTAACGTCATGTCTCTTAGTTCTTACTCTTAATGCATTTACATATTTGTGTTCATCCATGTCTCTTATTACCTTCATCTTTTAGCAACGTCATGTCTCTTAGTTCAACCATGTCTTTTAGTTCGTTCAGGTCTCTTAGTACATGTATATTTCAAAGAACATCTATGTCTCTTAGTGCCTTCATTTCTTTTAGTGCCGTCATGTTTTAGTAACTACATGGTTTTAGTATATACACGTTTTACGTATATTCATGTTGTTAGTACCTTCATGTTTATAGTACGTTTATGTCTTTTAGTATCTTTATGTTTTTAGTACCGTCATGTTTTTTAGTACCTTCACGTATCTTAGTAGCTTCATTTCTTTTAGTACCTTCATGTCTTTTATTACATTCGTGTCTTTTAGTACATTCATGTCTAATAGTACCGTCATGTCTCTTGGTACATCCATGTGTCTTGGTTCCGTACTGTCTGTTAGTACCTTCTGGCATCGTAGTGGTTTTATGTCTCTTAATATCCCCTCTGTATCTTAGTACATTTCTGTCTCGTGGAAATGTTATGACAATTAGTAACTTCCTTGTCTCGAAGTAATTTCCGGTCTCTTAGCCACATTCAAGACATTTACTACCTCTATGTCTCTTTTTAAGTGCATAACTCTTTGTATATTTCCTGTTCTGAAGAACTACAAGGGCCCATCGACAAAGCATCAGGCAAGTCCTGAAAATACAGTTCATGGTACCCACGGATAATGTGAGAACCTTGTGCGGATTATAAAACCAATAGAACAGCCATTGTTCGATTGTCTTAAACAATGCTAGTTAACAACTGTCCACTCAAAAAGGATACCGACCAACGGCTTCTACGTCATTCGCGTCATATGGGAAGTTCCAAACAAGTTTTCATTTCTTGGCCAAAACGATAGTGCAAGGATAGTTGAGGCGAATGAATTGAAGGAAAAGAAAATCCATTGACCAAAATGGGGAGAATATGCTTGCCTGATCTCTCACACATGGTCAACCTTGAGTTTTGCAACTCACACCTAATACAGCATGTCGCAAGAACACTTTAGCTTGCTGACATATATTAAATAGCCTACTACCTGCATCGTAACACCAATTTTCCTAACACAGTTGATTTACTATAAATGACACCTGGCCTAAGTTCAACGTGTTCAACCCGCATTTCTCTGAATTGTCACCTTCTGATAGACCAATACACTTATGTGCAATTTGACATGGTAACATTTTACCAAAAAAAAATACATTTAATCGATGATCAGCATATTGAACAAAATAATTGATGTTTAAGAAATGCCGAAATAATTTATAACATTTAAAATATGACTTCTAGGCACGGATTGGCAAACACAATATAATATTACATTTAAAACAAAAAAGAACATGTAATACATTGGACTTATACAATTATTACCAAATACTGAATCTCTAATTATGTTTAAGTCTATCCAAACAATCAAACGTTCTTGTATATCGCTGCAATAATACTTTAGTCTTGGAAATTAATTTGACAATTAGTTTGCCAATATGGTAACTCTTTTTAGAATGTATCATACAATTATTTTTTTAGGTGTCTTTTACAGGACGGTTTGATTAATTATTGACAATTTCAACATTTCAAATAGTGATTACAATGAAAGACAAGTCCTACACTATTCACAATTAGAACACATAATGTAACAAATGTATTAAAAATAATCGATGCATTTACAGACACAAACGTATTATCTTTTACGGGTGGTACTAAAGAATAACAACCAATGATGTTATATTTTGTTTTCAATTTTAAATTGACATTTCCTTTAAAAGATGCGAAACATATACACTTTATTATCCATGGTTGCATTTTTTAGTAGGCCGAAAATGAATGTGTATTTGTGGTAAAAAAACATCTAAATCACTTGTAGACAGTGTCATGGTTAAACAAATATCAATTTTGTCATGTCACATATGAGTGTAGTGCAAAGTGTTGTTGCTACACAAGCAGTTCTCACTAATTCCGCCTTGATCTTAAATGTCTTCACCAAATAATTAATATCCGGAGATTTACATCACTAAGTAAACGTGTCAAGTTAAGTATTCTTAACTCTTGTGTCATCTCAGTGTTCCAATAAAGTTGTGAAAGCTGGACAATGACAACAACGCTTGAAAATATAGTGAATGCAGTTGAATAAAGAAATTGCATTAGACGGCCATTTGGTATTTTCTAGAAACAATGTATTTCTTCTTAGCAAATACGATTACGGTCCAACCGAAATGATATTTCTAGTGCCAGCAGGGAGAAACGCTGGGCCTACACCAGGCACACGTCCTACAGATGAACAATAATAATATTCCCCTACTACAGACACATATGTGAAAACCTAGAGACGAAAGCAAACGGGGAGGACAAGGAGAGACCATACAGAACTATCTCAAGAAGGTGAATCTATGGGGATCAGTAACATGCACAAACTACAGAGAGTAGCTGCGGATCGAACAAACTGAATGTTTGTGGGTTCTGTACTATGCGCCTTCTTTGAAGCTGAACAAAATGTTATATGATACGATATATAGTTCCATGGCGTGTCCATTGAATATGTTTTAGATGTATTGTATAGTTGTGTACACTGTCGTAAGTTTGAATATTACATGTGGAGCAACTATAATTATGTCAGTGCCTGCTTTTAAAAAAAAAAAATGCGCTTACAGTGCAAAGATGGCATTTAATTATTTAATTCAAAAATGCCGACGTCGTTGTACGAAAATAAAAATGAGGCATATTTTGTAATTAATTGTCACACATAAAATATGTTCATTTGTATTCTTTAAGAATGTTTGGCTAATAGCATAGTTGTTATTCGCTGGTAACAATGTGTGTACCAAATGCTATGACTACAATATGTATTTCGTTCTCGTGGTTTGCAATTCATAAAATGTTTGGTTATTTCTAAGAGTCTTCTGAGAGTCTATCTTATTCATCCCTACGTTCTGTTACCGATGTCCTGTGTTATTGGTTGTTTTCATGCTCATTCACAAAGATTGAAAAAGAAGTATGTGACACAGACAATTGTTACCATACGTATGGATTGTGTGTGGGGCACAGTTAGTCATATGCCACATCTCACAGCAATATATTAGGACTGACGTTACATTATGTTAAACATCATAATCTCATTCCCCACTGAAAAATTGCATTTTAATATGTCGAGTTTTTGATGAGGATGATCACTGATGATGTTTGTTCGTACGACATACTACTTATAGATAACATATATATATATATATTTATTTTTAATTCAAAAGGTATATCGTTTGAAATTGTGCAGTAGAACAAATGTGTTCATTCATTGGAACAGCTTTTGTTTGTGAGAATAAAAATCAGCCTACTCTGTTTACATTCACTTCAGGTAAATGTTGCCAAATGTTGTGTACGACAGCTGCTAATGTATACGCACGTATATTTTTCCTAATTTATGTTATTGTTATTTAGACGGCAGCATTCATAAGCCCTCAGCCTTTAAAGATTAGGTACATCTAATTATCATCATAATGTGGTTGATCAGTCCCGATGCTGGTAGTTAGATTGTTAGAGTATGTCGATCAGTCCTGATGCTGGTAGTTAGATTGTTATAATCTGTCGATCAGTCCTGAGGCTGGTAGTTAGATTGTTAGAATATGTCGATCAGTCCTGAGGCTGGTAGTTAGATTGTTAGAATATGTCGATCATTTTTGTGGTTGGTCGTTAGATTGTTAGAGTATGTTGACCAGTCCCAAGGCTAGTAGCTAGATTATAAAAGTATTCGATAAGTCATGTGACTGGTAGTTAGATTGTTTGAGTATGTCGAACAGTTCCGAGGCAGGTAGTAAGATTGTTAGATTATGTCGATTAGTCCCTAGGCTGGATATAAGATTATTTGGTATGTCGAACAGTCCTGATGCTGGTAGTAACATTGTCAGAGTATGTCTTTCATTTGATCAAATAGTATGCACCTCTGTTCATGTTAGCATAGATCGGTACGTTAATGTATCGGCATGCTTACGATGTAAATGTGAGTCCTGGTCGCCCTCTACACCCTTTTCCTTAATTCGTTATGTCTAGTATTTTTTCCAGACGATGCTTATGTCTGATAATGTGTCCCAGCAAATTCAATCTTCGTTGTTGTATCATTTCCAATATGTGTTTAGGAATGGCTACCTTTGTGAGGACGTTGTCTTTAGATCTGCTTTATGTCCACAACTCACTCTATTAGTGTTAAGGTATCACATTTGACCGATGAGGGTCAAACGTGGTATCACAAAGCGATAAGGAATATATCCACCAACATGGTTTAGATTTCCTGGCGCCCAGGGATAACTACCACTATTTATTGTAATACCGCCAATTCTTCAGAAGTCTAATAAGCATGCAATTAAAGACCACACTTTTCACCATTACTGTGATACAGGCATGTACGACCACATCATACTATAAGGAGGAATAGATTAAACTATTCCACGACCAAAAACATAACTGTCTCAATACATTCCACAAGAAAGACATCTTCATAAAACAAGGCTACTAGAATGCTAAAGTTGGCCTTAATGCATATACAAACTGGCTAGACACATGTGATGAACCATACATCAACATAATTTCAATCCAGAGAGGTTTCAAAATACTAGAATGTACTGAATACAATCACATTGTGCTTGCAAATAGCCTAGACAACCACAAAACTTCGAGAAAGAAAACATGATACTCTTCCAATGGGACCCACAAGACTTCGAGAACGGCCACATGGTACTCTTCCAATGGGACCCACAAGACTTCGAGATCGACCAAATGCTACTCTTCCAATGGGACCCACAAGACTTCGAGAACGGCCACATGGCACTCTCACAATGAAAACCACACGACTTTGATAATGACCACATTGTACTAGTCTCCCAATGGCACAAATTACAACCAAATTAACGACACACTGGTACAGACTAGATTCCTTTCCATATCTAATATAATACAAACTGACAGCTTTCTTGGGACGGACATGGTTTAGTGACCTTGACCTGCTCACATGCTAACATGATGCCCCTCACATAAAGTAAATGACAAGATCACAAGATTACAGGATCAGATACGACCATTGGCAGGTTACAACACTCATGTTGTGGACGCTTTTAGACCACGTTGTAGAGAAAGCATGTTCCATTTCTTAACAAACATTCAGAAAATGAGGTGACGGATGTACAAGCAATTACATAATCCTGCAACACCATTGTCAGACACACCACTGGCAAAAAAAACTGTGACTGATGCCCTGGTTCCCGGAATATATATTGCCACTGTGAGACACCGATGAGGATTTCAAAAATGAGAAAAACAACTCTTTCAGAACTGACAAGTGCAGGAGAATTAATAAGATTATACTAACAAAAATGAGAGAAGCTAAAGAGAAGTGTATATCAGACCAATATACGCAAATTCAGAACCGCATTACCCAGAGCAAAAGTTAGAGAGCGTACCGGTATAACGACCCGACAAGACTGTGAGAGACAGGCAACACACTGACGGCATACAGAATAAGATGTTATTTGCAGATGAACGGGATACTGCTCCCAGTTATGTAACGTACAGACAACCGGGGACCATTGAGTGGCATTACTGGAAGACCCACAGGAAGAAGACGATATTTTCACCATCCTTCGTGAAGAAGAAGTCGTGGTGCCAAGTCTCTCAAGAAGGACAAGGCGGCTAGTATTGACAACATACCAGGCTAACAAATATCACACAGCTGGACTGTGATTATAGACATTCTCACGAATGACTGAGGAATGACCAACACATGCGAACAAAACTACTGATTATCGCCCTACCTAAGACGGGTAATCTCAAAGAACTATCAACATGTCCTAACCATCTGTCTAATCAGCCAACAAGGAAAGTGATGTCCAAGGTTATTTTGAACAGGCTGCAGAGAAGGACAGAAAACATTTTTGAAGAAGAGGAAGCCGATTCTCGAGCTGGACGCAGCACAGCTTTACACATTTTTATTCTGCACCTGCTTAACGAAAAAAAATACGCCCACCCTAATCAAAAGATATACCAAATCTTTGCTGACTAATGAAGCTGTTAACATGGTCTTTGATGAGGCCCTTTAGACACTTATGCGAAAATGTATGAAAGGGTATCGGATCAACTACGTCATTGTTATCATATACTGTCAGCATAGGAGGTCGTTAAATCACCAATATTCTGTTTGATGGTGTCTTTGCCGGGGTGGCTGGAACGGAGCTAGAACTTCCAAGTCTAATCTGAAATATCGACAATGCCGCACACAAACTTGGAATGGAAATAAGTGCAGAGAAGAGTAAAATCATCGTTAGGGTCCTATATGGCTTAAAAAGTCAGATTGTGATCAAGGGTGAACCATTTAGAAATTGTTAAAATGTTAACCTTGGTAGCAGGGATCAATGCAGAAGGTTCCAGGGCTGAGATTCAGACAAGAACAGCCATGACAATGTCTGCTCTGACAAAACTGAGCCTGCGATATAGAAACGAAAGCATCACACTCAAATCCAAGTTGACTTTAATGTTTACACTTGTCACTTCCGTTTACCTTTAGGCGTGCGAAACGTGGACTTTGACAACGGTTCTAAAGCAAAGAATTTGTGAAATGGACATGAGATGTATGCGTCGTGTTCTCGGCATTTCGTATCTAGATCAGGTCACGAATAAGGCAGTTCGGGAAACCGTTAAACGAGAGATCAGCCATTATAAAGACCCATGGACTATGGTAAACGTACTCAAGCTCGAATGGTATGGGCATGTTTCATGTTCGTCTGGGTGGACTAAAATGGTCCTGTAATGCCTTGGAGGCATTAGAGAGGGAGGCACAAACATATATCGGAAGACAACATCAGAGCGTGGACTGGAAGGCCCATAGTTAAACTAAATATACTGGCGGCACACAACCGAGTGGAGCGGCGGGAGCTGTTACAACAATATGCAGTGTTGGTATCCCAATGACTGTTTCGGTTACAGAACTGAAAATGGTGATGACACCTACCTCTGAGAGGACATTGTCGTTAGAACTTAAGCCTGTCCATCTCACTCTATCAGTACTACGGTTACAAATTTCAAACGCTTCAAAGTTGTTTTCAGCCTTGTTTGCCTAAGTATGCGTTTTAGTCGGAAACATAGCTCATACATGTGTGGCGATTATTATTTTCCTCGGACATGTCATATTTTTGAGTTTAACATTCTGTTTTGCTGTAAAACCTGTTATTTCGCAAATGCAATTAATGTCGTTTTGTCTTTTTCATTTGAGACATGTCCATTGATGGTGTTCCGTAAATATGTAAACGGCTGTACGTGTTCATTTATTTATCCATTGATCATCATATTCATTACCCTACTTTGCATTTCTGTTACAGTGTCTCCGTCTTCAATGTGTTGATCTTCACACAGACATCTTTGATATTGCTGTAAATGTTTTTAAGTATCATTTGATGATCTTACAACAATGACTTGGCCATCTGCACGTTTAATGTAGTTCTTTTTCATGCCAGTTACTTTAACATTCCTATTACACGTCTGAACAACAGTTCATATCATCATGTCAGAATATATGTTACATAGACTTCGTGAAAACAAGCAACATGTGTCGTATTGAAATTGGATCTGTTAATATATCTTTACCTCTACACCTCACGGTAGAAGAGGAGCGACTAAGTAAGTAATATCTATTTGATTGAAATAATCGCCTCGTGATGTTCATGAAAGATCTAGATTAACCTAGTAAGTGGTATCTTGTTACCTGTTTGTTGCAACATATGAACATATTTGCTCTTGGGGACTTAATCAAACAAGATATATTGTGGTTCTCTATAACTTACCTTTCTTTCTACGAGAAGCCTCAAAGATCTGATGGCATCACTTCTACCTCTGGCTCTGCAGAACCTTAACAGGTTGACTGGCAGCACTTCAATCACCATATCTATTCTCCTCTGAGTTATGTTCAAAATATTTTTGAGATACATGTGGTATTATGCTTATCATTCGAAATTGACAATATTTTATTGCATTCGATTTTGATTTTTGATTGTGTTTTTTTTTGCATCTCATTGTCGCTTTGTATTTCCGTAATCGTGTGATAAGTTTTTAAACTCGTATACCATCAATGTTTATTGCACATGCGGAATGTAATACTTTAAAAATTAGAAATTCAGTTCTAATGTGGTAGGGTATATGACAATACGACCTGTTCATTTGATTGAGGTCTCGAAAGAAATGCAATAGTTTTATTGTGAACCATTTTAAACGAACTCAAACTTATTTTATTTTTGCCCATATTATTGTGTTTATTTTGCTATCAAATCTTTTATTAACTATTTACAAAACATAGTTTCCTATTCCCGCAAAATTAGACGTTTACATCGATCTTGATCTTTTGATCTCGATGCAGCGTAGCTTCATTCCCCAATAGCCTTTCCACTGGACCCTGACATGTGCCACCGAAGTCTAGAGCGAGTCATGTTCTCTTTTTGAGGAAAATCGGATGCTGCAGTGTGAAACAAGGGATTTGAGGTCTTCACCGCGGTCTCTTCTTGGCTCAGGGGTACTAGACTACCGTCGCTGTGCTCCATCAACCTAAGTCTCGTCTTAACATGTGACCTGTCAATATGGTGTTTGCCATGGCTGCATCGATACCAGCAGTAGACCTTGTGGAGACCTTGCTTACGTTGGTTCCAGAGAGTGATTCCCGCCTAGAGTTTATGATGCCTGGGTCACTATCAATGTGTCCTCTAGTGTTTTTATGTTTCAACGTTTAAGTTCCGTTGCACAACATAGAGTGTGCAGTGGAATTACAGAGTGATGCTCGTAGGTCCTGGCCATGGCAACCGTCCCTGGTCCTGTTAATTGAAAAGAAGGCTTCCAGTCCGCGCGGAAACATCTTGGAAATTAAAGTTCCAGGTTATTATCTATATTGGGAGTGCGCCCAAGATATATGTACTCGTTGATGTCCTCTAATCATATCTCACCAAAGAATATTGGATCACACATGGAGAAGCGATTGCGCAACTCGTTGGTGTTGGCGACATTCAACTCCAGCCACGCTTCCCTGCCCTCTCCATTGAGTAGCTGCATCATTTGGATGAATTCTGCTGCTGACTGTGATGTGCACTGCGTCATCGGCACATCGAAGGTGATCGAGTCGTCTGCCGTCAAGAAAGGATATTAAATGTGCCCCTGTTAAAACGGATAAAGGGTTACTCCAAACAAGCGGAGAAGTTCAGTAAGATAGGATCCACCTGACGGAATCCCATCTGACTTGTGGACGTTGAAAAAGACGAATTGTGGTAGTACAGTTTATGGAACATTTTGTGAAAAATCGGATTAACCGAGCTCTGCACATTGATCCAACAGTGAATGCCAGACAAAATGCAGTTCTTTCGAAACCGAATAACTTTAATTATGTTTCATAGAATCGACGTAACTGCACTCTGGGATTTCTATAGGTGCTCAGTCTCTATCAGCAAAAGGGTTTAGGTATGGATGCTGATGGTGTACGTTCTTCTGCTCAGTTATTGCATGTGCCATACTCCGCTTGCACTTCGTTTAATGTCGGGTCTGAGGGTTGCTGCTTCGTCTATTGCGGTATCCTAATTCAGCATGGTGTCATTGATTGATTACAAAGTCTCGCTTCTATCCATCACTAATGTGCCCACGATAAGAGCTTATGAACACACGATGTCAGATATGTCATTGCTTTGAATCTCAGCATCATCAGGACAGTAGGTCAAAGTCAATCAATGAATGTTTGAGGCCTTAACAGTTGATATAATTTCGTACTTAAGCCATCCCTTCTGTGTATTTTGAGGTACGGCTTGCTCGTCTGTCACGATGACTGTCTTGTTAAAGAAGTCTCGTATATTGATTTCCTGAAGTCAACGCCAATTGTAGAACTTGAAAAGATTACAAAACTGCAATCCATGACCGATAGAAGAGACTGCAGAGCCCAGCTGCAGTCAGAGAAACTCCGAAGACTGACCGACCATCCAATGCACCAGAGACTAAACAATTTGGGAAATGGGAAACTGAAGCGGAGAAACTTTGCAGACATAGCCAAAGCAAAGATGCACGAAGATCCCATAAACGCACTAAAAACACCAAAACCCATCACTACTGTACGAAAACCTACCTGGAGGCAGGATATATTTCCAGAGGTGGTAGAAAATATACCAGGTATTGGAAACAAAAATGGCCAGACTGAAAGAGAAAGGAGAGATACTACCCTAAGCTTTATATCGGAAAACTACCCAATCAAGGATTGGACCCATGTATACATCGACGGTTCTGTAACAAACACTACAAAGAACGGAGGGGAAGAGCATTCCTAAACCTACCAAATGGCAGAAAAATAACGTTGTCATTCGCTACTGGTAAGTACACAAGCAATTTCAGAGCGGAGGCAGAGGCACTGCGGGCGGCAGTGGAAGAAATGGTGACACATAAATAAAATGAAAGCCATATATTCCTGCTTACAGATGCCATCGCCGTAGTCACAGCGCTACAAAGCCAGAAAAACACTGAGCTTAATGACTTAAGAGCAGCACTATGCAAACTGTGCCAGCAGTCCGCACCAAAAAGGGTAGTGGTACAGTGGGTCCCATCACACTGCAACATTCAAGGCAACGAGGAGGCAGACAGACTGGCAAAAGAAGGCGCAAGACTACCACAAACAGATACTAGTATGACGTACGAAGAGTCAAAACGGCTTATCAAAGGGAGATGCATGACCAAATGGGAAACCGAACATACTGGTTACACCAAAAACGATGCCTATTACCAGTTGAACCGAAGAGAGCAGATCGTTGTCTTCAGACTTCGCACTGGCCACAATAGACTGAGGTACCACCTATTCAACAAATTGAAGATAGGTGGTATCGACGAATGCCCGTGTGGTACCGGTAAAATGACCGCTGAACTTCTGCTGCAGAACTGTCCGACATACGAGGATCAGAGAGAGCAAATGTGGCCATCACCAGTGGAACTGCAAGACAAGCTCTATGGCAGTGGCGACAGCCTCAGGATGACCGCCGCTTTTTTCGAAAAAATAATGTTTACTGTCTGACTGCGTTCGAAGAAGAAGAAGAAGAAGAAGATCTCAGTGCTGTGGTCACTGCTTCCGTCTCCATTCTCATAATGGAGTTTGTAGACATGTATGATCGACTGCGCTCAGCAACAACCTGTTCTCTCATTATAGCATTGTAACCCAAGCGTGATGTCCCACTGCGCAGCACTGATCCGTAGGTGTATATGACGGTATCAATCGCATGCGTGTTCTCAGCTGTTTCCCCTCTTGCTCTGTTTACCTGCCGCTTCGTTTTCAGGATTTCTTCCCTTCGAATATTATGAATATGTGGTGCAATTTTGTATATCACCAGTGTGGACCAATTCTTCTCCCATAGCTGGATTATGCTGGAGTGATGTGTCTGATTGTTGTCGCAGTCCGTGCCATCCATGACGCCTCTATCTTCATTCTTGATCCATTGACGTATGTGATACTACTGCACAAAGTGTGCCGCGTGTCTGTGGTGACATGCATATAGGCTAGGACTTGTGTGTTAGTTTATATCTAGATGTCACCGATCCCAGCATGTACTGCATCATCACAATTGGGGTATCTCTAGTGCAGCCCAGAACCAGTCGCATACGTTCATTATAAATGCGATCTAACCTTTAACACTGTGTTCTTGATAGTGTGAGGATGCGTAGTCCGTAATCCATAACACAAGAAAACCACCTGACGAAACATAATGAAAAGAAGTCGTTGTTCCATGTTTACAGCAGACAGATTATTGAGTGATCTTAACCCTCGCTTACGCCTTTGTACTTTCTGGTCAAAATAGCAATTATAAAAGCGACTACGATCAAATGTTACTCTATTTTTTATTAAACCTGTACCACCTATCATTGGTGCATTCATCAAACGTGATGCAAGGAAGTTTAGCATTAACTATGGCATTATTTTAAACAACGTATCATGCATTCCTTGTTCATATAGATCTTGGAGCGTGAGTCGCTGTGCCAATGTACAATTGATTGCAAGGTTTCCTGAATGTGTTTGTCCAACTCGTTTCTGAGCCAGTCATGAACGTTATGAAGTCACCGGCAAATATCAACGTTTTTCCTGTCCCTGTGGGATGATGATTGGTCACTTATACCGTGTAGATGTTGAACAGCACTGGTGAGAGCGTAGACCATTGAGGCAGTCATGGGCATATTCGCATCGCTTTCGATGTCTACGTTCCAACGCATTGCTCAACTTTCGTAACATCAGGGCAGCTGGTATCAAACTAACCAGCCACGGGTTTAAACCATACTGCTTCAGACATGCAATTAAAGTCCCAAAATCGACACTGTTGTATACGTTTTCCAGGTCCAGTGATCTACGACTTTCTTTTGCTTTGACTTAAGACCCTCATAGACATCATACACGACAGTTTCAGCGTTACCCCATATCTCCTTCTCTTTTATATAGCTGCCCAACGAATTGGGTAGGATTTGCTCCCTTTCAAGGTAGGTCATTATATTCCTAGCCACTTTTCTTCTCGAGCAGTTATCAATATGCACTCTGTCTGGTGATTATTTGATAGATTCCGAAAAGCGAATAGTCCTTACTGGGATTAGGCATTGATCCGTTAAAAATCGTTAATAGTGAATTTCAAAAGCGGCTGGAACTGTCGAGCTGCCTTGATAATGCGGCATCAAGTTGACATATAGTTCATTGCACTGTACGAACTTCGACAGCCTGCTTGATCGACTGGTTGCGATTCTTCGAGAGTGGTGCAAGAATCCATTAGTAAACACTATGAAAGTGAATGGGAGAAGAGTAATTGTCTGATCGTGTCCGAGATCCTCCTTGTCTTCCTTCTTGTGCAAGATTGTTGTCCTCGAGTTGTGCCTGGCGGAAGTTGTTTTTTCCTGAATGAAGATAACGTGTTAAACGCTGGGCTATAGCTCGGTAAACTGGTAGACCGCAAGCCCAGATCACATACTCGTAATTTGGACGATGAATGTTTTCTTTGTTCAGATCGCCGGATTCCATTTGAAATTCGTGTTCTTTGCGTTCGGTTTCGTATTCTCGTTGTATGCTACCAGATGGGATGCCTCCATGAACTGACACGTCAGTCGCAGGTCCTCTATGATTCCCAACAGATTGCCTTGTATGTTTCTTTCCTAGGTCCGTGTCTTCTCACTGGGGCCTTGGTGCAGTTGACGTGTTTGCAGGATGGCTTCTGGAGTCTGGTTTTATCTCTGAAATGTGCATTATGCAGTCTGTGCTACTTTCATGTTATGCAAGTTTGTATTTAGTCTGCAATGCTCTATCTTGAGATGGAAAATTGTGGTTTACTGTTTCCTTTTCAGCATATTGATTGAGCCATGTGGGTATTTGCCATTTGTTCTCTCTATCCACGGTTGGTTATTTGTTTTTCATGGGTGCTTTAACTTCTGGCAGTGACACTGCGTGGGTGAATTATTCGCTTTGTCTACCCTCCCTATCCAGTCTTTCCGCCCATTCATTTATAGGTTTTCCGCATTGAGCTGGAATCTACTTGAGGGTGATTTTATTGTGTTCTGCGAGTTTATTTAGCTGGAATATTAGTTCCCTTACCATAATATATCGTGGTTCTCTTTGTGTGGCCTGCAGAATGCCCACGCAGTCACAATAAAACACAATTATGTCAACCGTTAACTCCTTTTCATCCAATAGTTTGATTGCTTCAATTATTACCTGTTACTCTGTTCCTAGATTTGTCGAGGGCTCCCCCACAGCACTTGCGTCCACTATAACGGTCCCATCCTACAGAAGTATGGCGATTCCCGCCCCTACTTCATGGTTTTTCTATCAATGCATGATCTGATTCTTCCCTCTTCTATGGATACCTGGCATTTTTGCTTCCACCGGGAAGCTGGGCTGTTAGTCTGTATTTTCATACACTTGTATCATTCCCCATGTCGTTGGAGATGTATTGTATTATGTCCTATAATGTCTTTTGATAGATGATTGAAAATGTGTTTTTTGTATGCGGTTTTATGTTAATTCATTGACCTTTCCCTGTATTTTTCTGTCAACTTTAGAATTTTTTCTTTACTGCGTCACCGAGGCCTGCTACCACTTTGAGTTCTCTGATCGTTTGGTTCTCAGACCTCCGGTAATAATTCTGCGTCCGGTATTATGTGCCTTGTCTAGTTTATGTAGGTTTATCTTTGCCGCTGTTGCATAGGCACACATGTCATATGCCAGTGTCGGTCGTATATATCCAGTATAAACCTGTCTGACTGTGTTTTCATCTACTGCCCAATTTGTCCCTGCCAGTTTATCCTCATCAGCCTTAGTATGCGTGCGACCTTTGTTGATTATCCTCTGTGTGTGGGCCCCAAGTTAATCTTTGCTCATATATAATTTCTAGGTATGTAGGATTGTCTTTTCTAGGAAGTAAACTGTTTTCTAAATATAGGTCGACCTGCTCGGGCTTTGTAGAGATCGATAATTGTGTTGAGAGGATCCTGCTTTTGTTTATCGTGTAACCCGGGGCGTCTCCCAATTGTTGTACAGCATTAAATGCTTCCCGTAGCCTGCTTTAGCGGTTCCAATGTTTTCTGCCTGGGTGCATATGACCAGGTCGTCAGCACGAAGTGCCTTGTGGATGTGTTGTCTGAGCTGGCAGATCGTTAATGAAGAGGATAAACAAGCTAGGGGATAGTGATCCTCCTTGGGGAACCCCTCATGTAGTTTGACCAATTTGCTCCTTTGTTCTTCCAGCCTGACTCTCCCACATCGTGAGTGGAGGTAGTCTTTTATCCAGTTAAGC
The DNA here is from genome assembly GCA_036924085.1 of Ariolimax columbianus. NCBI lineage: Eukaryota > Metazoa > Mollusca > Gastropoda > Stylommatophora > Arionidae > Ariolimax > Ariolimax columbianus. The sequence goes on from JAVGWX010000004.1 coordinate 7,304,572, forward strand.
AATTTTCCTCTTATTCCTCAGCCCGCTAATATTATCATTATTCCTTTCTTCCAGACTTTATCAAACGCTTTAGTCAGTTCGAAGAAGGTGATCAATAATTTGCATTTCTTCTGAAAGGATTCTTGAGTTACCTGGCTCAGATAAGTGGTACAGTCGTTGGTTCGCCTTTATTTTCTATAGCGAGACTGGCACTCGATTATGATTTTGTATTTCTCAAGGAAAGTTAGAATCCTATTTTTCATCGGCCATTCAACTGTCCTTACTATTCCGCGAAGGCAGCTGATTGGGCGGTAGCTTTTTTTGTTTACTTGTGGTTCTCCCTTATTGATGAATGGGATTATATCTGCCTCCTTTCATTCTTCCGGGAACAATCCCTTAGTCCACGATTGGTTTATTAGGTCCAGGCATCGTTTTCTGCCTATTGGACCGAATTGCGTTTTCATTTGATTTGTTACCGCGTCGGGCCCAGGTGCCTTATTGATCTTACGTTTTCCGATTGCTCAATTCAATTCTTGGATGTTGAAAAGCTTTATTATTTCATCCTAATAGTTGTTTTTTCCTTTTTCTTCTCTTTTTTTGTTCATTGTCCACCTCTTACTTTGGAACGGTTTATGTTGGTGTCTTCTTCAAAATTTACGGCCACTAGATTGGCTGCTTACTTTCCTGTAAACATCTCGCCACTCTCTTGAATCACCGGCATTGCATGGATGATGGTGTATCCTCGTTTAGGATCCTCACCAGACTCAAACGGTTTGTTGTGTCTTTCTCCAAGGTGAGGGATGCGGTTTTTTCCTGCCAAGCTTTTCTGACACACGTGAGTGTTTCCTTCCTGTATATAGCTTGCTGTTTGTTCTGTGAAATTGAAGTTTTATGAATCTTTGTCCATGGTAGTTCTTGCTTTGGTAGCCCTGTCATGCAGTTCTTGTAGCTCTCGAGTCCAGAAATGTTTATTTATCTGTCTGCTGCCTCGTTGTATATATTTGTCCACTGCATCTGTAATGATGTGTGTAAGTGTTGTAGTGTTTTGTCTTCCATTTAATGATGTGAAGGGTGTTGGTAATTTGTCTTCAGTTAAGTGTCTGTAGAGGTTCCAGTCTGCTCTTTTATTATTCCAGCTCACTGGCTTCTATTTATTTATGGATAGTTATAAATACTCTATTGTGATTTTGACTGGATTGTGATCACTTCCTCCAAGCTGCATTATTTCCTCGCTTTTCGTGCTCCTATGGATGTTCTCAGTTGCCATTGACAGGTCATGCGTGATCTGTGTTCCCCAGCATCTAGAGTTGACTCTGTGTCTGGTTCCTCTATTATAATGAGATTTTTGTTGCCATCCAAGCCTACACATATTTTCCTCTTGTATCCATAGTGGTGTAGCCCCAACTTGGAGAGTAGATGTTGAAGTCTCTGAGAATTATATGTTTCTTATCGGCTAGTGGAATTATATCTAGTTCCAGGTGTTTGTTATTGGGGCAGTAATAGTGGGTACTTTGTAGCGGTTCTGGGAGGAAAAGTATTTTGACTGGCATGTGTTAAGGCCCATTGATGCTTCTGGTGGTTTCTATGACTGACATGGTGTTTTTACCTTTGTGACCCTCTCTGTCCAATTTGTGTGTTTCATATTTCCTAATACTAAAGCGTGTACCTGCATTTATATGTGTTTCCTTTATGCACATCACATATGTATATTGTGCTCATACATAAAGGTGTTCAGTTCTAGTGTTACTCTGCTTAATACTGGTACACCGAAATGCAAAGCTGTCAACAGTAGATTGAGGGGGATCGCTTTGGGGCTTTGGATCCAGTGCTGCCTCCACCTGGTGGCAGTCCATGGAGGCAGACCTTCTATTGCGATATATCGATACATACTCATTAACCGTATATGCGTAGATGTCCCTTTCCATTTCTGGGTACCAACGCCATTCTGGCCGGCATGTTCCGTCTTCGGTTGGGGATGTTTTTGAGTCTTTCTATACATGACCCTGATAATCCAAACAAAGGCTTGTGACCTTGGTGAGGAACGGGTTATGTCCACGCACCGGTGGGCTCAGCATCTGCCGCACCTGACGGACAGGTCACACTCCCTCGAGAGTTTATGTTTGGATTACCTTACCCATAGCCTGCCATTGTATACCTTAAGGCATCGGGATTCCGGTTTGTCATCGCATGCTACTCGATGTTGGACATTTCCGTGTTAGGTTTAACGGGGAGCACGGGACCCAGCTAGTGGAACGCTGGTAAAGTACGGTAGGCTTGATTGGCAGACACCGTACGCCAGCATAGGCATTTAATTTTTTTAGTGAGACCTGTCCAATCCTCACTCCCCTGGGAAATTCAAGTACATGTGAACATCATTGTGACAAGAGATAAACTATGTTCTGGAGAACACCCTCCCTCCTGCCCACCCCTCCAATAAATCAGGTAATAGTATATATCTAGCTGCTTACATTATCGCTGCATTTTATCGATCTTTTTGGAGACAGTAGTTGAAAGGCGCATAGTGGTTTCCGACTCATGCTGCCAAAGGAAAAACACAGGAGCACAGACTTTTACTTGTGTCGCCACGTTTGTGCTCTGCCATAATTTCTTTAGGAAGTTCAGCCGTCTATGAGTTGTTATGACTAGTTTCCTTCTGATCTCTTTCAAGCAGTCGCCATTTTTAATCAATTCTGAAACTTATTTATCCAAATTGCGTAACATGATCTATTTCCTCACCACCTACTTTATGTTGATATCGTGTGTTTTTTATGGTAGTTATCTTTGTTTCTTTTATGTTTATAGACATGGTTTTATCTTTACTGTGTCCATTTACGGCTGAAAGTAGCTGCTCTAACCTTTCTGCACGTCTTGATAGTATCAATGTGTCTTCTGTATGGTAACTTTAAAATCTAGTAACAGCCAATTGTGAACGTATCAAAACGTTCAATCTTCTCGTTAGTTCTAACATTTCTCATTATACTCTCAGCCTATATTTTATACAGATAAGGTGAGTCCCTGTCTTACTCGCATTAGTACTGCTAGCCAATCTGACGTTTACCCAGATACTCGGAAAGCAGCTCTTTGATCCTGAAAAAATGTTTAAATGAGATGGATAATATCCACATGAATACCCATTGACTTCACGGTGTTCCATAGAGTTTGATGTTTTACCGAATTGAAGGCTTTGGTGCAATCAATGAATCATGTGTACAGTTCTACATAAAACGTTCTACATTTTTCGTAGATATTCATAATATTTAAAAGTTGAAATCTGGTCTCTCTGTTATTTCAAAAACATGCTAGGACTTTTTGAATTTCCAATTCAAATCATTTCTCTATTCGTGTCAAAAAAGATCTGCAAGAGTATCTTGATAGCGTAGCTGACTGGCGGGATAGTTTGATAGTTTCTTCACATCTTTAAATTGCATTTTTTGGGAGAGAAATATACATTTATTTAATCAATGTTTCTGTCCACACTGCGCTGTGCCATATCTTTGTACACAGCGTGGGATAATCTCGAGCACTGACCTCTTGTGCGTCTTCTATTGGTTCTGCTCGGCTATCATCACATCGTCGAGACTTTCCTTTTTCAGAATTTGGTTTGCTGAATACCTCCTGCAATGTTGATTCAGGTTCTTTCTCATCTTTTGGTACAATTGTAACTGAGCGATGTGTGATATCTTTATACATGATTCTGCTGTACTCTCTCCATCTTTTCAGAATGTCTTTGGTTTCTGTTTGTATGCTATCCTCTTTATCTTTGATAACATGCGGAACCGGACGGAATTCGCTCGTCAGTGTTTCTAAAAACTTAAAGTCATCTCTTTCTCTGCCGTGTTGATGCAGATTGTATATGTCGTTAAAAGTCTGCACTATGTATCTTTTTATAGCTATTATTATTTATTTTCTGACTTTTCTTGCACATTTTGATTTCATGTATTGGTTCCCTCACTTTTAATTTCTTTTAATTGTTTCCTTTCTGAATGAGTAGCAGTGTTCCATCATCTGATTAACATAATTGATTTTTTGTGGAAATCATTTCGTTCGCTGTCGAGATTAAATAGCCGTTGTATATGATGTTTACTTAGTCCTGTCTTGGCATCGTTTTTGTTGCAAGCACTTTTGACCTCCATCTTTGCTGTACCAGGAATTAATCTATTTGATACCTGCTATGTCATCAGGGATGATCCACGTGTATAGTTTTCGCCGATCTCGTTTAAATAAGGTGTTGGCAATAGAGAGGGTATTTTCCAGGCATCATTCAACTAGTCTTTCTACTCTCTCATGTCTGAGTTCCAAAACCAAATGTCTTCGTGCTCTTCTTCAGCGCTTTCCTCTCCGACTTTCGCATGAAAATGTCCAGTGATGACCAATATTTCTAATTGTTTCATTGTTTATTTTAAAGTGTCATATAAATCCTCTTTTTCGAAATCATGAGCTGCTGATGTTGGTGCATAAACTTGAATTTTGCTGAACTATTTCGTTTCTTTATTCTGATTACGAATATTCGATTGTTAATTAAATTGTAACTGAATAGTTAAGGTGCTGTATTCTTTGACAGGATGAAAACAACTCCGCTTTTTCATCCGTTGTACATCCTAGAGTAAACTCAAAGTTTTTATACTGGTTTAAAAGATTATGCAGAGACTTTAAAAAAGGAGTTGATATATGTTTCACCTAATGTGCTAGCACATTGTCATTTCCCATCTCAGCTGTGTGCAGGTACCCCCAGAACATATACCCTGGTTCTATCCATCTCTTGTATAGCCCTAAACAGCTTGCCCTGGTGAATGCTCATAACGGTCCTCTGAAGTAGGTAATACACATGTTCAGGAAATAAATTAAAATGTATTACTGATCAACACCACACGTGACTTGAGTACATACTTTAAAAAGCAATGTAACGTCCACACTTGCATATCATAGCACCCCACTGCTGTCCTGATGTAGTTGCACCATCGTGTTTTAGTGTTTTAGCTGACCGGCATAGTGAACACATGAAATTATTAATGACCTAACTATAAAATAATAGTAAATGTCGTTGTGTGTGTACACCAATATGATTGGACCTGACGATCGTTTTAAAAAGGCCGTTACTTGCCAATCTTTTTGACTGTTATGTGAAATATAGAACACGTTTGACTAATCGTATTACCTGGTTTTTTTTAAAGATATACGTTTTGATTTTAGCGACCAAGGACCAGATGTTACACCAACAGGCATCCTTCAAGTGAAATGGTACTGTTTCCTCAAGTCTGCATGCTGTTCACTGCCCTACTGACCGTTCCAGTTTATGGTATACCATTACACTACTATCATGTTGGGTGTAATTATTAGTTTACCTGACTACCCATAAATCGTAAATCACCATATTCATTACTTTATTTAGTCACCAGCTACTATACAAATGATAATATGTAAGTGCTATAGACACAACAACTGTGCACACCATCATTACTTATTGGACTGGCACGTGTGCATGAACACTGGGCCTGGTGCAGTAAACTATTTCTTTCATTGCAAATTTCCTCTGTCAGACATGAATTGCTACAAGGTTTAATAAAGACAAACACCGATCTCATAATTAAAGACAAAGTAGTATGGTAAACATACAAAATATAATAAATATAGACATAGAGACGAATTTGGTAAACATAAAACTACCAGAGAAAAGTAGTAGCGCAAACATTATCAGGCTCAGATTTATAGTTAGGGTAAAGAAGTAAACATGAAAAGCATCCAAACACATGTCTTGTAGCTAGCCAGCTGTTTAATGAGAACATTTAGTGAAGTTATACTTTCATATATACGATGGGTCCGTGCTACACATTTAGATATCTGGTAGGGGTTTCTGTACTGCAGTCAGAGGTTATGTGATCGCCGAACAAAGGCGTTCATAAAGTACATGAACCTCTAGTACGCGAAATGAAATAACGAAGTTGCTGCAACTCTGAGATGGCTGTCTGAGACGATTTTAACAGTGATATTCATCGTATCAGACTCCAAAGCCTTACTTTGGAAGATACAGAAGGGTTGGCTAAGGCGTTATCAGATGGCATCTGTAAAAGCGTATATACTATATGCGCTGGTGCAGATCTGTATTGAACACTGACTTCAGGTAGAGATAGAGTTGACAAGATGGATACACAAGCACCAATCTTGAGTTCACTGAGTATAGATTTGAGCGACATTTTAAAGATGTTCAGTGACCCAGAGCGTGATGTTGAAATGCAGTACATGAATCAGCAATTTACTTTCTGCAGACCTTTGAATTTGAACCACCTCAAGATCAGAAGAAGACGGAGTAGTGTGTGCAAGCAACGAGCTAAATGAACCACCCATATTGCTATTTCCTGAGAGAGACGGAGTTCATATGGGAATGCCCAGAGTGCAATGAACTCGATTTTTGAGAAGAGAACATAAACAAATATCATATGTTCTGATATAAAATGCTTTTGTCGATTATCATTTGAAATGAAAAACAAATGCATGCAAAATAAATTAGGAAAATAACCCTCTGTCAATAAAAATCGTGTGTGCAGCAAGGACAAATAATCTCGTCCCGACAGCCGTATTTGATTGACAGCAAACAATAAATGGTTGTTAAGTATCGACTCTTCAGTTCTGACATGTGTGTACCTATAAAAATACATGACAACTTCAGTGTTACAAAGGGAGTGAAGTAAGGATGGATCCTAGCCCCTACTCTTTTCAGCAAGTTGTTTTATGTCAGGGTGAATTCAAGGTCAGTAGTGTTGGCGTTAATGTCAGCTATTGCGTTCTTCAAACTGAGGAGCCTACAAGGAAGAACACAAGGACACATTGAGACTATGCATGCACTTTACTTTCTTGATATCTCCGCTCTGAAAATGCAAATCAGAGACTGAACTGCGATGTTCTGTCGACCGTGTGTGCATCATCTTGCAATAACTGCAGTCCTACTATTTATACAAGTAGCCCTGAATGGCAGACCAATAAAATCCAAGAATTGATCACAATGAGCCATACATTACTAACAATGACAATACGAGGAAGTCGATCGAAATCTGTGTATACCCTTGCAGCACCATCACTAGAACAGTCACTACTGACGAGGACGTTAACTCGAGAATTACAAAAGCAGTTTTAGCCTTTTTCAAATATGAGTTCCTGAGGTTGGGACCGGGAAGGAATCAATCTTACAATCACATGTACGGTTTCTGAGGTAGATGTTCTACGAATTGGTATATACGCCTGTGGAACTAGAGCTGTGTACAGTCGGCATGCACAAAACATGACCACTTTTATATATGCGACCTAAGGAAACTGTTGACCATAAAGACAATATCACCGATGTGGACGTTTTTTCGTCGTCAGGGTTGACTAGCTTTCACACAACGATATATAAATCAGAGCTTAGATGGACTGGCCATGTTTTCCGCATGTCAGATGAGTGACTACCATAGAAAGTAGTATATGGAGAGCTTGAGTCGGGCAGTGACCAAATAAAACGCGAAAAAATAATCTCAAAGCATTAATGAATAATTGCGGCATTGTCATTAAATAATGGATGAACATTGCTGCTGATCGCCCTGCCTGGTGCAGTACAATCTATGCTGGTACGACACATGGAGCAGATACGAATCATGGAACTGCACGGAGGCGTGTCGCACGAAAGGCAAGTCAGTATTTCTCTGCCATCACTGAGGCAGAAGTTTTCGGAATTGGATTTGTCTCATGATTCACCTCTGCACGTACTCCAGAATTTAGAAATGACAATTTGGTCTTCTTCGGAAATGATGACAAACAACAACAGCAATAACAACTCCTGAGAAAGTAACTATTGAGTTGATATTGTGTGATATAAATATCCAAATAAAGAAACAACTGCAACACGTGCAATACGTTTCTACATGGAGCACAGTGAACAGACAACTCAACACAACAACTAGTATATGCAAAGAAGTGCTTCTATGTACACACAAAACAGTATATCAGTTAGTTAGACACATCTACAACACCAAGTAAATGCAGCCATTCCTTTTTCACAGACTGCCCCACTGGATGGTTTGGAGATAATTGCCAGTTTATGTGTCATTGTCGGAACACGTCGGCATGTAGTAGTATTGGACTCTGTCCCAACGGTGGTCAGTGCGAACATACCTACTTTGGTGAATCCTGCCAGTATTGTGAGTGCGCTTATTTATGCTAACATCGTTCATATTGATATGACAATTTGTTTTCCTACTCGCCGACTGCCTTATCTGTTTACATAAACATTGTAATCTAAAACGGCTGCAATACACATGTTAGAACTTCTGTTTCCAATATGTGCTCTTATTTTTCTCCTAAATGAAAGCATAATTTTTAAAAAAGGAATTGAAAAGCAAAATGTCATAATCGCATGCATTTATATATCTTTAAATGAAAGATGTATTCTATATTAACTAGGTTTATATAAGCAATACAAATATACTCTAATCTATTACGGTCATCTGTTTTACACAATGTTTTGGAACAATATGTTGTCCTAATACTTTAGATACTAACTGCAAGAGCCAGGTCCATTAAATATATTACACCTGTCTCGTTTTTGAACTATTTCTACGTATGTTGCCTCATTGAACGACTTCTACTAAAGCATTTTTACGTTATCTCATCTACAGATCTCGCGATTGATCTATAATGTTCACGCATTTCGCTTTATGTTGTCTTTCTCACATGAACTTCACGTCCCCACTGAAATGTGTTTCTCACTTTTCTTGTGTAAGCTCTCACAATTCATTTGGTCTCGAGGAACGTGCGACTAAGTGTATTGTGGTGGTCTTCACATATAAAAGCTCGATTGTTGGAAGCGATTAAAATATAAATATAACTCACTCATTTGGTAGGCCCACGATGTAAATATGAAGGTTCTCCTACACCCTCTAACTCTAGGTATGTCAAAATATCAGTGCCGTCTCTACTCTAGCCTGTTCCTGATATCATTTCTCCTTATTGCTCCAAAGTACATTTTAATTTGGTTCTACATGTGAGTGTGACCATTGCCAGTTGTCTTAGACATGTTTGTTTTGTTTCCTTCAAATAGAGGTCACTGATAATTGGCTACCTGTAAACCTTACTGAAGGGATTAACCTATTCTTTCAAAAGCTGGTACATTTAACATGCCATGTATCCATCTCCGATAGTTATCGCATTATGCACGTTTGCAAGAACACGAGCACAGGTAGCATATCTCTGCCAACCTTTTAGATAACTTGCATCATATCAATAATAAATCACATGTCAACATATGGTCTCCAATTTGTTTATATAAGTTATATGAGATCCATGATTGCAAAATGTGATGATGACACACAACTATGCGGTAGTGTCTCATCTATAGCAGAAGTGGATATGTTGAGGACGGATTTATATACTATTTGAGAATGGTCTGGGAGCTGGCAAACAGTGCTTAATGTAGATAAATGTACAGCCATTCACATGGGTAGATCCACTATGGAACATACTTAAGGAATGGGAGAGAATAATATTAGATAGACAGATAAGGAATGGGACCTAAGGGTTATAATACATCATACATGTAAGGTGACTGAGCAAGTTCAGGTAGAATGAAAAAGGAAATTGCAATGTTAGGTATGATACAAAGAAATATTAAACATATGAGCGAGGACGTGATAGTCACACTGTATCAAGCATTAGTTAGACCTAGATCGGAGTACTGTACGGGTGTGGAGTCATTATCATAGAGGGGACATAAACATGATGGAAAGAATACAAAAAAGAGCGACAAAGCTGATACTGGGATTCCAGAATTACAGTTATGAGAAAAATCGGCCTACAGTGTCTAGAATAGAGAATGGTTCGTGGTGACTTAATACAGGTGTGTAAGATGATCAGAGGAATGGATAAAGAATACTATAACCTTTTTTTTTTAAAACAGTCATCCACAATAACGAGATGGCAAAGCTACAAGTTGACTAAAGATAGGTCCAGATTATTTATTAGGAAATATGGGTTTAGTCAGAGAGTGGTGAATGCTTGGAATGCAGGGCCATAGGAGGTAGTAGAGGCAGGGACTGTTGATGCATTTACGAATAAATTGGATGCGCATAGCCTTTAGAGCAAGGTTAAATAAATGAAACTGGTTATATAGAGTCTCTGCAGGGTCTTCTAAACCAGTATAATGACGTTAAGTTTAGTTAAGTTTACAGCGCAAACAGTGTGACCTAAAAGTTGGTTCTAGTCTGAAGGCATCTCAGTTCTTGCTCTAATGCAGATGTATTGATATAATTATTATTATCATATTTCGTCTCATTTATTGATGTGTCGCATTTACCTTGTCTTTAAAACATTAATTTTGTTTAGCAAAAAGCCGTATTGTAATCCCCAAACACCAATGACATGTCGACATTTTTCAGTTTAGTTCGTGTTTCAGTTTCTTATCGAAAGTATAACAGTTCCAGCTGGAGCAATATGATTTAAAGGCAGAGATGATGGGGCCGGCGACTCCGGGAACACAGGCTACCTGAATGTGTGATAATGTCAATAACCACCTCGACACTAAGTCGACAAATAAAACGATGTGTTAGTGGAATAATGTGTTGGGACAAATGGGGGTTACGAGCTAACCACTCTGACGTTAGTATTTAGGTAGTGGGGGGTTGGTGGGAGTGAAAGTCAAAGGTCGGCACGTTCTGCTGCTGCGATATTTAGAGTGACATGAATTATGAGTGATTCGTCTAGTAGCAACTAGCTTGAGGTAGATGCAAGCTAGAATGATGGCTAAGTCAGACAAGCAGCAGAAGTACATTGGGCGGTCATGAAGTTACCTGAAACTTTATAATACTCAACACAGATGTACTCGGCAGACTGCCTGGGAGAAAGCGAGAGAATAAATTGCATGGACTAGCTAGTAGACTAATTAATAGAAGCGAGTGATATATTGAGTTGCATGGTGACTGAACCAGCATACGCCTTTTATTCTTTGACAGTCGCTCTATAAAGTGTGTATTGGGCACCATGTGATTAGAGAAGATCTGAATATGTGTGGTGTGTTCAGGACACCGATTGAACAATGTATGTTCTGCGATATACGTATACGCAGATTGACAGAATGTGTAACTATACATGAATACGTGATTCCTACTAGAATGACCAGATATACGTGTTTGCAAATGCACAGATCGCGATTTGGTAATTGATCTGATTGTAAATGTACATAATAAATGTTTATGAATGTACATATCGCCTGTCTGAAGGATTCTGTATGTGTGTGGGGGGGGGGGGAGGGGGGAGGGGGGGGGGGTTCACAGAAAGGCATATTTAAAAATACGATCGTAAGTACCAGTTTTGTGAGAGTGTGTTGAGTGTGCAGATAAGGGAAGGGGGGTGTAGAGGCTAGAACTGAGTTCAGTGAGAATGGAAGAGTTAACGAACAACTTCCGATGTAGTTAATGTGTCTATTAAAATATAATATTAGATTACTTAGTTAAGATGTATTTTGCTCACTTTAATAACACTGTGTATGTTCACCTGTAATACTATCGTTTTTGCTGTTCTGTTTGCCAAGTATTGGTTTTGTAGATATTGATGTGGACGTGAATCTAACTACTGTGGAAACACCTTACGCTGCTACAAAAAGACGTCTTTAATGGAACTCCTAGCCTCGCTATTTGCAATCTTGAAAGACGCCAAATATCTGCCAATATTTGTTATCAATATTCTTTTTATGTTTTTTTACCGCTTTTTCGTGATCAATGGGATCAAGCATTGTAAGATGTGTCCATATTGTACTTCATATCTCAATATGTCTGACCAAATATTATGAAATATATCATCATTGTATATACCACACTGTATATCCCAGTCAATTGGGGCTACGGGAATACACCCCACATACAATCTGGAATGGTAGCACCTATGGCGGTTATTTAGCAATTGCGAACTCATTCCTGCAGCTGAGCTTGTATCAAACGGCATGCTTTGCATTACACCCATTGTATTACAGCAATGATGTCTAGAGGGTGATCCTGCAGTTTAGGCATTCCATGGTATCCATATTGAGTGTCCAGGCTTGTTCCCTGGAAAGACTCCTCCCATTGCGTCACACGCATGGTCTACAAAGACTTTGACACAGTAAGAACACAGTAATAACTTCACTATACTGCAGCCATTACACTGTCATTACTTAAATAACATACGATCAACATGATACGGAGCGATGTGAACGTGTATTAATAAGGTAGTGTAAATAGTATAAGAACAATTTACACAACACGTTAATACAGCTTCTATCAGGAGCAATTATTTAATCACATACCCTAGTTAATACCTTATCTACAATTGGAACTACCGTACTATATATTCATAATCTAAACTTCAAGCGTTTCGTGCACTGCTGCATCTAGTTATCTCTTTTAGCTTAAATAGTTTCCCACTAATCGTTCAATCTCATAAGTATTTGAAAATGTTCGACACGAACAGCACATGAAGCAAACATGTAATGGTATTACCCAAATAGATTCGATTGCACCGATACAATACTAATCCGTCTTTATAAAAGCCAAACTCAGATAATAGTTACATATATCAAGAGGTCTGCCCTGCTTTAATAACTCCTCAGATTCGTAATCTCGTGTGCAATGTTCATATATTTGTATGTGACTAAAATCATGCCTTATTTATAATTATGACCTTGTTTTATGTTCATCGTTTCGTATAACGTGTCATTGATTTATGATTTTAGGACAGCTTCGTTCATTATGTTCTCACTGTGGAATAACAATGATGCTTGAATACATTAATCAGGGAAGACATACTGGGTGTTTTGCATAAACGTTTCTCTCACAAGTTTCAGGAATAGATATATAGTGTTTTGTCCAAAAAATTGTGTATCCCCCCACTACTCAGAGAAACGTTTCTTAGTATGTTGGCAATACTTTTCTAACGTGTGTCACCACTGATCTATAACCCGCCTCGAAACACACTAACTGTCGTGCATATATACTCACTATAATCATTAAACGAATAATACCAGATGAACGTATTTCTAAGTATATACGGCAATTTGCTTCTGTCCACATGGAATAATTTCAGTTTTACATATGTCTGAACGTCCGTTAACAGCTGCCGAATTGTCCTCGTAGCCTACATCTTTTTCTCCAAGTAATGTAAACGTGCTTTTTAAAAAAAAAATGGTATCAATCAAAATCGACTCTTGCTGTCAGCAACCCGCTTGTGAGTTTTAGTCTCCGGTACTGGGTTCAATTAGTTTGACTGGCATGACACTACCATACGTAACTAATCGCACCAATTTTGTTCATCCTTGACTGTCCGGTGATAATTACTAGTGTCTGGTCTCACCATAAAATTGATTTCATTGCGTCACATGATTACCATCACTTGCACAGATTGATGATTATCGATCCTAAAAAGTGAACCTCAAGGATATCACCATATGATGTTTATCTCAAACTTTAAATTCGTGTTTAACAAAAATCTTGCAATTACCAGTCTTTCCCTCATTGTGAATGTGCAGCAAATGACGTTATTGGAACTGTATATGTCAGCTATTGTTTGTCTTAACCCTGTTTTACAATGGGAACCATGTTTACATTCTTCCATATTTGCGACACTGTCCGTTTTTTACCAGCTTGCATGTATGATTTGTATCTTTTTTAGTTTTGAGACCAAGATGTTACAAAATGTCATTTTTTATTTTGTCTTTTTCTGTAGATATCTTGTTTTGGAGTTATTTTAGAGCATCTTATAATTCGTATTGGGTAAATTGTGTTTTCATGTGCCTCTCTGTTACAGTTAGTATTTGTCCTGTTGATTGTATGTCTTTTTCTTATATATAAGCTTTTACCTGTTATAATTGTTTTGCGAATCATTATAATTTTTTTCAATACATATATTCGATGCACGCTTTCAGACAACAATATTATATTTTCTTCTAATGCGATGTATTGTATTTTTATAGTTTTACTATTCAGTAACTGCAGGCTTACATAATGTCGTCATTGGCATTTGAAGTTCCCATTTAGATCAAATGAGAATATACTCCAGCGTTATTGCTCTAACCTAGTGTGTTTGCTTCTGCATATCATATGCGTGGGAGTACTGTATTATGTGTCCCTCATCATTTCGTACCCACACGCATGTACGCAGGGTTGAGATGCTAATATTCAAATGGGTATACACATGGTCATTGAGACGGCTATGTCCTACTTTGAGCAGATTACAACATCATGATGTTGTCTGTTTATGTGATCTAACACTTGAATTATTGATGGTGGCTTTCTGACTTATTAGATCACCCTTTAAATGTGTTAGTATGTAAATACTGTCTCCGGCTGCTCGTCTGCAGCACACTGCCTAGTCAGTTGATATGTTACCGTGTTTTACAAAACTTCACAATTACACGTATATTTACTGCATAGCAATATTACGGTTGCTGCTAAGTTTAGACAGTAGAGCCTGTAGCCTTTACAGTTTGCTTGACGTCAGCTCTTGCAGTGCTGATGTGCCCCGATATTGAAGTTCATCAATTTCGCAGTCGTCACCTTGATTGCATGAGTTTGTGGATCATACAAATAACGTTTTTTCTGAGTGTTATCCTTACGTTTATTTATCAAGATGTATCTCTCATATCAAGCTAGACTTAGCATTCGTTCTTTCTTCCAGACATGACAATCTTTGGTCAGATTAAATTCCGTACGCTTCTGTTTATCTATCCTTTCGGCACCCAAACTGATTTTCGTGATGTGAAGCTGTATACGGACAAACTAATACTATCACCGGGGCACACTGAAAATGATGCACACTTGAGACATGAACTGGTTCGTATGCTCTCCACATAAGTCCAACAAGCGCTTCTTGAATGGAAAGTGTTTTAGGACACAGTTTAATCATATGCACTTTCAAAACTGCCAAAAAAAGAATATGGGTCAACAGTATTTAATGCTATACTCCAACACATGCCAATGACGAGGCAGTGAAAATGGAATTTCACCCCAGCCTTCAGAGGGTGATATTTATCCGAACAATAAAGAACATGCGATTTTATTGGGGACCGGAATGCAAAGGTTGGGAATGCTAACTGTTTAAAGAGATCATTGGCAAATATGGAACTTTCTGATTGACTTGTAGGCTTGAAATCAACTGGTGATTGGAGAAAGTATGTTCCTGCATAAAAGGATGCACAACGTGATGTATGTGTCACCAGACCACAAGTTACAGAACTATCGTGACCAAGCATGGAAGATTCAACAGGCAGTTCAGATCATCATTACAGGACATACATGTATACTATTGGCAGACATGGCGTCACATCATTATAAGACGAACAGGTATACAGAAGTGCAGACGTGGTGTCAGATAATTGCAATAAATAAAGGTATACCTTGGGTAGAGGTGGTATCATATCGTTATTACAGAAAGTAAAGGTATACAATGGTGTATACTTGACGTCAGATCGTGATTACAAGACGTAACGATATGCAAATGGTTTAAAGTGGCATCAAATATCTTAAAGAAATAAAGGTATACAGAGGGGCAGACGTAACGTCATATCGTGATTACAAGACGTAGATGTATACAGAGGGCCAGAAGTGGTGTTATATCATCATTACAAAACGTAACGGAATGTGGCGACATATAATTATTATAAGATGTAAACATATACAGAGATGCAGAAGTGGCGTCATATCGGAACTTTAACACGTTAATGTATACCGAGGTACAGACGTGGCGTAAAACCATTACAAGACATAAACGTTTACAGAGGTATGGACGTGGCGCAAAATCATTAGAAGACCTAAAGGTTTACAGAACAGACCGACATATCGACATTACAAGACGTAGAGGTATACAAATGGGCACACGTATCGTCATATCATCTTTACATAAAGGTATACGGATATGGAAGACGTGGCGTCAGTTCATCATTACAAAACGTAAAGGTGTACATAGGGGTAGATGTGGTGTCATATCATCATTACAAGAAGTAAAGCTGCACATAGGGGCAGACATGACGTCAAATCATTACAAGAAATGAAGGTAAACATATGGCGCAGACGTGACGTCAAATAAGTCACGATTTAAAGGTATACAGAGGGGAATACTTTGTCCGATCGTGATTATACGAAATAGCTGTCCATCGTTGTCGATAAGGACCGCCGACATCACCCTTGTCAAATATCTCCCTTTAGGGTGTGAGTACGCATGTGACTAAACAGGTCAAGTCGTTCTCGAAAACATCTGCTACATAACGGGCACACGAGAGTTGTAGAAGGAGATGGTATTCCCGCTGCTTGGGATTTCCGGGTCTCGCGTCTGCTCTGGAAATTCACGAGAAAAGGTGTCTTCGCCGGTAGCTACAACTGATTTGACTGCGCTTCTCCATGCAGATCTGTTTTGCGCATGACATTTCCAGGTGTCGAAGTCCATCTGGCAACTTTTCAGTGAGTCCTTCAGGCGGTCTTTAAAACGTTTTTTTTTTTTTTTGTGGGTGCTCTCTCACGCGCCATCCCTCTCTCAGCTCGCCGTAGACTATATTTTTTTTGGAGCCGCTCATCTGACTGACGGACTAGATGTCACGTCCATCCTAGTCGTGCTTTTTTCTAACAGTGCAGAGATGCTGGGCATGCACCCACTTTCATAATGTGGAGTTTTCACAAAATTTGGCTGCTATTTAGACAGTATGAAGTACATACAACGATGTTCAGTTAAGAAAACAGAAGGCAAGAAGATTTACCTTTGCATTGTCGACTTTATGGAAGCCGAACGATATTAAAACCTTCACGGACATTACAATCGGCAACTCCAACGTCGAATCCGTTCTATTATTGTTTGGTCTGAACATGGAGAACAACAAAGGTACTTATAAAAAAGGTACATACTTTCGTAAATGGTTGCTTGCGCAAAATATATGGGTGGAAATGTACGGCAAGATCACCAACGTGGAACTGAAAATGAAAAACTAGACAGATGCCAGTCAATCATGAAATACGCTGGAGGCGATTGCGGCTCGATACGCCGCACCTTACACAACTAATGATTAGCATTACCAGATAGGCTCTGTGTCTGGAATCCACGTGGCAAGAGACGTATAATGAGATACAGACAATCATGGAAAAGGGAACTGAAAGTTAATGTAAAAGCAGCAAACGAGACGTGGATAAAATTGGCTTTCATGGCTCCTGATAGGAAAACGTGTGGGATATTTGTTGACCACCTATGCTCCGAAGGGAGGTGGTACGTTTTTTATTTGTTTGATTGACATTTAATATATATATAGATATTGATTATTTTATAAATTTCTTTCAGTACAGTTTTTTTCATCACGCACGATAGGATTTACAGTGTTCGTCATTACAGTTATTTGTGATATAGAGTTATAGAGTGATTCGAGTTATTTGGTACGGCTATTATTACTGATGTGATATGATATATTCGCTAAACATCTTCTGGATATTATCTATATACATAATGCATATTTAAAAAAAAAAAACACATACTTTGTCGGTGTGCCGTGGAACAAATGTGTTTATAGATGAAGAACGATGTGAATATCCAATTCTTTTTCTTAGTCAACATGTACTTCTACGGGGGCATGTGCCCTTGAACAGGTCACATATATTGCATGACGACATAAGGGTTTCCCGTTTAACGGGCTAGGCCCGACAAGCTTAATACTTCTAATACTCTTCGGCGTTGGCACAAGCGCTTACGGAATGTGGTTAACTCATGTGCGAGGCAATCTCAATAGACTCAAACACTAGAGCAAAGTAGGCCCGCATCCTGTTAGGTGCCATATATGTTGTTCCAAATAAACCAACAAACCATGGCCGGTGGTATGCTATGGCACACATTGAGTCGCCTGTTAGACATGCTCTCTGTGACGCAGTGGTGCTATTCTTGTACTTGTCATTCACACAAATCCTGGTTTACCGCTCGTATATCGAATATGTCATTAAACTATTTATGTTTATTTCTATTTCACGTTTGCAAAAAAAGAATGTGCCATATTTGTTGCTAACCATTCTACACGATTAGAGAAAATGCCCTCAACATGTCAAATACGTGTTTCTTTATTCAAAATGTATGTGTTCAAACAAACAAGAATAACATTAATAGAAACGCATTATTGTAAACATTAAACACAAATAACGACCATCATCTGTTTGATCAGGCCTATACATGTATGTGTCTAAGCATGTCGTCATTTCTCGTTAAGTTAGTATGTCAATGTCTCTGCATACCTGATATGTAAAAGAGTATCTTGGTCGCCACCTTCATCTTTTCCTCTGAATCATGCCCCTTAGTATATTTTGTCGAAGAGTCCCATGTCACACATTGGATCCAGTTATTGCGATGGTATCGTCTTTCTGTCCGATTCACTCGTTCCATTCTACGGATCACCACATTTCGAAGACTTACAACCTAATTCATCCTGTTCTGCCAAAAAACATATGTCAGCACCATACTGTGGCAGTTGGACATATTCATGTTCCGATATTCTCAGTTATATCGTGATATTCTTTTACCATATCAATGTATGTTCTTCTCTGAAGCAGCCTTTTTTGCTAATATATATCTTGTCTTTTTATGTCTCATTGCTGTCAGCTTCTATGAAGGTTTGCGTTGAGTATATTTCTGAACTTGGTCAATTTTATCTCCAGTGATTATTATATTCATTTGCCTTAGTCGTTTGACTATTATCAAAGTCTTTGTCTTAAATTTGTTTATTGTAATGAGAAATGCTTTGCTGTGCTGTTAATCTGTTCAAGCAACATTTGCTAAGTTGGTTTATAATATTAAAGTTTATACCATTTATTTGACACCCCTACATTTTACATTAGCATCTCAGAACATGCGTTACAGAGACAGTGCAAATGGGGGTAACTATCCCATCACACTATTCCTAATGAAACTAGAAAAGTTAAATCTTATGTTTTGAAATAATCGTTTGTCCATATTCATATGTATTGCGAATTAACTTTATGATTTGATTTGCGTTAACTGTTTTGTGCACTATCTGAATACGTTTACATTACTATTGCGGTAACATTAATGTACTTAATGTCTTCTTTAGAAATGAGGCGTTGTTTATTCGAACTTTAAGCTTATAAATTGACGAAATCCTCCAAAAACCAAAATTTTACTTTTCGTGGCTACATTATTTACTTTAACGAAAATGCAAGTGCTAAATTGTATGTGCTATTAAGGAAAGGACAAGTAAAACTAGAGCTAGTCCAGGTTATGGCTCACAATCACAGAAATTGCAGAAATATCGAACACAACAATTATATTCAGATCCACGGATGTTTAAAACAAATCATATAATAGGTAATACGAGTTTGGCCAATGCTAACTCAGTACTCAATTTGTGACTGTTTTATCCAATGTCATTTCCTCAGTTTCGTGCAAGTGTTCATTGATGAAAACCCATAATGTCTCAGTTATCATGTCAGGTCAGGTCATCTGGTAACCGGTGACGTCGTTGGGGCACACATGAAGACCTTGCACCATTCAGTGGAGGATGGTATTTGAAAGACCATTTGATCTCGATATGTGACCGTATGAAGCGAGTTTCCTTCTTCTGACAGTTGCCAAGAGGTCTTTAAAAGGACCTATTGTTGTTGTAATTCGATATTGTATTTCATGATTTGTAACTCCATCGTTGTACGTGAGGTTTAAAAGTCTCATCTCCAAGGCCGGTATCCTTCGTTGAAGGGCAGCTGTAACTGTTCATGTCTTACAAGCATAGAGGAATATTGACAGGGCCAGTGTACGCATTATTCACATTTTGGTGTATAATGTTAACTGTCTATCTTGCTAGATTGTGTTTAGACGGGCAAGCGCCGCTATTGTCTTTGCTATTCTGGCCAACACCTCACATGTTGATCCTTCATCAGTGACATTCGACTCTAGATATTTAAAACGGTCTACCACTACTAGTTCCTGTCCCTTAACTTGTGTCCAGGTGTTAAAGCCCTCGACGTTGTTGGTCATTAAATTTGTTTTTTCAGCGTTTATCTCCATAGCATAGTCAAGTTTCATCGAGTCTTCTGACCCATTCCCAGAGTTCTGCTTCTGAACCCGCCAACCCGTCGATATAACCTCCAAAACGAAGGTTGGTAATCGTGAGGCCCGCTATCTGGAAATGTAAACGTAACCTCCTCGCTGAGGAAATTTATTGAAAAGAGGTGGAGAATGTGTACACCCTTGTCTCACACCAACTGATGTGGAAAAACAGTCCCTTCGCCTCCCATTCACAAGAACTGCGCTCGACGTCTTGCCATGCAGGTGTTCAAGGACCGTTATTATATTTCCGGCGATGTTATACAACCTCAGGCTGCTCATAGCCCTTTATGACATACCCTATCAAACGGATTCTAAAAATCGACAAACAAATGATACATTTGTTCCTGTTGTTATTGTTATTTCCCGCTTAGCAGCCTTTTATTAAATATATGCTCTGTAGTTCTTATTCCCTGTTTGAACCCTGCTTGCTCCTCGGCAATGATGTTCTCTGCTTGGGGTTTCAATCGGTCGAGGATTAATCTATCATGACCGTGCTACGGTGGCTGATGAGGCTTATTGTTCTGTAATTGTGGATCAGCTTTAGGTTTCCAGACCTGTATTGTGGTATAACCATTGATTATGTCCATAGGTCTGGCCTATTTCATTTTATTGTTGCAGATGTGTGTCAGGCTTTCCACCACTTCCTCTCCACCTGCCTGTAAGAGCTATGCTGGTATATTGTCCACCTCGGTGGCCTTCCCTCTTCTAAATGTCTTCACCTTTTTCTTCGTTATCACTTGGTTATTCTCTAAAGTTGTTGATTTTGGAAGGATTGTTTTTCTCTGGTTCGTTTCGCCCTTCATAGTAATATAACACGGAACAGTACTATGTACGTCATTTTCCTCAATAAGGCACTTGCCGCTTTTATCCTGGATCATAAAGTGTATGCCTTGTCTTGGTGTTACCAGTTCTTTGACAACCGTGTATGCTCTTTTAGCGTCATTTCTGTTTAATATCTCTTGGATGTTTGTACTTTGCTCACATAGTCACGCTTCTTTCGCCTCTCTCATCTTCGGTTGTATTGCTTTCTTGACCTCTTTATATCTGCTGCCCTAAGCTGCCATAGCGCTTGTCTAGTGTTGCCACTGGTGATGGCCACATTTGCTTTCTTTGATCCCCGTATGTCGGGTTGTTTTGCAGCAGTTGTTCAGCGGTCATTTTCCCAGTACCGCACGAAAATTCGTCTGTGCAACCTATCTTCAATTTGTTGAATAGGTGGTACCTCAGTCTATTTTGGCAAGTGTGAAGTCTGAAGACCATGACCTGCTCTCTTCTGTTCAACTGGTAATAGGCATCGTTTTTTGTGTAGCCAATACGTTCTGTTTCCAATTTGGTCATGTATTTAGCTCTAATAAGCCTTTTTGACTTTTCGTATGGCACACTAGTATTTGGTTGTGGTAGTCTTGCACCTTCTTTTGCCAGTCTGTCTGCTTCCACGTGGCCTTGGTTGTTACAGTGGGATGGAACCCACTGTACCACTGCTCTTTTAAGTTCGGACTGCTGGAATAGTTGACAGAGTACTGCCTTGAAATCATTAAGTTCAGTATTTTGTTGGATTTTTAGTGATGTGGCTACGGCCAGGGCATCCGTAAGCAGGACTATATGGCTTGCATTCCTTTTACACGTCACCATTTCTTCTACTGCAGCCCTCAGTGCCTCTGCCTCTGCTCTGAAATTGTTTGTATATTTTCCAGTTGCCGCTGACAGTGTTATTTGTCTGCCATTTGGAAGTCTCAGGAATACCCCTGCCTCTCCGTTATGCGTTGTGTTTGTTACAGAACCGTCGGTGTATGCATGGATCCAGTCCATGCTTGGGTAGTTTTTCGTTATGTACCTTTGGGTTGTATCTCTTATTTATTTGTCAGTCTGGCTGTTGTTGTTTCCAATACCTGGTATAATTTATACCACTTCTGGAAAAATGTGCTGCCTCCTGGTAGGTTTGCGTATAGTAGGGACGGGCTTTTATGTTGTTAGTGCGTTCATAGGGTCTTCGATGCATTGGATTGTCAGTCAGTCTTTTGAGTTTCTCTGCTTGCTGCTGTGCTCTGCAGTCTCTTCTGTCTGTCATGGATTGCAGTTTTGTAATATGTTCAAGTTCTACAATTGGCGTTGACTTTATGCCTCATGTTATAACTCTCATGGCTTGGTTTTGAAGTTTGCTAATTGTATCGAAGTTCGTCTTTGCTGCTGTTGTCCATGCCGCAATGCCATACTCGAGAACTGGTCTCACTCTTCCAGTGTACAGTTTCTTTAGTATACTTTCGTCTGCTCCCCAGCTTGTGTCAGTACGTTTCGTCATGATTGCCATTCTTTCTCTGGCTCTCATTCGGTTTCTCTCAATCTGACTTTTCCATGTCATGCGCCGATCAAATGTGACTCCCTTGTAATTTGGGTTGTCGTTTGGCCGCAGGTATTTCCCCTTAAGACTTATTTTGGTATTTTGGGGTTTGTTTAAAAGCGAGAATATCGTACATGTTGTTTTTTGACCAGCCATGAGTTCGCCCACTCTTCCAGCGATGTTAAAGCCTGCTGCATCACATTGCTTGCTATGGTGAGATTTTGAGGTGATGGCTGATCCTATTGTACATTTTCCAACAAACTTCACTTCTTCGTAGCTTGACTTTAAGTCCCCCTATCCAGACTTTGTCAAATGCCTTTTCTAGATCCACCCAAACAGCTATTGTGTGTCTTTGCTCCTGGTAGCATCCTCTATTTCCTAGGCTCTGAGGGTGATCTGATCATCAGTGGATCTGTGCTGTCTAAAGCCTGCTTGCTGTGGAATTAGTATGTGTTTTTCTTCCATATGCCATATTAGTCTGGTGTTTATCATACGTTACATCAGTTTTCCCATACAGCTCAGTAGACTGATAGGCATGCATCCATTTGGATCTGTTTTATATTTTCCTCTCTCTGGTACTGGTACAACTACTGCATTTTCCCAGCTTTGGTTCAGGACTGATAATAACTTCCTCTTTGCGGTTTGTCCCAGCCCCATCACCATTTCGTTTGTTACCCCATCTTTTCTGGGTGATTTCTTTTTCTTTAAAGTTCTCTGCTAGATATTTGACGGCAAACCAATGTGCATATGTATGTGTCTTTATGCACCAGTATCCCCACTCCAAGTAATTGTTTGTCATCTCAGCCGCTTACGTTGTTCTTGTAGCCCTCCTCCATGCAAAACTTTCCAAAGCGTTTCCATCGAGCCTCGCATATACCAAGGAAGTTCCTCTGGTAGTTCTCCATCTCATGCGTTAGCTAATATATTCTGCCACATGGGTTCAGTGTTCTAACATTCCACATTCCTATTGTGAGCGTGTCTTTCCTCAGTTTGATGGTTCCATCAGTAGCACACATATCTCCTCTGAACTGGTATAGGACGGCAGGTGCGGTCATTGTTAAAACAGGCTGCGACCGAGCCGGTATATTTGATTGTGATCGTGGCTTCGTGGGTGAATCTTGGGCGGTTTTCTCTTGTCTGAGCACTTCTCCTCTCTAGCCTGTGCGGGCCAACATCTGCATCTGACATGGACGAGCCCATCTCTCCAGGTGAGCCATTGCCCCGTTTGCCGAGAGCTTCGCGGTCATAGTTTCCCAGTGTGCACCACTTGGAGGTGAGGTTGACATGTGTGTTCATTTGATAGGCAGGCTACTCATTTCCATTGTTGCCCCCTAAAAGAAGAGTTAGCAGACCTTGACATCGTTGGGTTGCGATGCCGAGCGAAAAACACACCATTAAACACTAGTCGATGTTAGCGTGTAATATTATACTAATTGAACGATTTGTATACACAATTGACAGCATCCCTTATTTGTGGTCATATTTCCAAGATAGCTTGTTGTGTACGATATGCAGGTTACATTCTCAAAAAGCATATCTAGATTTCATTTCTATTGAATATCAACTTACGATTACATTTGTGAACAGAAAATATAGCCATCTTTTCTTCATGAAGTATTGCTAAACAAAATTAAACACCTGAATATGTTAATCCTTGCTACTCATTTCATACTTTGTGCAATCCTTTTATTAATTGTTACATTCCTAGGCGGGTTGCTTTTTTTATTTAACGTATAGTTCTCATTAGTATCATCTACTGCTTTATCTTTTCTTCTACTTCTTCTAACAGTTTTATAGTTCGACTTTATTTGGTTCACAGAAAGCAGCGGCCGTACTGAGGACATTAACATTGCTGAAGATATTGTCTTATGTTGACAGTGGTGATGGCCACATACGATTTCACTATTCTTCGTATGTCGGTCAATTTTGCGACAGATGTTCATTGAGCAATTTTTGAAGTACTACATATGCATTCATCCGTAGCACCTATTTTTCTTTAGTACAGCGATTATGGTTCCCATTTGTCCATGTGATTACTTAAGAAACTGGTTGTAACGTTGTCGGATAATTTCTCTTCATTTCATTAACGACAGTATTTGTTTGTCCCCAAAAAAGATTGGCAGAAGACTTTCAAGTATCATATTGTTCCCCAGCCAATTCGATCTTAGTTCTTGAATCATGCGTAATAATTTTCTACGCCAGGGAGGACATTGCCATTGGATCTTGTTATTGTCCAACTCAATTTGTATAACCTACGTTAGCAATACATTTCAAGAGAGTTCATGTATTTTGTTTTTATCCGTGTTTGAGTCCATGTTTGAGACAAACAATGCAATTAGTCAATGGTGTAGTGATTATTCTTGTCTTCTGTTGTATCCCGATATTATTTGACGTTAGCAATTGTGTTTTCTGTTTTTATGAATCGAAGTCACTACATTCTGGGAATAGCTACTGGTGCTCAGTCTCTCTCAGCAAATGGTTCAGAGTTTGGATCATGATGGTGCATGTAGCTCACTTGTTGTACACTCTTCGGCTCCGTCATTGTATGAACCATACTCCGCTTGAACATAGTTTAATGTCGAAATAGTGGTCACTTATTAATTTCAAAATGTCCATTCCATCAATCACTAATTTTAATATGGGAGGTTATGACGCTCTGTCGTTGTCCTGATGAACAGCATGATCAAGTCGTTATATTCTTGTTAATCCCTAACGGTTTTATGCCTGAACAGCTCCTTACCCACATGTACCAATGTCAAATGTGTCTGTATTTTTAGAAGAACGACTTTCGCGTCCGTCACGATGACTACACTTTTTGTAGCAGTCTCAGATAATGGACCGTTTGTCCCCCCGTTTGTGTGTATGTTGAAGGAAGAGGGTAATCTGTGAAATTGCAACTTTGTTCATCATACACTTGTTTCCGGTTTTACATTTTGAACCTATGGATTCATACTAAATATTTTTGAAACATTATCCATTAGATAACTGGACATGTCTGCTCTACGGCGCTAAACAGTGATATGTCCTCTCACTCTAGCCGAGAAGACATAGCCTGACGTGCTACTGCGCAGCACTGACCCGTCGGTAAATATGACGGCATCACTCTCCTGCGGGTTTCTAGTTATCTGCAGATTCGCCTCGTGGTCTGCTCTCCGTTGTCTCATGCTCTGCTTCACTTGTCTTATGTTATGAGGACTCTGGTAGGATATCATTTAACCACCCATGTGGACCCAGTATTTCCTTTGGCTATCGTCTGATCTAGGGTGACGTGCCCGATTGTTGTCTCTGCATGTGCCATCGACGACGCCCCATTTTGATGTATGATCCCTTGACGAACGAGATGGTGCCGCGTGTCTGTGGTAACACGCACAGGTGCGTTGATATGTGTCACTTTATGTCTGGATGTCACCAATAATAATTCCAACATATACAGCATCTTACCAAACGGGGTATATCTATTTCAGCCCAGAAACAGTAGCACACCTTCATTATGGATGCGTTCAAATCTTTTACACTGTGGTCTTTGACGTATGAGGATGTCCAGTCCGTAATATTTAATCAATAACACGAACTGACAAAATATGAAGAAAAGGAGACGCTGTTCCAAGTTGGCATGATCCATGGTCTTAAGTGTTCCTAAAACTCGCCTATCACTTTGTGACGATCTGGTCAACATGGCAAGTACAGGAAAAACTGCGATAAAATGTCACTCCGAGGCATTCCATCCGGTGACACTTACCAATGGTTGAATAATCAATTGTTATGCCAGGAAGTTCAGCTTTTACTACGGAATAATTTAAATAGCGCCACATCATGTAGGTCTTGTTCGGATTAATCTTGAAGCGTTAGTCGCCACATCACTGTGTGTGCATCGTTTCCCCTCTTTGACACACTCTTGCCCTTCTGAGACAGGCCTACACGTTAGGGTGTCATCGGCAAATGTTAACGTGTGCCCTGCCCCTGTGTGTTGAATATTAGCCGCCTTTACTTTGAAGAGGTTGTACAGCACTGGTGAGAGCAGAGGCCATAGCGGCCACCGCTTTGAAGATATTGTCAACATAACCAAATTCCCTTATGGCTGCGCCTAAAATGCTTTTCCTAATTTACTGAGAGCAACGTATATATTGGAAATACCCAGACCTTTCACTGCGTTTGTCTTCAGAGATTTTCCAGTGGTGTTTTGAATGTTAGGGATACGCTGGTTTGGAGTCTTACTTTTCATCTTCCAATTCATGTGGCAGAACTTATGAATGGTATTAATATTACTACACCTGTAATGAACTCAAACTGTTCGCTTTTGGACTCCTTTGCTAACGATTTAAATGAATTGTTATATTTGTGCTTTACATCCTTCGTCTCATTCAACAGGTCGAATTAAGTACTATATCTCTGACCGGCTTTATTGTCGCATACTTTTCTCTCCATGCAGTAACACCAACTTGATTGCACCAGTTGATTCCACAGGAGTGGTTGGACAAATGGGAATCGAGTGGCATTGTTCGAGTGGCAGCTTGTTCAATACATTATCCAGTTTATATTTGTAACTGAACACATGTTTGGATTTCCGGTGTACAGTGTGTTTTCTACTGGGTGTAAAAACGAAACATGGCAGGTGGTTGTTCTATTGTGCCCGTAATACATTCCAGCGTGTTCATTTAGCAATGTCACTGGGTAGAAGTGTCAGATCAATAACTCCATCATTATTCTCCAGTCGAGATGCTAGTCAAATTGGACGTCCGTCATTCATGCCAGTGAGGTTTGTGTGGATTATTGCCTGGCTAAAGGTGACACCTTACCTATTGTTAGTGACATTTCCTAACCCATTTGATTTAGCATTAATGTCCCATGCAATGAGACATGTTTTACTCTTCACCTCTGACATGTCTGACAGAACCTCCCACTTTACGTCCTCGAAGAAGTGATCTATGTGAGCTTAAACGTTTTAGATTCCCCATTCTTGGGGGTTGAATGTTATTACAATCCCTTGTAGCTCGACATCCTCACTTTTACAGTTGCTAGTATACATCCATGAATGGATAACTTCTTGCTTCATACCCATCGTCAGTCCCCACTTCCCGGGCCCGCATGGATTACTGTAGCACTTGTATCGTAGACACTTGATGGCAACCTCCTCCTTCAAGCTGGTCTCCTGAATCATGAAAAATGTAGAAATCGTCTTCGTGGTGCTGCAGCATATCCAGTCGCTTATACTTATATGTATGTGCTCGCTACCTCTCCTTTTGTATGCCCTTCTTCTCATTTTGGGTTTACCTTTCTTGGCCCCATTTGCTGGAGACATTGACGTCAGAGCACGATCTCCGTAACCCCAACGATGACTCTTATGTGTAGTTTGTCATCGGAATATTCTTTCACCTAGAGGACATGTCTGAGAGGCTGACGAGTCTCTACTCGATCTGTGTTCGGTGGTCTCCACCGTTTGTATTGCTATGTTACATTAGTGTACGGGTAACAGTGACATCGGGTCAATCGTGTCTTCAAATTCACGGTCAGCTATGTAGCGAAATCACCGCACAATTGATGACGATCTATGCAATCTTGCTGACCGATTACAGTTTACACACTGTATTTGTTATATTGTTACTTCCTAGACAACAAAATGTTAGTATTAACTATCACCATTGGAGAAACAATTTGAGAAAAGTTACACCTTGTCGTACATCTAATACTGAACCCAGACCACGTGGGTCGTCCTAGTAAGTCATTTTTGGACCTCGATCACGGTGATAATCCGTGAAATCTAGCTAACCGATGAATTGCAAGGGATTAGCTACACACTGCCTTTGTTATGTCGCTACTACCTAAACCACAAATAATAATAATTACAAGAAATGGCGAAACTGTTTAAGCAAATGAAATCCTTGTCCGCCATTAAGGGAACACAACTCCGAAATCATGTTTTTTTTAAGATTAACGAATGCATACACAATTACCATTAATTGTTTTTACTTAAGTCTCATAATTTTTTTAATAATGGCAATATGCACATACATACGACTTTTTAAGACAGTATACATATGTATTCATATGCAATGCTTGTTGAAAATTCGTTTACAAAACTTTGAAAATTTACTTTCAATGTAGGACCATATTTCATGATGCACACTATTTCAGTTTATATAGTGCGCAATTGTATTCTTTACGGCTATATTATCTAGTATTCCGAAAGATGCAGAGGCTAAAGTCTAGCTATATGTGGCACAGAAGAAGTAGAGGTAGTCCAGGTTATGGCTCACAATGATATAAATTATAACAATGTCGAATGCACAAATTAGCTATATTGCTAAGGACAATCATGTAATATATTATCTGAGAGATGCAAACGTTTTCATTGTCGTGTTTTGTGACGTATAGCATTTTCTGAAATAAAATCGCAGTGGGCAGAAATAAACGAAATTGTGAACTTTCTCTCTACATTCCAGTGGACTGGATCAAGTACTCCTGGCATATGGAAACGCCAACGTATTTGCGTGATGACGACAACAGTACTTGCAACCCAAATGTAACAGCGGAATCAGTGGATTTCAGACCGCAAGAACGGTTTACTCTCTACTGGTTCAGATTACGCGTCAATGACAGAAGTAAGACATTGCTGTTAATGATAGTGTATGCTGTATTTTGGTCGGTGGGATCATAATTCATTTTAATTTTGACATGAACGTGTTTCTGTGTGTGTGTGTCCGTTTGTGTGAGTGGGTGTGTCCGTTTGTGTGGCTCAGTGTGTGTGTGTGTGTGTGTCCCCGTTTGTGTGTATGTTGAAGGAAGAGGGTAATCTGTGAAATTGCAATTTTTTTCATCACACACTTGTTTCCGGTTTTACATTTTGAACCTATGGATTCATACTAAATATTTTTGAAACACTATTGCATTTGGACTTGAAATTCACACTACAGCGGGGACTACTTCTAGCACGCCACAAGATATATCACATTGGAACTAGAATCTACGTTAGTTCGTAATTTTCGTATCTTGGCGCACAGGCATATTTCCAGTTTATTCACACAGTTCAATATTTGAGACCTTATCATACCATGCCCTTTCCTCAATTCGACACTATCATGCTTTCATGAAAGCTTGAACCTATTAGGGTGTACTTATCTTTGTTCCCTATGTGACAGTATCATGGTTTTGCAGGGACTTGACATTTGAGTTGGAATTCCGCATTTTTGTTATTTCCGCAAAATTTCCAATTAAAGCTCTTTTGACCGTTGTATATTTAATGCGAAACCACTTTCAGTAATCTTCGAAAGTATATTTTGTTACATACAACGAAATATGAATACACTCTTCACCTGCATTATATGGTTTGCTATAGCTGCGTGTTCATTAGCCAAAGAGAGTACTTGATCATCTGCAGATAATGCAGCCGTCACTCAAGCGTGGAGTTCGTTGACCAGGCCGTTAATGGTCAATTGTGACTCATGTTCTCCTATGGTGCCTGTATGACTGGATCCATCATTGCATGTTGCTTTGAATCCCGCTTCTCCCTATATTTGTCATAATGAAGTCTTTTCATACCGTATCGATAATGTGCTTGAAATCAGCATATAGAGCTAGTACCTTTTTCTTCTCGAAAAACGCATCTTTTACCGATCCTAAGTTCTCCATTCCGCAAGGCGGTGTACGTTACACTGTAGTTTTTATTTTGCGCGTGTCGGCTTAGTGCATCCGACTTCAGCATGCATTTTATGTAAGGGTCTGCTTCCTACTGCCTTTTTTAAGGTTAGGGTTCTCTGGGTAACAGCCGGTTCTGTAGATGGGATCTTCTTCTTTTTCTGCATCGTAGGCAGTCAGACATCTACCTTCATTTCTTTCGAAAAAAGCAGCGGTAATCCTGAGGCTGTCGACATTGCCATAGAACTTGTCTAGTGTTGCCACTGGTGATGGCCACATCTGCTCTCTCTGATCCTCGTATGTCGGGCAGTTTTGCAGCAAATGCTCAGCGGTCATTTTCCCGGTACTACACGGGCATTCGTCAGTGCCACCTATTTTCAATTTGTTGAATAGGTGGTACTTCAGTCTATTATGGCCAGTGCGAAGTCTGACGACCACGACCTGCTCTCTTCTGTTCAACTGGTAAAAGGCATCGTTTTTTGTGTAGCCAGTATGTTCGGTTTCCCATTTGGTCCTGTATCTAGCTCTAATAAGCCGTTTTGACTCTTCGTATGTCATACTAGTATCTGGTTGTCGTAGTCTTGCACCTTCTTTTGCCAATCTGTCTGCCTACTCGTTGCCTTGGATGTTGCAGTGGGATGGAACCCACTGTACCACTACCCTTTTTGGTGCGGACTGCTGGCATAGTTTACAGAGTACTGCTCTTAAATCATTACGTTCAGTATTTGTCTGGCTTTTTAGTGCCGTGACTA
This sequence comes from Ariolimax columbianus, assembly GCA_036924085.1. Lineage (NCBI taxonomy): Eukaryota > Metazoa > Mollusca > Gastropoda > Stylommatophora > Arionidae > Ariolimax > Ariolimax columbianus. The sequence continues at coordinate 7,335,343 of JAVGWX010000004.1, forward strand.
TGGCCAGGGCATCTGTAAGCAGGACTATATGGCTTTCATTCCTTTTACCTGTCACCATTTCTTCCACTGCCGCCCTCAGTGCCTCTGCCTCCGCTCTGAAAGTATTTGTGTATTTTCCAGTAGCGAATGACAGTGTTATTTGTGATGGGGATCGAATCCAGCACATTCATGTTGTGAGCCGAGTCACTTAGTCCCTAGCCCTCGCTGTTCCCTCAACTGAGTGATGGCTATCATTTCTGGTCATTCCCATGGCTTTCTGACGTTCTTAGAGTGTGACTGACCAGTATGGTGTGTAGTTTCGTCAGCATCCTATGCAGATGTCTTTTTTTGCTGCTTATAGTACACATTGATTGCAGTATTTTATCACGGCATTGATGTCTCTACTCTGAACGTTGATGTCAGATAGCATCATTGTCACCTGAAGCCTATGCATGCCCCAGTTCTCTGTTATTTAATCCCACAGTGTGATGGCTGGGCCTGCATCGAGGGTTACATTCTAGAAGGAGAGGGACATTGGGCGATGGTCAATTCCTCCAAGTTGATCTCCAATCTCTCTACTTATGTTTCGAGCTGCGTCTGTTATTGCAAGATCTGGAAATTGAAGTTGAATGTAACTTTATAGATTAGATAGTAGGAGTATCAGTTGTTTCAGAGTTGATCAAGCATAGGTCATATGGCCAGGTTTTAACCTCTCCTCCTCTGTGATCTAGGTGAGTATATGACCATCTCTGGATATGTGATCGAGGTGATTATAGTCTCAGCTCTCGATCTGTGATCGAGTTTATTATAGCCAGAGCTCTAAATCTGTGATCAAGGGGATTGGAGCCACAGCTCTGGATCTGTGGTTGAGGTGATTAGAGCACCAGCTCTGGCTCTGTGAAAAGGTGTTTATATAACCAGCTCTGGCTCTCTGTGAAAATGTGTTTATAGAACCAGCTCTGGCTCTGATCGAGGTGTTTTGAGGTCCAGCTCTGGCTTTCTGATCGAGGTATTTATAGAACCAGCTCTGACTCTGTGACCGAGGTGATTATATCACCAGCGTTGGCTTAGTGATCGAGGTGATTATAGCCTTATCTCTGTGAATGTCTTTCACATTCTACAACTGATAACAATTTGGTAAATGATGTATGTATAGAGCTGAGACTCTGCGGCTTGTCATTTGGGCATTGGTAGTTCAAGAACACTTTTTTCCATGTTGCCTACTTTTACCTGAAGCTGCTGATAATCGTCACAACCCATAAATGTAGTCTTCCCGTGCGCTTGTATATTGTTCCTAGCCAGGGTAAGTATTACTTGTTTCCGTATGTCGTGTCTGTCTGATCTGAAGCATTGATGACCTCTTATTTTGAGAATGTGAACTGCTGTCATGTGAACTTATTGAATACATGCATATGTCAAACACTTATTTGCTTCATCTCACTAACGATGTGTTCCAACTATGTCACTTTGCTGTGCCCTGCCTGTCTACTGTTCACTTCTTCTGTACCTCGGTGCATCATATCAAGTGTCCTCCGTAGATTCTCTACATCTGTATTTATTGAGACAGTAGCTTTCCTCCACAGTCTCCCGACTCCGAAAGACGACCTAGAGGGTCTCGCAGTAGATGAGGTTCATAGCTCTTTGCTGCACCTACCTGGTGGGGCACAACAGGGTGAGCTTCTGGCGTGTTAGGATTTATGTCATGAATATATTTAAATAGGTAATTGTGGTCAATGTTTTAAGAATACATGACATTGCAATTTTAAACAATGCATGATGTCCGTGGTAGACATGGAAAGAGAGATATGTAAAGCGTTAATATTTGAGCACCAGTTTAATATAAACTAAGTAAGCGTTGCTATTTTCTGTAGATGAATCTACAAATGCATTTGGGAAGCTTTTGACACATTAAGCTTCCACCATCCGTTCTAATATGTTATTAACCTTATCGCAATGTCCAAATGTACTACATTTCGTCACAATATCATAGAGAATGGATTAATATATGTACCTGGTCGTGCTGCATTACTTAATGTATCCCTATATACTGTGTATCTTTTATAGTAAATGCAACAAAGTAAAACACGAGCGACACGTGAACTTAATTTCTGAACCTCACATACGTATCATTGCTAAGAAGATTCTTCTTTAAATCATCATTCAATAGATTTAGATAACTTCAGTTTAAAGGCCTGGGAAGTGTTGTCAGATCTAGTTTCAGGTACATAGGTACATTGCAATAAGCAACGAATACTAAACAGCGCAGGCCCGTCACCTATATCATATGTGACGACGATGTACATAGTCAGTGCTGCACATAACGCTAAAAAGTTGTAAACGATTTGTCTTGACCTGCAGTTGCTCTCTTGACCCAAGGGCTCCTCCATGCAGACAATGTATTGTATCACTCTTACTTTTAATGATCAGGTGCATTACTATAGGAAAATACCAAATATAGTGAGGCTGCGACCCTCCATTATATAAACCATGAACACGAGATGAGTTTGCCTTCAGTGTCGGTGACCAAGTCATGTCAGTGAATATTAACTGCGTACATGTGCTTCACACTCGTCTGATCTATTTGCAAATCCGTTCCAGTTTAAGAGTTAAAGAAATGGATTTGTGTGACGCAGGATTTGTGAAGTCACATCTTTCTTTTCCACGGCGACCATTTCTGGGGCAGGACTTTGTGCGTGCAGTGAGTTCTTAGAATAGACTATCATACATATCCTTCGAACGATGTTATGGTTGTTAGGTATGTCAGAGGCTTGATTGTTGTCCAGGAAGATGAATTCCTCGGTAGTGACGACATGCTTGCCGTTAAGTTCGATGCCCGCTGAAGTCGTAACTTCACCAAATTTTGGATGTTAATGTTTGTCCATCAAGTGTGGAGACCCAGATTTGATGCTGATCACTCTAAGTTCTCCGAGGACCAAACCAATGCCTGATAGTATGACCCCATTATGTGGACGTCGTCTCTGTCAGTACTGTTTATCACGTGTACATCACCGACAGCGACACTTGGATCGTGCGCTTCTTACGGACAGACGCACGCCAAATGAAGTTGGACTTTTAGGTTTTCGGCTTGGCCAGTTCTTGTATTGATGTTACAATGGCGTACCTTTATTAGCCAATACAAGGTGTCAGCGACTCGGACATATTGTGAAGTTGTCCACACATCTTAACTATTAAATCTTCTTCTTCTTCTTCTTCGTACGCAGTCAGACATCAGCTTTTATTTTTTTAGACAAAAGCAGCAGTCATCCTGAGGCTGTCGACAATGCAATAGAGCTTGTCTAGTGTTGCCACTGGTGATGGCCACATCTACTCTCTCTGAGCCTCGTCTGTCGGGCAGTTTTGCAGCAAATGCTCAGCGGTCATTTTCCCGGTACCGCACGGGCATTAGTCAGTGACACCTATCTTTAATTTGTTGAATAGGTGGTACCTCAGTCTAGTGTGGCCAGTGCGAAGTCTGAAAACCACGACGTGCTCTCTTCTGTTCAACTGGTAATAGGCATCGTTTTTTGTGTAGCCAGTATGTTCGGTTTCCCATTTGGTCATGCATCTAGCTCTGTTAAGCCGTTTTGACTCTTCGTATGTCATACTAGTATCTGGTTGTGGTAGTCTTGCACCTTTATTTGTCAGTCTGTCTGCCTCCTCGTTGCCTTGGATGTTGCAGTGGGATGGAACCCACTGTACCACTACCCTTTTTGGTGCAGACTGCTGGCACAGTTTTACAGAGTACTGATCTTAAATCATTCAGTCCATTATTTTTTTGGCTTTTTAGTGCTTTGACTACAGCCAAGGCATCTGTAAGCAGGACTATATGGCTCTCATTCATTTTACCTATCACCATTTCTTCCACTGCCGCCCTCAGTGCCCCTGCCTACGGTCTGAAATTGCGTGTGTATTTTGCAGTAGCGAATGACAGTGTTATTTTTCTGCCATTTTGTAGGTTCAGAAATGCTCCTGCCCTTCGTTCTGTGTTGCGTTTGTTACAGAACCGTCAGTGTATGCATGGGAACTAATTAATCGAAGGAGGTTCTTCAGTCGGGTTAAGAAACGTGACACGGGCGACTAAACGTATAATGCATTCAAGGGAGCATTACCAAAGAACGTAATGGGAAATTCACAAATAGTACAGTCGATGGATCTACAACCCGGCCCCCTGGAGAAACTATATTGTAAATAGTATTATGGATGTGATGTTACATCTGGCGATCGAGTCAGACCCTCGTGTCGTGTGCGGCTTAATATTAGTTTATCAAGGGCCACATACTGATAATTTCATATGCAAATCAGAATTTACCGTAATGGAACTCATAATCTAAGGACATTATGCATGAATGAAAGCTGGATAACCTAATGCAGGACTTTGAAAGCAGGAAATTGGATATAACTGGAGTGGCTGAAATCAGATAAATAGAAACACGATTCTTAGAAAATGAGAACTATATATTGATAAACGCAGGAAGAGGACAACGCCAACATGACCATGGCTTGCTACTAAAGAATTAGTTATTAATGGGAATTACATGATTCTGAACATACAATCACATACTGATAATGACAGCAATACGCACACAACCTTTCGAGTTGTCCACAGTACAAACCAACGCTCACACAAAGATTACTGTGAGGAAGACATCCAGAGTAGTATTAAGATTGTATTTACCATTATTAAAACAATAAATACAACCAATGTACTAGTAGTGGTGGGTGATATGAACGCTAAAATTGGAGAGGGCAAAGATGCAAACATAGTGATTGGAAAAAGAAGTGAAAGAAGAGATAGACTTATCCAATATTGTGATGGTAATCAAACTGTTGAATACAATACTTTCTTTCAACAACACAAGATGAATCTATGCACATGAAAAAGTCCAGATGATAAAAAAAAAGAAATCATATATACTTTGTTTTAATAAGAGACAGGTTTATGAAAATGAGTGTACACAAAGTAAAAACACATCCAGGAGCAGATATTAATTCGGTTCATAATCAATTAATCATAAAATTACAATTAAGGTTAAAGTCCACTAAAAATGTTAGTGTCAAAATTAATTAGCCAGACTGTCAGTTTTAAAACTACGTGTCTCACGTACAAGAACAGAATAGAACGGGGATAAAGAACATTTATGAATGTCTCCTAAGTGAAGACACCGAGGAGAATCAATATCAAGTGGGAATGCTTAAAAAACATCATTTTTAGGAAACCAAGCTGCACATTACCAAATTAAAAAAAGAACATGTAAAACGAGTATGGATGACTGAGAACATTCTAAAACTTATGGAACGACAGAAACAAAACAAAAACCAGTTAATTGCAACATGATTTATTAACAAAAATAAAGATCAATGTGCAGTCATAAATAATAGAAATGGTTGGAGAACAAGTGTACAAGAACGGAAGTTATGAACTTAAAACACAATACGAGAAAACTTCATGAGGAAAGAAAACAAATATGTCAGGACAATACAAGACACGAAATGGTAGATGTAGTATTATGGGCTAAGCAGTAAATGTGACGCACTCTTTCAAGATGACAGATACAGTAAACATGAAGTTAAAGTTTCAAGCGGGATCATCACATTTTGGTTATATATACGCACGCACACACACACACGCACACACACATATATATATATATATATATATGCGTGCGTGTGTGTGTGTGCGTGCGTGTGTGCGTGCGTGCTTGCTTGCGTGCCTGCTGTGCGTGTGTAAGTGTGAGAGTGTGTGTGTCTGTGTGTGTGTGTGTGTGAGTGTGTGTGTGTGAGTGTGTGTGTGTGCGTGTGTGTGTATGTGTGCGTGCGTGTGTGCGTGCTTGCTTGCGTGCCTGCGTGTGTATGCGTGTGTGTGTGTGCGTTTGTGTGTACACACATATATATTTCACGTTCAAATGTCGCAGCATTATCCCGAGACCATTTCGTTGACCCTTTAATATATAATGACATAGGATACGATGTATAACGTCTGAAACATTATTTTGTTCTGCTAGCTAACATGTCAAGCAACTTTCTGTATATGTTATATAAAGTGATTATTCTAAAGCTGATGATGAGTTTGTAATCTTTGTTTTGTGATGGTTTGGGATCTTGTAAGATCGTCTTTGAAATAACGCTTGTTCTATTGAGTGTACTATTACTTATCAGTTATTAAAGGACAGTAAATCCGCTTTATTTAGAAAAAATGTATTATTTTATTACATAGTTACTTTCTTCTAGCGATCTCTTCTTTCATATTTCCTGTCAAAGGGTTTTGCGTATAGGATATATGGCGTGTTCAAGTAGTTTAATCTGTGAACGACATGACATGTAATGATATTTTCACCAACAGCAGGCGATGAGGTAACCGTGTGCATTCTTAACCATAAGGAGATGGTGGGTCAAACAAACACATTTCTCTAGGTCACACACGTTGATAACGTTTTCCCCTGTGTCTGCTCTATACTACTTCTGCTCATAGTCAATTCACAAATGATGTTGTCTGATAAAACGATCTTATTTAGATATCGTTTGGCGATACCGATGTCTTTCCTCGTAACCGTGCCCTGCGTTTCTTTTAGCAAATAAGAGGTTGCATTATGGTATTTTCATAGATCGATGGGGCTAAAACACTGATCAAACAATGTTCGCTAGGGTCAGGAGACATATACTAACAAGACCCTCACCTGACCTCCTCGTTGAAAGTCCAGGAAACGGGCTGCTGTCGAGGACAAGATTCGGGCTAACAAAGTGATGTTCGACATGATCCCCGTAGTAGTGAGCCACACGCATGTGATACCAAGCACAGCACAACCGCCTATAATACACCGACCCACCTTCATCAGCACCTTCGGGATGTGATGAACGCTACGACAACCTGCCACTTAACGCCCTGTTTACGTGCACAATATAGTAATCTAGTCATCGTGGACATTGACAAAGAACAATGTTGACACGTCACTTTCAATTATCAAACCTTGTCACTAATAATTTACTAATGGGTTGCATACTTAGTACATAGCTGTTGGTGAACAGTACTTTGCTCTCAACATGGGTGCACTCATACGTAATTGTTTAGTCAGAAACACTAGCCATTAAGTTAATTTAATTTTAAAACACCTGTATTCTGTATGTCAAGTTTCATTATAATTCTTTAGATTAGTACCTAGAAATGAGGGTTGATGATTTGATGTTGTGGCGGCGGGGTGAGTGTTGATGGTGACGGTGAGATGTAAGTAAATTATTCGAATCAAACGCAAAAGCAACAAATATGGATGCTGCTTTCAAATGCCTGAATCCCAATGATCGCAATATTAGTTGTCTATGTTCTCTATAACGTTAAACACAAGCTGGTTTGACAATTGTTTCTGTCCAGCTCACTCGGTGCATCTTGCGGTAGTACGCCTTCTAAGGTATTTTAATCATCTTGTATTTAGTAAAAATGTTTTAGAGACCTACAACCTTCTAAGCTAGTTATGTTTGGCAATATTTTTTTTTTTTAAAACTCAGTATTGATATTTATATTGGAATGTATTACACTTTTTATTTCTCATGGCATGCATTTTAACTAATGCATTACCAGTTTCCATTTTAACCATTGTGTAATGATTTGCCCCACATAAGATAACATTTCCATTTGAGCAATGGTCTATTCCTCTATATCAATATACATTATTTCGCAAGTATTATAGTGTTTTGTTTTACTGGCATTAATATGTATACCAAATGCCTTGACTGTACTGTTGTCTTCCATCTCGAATATGTTTTACTCATAGCTGTTAGTGATGGTCGACGTCCTTCTGAGAGTGTATCCGATCCATCCTCACTTTCTCTCACAAATGTCCTGCTATATTTTTTTCCTAGAACGTCTGGTCATCTGAGACAGAAGTATGCGATATATGTACGTGTAAGCTTACGCCTAATGTGCGAGTGCGATACCGTTAGTACATGCCATTGAATCAGAATGCTCTGACTGTAAAATATATTGGTTAACATGTACAAATAACGCTACCGCCCAATGTGTCAAGGAAGATAGCAAACTTGTACAGGTATAGACAAAATTAGAGCAGCTCAAATGTCTAGTGACGGACCTTCTCAGCGTGACGACGTCGAAATCGAAGTAGAGACCGGATTGACAACTAGATATGTCATTCAAAGACACGTGAGGCAATTAAGGGACAAGAATGTACTGGTAGTTGAGATTAGCTCACTTGTGTCCCAGCCTGGGCAGGCATGACGGACTCAGTATTCCTATCTAAGAAGGGAGTATTAATGGCAGTTGTAAGGGCTATATATAATTGGTAACGACGGTTTAGAGAGAAATGGTGATAACGTTAAGAGATAGAAGATATTGCTACTAGTGGTTGAATTACAATTGAGGGAGAATGCAAGAAATATACATATTATGCCAAGATGTATTATGTGATGTGTTCAGCACATTAGGTTTGTGAAAGATACAGAATACGTTTTGAGGGGTTAGACTCGACGGTGTGGGTGTTGCATTTTTGTTTACCTTATGATTGATGAAAATGAGATGTGTTTACTGCATTGTTGTTTTGGAAGACACGATAATTACAATTTGGTGTATGTTAAGTGCAATTATGCAATCATACTTTTGATGTAGATATGTGGATATGTGGATGCAATTGTGTGTGTGAAAATGGTGTGTATCTGCATTGCTAACGATAGCTGTTTTTTTCAGCCGTCAAATGTAGTATTGATGAATTTATTGTTGTTATTTATGTCATGAAATCGAAGGAATGAATCCATTGACATGTACTATTGATGCATTTATTGATGTTGTTGCTGTAAGAGAGCGGATTACTTATTACCGTCAGTGGTACATTATATAATAGAAAAGAGAAGGCTTCCGTTTGGTTTGTTTTGGTTGCAACGAATGTTGTCTGTACATCGTAGTGTAATAGTTCCAACCCGAGCATGAGTTATTGGGACAAGGGTGATGTGGTAGGCGAAGCTGCGAACTTCAGGTACCTGAATGCGTGCCAATGTCGCTCTCCGTCTGGACACTACGCATATATCACTCGCCGTCTGGACACTACGCCAAGGTCACCCATCGTCTGGTCACTACGATAAGGTCACTCACCGCCTGGACATTAGGCCAAGGTCACTCACCGTCTCAACAAAGGAAATCCGAGTTGGGGGAAAGAATGTGTACAGGTAGGAACTGACTGCTGGCGTTCCGATTTGGGTAGTGGGGGGGGGGGGGTGGGGTAAGTGACAGACAGGAGGACAGCGGAGCTTGCTGTGATAGATGAGTGACAGGTGTTCAGATTAAGTCGTTCCATAAACACATGAATAGAGCCATCCTCTAGAGATTCATTGGATAGCGCTGATACTGCCTGAGCATATATCACACTAGACAACGTTTAGCTCAAAAGGCTCCCACGGAGAGGGAATGAAACCAAAAGACAGAGAGAGAATGTAGATAGTAGCGATTTCATAGAAAAGCGATTGATAGACTTTTAAACAAATGTTACATATATTTTTTTGTATTTTGTTTTTTGCGTTGGCCTTATATCTCTATTCCCCAAGGCGGTGTGCGTTGAACTGTGGTTTTTAATTTTGCGCATGTCGGTCCAGTGCAATCGACTTCAGCATCCATTTTATGCAATGGTCTGCTTCCTCCTGCATTTTCAAAGGGTTGCTTTCCCAGGGTAACGGCCGGTGCTGTGATGAGGATCGAACCCAGCCCCTTTACGTTGTGAGCCTTACCACTTGACCACTAGGCCACGCCGTCCCTTTGTTAAAGATATAACATAATCGCTCAAATAGGTGTGTGTGTTTTGTATCTAGAGGTAATCTGAATGGGTGTTGTACGCAGGACACCTTGTGAATGAGTTAAGCGAGTGTGTAGATCGACTAGGTGAGATCTAGATGTGTGTATGGTGTGTGTAGACAAAGATGGAACGACGTATGTTCTAGAGTTGAGTGTATACGCATATCGACAGAGTTGTGAAATTATATGTTAGTATACGTATAATATATTGAATGCATTATGCCCTGATCGACCGCCTGACGGGATTTGAGTAAGGAAGAGCTTTTTTAGAGTGTGTTGAGGATGCAGATCTGAGAGGGAGTGTGATGTGTGTAGGGCAATATAACTGGGTTTTGATAGTTGGGAATTCTATCAAAAGCTACTGCTTCCATATTTCCGCTGTAGTTTAATATTTATATTAATATATATATATATACTTATGAATATTTAGTTAAGATGATATTGATTGTATTCTGTGTATTTTCATTGCACTCAATTTGACAGTGTTACATGAGTATTATATAATAAATATGGTATATGTTGTGTGCTATAGTATGTGATGTGTGTGGTCGTGAATGTTGTGGTTGAGTGTGGTAACGTTTTAGTTAAATACTATAGGGTAAACAGTGGGATCTGCTACAGTAGGGGATGGTTGTAGCCATTCAAGGCTAACCAATCCTAACGAAATGATGTGTCTGATATGTATCAGCATCATGGATTATGAGAGATGTACCACCTATTACGGATATCCCCTTCAGTAAGAGGTGTGTGTCGTGGCACTATATGTTTGTACAGCGCAAGTGCTTACGCTGAGAATTCACCCAAAATGCAAGTGGTTTGGTTGATGTTCTTATTGAATAATAATTGATGGGGAAAAAACCATATACATGTATATATATATATATAGGTCAATTATAGTCAGCTGAGGAAAATCAGTTCGTAGGGACGTGAAGTAAAGTTCGGAGGAATTTAGGATTTGTTAGTAGAATACCGAGAACAAGATAATGTTTACAAGTACTTTACTTTCATCTCAAGTATTTGAGTCTAATCGTGATGGCATATCCTGTAGGTACAGGGATGTGAGTCAATATGAAAACCTATATATATATATATATATATATATATATAAAATAGACTGTTAGAAAAAAAAATAAAGTGCCTCTTCCGTTATGCGACGTTAAATATAAATAGTTGTTTGGGCTTAGGGAGATGTTTTTAACAGAGTTACAATTATCCACCGAGCCAACACCAGGAAAGCCCTGAAAATACCGTTTGTGGTACCCAAACATAACTTGAGAATCCTGCCCGAGAGGTTCAGTTCATTGAACGGAGCATTGTTCTCAACTCTCAAGCAACGCAGTTTCCGGATGTGCAGGCAAAATGGTTATCCTTACCAAGATTTAAACTGCGAATCACATGACATGTAGGTCATTCAGTAGTTTAATAAACAAGACAGCCTTTCTCTCGGACACGACAGGTCAAATAAAGTTTGAGGGAAATGAACTCAAGAAAGAAGAAGTCGTTGATAAAAAAGCAGGGTGAGACAGATCAGGAGGGAACGTATCAGAAGCAGCAGAGAAGGGTATTATACAGTGCAGCTTAGCAGGTAGCCTATTAGACAAGAACAAGTAGATCCATACATATACATAACTTTGCCAGTGAGTGACCAGAATAGATATTTACAATTATAATACACAAAAAAAGAAAGGCACTGAAAGGCAACGAGAGACCACACACGTGACAACTACAGTAACACAACCATTTTAGTCTGTCATAGACACGAGCAAAGATGCAGTCGCCGTCTTCCTGATGTTGAGACGAGACAACAGGTTCAGTAGACATCTGCCTTTCCATGAGAGGAGACACGACGTCTAGTAGACATATGCCTTACGTTGAGACTAGACAATTTTTATATATAAATCCCAATGTTTGTGTAAGCTGAGATGTGACCATCTGGTGAGCGAGAACAGATAGAAGAGGACTTGGAAATTGTAGAAGACAGCATTATATAAACGCACAGGTATATACGGTGAATAGAACAATTGCTAGATTCCGACCACGTTATTAGAACCCTGGGTAAAGTTTAGTGCTAGAATAAGTCATGTGCTATTTGCTTGAACCTCTAGAAGCAATCATAGTCAGTTAGAGAAGTGATGATGACAAACTTCTTGAGACAGTAGAATAAATTAATAATTGATGAACAATATAATATGATCTATGAGCTGAGTGTTTTGATATGTTGTGTATGATGTTGGTGAAAAAAACTTGCTTTGTTTTACTTGAGATAAAATAATTCTTAGTGGTTAAATTAAAATGTGAGTTAAGGAGTGATAGTGGTAAGGAAGTTAAGATAGCAATAACGATAAGCCTGTCACACATTATATTAAATGATACGGTGACCTTGGATATAAATAATTAACCCTGTCACATGCTGTTGTTATCCAAATCAAATATTTTCTGCTCTAATATGGTAGTGCCGGTCGACGTCCTTCTAAGATTGTCTCCGATTCATCCCCACTTTATCTCACAAAGTTCCGGCAATTCTGATAGTTACGCTATTCGTTATCAAATATATGTGTTTGCTAGTACGTCTAGCAATCTGGCACATAAGTGTGTGATATATGTATATATATATATATATATATATATATATATATATATATATATATATATATATATATATATATATATATATATATATATATATACTTGTTAGCATACGTTTAAGGCGTGGATGCGTTACCGTTAGTAATATGTCATTTCTCAGAACTATTTTGTACAATCAACATTACATTAGCTTGGCATAGACTGATGTAATTATCCATAGATAATGGTGATGAGTTCCACATTCGGCAAAGAAAGTATAAGGTAAATAAATCCGTGTTAATTCTAGTCATATCGCAGTAGTTTGCCTATCATTATCACAGTAGTTTGTCTATCCTTATCACAGTAGTTTGTATATCCTTTTCAATGTTACTTCCCAATAATTCGACTACTAATCGTTATGGCGTAACTGTGGGTTATGTATTCTCATTTGTCTGGTTCAATTCCCTTACTTACTTAATTACTTAGTCGCTCCTCTTCTACCGTGAGGTGTAGATGTTTGCTCTATCTGCCGTCTTTTTCCTGGCTTCTTTCCAATCCAGCCCTCTATCACTTAGGGCATGTCGTGTGTTGTCTTCTCAACGTACTTTAGGACGTCCTCTGGGTCTGCGTCCTTGACTTGTGATCTCCCATGACCGCTTTGGTATCCGATCTTCTTCCATTCTACAGACATGGCATAACCACTGTAGGTGGGATTGCTCCACTCGTATATGCAGGGATTGAACTTCAAGATTGCTACGTATTGTTTGGTTACGGATCTTGTACCTTTTCGTCACTTGAACCGCCTTTCTTAGGTACCTTACTTCTGAAGTTGGTTTTATTCCCACTTATATGAAATCCCGTTTTTACTGTTTCAAATGTTAGTATGTTTAACATTCCTAGAGTACCATGCACTGCATGCGACAGTATACACTGGGCATCCGCAAAGTGAAGATCTTCCAGCTGTTTTTCAAATATATTGTGTTTTTATATATATCATCTCTATTGTTTGCTGCGTTGTCCATTCCACGACTACTGTTTAAAGACATTACCTATAATGATATATTTGTAACTGTAAATGTGTGGGATAATTAGTTTTTTGTGAATTATTCTACACGTAGCCTCTTAATATACGCCGTATTTAAATCGTATACCTGTATTTGGTATTATGTGATTGGTCAATATTTTCCGATTTGCTGTTTATTCAAATGTTTCAAACGCATTTTACGCATCTTTTTTTTCTTCATATATTTAAGGGTATCTGTAGTGTACTGATAAACTACGCATTTCATTCAGAGGCACTCACACATCATAACACCATTCAACTGACTTCTGCAATTTCTTCTTCTTCTTCTTCTTCTTCTTCTTCGTACGCAGTCAGACAGTAACCATTATTTTTTCGAAAAAAGCGGCGGTCATCCTGAGGCTGTCGACACTGCCATAGAGCTTGTCTTGTGGTTCTACTGGTGATGGCCACATCTGCTTTCTCTGATCCTCGTATGCCGGGCAGTTCTGCAGCAGATGTTCAGCGGTCATTTTCACGGTATCACACAGGCATTCGTCGGGACCACCTATCTTCAATTTGTTTAATAGGTGGTACCTCAGTCTATTGTGGCCAGTGCGAAGTCTGAAGACAACGACCTGCTTTCTTCTGTTCAACTGGTAAAAGGCATCGTTTTTGGTGTAACCAGTATGTTCGGTTTCCCATTTGGTCATGTATCTGGCTTTAATAAGCCGTTTTGACTCTTCGTACGTCATACTGGTATCTGTTTGTAGTAGTATTGCACCTTCTTTTGACAGTCTGTCTGCTTCCTCGTTGCCTTCGATGTTGCAGTGTGATGGGACCCACTGTACCACTACCCTTTTTGGTTAGGACTGCTGACATAGTTGGCAAAGTACTGCTCTTATGTCATTAAGCTCATTGTTTTTCTACGGCCAGAGCATTTGTAAGCAGGACTGTATGGATTTAATTTTCTTTATATGTCACCATTTCTTCCACTACCGACCTCAGTGCCTCTGCCTCCGCTCTGAAATGTGCTTGTGTACTTACCAGTAGCGAATGACAGTGTTATTGTTCTGCGATTTGGTAGGTTCAGGAATGCTCCTGCCCCTCCGTTCTGTGTAGTGTTTGGTACAGAACCGTCGGTTTATGCTTAGGTCCAGTCCATGCTTGGGTAGTTTTTCGATATAAAGCTTAGGGTAGTATCTCTCCTTTCTTTTTCAGTCTGGCAGTTTTTGTTTCCAATACCTGGAATATTTTCTACCACCTCTGGAAATATATCCTTCCTCCAGGTATGGTTTCGTACAGTAGTGATGGGCTTTGGTGTTGTTAGTGCGTTTATGGGATCTTCGTGCATCTTTGCTTTGGCTATTTCTGCAAAGTTTCTACGCTTTAGTTACCCATATTGTTTAGTCTCTGGTGCATTGGATGGTCAGTCAGTCTTCGGAGTTTCTCTGACTGCAGCTGGGCTCTGCAATCTCTTATATCAGTCATGGATTGCAGTTTTGTAATCTTTTCAAGTTCTACAATTTGCGTTGACTGCATGCCTCCTGAAATAACTCTCATGGCTTGGTTTTGAAGTTTGCTAACTTTAACGAAGTTCGCCTTTGCTGCTGTTGCCCATGCCGCAATGCCATACTCGAGAACTGGTCTCATTATTCCTGTGTACAATTTCTTTAGTATGCTTTCGTCTGCTCCCCAGTTTGTGCCAGCACGTTTCCTCATGATTGCCATTCTTTCTCTGGCTGTCATTCGGTTTCTCTCGATCTGACGTTTCTTGTCATGCGCCGATCAAATGCTACCCTCAGCTAGTTTGGGTTGTCGTTTTGCTGCAGGAATTTTTCATTTAAACGTAATTTTGTGTTTTGGGGTTTGATTGAAAGCGATAATAGTATGCATATGGTTGTATCCTCGTTTATTTTGACCAGCCATGAGTTCGCCCACTCTTCCAGCAATGTTAGGGCCTGCTGCATACGATTTTTTGCTATGGTGAGATTTGTTTCAGAGGTCCACATAGCCAGATCGTCTGCAAACATTGAGCTATGGACTCTTCTTGGTATATTCTCTGTAATGTCGTTTATATACACCAGGAAGAGTGTGGTTGCCAGTACTACCCCTTGGGGTACTCCCTGCTCGAGTGTCACCTTTTTGCTCATCTGCCCCTGTACTTGGACTCTGGCTGTTCTGTTTTTGAGGTAGTGGATGATCCACTTTTACATTTTCCCACAAACAACACTTCTTCTTAGCTTGACTCTAAGTCCATCTTTCTAGACTTTGTCTACTGCCCTTTCCAGGTCCACACAGACCGCTACTGTGTGTTTCTGTGCCTGGTAGACATCTTCTATTTCCTGGGCTATGAGGAAGACCTGGTCCTCAGTGGATCTGTGCTGTCTAAAGCCTGCTTGCTGTGGAATAAGTATTCGTTTTTCTTCCAGATGCCACATCAGTCTGGTGTTTATCATACGTTCCATCTGTTTGCCGACACAGCTCAGTAGGCTGATAGGCCTGTATCCATTTAGATCTGTTTTGTCTTTTCCTTTTTTTGGTACTGGTACAAGTACTGCGTCTTTCCATGCCTGGGGTACAGTATCCCTTTTCCAGCTTTGGTTCAGGACTGATAGCAGTTTCCTCTTTGCTGTTTGGCCCAGCCCCATCAGCATTTCGTTTGTTATCCCGTCTTTTCCGGGAGATTTCCTTTTCTTTAGTGTTCTCATGGCCTCTTCCATTTCGCTCATTGTTAATTTAGCCATCATATGCTCTTCGGGTGCCGTATTGATGTTGTCGTGCCCCTTTTGCTCTTCACTAATGTATTTATGCCTATCTGCAGGGAACTCGATGTTGTTTGCTCTGGCATAGTGATCTACAAAAGCGTTTGCGGCTTTTTTTCCAGTGGGCATGTTTTCGCCCGCTTGATGGTAATTTGTTTGTTTGAAGAGGTTTCGTCATTCATGGCTCTGAATAGCTTCCATAGATTGTTCCCTTCTTTGTCCAGGTTGAGGCTTTCCGTTTTGTTTTTCCAGCTCTCTCTTGCTGTTTGGTTAAGAGTGTATTTGTATTTCTCCTTGATGGCTTTGAGGGCGATGTTTGCCTGCATATATTGTTCTCGCTCTTCCATGTTCCTAGCATTTGTTACTGCATCTTCCGCTTTATCTTCTGCAATTTAACTTTTACCTAATTATCGAATGGTAATGTGCTAAAGCAGAATAACACAATTCGAATTACTGCAGTCAAATGTTCGTCCGTAATTCAAATGTGCTCACACATAATTACACATTTAAATTTGTTGCGGATACATAACTAGTGTATACCATTTATATATGCAAATTCTGATTTAAATGTTTGGATTTCAATTTTCGAGTTAAGCGACGAATTTTGTTTGAAGTAAAGTGTAACGAAATTATTAATCTTACCGATTAAGACCATTATGAACAATCGCAATCACGATTAGAATAGACATCTATTTATTGTATACACAGTATGTACAACACGCTTTTAATATAATTGATACTTTAGTATATGTTTCAAATATTAATAAACAAAATATTTGTCCGTTACGGTATGTGTCAGGAAAATTTAAGGAAACATAACATATTTTTACAATTACTGTATAATTTTCGCAAAAAGTGTTTAAGCACCCATGGACATTTGAATTATTACATTTCAAATATACTAGATGACAATCTGCCCGTTACAAATATAACTGACATCATTCAAGCAACTGTTGTGGTTTCCTGGAGTTCGGCTGGTTATGCCTGACACTACTTCTCATTGTCAGTGCAGCGACAGCTGTGCGATGCTGTCATTTGATTTCATAATGGTGTCATTTTCATCCCCACTGTCTTTTTTTCATGTCTAGTTCCACTGCCATTTGCCCTGTTCTTGTTCACAGTTTTATATTATTGTCTTTATCATACCATTGTAGTCCCTCAGTTTGGTGCAATCGTCCATTGATGAAAGCGTGAATCATTTTAGTTGTTCTTTTCTTTGGTCCTGACGCCACAGAGCCATTCGATAAATGGAATACGGCATTGTAATTAAAGATCTGCAATTTTGTGGTAGATTTATTTCGTTCGATTTTCAGAAATTCGAATAGCGGACTTAAAGACTATATTTCCGTTGTAGTATTCTTAACTTAAAATATATTAGTACCTCCGAACTTGTGTATATTGCTACCAAGATATATGAATGGAACTACTTCTAGCAGTATCGCGTTCCCCCCAATAAGTTCACTGTTGTTTTGTGCTTTTAATCAGAAACACTCAATCTGTTCTTTCTGAACACAGGACTTGATTTGAGGAACCACTCAGTAAGCAGATTTAATTTATTTTGCATTTCGTAGTGGTTATGAGAAAGAAGAGTCAATTCATCAGCCTCGCCTATATCATAATTTTTTCACAAGCAATAGTAATGTTTTCATAATCCAGTCAACAGCTAGTGTAGGGAGGAATGGTGATATGAGGCAGCTCTGTCTCACCCCAGTTCCTTTCTCAGAGGTCTCCGATAGCTATTCACCTTTCAGAAATGTACAGTTAACATAAATTATGTTTAAGAATACCAGGTGCGCTCAATTGTGCTGCAGCAATTTCCAAAGTGATTTACTGTCTAAACTATCAAATGTCCTCTCATAATTTACGAATCTGATATAAAGGTGTGCATTCCAGTATACACTATGTTGAACAATTCATCGAGGTACATTTGTCTGGTCAACATATAATATATTTTGTCAAAAACTGCAAGATCGTTCTTCAACTGTTTATCTATGATTCCTTTCAGTTATTATAACATTACCTAGCTCATTCTCCTACCTCTATAATTTGAGATAACGTTGCCGATCCCTCGTTTTCCATTAATTGAACTACTTAGTAATTTACCCAGTCTGCTGGTGTTTTCATTTTAAAACATTAAAACTGTTGAAGTTATTATGTTTGGTTTGATTTATCTACCGAGAAACCATCTGGTTCAGTTGGTTTACATGTTTCAGAAGTAAAATAGCTTCTAATATTTATTTTACAGTTGGTTTCATATAATCAACCGATTGATTGTCTGACATATATTTTGGAACTGGTGAATTGAATACTTCCTGATGGAAATCAAGGACTTCAGCTGCTTAGTAGTTGGAGACGTCAACAGCCACTCGGAGAGATGGGAGTATTCGGACACAGACAACAAAGGTGATAAAGTGGAAGACTGGGAGATAGACACAAATCTCTATCTTAGCAATATGCCAGAGAACAGCCCTAGCTTCTATTTTACAAGATGGCATACCCCCTCTACTCCTGACTTAGCCTTTTCCACGTTGGATATTAACCATACAATTGACCACCAGGGGCTAAACCAATTGGCAGGTAGCGACCACAGGCCAATTAGGCTAGAAGTTGATATGGAAGTAGGCCCACAGGAAATAAAACCGCTCCGACGTTGGAACTATAAACGAGCCGACTGGGACAGATTTGCAATGCTGAGAGATGCGCTGTGTAAAACCATCAACACACGGAATAACAAAATGAAACCCATGGTGGAAAGCCTAAGCAAAGCAATAATGCAAGTAGCCAGCGAAACCATACCAAGAAAACTACAAGCCATATTGGAATGATGCCTTGCAGAAAGCGGACGACGAAGTCTCAAATGCTAGGAACATGGCAGAGAGAGAACAATCTATGGAGGCAAATATCGCCGTCAAAGCCATTACCGCGAAATACAAAAGAACACTAATCCAAATAAGAAGAGACAGATGTAAACACAAAACAGAAAGCCTCAATTTTGATAAAGAAAGGAACAAACTATGGACGTTAGTCAGATCCATGAATGGCGAAACTCCATCAAATTAACAAATTGCCTTCAAGCAGGGCAACAACATGTTTACTAAAAAAAAGCAGCGTCTTTATAGAACATTATGCCAGAGCAAACCATATTAATGTCCCTTCATATATGCATATATACATTAGTGAAGAACAAAAGAGTAAATATAACATCAATATGGCACCAGAAGAGCACGTGATAGCAAAACTATCAATAAATTAAATGGATGAGGTCATGAGAACCTTAAAAAAAAAGAATTCACCCGGAAAAGATGGGGTAACAAACGAAACACTGATGGGCTTGGCCAAACAGCAAAGAGGAAGTTACTTTCATGAACTAAAGCTGAAAAAGGGGAATTGTACCGCAGATAGAACAGATCCAAATGGATACAAGCCTATCAGTATACTGAGCTGTGTAGGAAAACTAGATCGTATGATAAACACCAGAATGGTGTGGCATATAGAAGAAAAACACATAATAATTCCCCAGCAAGGGTATCACTCTCATAGCCTAGTAAATAGAGAATGCTTACCAGGAGAAAAAACACACAGTAGCGGTTTGGGTGGATTTAGAGAACGTATTTGACAAAGTGTGGAAAGAGGGACTTAAAGTCAAGCTACTAAGAAGTGAAGTTTGTGGGAAAATGTACAGATGGATCAAACACTACCTCGAAAACAGAACAGCCGGAGTTCAAGTACAAGGGCAGATGAGCAAAGATGTGACACTTGAGCAGGGAGTACCCCGAGGAGGAGTATTGTCAACCGCACTTTTCCTGGTGTATATACACAACATCACAGAGAATATACAAAGAAGAGTTCAAAGCTCCATGTTTGCAAAAGATCTGGCTATGTGGACCTCTGAAAAAAATCTCACCATAGTAAGCAATCGGATGCAGCAGGCCCTAACATCGTTGGAGGAGTGGGCGAACTCATGGCTGGTCCATAAAATGAGGGAAAAACAACATGTACGATATTCTCGTTTTCAAACAAATCCCATAACCCCAAAAAAAGTCTTAACGGCAAATATATGCGGTCAAACGACAAACTACTAAACTACATGTAAATCACATTTGATCGGCGCTTGACATGGACAAATCAGATCAGGAGAAACCCAAAAAGAGACAAAGAATGACAATCAATAGGAGACTTGCTGGGACAAGCTGAGAGCAGCTGAAAGTGTACTAAAGAAATTGTACACTGGAAGAGTGAGACCAATTCTCGAGTATGGCATTACGGCATGGACAACAACAGCAAAGGTTAACGTTGATAAAATTAGCAAACTTGAAAACCAAGCCATGAGAGTTATAACAGGAGGCATGAAGTCAACGCCAATTGTAGAACTTGAAAAGATAACAAATCTGCAATCCATGCCCGACAGAAGAGACTGCAGAGTCCAGCAGCAAGTAGAGAATCTCAGTAGACTGACAGACCATTCAATGCATCAGAGACTAAATAGATTTGGAAATGTGAAACTAACAAGAAATAAGAGACATAACCCTGAGGTACATAACGAAAAACTACTCAAGCATGGACTGGACCCATGCATACACCGACGGTTCTGTAACAAACACAACACAGAACGGAGGAGCAAGGGTATTCCTGAGCCTAACAAATAAAAGAAAAATAACACTGGCAGTTGCAACTGGAAAATACTCAAGCAATTTCAGATCGGAGGCATACACAAGCAATTTCAGAGCGGAGGGAGGGACACTGAGGGCGGCAGTGGAAGAAATTGTGACACTCAGTGAAAATGAAAGCCATATAGTCCTGCTTACAGATGCTCTCGCCGTAGTCACAGCGCTAAAAAGCCAGAAAAACACTGAGCTTAATGACTTTAGAGCAGCACTCTGCAAACTGTGCCAGCAGTCCGCACCAAAAAGAATAGTGGTACAGTGGGTCCCATCACACTGCAACATTCAAGACAACGAGGAGGCAGACAGACTGGCAAAAGAAGGTGCAAGACTACCACAAACAGATACTAGTATGACGTACGAAGAGTCAAAACGGCTTATCAAAGCCAGATACATGACCAAATGGGAAACCGAACATACTGGTTACACCAAAAACGATGCCTATTACCAGTTGAACCGAAGAGAGCAGGTCGTTGTCTTCAGACTTCGCACTGGCCACAATAGACTGAGGTACCACCTATTCAACAAATTGAAGATAGGGTGTACCAACGAATGCCCGTGCGGTACTGGTAAAATGACCGCTGAACATCTGCTGCAGAACTGCCTGACATACGAGGATCAAAGAGAGCAGATGTAGCCATCACCAGTGGAACTGCAAGACAAGCTCTATTGCTGTGGCGACAGCCTCAGGATGACCGCCGCTTTTTTCGAAAAAATAATGGTTACTGTCTGACTGCGTTCGAAGAAGAAGAAGAAGAAGATCGGAGGCAGAGGCACTGGGGGCTGCAGTAGAAGAAATGCTCAGAGGCAAAAGAAATGAAAGCCATATAGTAATGTTTGTATATGCCCTGGCCGTAGTCACATCACTAAAAGCCAGACAAATACTGAACTTAATGATTTAAGAGCAGTATTCTGTCAATTATGCCAACCGTCCGCTCCAAAAAGAGTAGTGGTACAATGGGTTCCATCCAACTGTAACATCGAAGGCAACGAGGAGTCAGACAGACTGGTAATATAAGGTTCAAGATTACCACAACCATATTCTAGTGTGCCCTACGAAGAGTCCAAAAGGCTTGTTAGAACCAGATACATGGCCAGACGGGAAACAAAACATACTGGCTGCACAAAAAATGATGCATATCACACGTTGAACAGAAGAGAGCAGGTCGTGGTCTTGAGATTCCGCACATGCCACAGCAGACTGAGGAACCACCTATTCAATAAACTTGTGGTACCGGGAACATGACCGCTAAACATCTGCTTCAAAACTGCCCGACATACGAGAACCAGAGAAAGCACATGTGCATGTGGCCATCACCAGTGGCAATACTAGACACGCTCTATGGCAGTGTCGACAGCCTCATGATGACGTCTGACAGCGTTCGAAGAAAAAGAAGAAGAAGAAGAAGAAGAAGAAGAAGAAGATAAAGAAGAAGAAGAAGAAGAAGAAGAAGAAGAAGAAGGAGAAAAAGAAGAAGAAGAAGAATACTTCCTGAAAATTATATCCATATTTCCTCACATGCTCATTGTGTTGCTAAGCAAATATTCTAACATTTTTAATAGGTCAAGTTGCTTGTATATAATTTTCTGTAAGTGTGTTTATGTGTCCATCAGTCGGTTTTTTGCGTTGGTCCTGAATATAATGAATATGATAATATGTCGTAGACTAAAGCTAGGTTCCGAAGTACCTCGGTGTTTTGGTTAGACACATCAGATTTTAGCACATTGTAAGGGCTGGTTTTACCTTCCATTTTCGAACCTAAATCTCTAAGTCAGGCAGCATGGTTCCAGTCTGTTTTCTCGGCCACCACGTCCAAGTGAAATAGAGTATTGGTCAGGTAGGGATCACATATTGCAAAACTGTTCGAATTTAAGAAGAGAAAGGACATTATGAAAACATACAAACACATATATATTTTTCCATTTTGTGTTATGAAAAATTGTACTTAAAGACAGTGACCACTAAAACATGTTTAATTTATTAGGCAATTATAATTGACTCTTTATGGAGTAAATTCATCAGAAATAAAAATATGAGAAAGTATGTGTCACCGGCAAAACTGCTGTTTTTTAGAGTTACATTTAGATGCAAATTTCAAAATGCAAAAATGAAGTTTTCCACTGCAATATCGGGTTGCACTTTCATTCGAAACAACATTATTGTAAAAATGTAATGGAAATGGGGTAAAGAATTAAAGAAATACCACAATGATATAGTTAATAATTGTACAATTCAAAATGAACATAACTTTTTTATCTTGTTGTTTTATAAATGAGGTAACAATTACCAATTTATCTACTTGGATCTAAAAATTACATGTGGCAGTTGTGATACACACACAGTTTCTACTGTGTAGGCTGATCAGCATTTCAGAAAGTCCATTAATCATACAGTTGATCACAATGTCGTCGAATCTTGGATTAATATGTACATCATTGTTCTCAACACTGATGAATGTAAGTCATAAAATTTATGATGTTGATGTAAATGCTATGTCAGTGTCAATGATATTACTATTCAGAACATCACTCAAAAGCGTAGACTACTTCATTTGGAACACCATGATAATTATACAAGGTATACGAATGGTTGCATGATTATCCAGTTTTACATTTTCAAAATGTGGCATAGTCCTGGTGCAAGTGAAAGCAAAAGATATGTATGGATGATAAACGTGAGTATTGCATTTCATCATATAGTTCTGTTGCATATCACGTCTTCCTCGACACAGTGAATGCAATGTGACCGAAATGAGTGAGCAGACAGCCACATTATGAGGATGATTCTCGTTTATGATGGAGGTCTTGCGAACATCGTTTATTGCCTGGAGGAGTTCTGCTACAGGAGTAGTCATGAAACGTACATTCCCGCTGTCAATCATAAATGTAAAGCAGACACGCGAGAGTGCAACGCATATAGGGGAATCTTTATGTTAAGCCACATAGAGATAATAGCAAAGATACTAGCAAGAAGAGCAAGGACCAATACTGAAACCCTTAACTAGAATATTAGCAGTTCGGTTTCTGGAAAGAAAAAAAAGCTGAATCGACGCAAATTTACTTTTAAGCAAAAATGAAAAATGACTATACATTACATGGTAACACCATTCTTATATTCATAGATCAAGAAAAGCCGTTCCATAGGAAACATGAGATTTACATGAGATCCTAACTGATTATGGACTTCTCGGTCCTTGTCTTAGTAACACCACGTACTATTTTAGGACAACCAGAGTACAGTAAGAGCAACATAACGCATGTCGGAGTAGTTTCCCATTACAACAGGGTTGTATTTTCTCACCACTCCTCTTTTGGCAATGTTTATTCTAGTACAATCCACCTGGATGCAAGTAGAGAACAAAACAGTGCTAATGGAATGATCTTTGCAAAATAACAAACGTCTAATCTATCCAAATGAACATAACCTATAATACAAAAAATTATTACATTATAGTTTAATGCTTTTTTTGTGTAATTAAAGTTCGCAGTCAGACGTCAATTTCAATTTGTTCGAAGAAAGCAGCTGTCATCCTGAGGCTGTCGACACTGACATATAGCTTGTCAAGTTTTGGCACTGGTGATGGCAATGTGTGCTTTGTCTGGTCCTCGTATGTCGGGCAATTTTGCAGCATATGTTCAGCGATCATTGTTCCTGTACCACAGGTGCATTCGTCATTGCCAACTATCTACAGTTTATTGAATAGGTGGTACCTCGGTCTGTTGTGGCCTGTGTGGAGTCTGAAGACCACGACTTGCTCTCTTCTGCTCAACTGATAATAGGCATCATTTTGTGTGTAGCCAGTTTGCTCTGTTTCCCATTTGAGCATGCATATGGCCCTAATAAACCTTTGGGACTCTTAGTAGATCACACTAGAATCTGGTTGTGGTAATCGTGTACCTTCATTTGTCAGTCTGTCTGTCTCATCGTCGCCGTGAATATTACAGTGGGACGAAACCCACTGTAACACTACTCTTTTTTGGAGCGGACTGCTGTCATAGTTAACAGAGTACTGCTCTTAAATCATTAAGTTATGTATTGTTATGGCTTTTTAGTGCTGTAACAACGGACAGGGCATCTGTAAGCCGAACTATCTGGTGTTCACTGCTTTCGCCTGTCTGCATTGCTTCTACTGAAGCCTTCAGTGCATCTACTTCCGCTTTGAAATTGCTTGAAATATCACCAGTTGATACTGACAATATTATGTTTCTGCTATTTGTTAGGCTCAGGAATAACCATCCCCCTCCATTCTGTGTTGTGTTTGTTACAGAACCGTCGGTGTATGCATGGGTCCAGTCCATGCTTGGGTAAAGTTTGCGTTATGTACCTCAGGGTTATGTCTATTCTTTATTTTTCATTCTCGCTGTTCTTGTGTCCAAAACGTGGTATATTTTCTACCACCTCCGGAATGATATGCTGCTTCCAGGTAGGTTTGCGTACTGTAGGGATGTGCTTTGGTGTTGTTAATGTTTTCATAGGGCCTTCGCTCGTCGTTGCTTTGGCTATTTCTGCAAAGTTTCTCCTCTTTAGTTTCCTTTTTCCAAATCTATTTAGTCTATCTTGCATTGGATGGTTTGTCAGTCTTCTGAGTTTCTCTCCTTGCAGCTGTGCTCTGATGTTTCATTTCTTGGTCATGTATTGTAGATTTGTAATCTTTTCAAGTTCTACAATTGGCGTTGACTTCATGCCTCCTGTTATAACTCTAATGTCCTGGTTTTCAAGTTTGCTAAGGTTGTCAAAGTTTGCCGTTGCTCCTGTTGCCATGCCGCAATGCCATACTCGACAACTGGTCTCACTTTTCAAATGTACGGTTTTTTCAGTATTCAATCGTCTGCTCCCCCACTTGTGCCAGCCAGTTTCCTGATGATTGCTATTCTTTATTTTGCTCTCATTCAGCTTGTATTAGTGATGCGCCGATCAAATGTGACGCCCAAGTAGTTTTTGTTGTCGTTTAGAGGCATATATTTGCAATTAAGACTCTTTTTGGTGTTCTATGGTTTGTTTGAAAGGGAGAATATCGTACATGTTGATTGTTCTTCATTTATTTTGACCAGCCATTATTTCTTCCACTCATCCAGCGATGTTAAGGCCTGCTGGATCCGATTGCAAACATGGAGCTGTGGATTATTATTGGTCCTAATGAACACTGATCGTTCACTGCAAATGTGTCAGTGCCTGCCTAAACGTCATATTCAGCGCGGCTGCTTCATTTCCTGATTTAAATATATGTAATACTCACTGTGTTTCATTCTCTATCTGGTGATGTGCTGTTTCATGCTTACCTAAGTTTAGCAGCTTGGAAAAATATTCTTTTCATCAGTTGCTTGTGTCTTGACTGCTGGTGTGTGGTTCATTGAACTTAACGACCATAATTATTGATACATTTATTGTATTTGTCATTGTTGCCAACCTTTACCATTCCATTATCTTGTGTTTCTCTTTTCCTTTCTTGTTAGTATGCAGTCTATTTATTACTCCTAGTTCGTGTTGTTCTATCTATACCACTGCAGTACTGATATAAAGTATTACTGAAAATTAAGTTATGTTATGCACATAAGTTAAGAACTTGCTCAGAATATGTACCTGTGAGCTTCTGACACTTTCATTTTCTAATTTGCGTAACATTATACAAACCGTTTATTGCTTTAGAAAACACGTTCTGGAGTGTACAACTTCTTGCATTGTACATTAATACTCACTGTTCTAGCCAAGTTTGTACAAGGCGTGTTACCATGTTAGATACGAAGTCTGATTTTGTAATCCCTCTGTATTTTCTTCACCCTGATCTGCAATTTTCCTTCTGCTTCATATGTTAGTCATGTATATTTCCGTGTATGCCTTGATGCATATGTGTCATTATACATATATATATATATATATATATATATATATATATATATATATATATATATATATATATGTATATATATATATATGCATTGACGTATTCCAGTTGCTTACTACATATCCATTTCATTATTGTTTTTCTTTTCTGTGTTGTTTGTTTCATTCTGGATTTATGATAACAAGAACGATTGTTAAATACAGTAGATAGCACTGTCTTGCAGGAGCTTGATCTCTAGATGAGTAAAATTATTTAGCATTGTGGATTATTTTACATGAAACCTCTTGGTAGCGGGTGACTTAGAACACATGCAGAAAAAGTAGATGAAGAAGAAGTAAAAGAAGAAGAAGAAGAATAAAAAGAAGAAGAAGACGAAGAATAAGAAGAAGAAGAAGAAGAAGAAGAAGAAGTAGAAGAAGAAGAAGAAGAAGAAGAAGAAGAAGAAGAAGACACAGAGGAAGTGGAAGATGAAGAAGAAACATTAGAAGAAATAGTTCATGTTTAATTCGTAATTTGTCTCCGCTACAACGTTCTTCCTCGCGGGTTCACTTCCAAGTTTCACCCCGCGGCGGGCTCTTTAAGCCAACGTGAGCTCCGCCATCTTGACCATGCAGATAGGAAGTGTGGCTTCCTGCGTATGCGCTGTATCGCATCCAGCTACGATAGACGGCTCCATGATCTTCATTCCTCCCAATCTCATCTCCTGCATTGTTTGCTAGCTCTCTCCACCCAGAACTACTTTTCCTATGCTGTCATCCGCTACATTATTCATACTCTCAATCGTCAGTTATACGACTTCTTGTCTGCTCGCAAGAAGGACAAGCTTACTCGTCTCCGTCCTCCTACCCCTCCTTCCTCCTCGCCCACTGATTCTCGCCATCAAGTGGTCTGTATCCCCTCTGATCTTCCTCTGACTGAGAGTGAAATATCAGTTCTCAGCAAAGGCCTTAACTTTGTCCCCCTCCAGCCCTCCATTGACCAATACTCTGTTCTCAAGGATGTGCATGCCTATCATCGCCGCCTACGTCTTAGACAATGGTACCAAAACAATCCCAACTCTTGCTCTTTTCCTGACCCCGATGACCCTTTCTCCAGCTATTCCCATCGTAAATCTGACTGGACTCCTCCTCCTGGCCGATCCCGTGCCTTAGACCTCTATATTAAAACTACTCTTCGCGATATCAAGGCCTACTGCCCTCGGCGCTTGCGTTATTCGAACATTTCCCATACCGAGGCCTGTGCTCTGGCTAGCCTTAGTCGGCGTAGGGATCTCGTGATTAAACCTGCTGATAAGGGGGGAGCAGTGGTGGTTTGGCGCAAGGATTTATATGTTCAGGAGGGCAGTCTTCAACTATCTGATCCTTCTTTCTATAAACCGCGCGCCGATGATGCCACTGTCCGTTTTAACAAGGAGGTCTCTACCACCATCCTTGATATGACCAAACGACATCTCCTCCCGAAGAGCGCTACAAACCTCCGTATCTTTGACAGTTGTCTGGGTAAGCCTTCTTTCTACATGCTGCCTAAAATTCATAAGCCCGACAACCCAGGTCGCCCTATTGTCTCTGCCTGTTCCTGTCCCACCGAACTGGTATCAGACTTCCTGGATAGTGTCTTCCAACCTATGGTGGAGAGTCTTCCCACATTTCTTAAGGACACCAACCACGCCTTAACCACTTTCTCTACCATTGTCCTCTCCCCTGACCATACCTATCGTCTCTTCCTACTTGATGTCTGTTCACTGTACACCTCGATCCCCCACTCTGACGGTTTATTGGCCCTCCGTTTCTTCCTTGACCGAAGGGTTAACCCATCCATCTCCACGTCTGCCATCGTCCGTCTAGCAGAACTCGTTCTTACTCTCAATACCTTTGAATTCAATGGCCAGTTCTTCGACCAGATCAGCGGTGTGGCTATGGGCACCAGAATGGGCCCCAGCTACGCATGCCTGTTCATGGGTCACCTGGAACACTTGATCTGGCTTCAATTCCAGGGCCCCTTTCCTTTGATGTATTATCGATACATCGACGATGGGATTGGTATGACTGACATGTCGGAGAAGGACCTCCTCAACTTTATCGACTTTGTCAACGACTTCCATCCCTCGATCAAGTTCACGTCTGACATTTCCCTCACGTCTGTCCACTTTCTGGACATCACTGTCTCTATCTGCCCTTCAGGCCTCTCCACCACTGTCTACTACAAACCCACTGACGCTCACAACTACCTCCTCTACACTTCCTCCCATCCCCTATCGTGCCGCGATTCGCTTCCTTTCTCCCAACTCCTCCGCCTCCGACGCCTATGTCAGGATGACGACGACTTCCTCCTCAGGGCCCACGAGATGCTTGACTTCTTCCGCAAGCGACTCTACCCTGAGACCACTCTCTCCTCCGCTCTTCAGCGGGTTCTTCTTATCTCCCGCCAAGACTCCCTCACTCCCACCCGCCGTCCTCCCTCTGACCGTGTGAAACTCGTCCTCACCTATCACCCTCACAGCGTCTCTGTCCGGGATATCCTATTCCGCCATCTCCCTATCCTTCACTCTGATCCTGCCACTCGCGAAGTTTTTCCCGATCCTCCCCTTGTCGCCTACAAGCGTGACAGGAACCTGAGGGACTTGCTGGTCAGTAGTCGCCTACACACCAGCCCTCATAGCCTCCCAGGCACCAGGCCGTGCAAAAATTCACGTGGCTGTGTTACCTGCCCTCATGTCATCCTTTCTCGCTCCATTACCTTTCCTAAGGCTGAATTCTTCATCAAAGAGGGGTTCACATGCAAATCTCGTAACCTCATCTATTCCATCATCTGCCGCCAGTGTGGTATGACTTACATTGGGGAAACTGGTATGGAACTACGGGAGCGTTTCCGCCAACACCTCAACGACATCCGCAACCGCACTGGTTCCCCAATTGCCAGCCACTTCAATGGTCCTGAGCACCGGGGTATGGCTGACGTCAGTGTCACTGGTCTAGTTTCGTGCTTCTCTGACGATCGTCATCGATTCGCCCTTGAGAACAGACTTATCTCTAGTATGGGATGTCTCCAACCACATGGTATAAATATCTTCCATACTTTTTCTTAAACCCTCACACTGGCCCCCATCTATTTGTCTTCCTTCCCCCCCCCCGCCTCTCCCATTCTTCCATCAGTTCTCTTCCCCCCTCTCTTATATCAATATCACGCCCTCCCGGCTTATATTGCCTTCTCATTGTTCTCCTATCTGGACCACTATTTGGCCACGCTTGGCTTATCAGGCATATTCCGCCACTTTTTGTTTGACCGCTCCTATTTCAGTTTCTATCGAGTACTTGGCACGACAGGTCGCTTAGACTGAAAGCGTCTCCCACCTGAAACAGATGAGTTGACCATTTTTTCTTATTTGTTGATTTGTTAGTTCAGTGTTGTTGTCCCTGATGAAGGCCTATTGGTCGTAACGTAGGTTTTGTTTGTGTTCTCGTCTCGGTGCGGTATCTGACCATACCCATTTTTAAATTTTGATTAAGCTCAACCTTAATCAACTTTTACTAGTTTTTTTTTTTTTCATGTTTTTTTCCCATGTTTAATTCGTGTACATTTATATAGTATTGCATGACACCTGCGCATTTTACAAATTCTAAAACATTTAGTCATGTTTAGTAGTAGCATGTTTTTCTGATGGCTTGATTAAGTAATGGTGTAGCATCTCTATGGAGTATCTCTATTGAGGATAATGGTTTATGTGAGAACATAAATTTAAAAAAATGTGTGTTTGCCAATGACGAAAAATCTTAAACACAATAAGTGATTCAATAGCATCCCATATTTTAATTGATTTTATAATGCTAACTGTTGACGTGCGATTTGTAGACCATACGTGTAAATAGAATTCATAGATTTAATTTTAATTCAATTTGAACTTATTTCAACATTTGGGTAGTGGAATTGTCGTTCTTGGAAAGAATTGTCAGAATTTTCGGTCTTTTTTCCTGAATTTTGAGTCTCAGTATTTTAAAATGTAGACCCTCATCGCCATGTTTCCAATTCTCGTGTTGGAATATGTGGCACTCTAAACAGAAATATTTGAAACAATTGAAATATCTGATATTATCTAATTATAATTATAGACAATCTCAAACACAATAAGTAATAATTCATGATCAGCAAAATCATATGTCAATGCAATTACTACACTGCTGATATATTAACCGCTGCAATAATCTTCATATTCATCTGACTATTTGAGGCCGTGGATATTAGTAATAAGAATATTTATTATTGATATCACTAGCTTGTATGTGTTGCTGATTCTATTAAGTAGATTTGATTAGTAATTCTCTGTTCCTTCAATGATGGATCTGCAAATATGATGACACATATTCTTGGTACATAACAATTAATAATCAATTTACTTGCAAGTGTTTGAAAGGAAAATTGCTGCTGAATTTTGTTTCGCTAAGCCATCGTGCATGAAGTCATTTAGTTTTGCAGTTTAAAAAGAAAATTAAAAGCCAGCGTATTTTGTTTACCACTCATAAATATGTTATTCTAGTTTGATATTGGCCATATGTATACAAGTAAAGTAAAGTAACCCAGGATTAATCAGATGCGAAGCCAGCGCATTAACCACTGTGCTACGCGGCTCAGTATATATATATATATATATATATATATATATATATATATATATATATATATATATATATATATATATATATATATATATATATATATATATATATATATATATATATATATATATATATATATATATATATATATATATAAATATATTAATATATGATGTGTGTTTTGTGTGATGAATAAATGCGTGTGGTGGGTGCATGACTAATGTGCATCTGTGCATTGTGCGTGTAGTGCGAGTGTGTGGTTAATGTTTGTATAGTGATTGAGTATTTGCTGCATCTGGGGTGCTGTGAAAGGATCAGTGTGTAGTGAATGAATGTATGGTGAAAGTATGTGTGTGTGTGTGTGTGTGTGTGATGTGATGTATGTGGTTGTTAGTGTGGTGTGTTTTTGTGTGTGTGTGTGTGTGCTGGATATATGGGCGATGTGTGTGTGCGGTTTATTTGCGGTGTGTGTGTGTGTGAGACATGATTATCACATTCTTAACTGCGTCGTTAATCCTTGAAATTTGATTTTGTGATTATCAAAGGATCTAACAAAATAATGTTCTTTCTGGTAGCTTCTAAGTTCTTCCATTATGATATCATAATTTGGATTACATAGGTACTGTCATAGTAACAAATTAACAGAGCAAAGGCACTACACTGAAGCAGTAATAGTCCGCAGTTTTTCGATATGCAAGAAATCAAACATATTCGCTGGTTACATTCGATGTTAGCGTGTACTATTAGACATGTCGATCACATTTTTGATTTTAAAGGTATGCTTAATTGGTGTTACTATTTAAATGATTAATGGTGATGTATGCTATTTAATTGAACTCTAACTGGGGTGAGTATCACGGTGGCTTGATTAGCGCGCATGCAGTGTTCGTACAGCGATCTCGGTACCGGCAGATAGTGTGAGAGCGCGGCTTTCCCACAAAGTCTAGCGGGACAGCGTTTGGTGGTGTCGTACCGCGGTAACGGTACGTTAAAGTAGTCCGTATAAAGAAGCTTTGTCAGTCCGTGAGGTTTGTCTAAAGCTAGCGCGTATAACCAATCCCGACAGTTCGTCTCGCTCTAGGTCCCTCTCGCAATGAGCTTGGGGCCGGCAATTGGAAGGCAGGTATCGTGCCTAAAGGCCCTGTCCTCGCCCGACGATAGGTCATAGAATGGCAGGCCGGCAAGCAGGCACAATTCGTCTCCAGTCCGAGTAAAAATCATCGCCGGTGCCGTTTGGATCCGTTCTGCACAGCGATCCTCAGCGATTCCAGTAGGTGTGGGTATGGGCTGGCCAGGTGGTCCTTGGTCGACGGAGGGAGGGGGGGACGGGTGGTAACAACCTTCCGTCCGTCAGTGCATGACCGTTCTTAGTTGATGGAGCGATGTGTCTGGTTAATTCCGATATATAACGATACTCTAGCTTATTAAATAGTTCACCATCTGGGGCGAATCTCTCAGTGGCTCGATGTCACGCATCCAGTGTTCGTTCAGCGATTTCAGTACCGTCAGGCTGAGTGAGAGCGAAAGATGGTAAACGATGCTTTAGTAGGACGAAGCCTGAGGACACTCTGGTGGAGGTTCGTAGCGATTCAGACTTGCGAATCGCAAGTGAAACTTGGGTATAGGTGCGACAGATTGATAGCTTTTTCTTGATTCGGTGGGTCTAATATGGAACGTGAGTTAGGATTAGACCGTCGTGAGACAGGTTAGTTTTACTCTACTGATGACAGGCCGTTTCTACGGTAATCCTGTTCAGTAGGAGAATAACCCCAGGTTCAGACATTTGCTCCACGTGCTTGGCTGATAAGCCAATCGTGCGAGGCTACCATCTGAAGGATTATTGGTGAACGCCTCTAACTCAGAATCCCGCCAGGATATGCGACGATATTCTTAGCACCACTGTGTCAGAAGGCAACTATATGGTAGAGAGATGGGGCTCGTGCCTCAGCACGACCTGGTCAAGCCACAGAAAGAGGTCTCTGCAATCGCCGGTCAAAGCGGGCGAGGACCTGTCCGATATTCACCCCATTCGGCGTGGAGGTGTGTAATTATGTTAAGACGACTTAGTTCTCGGTCGGGGTGTCGTAAGGAGTAGAGCCGCCACTTACTGCGAACTGTTGAGACTCAGCCTTGTACCAGGAGATTTGTTCGCACACCACCTGGTGCCTTGCTGATGCTCTGGGATAAGCCAAGGGTTAAGGAGGGCAACGTTAGAGACACGCCTGTTGAAATCGTATGCACTGGGCCACAAGCTGAACGAAACAGTGCGACGTAAATCATGTGTGATGACGTCACAATGTACAAGAAGAAAGTATAGTGCTCTTCCTGTGTCGTCCCACCAGGCAGAAAGAGTCCTGGGCCCCACGCCTCGAAGGGTCCACCTGATGCTACTGGTTGTCACCCGCCCATGTGCTGTGGAGTCAAGCCACAAGGAGATGGGACACGAGCTATTTACCAGAAACCCAAGATCTCTAAAATACTACAGTGGAATGAGGAGGGAGACCTTAACAAAAAGGTTTCTCTAACAAATCGCCTGTACGAAGGCAAAATATACGAGGCATGCGTCCAAGAAACGCACCTCAACAATAACAACATATTTTCAATCAGAGGATACCAGACCTTCCGACTTGATATAGAAGGTCACAAAGGAGGTGTTCTGATACTGACACGTAACGGCAATCCAAGTAGCGCAGTATCTGTACATCACATCAAATAAGCTAAAAGTTATGCGCATTCAATGTTTTCTTAAATGCATTAACTGTCCCTTCCTCCACTACCTCCCGTGGCAATACATTTCAAGCAATCGCCATTTTCTGACTAACAAAACTATTTCAAAATAACGAAGCTGAACTGCTCTTTAGTTCATGGGTAGCTATGCCGTCTTGTTCTTGTGGGTGGCTGTATTTTAAAAAAAATGGTTAGTCTAATTTATCAATTTCTCTGATCATCGTATGAACCTATAATTTTTTTTTTTCTATTCTTTACATTTTATTTTATTTTATTACATTTTATTGTTGACTGCAGTGACCATAATCTGTTTTACCATCTTTAGAAAACATACTCAAATTTAGAACGTTGTATGATGAAACGAAACCATGTCTAAACGAGAGGAAATATGAATTCGACCCACTAACAGTGGACGTGACGTGTGATGGAAATCCTTATGCTTACACGGTAAAAGTTGTAGGACTAATTGCACCAAGTATTTGCGCCGCTTCCGTCAGTGCTGGTGAGTTCTAAAACACTTAATTACTGGTAATCAGACTCATTCATGAATTAATCACCCTTGACTACTGAATGGTTGCTGCTGTTATCGATTTCCACAGCATCACATCACGAAAAAAAGATTGATTATATTAACCATTATATATATATGTATATTGGGTTGCGGTGTTAGTATTATTGCAAAGTGGTCAGTTGATAATTGGATTGTTCATGTCCACTGACATTTGCTCGGGGTCGTCATGCTGCCGTTTCTGACGTCTTGTATGTTGGTTCTATCTTTGGTGTTGGCTCCGAATTCCCGGATCGGGAAGCCAAGCTTAAGCGGGGTTGTTGTTTTCACAAATTGTTTCCAGTTTCTGCACCTCTCTTTCTGACGATATTAAACTTTTATTTAGATGAAATTGAAAGCTTCTAGGGTACATTTTCAATCTGCAATAATGAGAAAATACGAACAATGTATTCTGCAGAACATGCCGATGAAAACAGGTTAAACATTTATAATGCGACTGTCAGATAGGCTAGTACAGTTTACGACGACACAGCGATCTACATCAGTCAATGGCATTGACCTCGAAGTCCAAACCTACACACGATATGGGCTACTGGCTATGAGTAACATTAGTATTTGAAATAACGAACACATTGCGTAATGTCCAAGCCGGTAAATTCCGTTACACGAATTCATTCCTAATTTGGTCATTAAGTGATGGTATGTCATAAACTTAATCTGCAAACCGGTTGAAAATGCGAAACGTGAATAAACGACAGGTCCTACAATGTGACACCCAACCATTGTCGATATCAGAAAAGAAAATATACGGTCTGGTAAAAAATAAAATAGAAACAATAAAATACAGGACAATTAATGTAAGAGTGCACACACGAAAGTATGATAATATGCTCCACTGTTGGTAAGATAGCCACTTACATAAAATTTAACTTCCTAGTCGTAGGATATGGAAACTAGACAAAGTAATGCTATTGTTGCATTGGTGTGTGTTATCTCGCTTGATTTCTTTTGCCGCCGTGTATGGTAGACAGCAACTCGAACCGGGGCACGGGGTAAGTGCCACGGTGATCAGCGGCCATCCCTCAACAATGGCTAACCATAATTATATCAAGGAAATATTCCATGAGAAGCTAGACTCCGTCAATGTGTCGATGTCAAAGTCCGAGAAGATCATAGTCTATTGTGATGTGAATGCCATATTAAGGACTGACAATTCAATATCATAAGTAATATATGACGTGCCTGCCATTGGCAAGATGACATCAATGGGCTACTACTATTGAGCACCTCTGCAGCTACCGATATCACCATCATTAACACCTTGTTTCAGCTGGCCACTCTTATTAAGATGTTAGGGATATGTTTCAATTTTAAGCAGCGTCATCATATTGACTATGTCTTCGAGATAGAGAGTGGCAGTCGAGTTGTGCCGAGTGTTTTAAATACACCAGTATCATTGTGTCACAGTTTAATATCTACATAGAGACCAGGATGACTCATATGCACAAAAAGCTTGTAAAGAGATAGCATCTGTAAAATTGGCCCACTCTTAACAGCCGGCTGACAGATAAACATTTCTGGAAAAAAACTGTGGAAAACAAAATGATTTTTTTGAAGGGCATGTATTACTCATTTGCAGCTGAGTATTCGGGTCAGGCAGATCGCAGAAATATTGGCTGTTTTAATGACACAATTTTGATACTATTGCGACAACAATGATCGGATGACAAAAAACATCGTTTATTAAGACTTCACCATGGCAGTGCCTCCTCATCTTCCAATATGTGACATTTCACCAATATTCAAATGAACGTCCAGAACACGATCAGGACTAAGCAGGATGCATTGCAAAATCTCATAGGAGATGCAATCAAACGATATACAGATACACATGACTCCAAGTGGTTTTACAATGCGTTGAAATAAACCAGTCTTGGCCACAATTCGTATCACACGTGTTTTGTCCCTAGTGCCGATGGTATAGCACGGCTGACCGACAAGTCAATATTCTAGACCAGTTGTCAGACCAATTCAGTGGTATCCTCAACTGTACATTCACCGTCAGAAATAGCCATATCATGTATGTCTCAAGTTGCTATGGATGGCATTGATTTATATCTGGCCAAGTTCATTTGGGGTCGAGATAGTATTCAGTTTAATGTCCAGCGACAAAGTACTTGCTGTTTTTGTCAAGACTAACAAAGGAAGTAGGAGACCATGTGCTGCTATACAATCTAACAAATATATTCACTATATTTAGGATGCAGGTGACGTGCCGCGTGAACTGACATTTACTAGTATTGTCGAGGCACAGGGGAAATTAACAATTTGGTGAAAACCAGATCACTAGAAAAAATGACGGTTCGAATGTTGCTCAACGGCTAACAGCTCCTCTCGTGCAGTAGTTACTTACTGGAAGTTATTGTGGATTTCGATGTGGTTGCTGAACGGTTAATATATATTGCAGCTCGTCACATCCCAAATAAATGTATGGAACAACATCGTGATACTCGACTTTTTCTGACCACGGCTGTTGTCACTGTCAGCACATTCGAAATTCGGTCCTGCGGAAGCATTCATCTGCTGCCCAACACATTTACGTTTAAAAATCGACTCATAAACGTAATGCTAATAAACTGTATGCATCCTTCACAGTCATAAACTACATCGAATAAGTATGTGTGCTGGAACGAATTATCTTTGGAATGTTTGTTGTTGCCATGCTTGCTGATGCTGTACATGCAAGTGATACTGATTAAAATAACAGAGTTGATGGGCAGCTGTTCAACCTTTTACTATCATCGTTTGGTATAAGCTTTGGACTCTCGTAAACGGGTTACTGTTTTTTTGTAGTTCACATACAGGCCCATGTAGTTTTTCTTTCACCGTTGTTTCTAAAGCCATCGTGTTTGCCTCAGTGTATCACATTTAAGGAAGTTATATAGCATCTGCTCTGCAGTATGGTGTGCCCATCCACGTGAACAGTTCGTTGTGTTGTCAGTCACCAGTGCTGTAAACACGAGACAGCTGAGTCGGATGTGTCCTGTTCTGAAGTCAACTAAACAGTCTATTCATCTCAGTTTATAATAAATGCATCGTCTTGTTATTGTTGGTGTTTCCTCTTCTTTTGAAATCTAACTCGTACATCTCCAAGCTCGTCATAAATTCCGTAGGCTGTGAAGCGAGATCTATGTTCAACATATATTTAGTCGTCCTGGATTTCGGGGAAAATATTATGATATAGTTTTCAAGTTATCACTACAGATGTGTCAAAAAAGTGTTTTAGTTATTCTGCATCAACCACTGCTCCTCCATTCCTTACTGCATTTATATCTTACCCATCTACGTCAATTCGGACCGACATGTTTTATTGGCATTCTTGATCTATGAAGCAGAGCAACTTTCTTATCGCGCAGACTTCACTTTTATTTCCGTTCAAACGCGTAGTGAATCCATCTCTTTACAGGGGATTTCTCTCTGGACGGAGCTCGTGGCATGAACATATGTAAACGTTTATAACTCCAAAGATGTGCACATGAAATTATTCTTAATAAAACTATTCTTCTTCTTCTTCTTCTTCTTCTTCTTCTTCTTCTTCTTCTTCTTCTTCTTCTTCTTCTTCTTCTTATTATTATTATTATTATTATTCTTCTTCTTCTTTTTCTTCTTCTTCTTCTTCTTCTTCTTCTTCTTCTTCTTCTTCTTCTTCTTCTTCTTCTTCTTCTTCTTCTTCGTACGCTGTCAGACGTCAACCCATATTTGTTTTTTTTTAAAAGCAGCGGTCATCCTGAGGCTGTCGACACTGCCATAGAGCTTGTCTAGTGTTGCAACTGGTGATTGCCACATTTGCTTTCTCTTATCATCGTATGTCGGACAGTTTTGCAGCAAATGTTCAGCGGTCATTTTCCCGGTACCACGCGAGCATTCGTCAGTGCCGCGTATCTTCAATTTATTGAAAAGATGGTACCTCAGTCTATTGTGGACTGTGCGAAATCTGAAGACCACGACCTGCTCTCGTCTGTTCAACTGGTAATAGGCATCGTTTTTTGTGTATCTAGTATGTTCTGTCTCCCATTTGGTCATGTATCTAGCACTAATAAGCCGTTTTGACTCTTCGTAGGTCACACTAGGATCTTGTTGTGGTAGTCTTGCACCTTCATTAGCCAGTCTGCCTGCCTCATCGTTGCCTTGGATGTTATAGTGGAATGGAACCCACTGTACCACTACTCTTTTTGGTGCAGACTGCTGGCATATTTCACAGAGTACTGCTCTTAAATCATTAAGATCAGTATTTTTCTCGATTTTTAGTGCTGTGACTACGGCTAGGGCATCTGTAAACAGGACCAAATGGCTTTCATTTCTTTTTCCTGTCACAATTTTATCCACTGCAGCCCTCAGTGCCTCTGCCTTCGCTCTGACATTGCTTGATTATTTTCCAGTTGCCACTGACAGTCTTATTTTTCTACCATTTGGTAGGCTCAGGAATACACCTGCCCCTCCGTTCTGTGTTGTGTTTGTTACAGAACCGTCGGTGTATGCATGGGTTTAGTCCATGATTGGGTAGTTTTTCGTTATGTACCTCATGGTTAAGTCTCTTCTTTCTTTTTCAGTCTGGATGTTCTTGTTCCCAATACCTGGAATATTTTCTACCACCTCTGGACATATATGTTGCCTCCAGATATGTTTGCGTACAGTAGGGATAGGCTTTAGTGTTGTTAATGCGTTCATAGGCTCTTCGCTCATCTTTGATTCTGACTTTTTCCAAAATTTTTTAGTCTCTCATGCATTGAATGGTATGTCAGTCTTGTGAGTTTTTCTGCTTGCTGCTGGGCTCTGCAGTCTCTTCGTGGATTGCAGATTTGTAATCTTTTCCAGTTCTACAATTGGCGTTGATTTCACGCCTCATGTTATAACTCTTATGGCTTGGTTTTGAAGTTTGCTAATTTTGTCAAAGTTCACATGTGCTCATATTGTTCATGCCGCAATGCCATACTCGAGTGCTGGACTCACTCTTCCAGTGTACAGTTTCTTTAGTATACATTCGTCTGCTCCCCAGCGTATTCCAGCAAGTTTCTTCATGGTTGCCATTCTTTCTCCGGCTCTCATTCGATTTCTCTCGATCTGACTTTTCCATGTCATGCGCCGATCAAATGTGACTCCCAGGTAGTTTGGGTTGTCTTTTGATCGAATGTATTTGCCTTTAAGACTCATTTTGGTGTTTTGGGGTTTGTTTGAAAGCGATAATATCGTACATGTTGTTTTTTCCTCATTTATTTTGACCATCCATCAGTTTGCCCACTCCACCAACGATGTTAGGGCCTGCTGCATCCGATTACTTACTATGGTGAGATTCTTTTCAGGCGTCCACATAGCGAGATCGTCTGCAAACATGGAGCTGTGGAATCTTCTTGGTATATGCTCTGTGATGTTTTTTATATACACCAGGAATAGTGTGGGTGACAGTACTCCCCGTTTGGGTACTCCCTGCTCAAGTGTAACCTTTTTGTTTATTTGCCCTTGTACTTGAACTCTGGCTGTTCTGTTTTTGAGGTAGTGGCTGATACATATGTACATTTTTCCACAAACTTCACTTCTTCGTAGCTTGACGTCAAGTCCCTCTTTTCATACTATGTCAAATGCGTTTTCTATATCCACCAAACCGCTAGTGTGTGTTTTTCTCTTGGTAAGCATCCACTATTTCTTGGGCTATGAGAGTGATCTGATCCTCAGTGGATCTGTACTGTCTAAAGTCTGCTTGCTGTGGAATTATTCTGTGATTTTCTTTCAGCTACCACATCAGTTTAGTGTTTAGCATACGCTCCATCAGTTTTCCTACACAGCTCAGTAGACTGATAGGCATGTGCTAATTTTGATCTGTTCTATCTTTTTCTTTCTTTGGTACTGGTGTAGAAACATCGTCTGTCCATGCCTGCGGTGCAATTCCCCTTTTCTAGCTTTTGGTCAGGACTGAAAGTAACTTTCCCTTTGCTGTTTGGCCCAATTCCATCAGCATTTCGATTGTTACGCCATCGTTACCGTGTGATTTCTTTTTCTTTAAAGTTATCATGGCCTTTTCCATTTTATTCATTGTTAGTTTTGCTATAATGTGTTCCTCTGGTGCCATATTGATGTTGTCGTGCCTCTTTTGTTCTTCATTAATGTATGTATTCCTGTTTTTAAGAACATCAATGTGATTTGCTCTGGTATAATGTTCTTTAAAGGGGTTTGCTGCTTTTTTTCCAGTGAGCATATTGTCGCCCTGCTTGATGGTAATTTGTTTATTTTATGGAGTTTCGTCATTTGTGGCTCTGACTAACTTCTAAAGTTTGTTCCCTTCTTTATCTAAATTGAGGATTTCTGTTTTATTTTTCCAACTGTCTCTTGTTATTTGATTTAGAGTGTATTTGTTTTTCGCCGTGATGGCTTTGAGGGCGATATTTGCCTCCATAGATTGTTCTCTCTCTGCCATGTTCCTAGCACTTGAGACTTCGTCTTCCGCTCTCTCCATTATATCATTACAATAAGGCCTGTAGTTTTTCCTTGCCCCTCTTGGGATGGTTTCAGTGGTTGCTTGCATTATTGCCTTGCTTAGGCTTTCCACTGTGAGTTTCATATTATTATTCCGTTTGTTGATGAAGAAAACTATTCAATTCTGACATGGCAAGGGCTAACACTAATCTTAATTTTAATCGTTCAATCTGAAATACGTTAATCGTGTTGTCTTTCTTTGGTGGGGGATTGTATAGGTTATATCGTATTTTAATTTAAAACGAACAAACACATACAATTCTAAATGGTGACTACTTTTTGTTCACATCGGGAATGGATTGACATATTTGTAAATTGAAGACTGACTGACTATCCAATACACAAGAGACTAAACAATTTGGGAAATGGGAAATTAAAACGGAGAAACTTTGCAGAAATAGCCAAAGCAAAGATGCATGAAGATCCCATAAACGCACTAACAAAACCAAAACCCATTACTACTGTACGAAAACCTACCTGGAGGCAGGATATATTTCCAGAGGTGGTAGAAAATATACCAGGTATTGGAAACAAAAACTGCCAGACTGAAAAAGAAAGGAGAGATACTACCCTAAGCTTTATATCGAAAAGCTACCCAAGCATGGACTGGACCCATGCATACACCGACGGTTCTGTAACAAACAATACACAGAACGGAGGGGCAGGAGCATTCCTGAAACTACCAAATGGAAAACAAATAAAACTGTCATTCGCTACTGGTAAGTACACAAGCAATTTCAGAGCGGAGGCAGTGGCACTGATGGCGGCAGTGGAAGAAATGGTGACACACAATGAAAATGAAAGCCATATAGTCCTGCTTACAGATGCTCTCGCCGTAGTCACAGCGCTAAAAAGCCAGAAAAAGACTGAGGTTAATGACTTAAGAGCAGCACTCTGCAAACTGTGCCAGCAGTCCGAAACCGGAAAGGGTAGTGGTACAGTGGGTCCCATCACACTGCAACATCCAAGGCAACGAGGAGGCAGACAGACTGGCAAAAGAAGGTGCAAGACTACCACAAACATATACTAATATGACGTACGAGTCAAAACGGCTTATCAAAGCCAGATACATGACCAAATGGGAAACCGAACATACTGGTTACACCAAAAACGATGCCTATTACCAGTTGAACCGAAGAGAGCAGGTCGTTGTCTTCAGACTTCGCACTGGCCACAATAGACTGAGGTACCACCTATTCAACAAATTGAAGATATGTGGTACCGACAAATGCCTGTGCGGTACTGGCAAAATGACCGCTGAACATCTGTTGCAGAACTGCCCGACATACGAGGATCAGAGAGAGCAGATGTGGCCATCACCAGTGGAACTGCAAGACAAGATCTATGGCAGTGGCGACAGCCTCAGGATAACCGCAAATTGTTTTCGAAAAAATAATGGTTACTGTCTGATTGCGTACGAAGAAGAAGAAGAAGAAGAAGAAGAAGAAGAACATACACATACAATTCTAAATGGTGACTACTTTTTTTCACATCGGGAATGGATTTAAATATTTGTAATTTGAACATTTTCTAAGCTAAAAGCAAAAGTCTACAAACGTGATTATCGTGAATAAATAATTGTACCTTAAAGCATCATATGTAATTGTTTATAAACATATGTTTCAATTCACCGTTAATTATTCATTCGTGCTCTTAACTTTAAAATCGAAATTAAATTATAATTTTGTAATTAATATACCAATATGGCAACTATGTACAATTTAAATATTGCGACCAAATAAGTATCTCCGTTGATACATTTTTTAGTAAGTTGAAAATGTATGTGCAAAATTGTATTTGTAATTGTTGTAACGAACACTGAAGGCAAACATAGTCTAAGTTATGACGTACAAAGATAGTATC
The DNA here is from genome assembly GCA_036924085.1 of Ariolimax columbianus. Lineage (NCBI taxonomy): Eukaryota > Metazoa > Mollusca > Gastropoda > Stylommatophora > Arionidae > Ariolimax > Ariolimax columbianus. The sequence continues at coordinate 7,378,176 of JAVGWX010000004.1, forward strand.
TACAGTACTGTCAGGTAAACCTTGTATACATCAATACATCTATTAGTTAGTGTCCAGAAGCCTGCTTTTCACTGTCAGATGTTGGAGTTATTCTTTTTCTCAGTATATAGATCTGAGAGTGTGGTTTTTGATTCCATTAATTTTTTTGTCTTGGTTGTTTTGATCGCAAATTAGGAAGCACGTCAGAAATAGTGGGCTTTATCGTTGCGTCACAAACAGTCCATCGAATTCGCTTCGACTGATTTATCAATCATCGACTCTGGGTATTAGAGTTATCCATCAACGCTACATTCAGCTTTGTCATCGTCGACGTCTAAGTACCAATCGCACAAAAACAGGAGAAACCTAACGATGTTCATCGAAAGACTTCAAAACGCCGTACCAACTACACATTTGTCACCATAAATTTTAACGCCGACATCTGGACCCCCAAAAATGGGGAAATTCATATCGGAGCACACACCGCAGAAAGACGAAACGCGATGGGTGAGAAACTGGCAACTTTCGGTGAGACAATCACATTCTACCATGGCGATAGTTCTTTCCAAATGTGACATCAGGTACGAATGACATATGTCAGCCCAAGCTGACAGCATCGCTACCAATTATACAATTTCTCTGTTTAAAAAGTCGCACCCTTTGTCACATATATCGACCGGTATAGACGTTAAATGGATGTGGCAGTCAACTATACACGACTATCGTCTACTGTTTCAACCATTTTCAAGGCGTAACTGAAATTACATTGGGCTTTCGAGAGTCAAAGACTGTCTTAATTAACAACAATAGAAACAAAGTAGAACTATCCAACTTTATCACCTTCCTCTTATTAGTGTACAACGTATTCACCTGATGTCTTCTGGCGAGGATTGACAACAACATCATTGTAGCCCAACACATCGAGCAGACTGGGCTTAGACGCACCTACAGCACGCTGTACCCCATAACCACTTGTTGCCGTTTGATTACGGTAACATGAGAGCACACCATACAACTAGTGTTGACAATCATCGACTGCAAAACGGATGGAACGATACAGAAGAGCAGAGAGCTGAAGCTGGCTACATGGACATGTTGTAGTGAGTACGTCATCGACATGAATGGGAGATTGTTCTGCCATCTCCACTGATATTAAACTCATCATAGAGACACTCACCGAAGTGGCACATATGCTACCATCGCTCGAGGAGGATGGCAAGTACGCATACCTCACCATGACGGAAAACGCAAAAGCTATGCAGATCCGAGTTAGTTCATAATAGATACCGTACGGCCATGGATTTGACTTGACTTCTCAGTAGTCGACGACTTACACGTGTGTTAACTGACACCTCTCTTTGTTTTCTATTGGGCTCGATAATTTGTTCGTTTTTGTGTGTTTTCTTCCTTCCGATTATCCTGGTCTGCACATCGGCTATATGAATTTAGCAATGTGCTTAAACCTGTGTCGTAATTTCAGAATAGTTCAGACGGCTGAACTACATGAGATTAGCGCCCTTAGCCCACATTGATGACAGGGCCGTGTGTGGTGTGACTGGAATTTAGATATGACTGTAATGGATTAGAACACGGGAAAGATGACCCTACGACATCTTGTTGCTAATGGGAAAGGCACGACACGCAACAGTATAATGGTCTTCATCACATGTTATGGACGAATATCATCATATATGCATATTTATATTCAATTCATATATTTTAATTGTATATGCACATTAGTAGATATCACCTCTCCCTTACGTTGTAAACACTATAAACTTCAAATTGGGCAAAAGAGAAAACGTTACATTAATTGCGTTATGCATTTTAGTTTATTAAGAACATATTGCCATTCGAATTTTCAATTGCGTAACGTGTTTACTACTGTAAGTTAATTTATTCCTGACAATGTCCAAATAATTTCACATTATTTCACACAAACACAACAGCCTGCTCCCTATTGTTGCAGATTTGGCAATTCTTCTTCTCTACAGTTGTTTCTGTTCTGACTTTAACGTCACCGACGTGGGACTTTTTGACTGGTCTATATGCGCAGAACTGCATGGTGATGTCATGGGATATATGTCACATGTACATACATCCACAGCGCAATCTAAAATGTATAATAAAGGTGGCACCTTATCATGATATGCACGGAGCGTCTCAGTAAGATGATTGATCCTTTATTGGCAAGTCTGTCTTCTTCTTCGTTGCTTTGGTCGGGTTGACTGGTTTGAACTGCATTTGTAGCACTAGGCAAAGTGTTGAAGTGAGTCTGCTAGAACTGAAAGTTCATTTCTGTGGTTTTCGTGATCGTTGCTATCAGTGACAAGAAACCTGTGCAAACAACCACATTTAAGTCTGCACGTTCTTCGTGGCAAGTTGTGAGGGTTTAGAATTGCCTGTTTGTGCGTCGTGCTTTCGCCAATCAAGTTTTTGCAGTATCACCCGGTTACAAAAATATGTTAATTGTTTAACTTTAAAACTATGCTTTCTACACCATTTTCTGTGACATATTTTGTTGATCCATCTATCGTTTCACGGGGCTAGGAATCAGGTGAAATGTGTGTGCTGATGTATTTGGTGGTTATCTTAGCTCAATGCTCTACCATATGTGCTGACTTGTATTCGATATTTATATTGTTGAATATAAGCTGAGGAAACAGTCGTCGTTTCCAGAGTTTGTGGACATAACCTGCTGTCACTGATTGCATGATTTTTAGCATTTGTTCTGCTGATCTCTGTTGCTTTGCTTGCTAAGCTACTTCGCTTTATCCTAACCATCACCCAAAACGTTTGTAATGTGGTGACTCTAGAAGCAATTTGACTGTTTTCGTTTCGGAGACTGATTCTGCGGCCTCGTCTATTTCCGTTGGTTGCCTCTTCGTAATGTTGTATTATTTTTTGTGTGTCGGTGTGGTATTTAAAGCTCATGTTATCATACACAAAATGTTGTTCTGTGTGATTTAATTTAATCATTTTTTGTTTCAATGGGTTGAACTTTGCAGCTGTGTAACACACGAAATGCCATAGTGTTCCAAGACTGGTCTGTTTCTTGAGGGTACTTTCAGAACTAGCTAAAATGAGTCTAATTAATTGCTTTAAACTGAACATTCACAATCCTAGTCTACTAACTAGGCCACAGTATAGTCTACCGCCGTTAACAGCCTAGTCCACATCCTAGTGTACAGCTTAGTCCACAGCCGTTCACAGCCTAGTCCACAGTTTAGTTCACATACTAGTTCACAGCCTAGTCCAAAGCCTAGTCCACAGCCTAATCCACCGACGTTGACAGCCTTGCCCAACGAATAGTGCACATCTCAGTCTACAGCCTAGTCTACATCATTTTACAGCCTAGTCCACAGAAAAGTCCACATACTAGTCCACAACCTAATCCACAGCCTAATCCGCAGCCCAATCCAGAGCCTAGTCTACAACCTAGTACACAGCCTACTCTACAGCCCAATCCAGTGTCTTGTCCACATAATAATACACAGCATAGTCCACAGCCAAATATGAGCCTTTTCCACTTCCCCATCTATAGCCTGTGGTGGTATGTGTATAAATAAGGGAAGGGGGATGGTATGTGTTATTCAATGTCCATGTGGTTTTAGCTGTTAGCTCTTGAACAATAGTATTAGCTGTCAGCACATGCCAACATTTTTAGCTGTCAGATCTTGAAACGCTTTTCCAGTTGTCAGATCTAGGGACACGTTTGTTGCTGTCGGGTTCTTAAACTGGTGTTGCAGCTTTCAGATCATGGGACACTGTTTTAACTATCAGATCTTGGGATACATTTGTAACTGTCAGATCTTTGGAATGTTGTAGCTCTTAGCTTTTGGGCCACTTTTTTAGCAGTCTGGTTTTGGTAAAGGTTCGTGGGACACGTTTTTAGCTGCCTAGTTTAAGAACATTTTTCTAACTGTTTTATCTTGGAATATTGTTATAGCTGTTAACACGTCTGTAGATGTCAGATTCTGGGAAACTTTACCAGCTGCAAACTCTTTGAACACATTTGTAGCTTTCAGATCTTGAGAAACTTTTATAGCTGTCATATATCGTGACAATTGTGTAGCTATCAGCTCTTGGGACACTTATGCAGCTGTTATATTTTAGGAGACTGTTGTAGCTGTCAGATCTAGTTACACTTTTTGTTTCTGTCATATATTGAGACACGTTTGTAGCTGTCAACTTTTGGGCCATTTTTGTTAGCTGTCATATCTTGGGTCACTTTTGTTGCTTTCAGATCTCGGAACACTTATGCAGCTTTCAGATTTTAGGACACTTTTGTAGCTGTCAGTCGTTGTTACATATTTGCAGATGTCTGAACTGATGATGCTTTTATAGCTATCATATCGTAGGGCACTTTTCTAGCTATCATATCATAGGACACTGGTGTAGCTGTCAAATCTTGGACTGCTTTTGTAGTTGTCTGATTATGTGACATATTTGTAGCTGTCATATCCTGGAACAAATTAGTGTCAGATCTTTGGACACTTTTACAGCTGTCAAATCGTGGGACACTTTTGCAGTTGTCATATTATAACTCTTTTGAGGCTGTCACATCTTGAGACACTTTTGTTGCTGTTAACTTATGGCACACTTTTGTGGCCGTCAGATATTGATACTAGCATGTAGCTGTCAGAAGTTAACTTATTATTTATAGAAGTTAGGTTTTGTGTCATTTTGTTGCTGTTAGGTTTTGTGTCACTTTTGTAGCTGTCAGATTATACGATACGTTTAAAGATGTCAGCGCTTGGGACGATTGTTTATCTATGATCTTGCGACACTTTTTATAGATATCAGCCATTAGGACACTTTTGTAGCTGTCAGTCCTTAGTACACTTTTTCAGATGTCCGATCTTGAGACGTATTTGTAGCTGTCAGTTTGTTTGCAGTTTATTTGCAGTTTTCTGATCTTGGGACATTTTTATATCTTTCAGATCTTGGAACATTTTGTAGCTATCAGTTCTATGGACATTTGTGTCACTATCTGCACTTGGGACACTTTGGCAGCTGTCAGACTTTGGGAACTTTGTTTGTAGCTGCCAGCTCTTAGGACACTTTTATCTCTTTCAGATCTTGGAAAAAGTTTGTATCTGTCAGATATTGTGTCACTTTAGCAGCTGTCATCTGTTGCAACACTTTTGTAGCTGTCACATTTCGGCACACTCTTTTAGCTTTCAAGTAATTATGCATTTTTGTAGCTGTCATCTGTTGGTCATCTTTTTGCAGCTGTCAACGTTTGGACTACTTTTGTAGCTGTCAGATCTTTCAAAATCATTGAAGCTGTCAGATTTTGGAATACTTTTGTAGCTGTCAGTTTTTGTAACACTTTTTGTAACTGTCTGCTCTTGGGAAATATGTGTTACTGTCAAATGTTATATTTGTTTCGTAGCTTCTCTTTTTGTCATCTCTATGACTATTTGTTAGTTGTCAGGTCGTAGGACACATTTATGGCTGCCATCGTATGAGACACTTTTGTAAGTGCAGATCGTTGGAGACTTTTGTAGCTGTTAGATGTTAGACAGCTTTAGTAGTTGTCAGATCTTAAAACACTTTCGTAGGTGTCATATCTTTGGGCACTTTTGTAGCTGTCAGATCTTGGGACATTTTTGTCGCTGTCAGATTTTGAAAAAAAACATTCATCGCTGTCTGATCGTGGAACATATTTGTAGCTTTAAGATCTAAGAAGAGTCTGTAACTATCAGATCTCATGACACTTTTGTAGCTCTCAGATCTTTGGACACTTTTGTAGCTGTCATGTCTTTGGAAACTTTTGTAGCTGTCAGATATTGACACATGTGTGTAGCTGTCATATGTTGTTTTTTTTAAGCCTACATATGTTCTACACGTTTGTAGTTGTCAGCTATAGGAACACATGTGTCGCTGTAAGCTCTATGAAAACTTGTGTAGTTGACAGATCTTGTTACACTTTTGTAGCTGTCAGATTTGTTGCTGCTTTAGTATTTTTCAGATGTTAGGGCATATTTGTAGCTGTCAGTTCTTGGAACACTTTTGCAGCTGTCACATTTAGGAACACTTTTGGAGCTGTCAAATCTTATCAGATATTTGTAGCTTTCAGATCTTTGTATTCTTTGCAGATGTCTTCTATTGGAACACTTTTGAGGTTGTCAGATCTTGAGAAACTTTTGTAGCTGTCAGCTCTTGCTTCATATTTGTAGATATTGGGACACTTTTATGGCATTTAAGTTATTGAACATTTTTGTAGTTAGTATCGTGTGTACTGCTTTTGCAGCTGGCAGGTGTTTGACTGCTTTTGCAGCAGTTAGATCTTTGGACACAATGGTAGCTTTAATACCTTCGGAAAAATTTGACTCTTTCAGATTTTTGAGAAAAAAAAATTGTGTAGCTGTTAGATCTTAGTACTATTTTGTAGCTGTCATATCTTGAAACATTGTTGTAGCTGTCCCATCTTAGCACATTTTTGTAGCTGTCAGATCTTAGTACAATTTTGTAGCAACCAGATCTTGGTACATTTTGTAGCGGTCATCTCTTGGGACACGTATGTAGTTGTCAGCTTTTGGACTGCTATTGTAAATTTCAGATCGTGTAACACTTGTGTAGTTGTCAGATCTTGTTACACTTTTGTAGCTGTTATCTTTTGTACTGCTTTTGTAGTTTTCATATATTGGGACATATTTGAGGCTGTCACCTTTTGGTACCTTTTTACAGCTGTTAGATTATGGGACAATTTTGTAGATATCAGATCTTGGGACCTTTTTTGTTAGATGTCAGCTCTTGGAACACTTTAGTAGATTTCAGATCTTGGTACACCATTTATGCTGTCAGATTGTGAGATACTTTTGTAGCTGTCATCCCTTAATACCTCTTTGTGTCTCCCAGATCTTAGTATTTTTTAAGCTGTCAGCTTTTGAGGCACTTTTGTAGCGGCAAGATCTTAGTACATTTTGTAGCTTTCAGATCTTGAAATATGTTGTAGCTGTCAATGCTTGAGACTCTTTTGAAGCTCTTAGATTGTGGGACAATTTTGTAGCTGTCAGCTGATCGGACCATTTCGTCGCTGTCAGATCTTAAAACACTTGTGTAGCTGCCCGAATTTAGTACATTTTTATAGCTATCACATTTTGGTACATTGTGGGGGTGTCATCTCTTGCGACCCCTTTTTAGTTGTCATATGTTATATTGCTTTTGTAAGTGTCAGATCGTGTTACACTTGTGTAGTTGTCAGATCGTGTAACCCTATTGTAACTGGCAGCTCTTCAGACATCTTTATAGCTGACAGATCTCAGTATTCTTTTGTTAGCTGTCGGCTTTTGACACAATTTTGTAGCTCAGGTATAAAAGTACATATTAGTAGCTGTCATACCTTGGACACATTCGTAGCGGTCACATCTTGAGACATATTTATAGCTCTCAGATCTAGGGTCACTTTTGTAGCTGTCAGCTTTGGAAAACTTTTGTAGCTGTCAACTCTTGAGACACTTTCAAAAATGTCATATATTAGGACACTTTTGTAGCTGTCAGCTCTTGTCTCACTTTTGTAGCTTTCAGATATGTGGACACTTTTGTGGTTTTTAAGTTTGTGTACACTGTTGTTGCTATTGTCTTTTGTACTGCATTTGCAGCTGACAGGTCTTGAGCTGCGTTTGCGGCTGTCAGATCATTAGATACATTTGCAGCTTTAATATCTTTGAAAATATTTTAAACTTTCCGATTTACGAAAAATTGTGTAGCTGTCAGATCTTAGTACACGTTTGTAGCTGTTGGCGCTTGAACCACTTTTGTAGATGTCCTATCTTAGTTTATATTTGTATCTGCCAGATTTTAGTACAATGTTGTAGATATCAGTTCTTGGAACACTTATAGTTGTCAGCTTTAGTAATATTTTTGTAATTGTCAGATCGTGTAACATTTGTGTAGTTGTCAGATCTTGTTACACGTGTGGAATTGTCAGATCTTAAGATATATGTGTAGCTGCTATCTCTAAGTACTCTTTTGTAGCTGTCAGCTCTTGACACACTTTGTATAAACGATATATTAGTAGATATTTATAGCTTTCAGATCTTGAAACTTTTCGTAGCTACCAGATCTTGGAACAAATGTGTAACTGTCAGATCCAGGAAAACCTTTCAAGATGTCAGATCTTGAGATAGTTTTGTAGCTGTCAGCTCTTAAGACATCTTTGTTGCTACCAGATGTTAGTATTATTTTAGAGTTATCAGTTCTTGAAATACATTTGTAGTAGCGATATCTTATCACATATTTTTAGCTTTAAGATATTGTTTCATTTTGTAGTTGTAATTGCGTGGGGCAATTTTGAAGATGTCACATCTTGGGACATTTCAGTAGCTGTCAGTTCTTTGGACACCTTTGCCGCCGTCAATACGTGGAACACGTTTGTATCTGTCAGATCGTGTCTCACTTTCGTAGCTGTCATTTTTGTAGCTAGCATACATTGTACTGATTTTGCGACTGACAGCTGTTGGACTGCTTTTGCAGCTGTTGGATCTTTGGACACAGTTGCAGCTTTACAATATTTTGAAATATTTGAAGCTTTCAGATTTTCGCAACATTGTGTAGCTGTTAGATCTTGGTACACTTTTGTAGTTGATAGATCTTGGGACACTTTTGTAACTGTCAGCTCTTAGAATACTTTTGAAGCTGTCAGATATTGCGACACTTTTTTAAATGGCTGATATCTGGATCCTTATGTAGCTTGCAAGGTATTGTACATGTTTGTAGTTATATAATATTTGTGACTGCTTTTGCAGCTGAAATTTGTTGGACTGCTGTTGTAGCTATCAGATGTTTTGACCCGATTGTAGCTTTCAGATATTTGGAAAACAAATTTAATTTTCAGATTTTCGAACACTTTTCAAGTTGTCAGATCTTTAGGCACTGTCGTTTTTGTCAGCGCTTAGAATGTTGTTTCAGTTTTCGCATAGTGTGACACGTTTTAAGGTTTCAGATATTTAGACACATGTGTAGCTTTTAATATTTTCTGAAAAATATTTACAGCTTTCAGTATTTCGCCCAATTTTGTAGCTGTCAAATCTTAGTGCTATTTTATAGATGTCATCTTCAGAGACACTTTTGTAGTTGTCAGCTTTTGGAATGCTTTTGTAATTTTCAGATCGTGGAACACATGTATAGTTGCCAGGACTTGATACACCTTTGTAGCTTTCAGCTCTTAGGACACTTTTGTAGCTGGCAGCTAATGGAACACTTATATATCTGTTCGATCTTGGTACATTTCCTAGTTGTCAGATATTAAGACACTGCTTTAGCTGTCAGATATTGGAACACTTATGTAGCTTTCACATTATTGTACATTTGTGTATGTATACTCTTTTGTACTACTTATGCAGCTGACAGCCCGCTGACTCGTTTTATAGCTGTCAGAACTTTGCACGCTTTCGTAGCTTTCAGATCTTTTGTCAAAATATAGTTTTCATATTTTCGCTCATTTTTGTAGCTGTCATATATTGGGATATTTTTGTTTTTATCAGCTCTTGGAATGTTGTTTTAGTTGTCAGATATTGGGACACTTTTGAAGGTGTCAGATCTTGGAATACTTTTGTAGCTGTCAGCTGTAAGCACACTTGTGTAGCTGTCATATATTGGAACACGTTTGTAGCTGTCATATTTTGGAGCACTTTTGTAGATGTCTGCGCTTGGAAGACTTTTGTACCTGTCTGATCTTGGAACACCTTTGTAGCTGTCAGATTATGCGACACCTATGTAACTTGCAAATGTTGATACATATGTGTAGGTAACATCTATCAAACTGCTTTAATATATGTCATCTCTTGGGACATTTTTGTAGCTTTCATATCTTGCAACATTTATGTGCCTGTCAGCTCTTGGGAAACATGTGTAGCTGTCAGCTCTTAGCGTACTTTTGTAGCTGTCAGATCATGGATCACTTATTTAGCTGTCTGCTCTTGGAACACTTTTGTAGCTGTCAGATCTTAGGACACTTTTGCATGTGTCAGATTGTCGGACAATGTTGAAGCTATCAGTTTTTGAACTGCTTTTATAGTGTTTAGATTTGGAATGTATTTGTAGCTGTCAGATCTGGGGGAACTATTGGAGATGAATATCGTTGGTCAAATTTGTAGCTGTCAGATATTGGTACATTTTGTAGCTGTAATCTATGGGGACACTTTTGTAGTTTCAGATCTTATTACACGTTTGTTGCTGTCAACGCTAAAGACACGTGTGTAGCTGTCAGATCATGGGACGCTTTTGTAGCTGTAAGATTTTAGAAAATCATTGAAGCTGTCAGATTGTGAAGAACGTTTGTAGCTGTGAGTTATCTAAACACTTTTGTAGCTGTTGTATCATGCGTCACTTGTGTAGCTGTCTGATTTTAGTACACCTTTGTAGCTGTCATATCTTACTAAACGTTTTTAGCTGTCAGATCTTGGGACACTTTTGTAGGTTTCAGATCTGGGAACACTATCTTATCTACCAGTTATTAGACTCCGTTTGTATCTGCCAACTCTTAAGATGCTTTTTTCAGCTGCCAGATCATAATACTGTTGTTAAACTGTCTAATCTTGGTACATTTTGTAGATGTCATCTCTTCGGACACTTGTGTAGCTGTCATATATTTGAACAATCTTATAGCTGTCAGATCTGGTGACACCTTATTAGCTGTCAGGTTTGTGTACACTATTGCAGCTGACATATCTTGGGACAGTGTTACGTAACTGTCAGATCTTAGTACATTTCTGTATGTGTCAGGTCTTCGGACAGTTGCGTAGCTGTCAGCTCTTGCAACACTTTATCGTTGTTCGATCTCGGTACATTCACTAGATGTAAGAAATTGGGAAAATTATGTAGCTTTCAAATTAAAGTATATTTTTTTAGCTATCACTATTTTGGGTGCATTTGCTGCTGACCGATTTTTTTACTGCGTTTGTAGTTTTTAAACCCTTTGAAAAATGTGTATATTTCAGATTTTCGCACATTTGAAGGTCTCAAATCCTGAGACACTTTTTAGGTATCTGCAAAATTTCTAAAATTTGTGTAGCGGTCAGATCTTGAGAAATGTGTGTAGCTGTCAGAAATGGTGATAATTTAGTATCGTCAGTTCTTCGCCTGTTTCTGTTGTTGTCAGGTCATGGGACACTTTTTGTAGCTGTTAGATTTTGGGACATTTTATTTAGCTGTCAGTATGGTAATAGTCTCATCTTGCCCCTGGGAGTACTGATCCTAACATTCCATGTACGGTGTAATACGTTTGTGTATTATTTGCATTGACTTCAATATCACGAGTACTATCGTACCCAACGGAATGGCGTATTCTACATTCTAAAAATTACTGGGGAGCGAAGAGTAACGTTAGGGTCAAGTAAATTGCATTGATCAGCACCTAGCACCACTTTCTCAAAGGGTGTCTTGCAACGGGCGGTGCACCTATCAACAAGGTGGGATGTAAGTAGCATTGTAATCTGAATAGTGTTGCGCATATTGATGAACGTCGTCGGCGCTCCAGCCAGTTGGACCCCGGTCCACCATATCAAAGTCGTCTCAGGATGTAAAAGAAAACCCAGTAACCTGTCACCAAACAAACATCATCAAGAATTAGTTTAACTCTGCTCGAATGATGTCCAATAATAATTTGCTGACAATACTAGAACAATTAAACACGTTTCAGTTGATGACGTTCGTTAATGAGAAGGTATCCTATGATCTGTTCCGGTCGTCTACTTACCAGATAAATGTAAGGATTGCGTGCACATTGTACACTTAAATAGTCTTCTTTATCTAAAAAGACAACGCGTCAAAGAGATTATTGGATTGCACTAAATATGCATTTTTTTATAAATGTAATTCCTCAATGAGCACATCATGTTATGATCAGACTAGATAACGCTTTCTCATAATATTATTTGTTGCTTAGACCAACGTCAGAAATAATTTGACAATTGGGAATGTTTGTTTTGAATATTGCAGGTCGTAACACAGCCTTGAAAGGGGCAATACGTCAAACCAGCACTAATGGAAATGCCGTTGCATCTAGGGCTGTTGATGGTAACGACGACGTGGACTTCAGTCATGGATCGTGTGCTCTCACAAATCCTGAAGCAGTAGGACCCGAAATGTGGCTTAATTACCAAACTGAACAAGCAGTCCACAAAATTCAAGTATTATTTAGAACAGGTATGATATGTCTGATTCGATTACAGCTTTTGCTTACGTTTGTTCGTGTTTATCGTTGTTTACAGCACGTTTTTGTTTTTATTGTGTCATCAAATAACTAAACGTGTGTAGAATTCATAGTTGACTAAAATTATCGACAGTGACACATCTCTCAAATCTCTGGTTGGACATTGAGGATGACGAGGAGAACTAGATCTGCTTAATTTGTAAAATGAAGTTTGTCTATGAACGTCACTCTTACTTTTTACACACAAAAAAAGTATTTCATTTCATTAGAGAACACACATTTTCTTTAAATGTATAGCATAGTTCGCAACAACAAAAATGGCAGTATTTGGTAGAAGTGACATGTAAACAAATATTGTTAAATGCGGTTCTCACAAACAACGCGTTCTCAATATATGGGGCACGTTTGTTTCAAGGCACACTGTCAAAGTATGTGCCGTTTGAATCAAATTAGATCTATTAATGCTATCTAGAAGGCGTATAGTGTAAAATCATACCCCACCAGTTATCATAGCCATGCCGAAAAACTCGAATGAACACAAATAATAATAATCATGATAATACTAATATCGTACATGATTTGAAAACTCTACTGTCACTGCTCACTATATTGTGTTGGTAATTGTCAGAAGTGTTGGTAAGGATATTATTCTCATGTCCGCAAGCGCCTTGCACTCAATGAACAGATGTCGAACTGTTTCATCAGGATGAGAGCAATGTCTGCACAAGGGCAGGTGCTGGGGATTAATGCGGTTCAAATTGCTAATTAGTATGCCTTGTTCGGAACTGAACGATGAGACTTTGATTTTTTCTATGTCGTTTATTTATGTCATCGTTACTTTTTGGCTGTGACATTTCCTAAATTCATTGCAACCTGTTGATCCCGTCACCTAGCTGTTCATCAAAATTTCCCGAGTATTATTCTTAATAATACGTTTGACTGTGTGGTTACTGCAGGGTATATCCAATTGTTGTTTATAGGCTCATGTTTTTGCCAATCTCTCGGCAATCTCGTTCCCTAGTAGCCTACTATGTCCAGGGACCCATTGCAAGGTGTGAATTTATTTCGTGGGCAGTGATGATGTTGTTCATCGCCTTTCCCACAAAGAATATCGCCCATACTCTGTAAGTAGTATTCTTATTCACCTCCAAAACCGACTTAAAGTCATTAAAAATTACCAAATCCATCGGCAACAATTTGCCTAAGAAAAATCCCAACCGATGTTTCTATAGCCTCGGCCTCCCCTTCAAAGTTTGCACGTTTTTTTCAAAACTCGTACATAGACCCATCTTGATATTTCATGTAGATACCATATCCTGCAAAATAGGTAGATTTGAATGCGGATCCATCGGTATAGACCAACACTGCGATTTTGGGTAACTATAGAATGTCTCTAAGGCCCATGTCATCAGCGTATTAGGTGTAGTCTGCTTGGTGGCTCCCTTTTCTGTAATGGTTTTTTTTTTTTATAAATTGCAGGCAAAATCAGAACTTTAACCAATGTAGTTCAGGAAACTACCATGTCTACATACTGAACTGTCTAAAATTAGCAATCAGTGCAAGATTATTACGCACTTAATATACCGAGTATGGTTGCTAAGGCAATGTGTTGCAGAAGGGCAACCAGATGTATCATTCACATACCAACCGAAGATAATAGCTGTCCATCGTTGTCGATGAGGACCGCCGACATCATCCTTGTCACAGATTTCCCTGTTGGGTGTGGGTGCGCATGTGGCTGAACAGGCCAATGCGAGCACGAAAATATCTGCTACATATCGGGCACACGAGTAGTCGTGCTTTTTCTAGCAGTGCATGGATGCTGGGCATGTTAGCCCTCGAGAGGACCTCGATGTCAGTGACACGATCTTGCCATCGGATGTGGAATATTCGCCTCAGGCAACCTGTGTGGAAGTGGTTTAACCTCCTTGCATGTCCAGAGTATACAGTCCAGCTTTCGCAAGCGTATAGTAGGGTTGGAATGATGGTTGCACGGTAGACTTTGAGTTTGGTCTTGACGCTGATGCCACGACGTGCCCAGACCATCGAGCGCATTCTACCAAAGGCTGTGCTGGCCTTTGCTATTTTGCTTGCCACCTCATCGTCTAGGCTGACAGATCTCGACAGAGTGCTGCCCAGATATGTGAATTTGTCTACGGCATTCAGCGTCTGCCCGCTGACTGTAGTCTCTGGTTTTGTGTACGGCATGCCTGGTGCTGGTTGGTACATGACCTCTGTTTTTTTGGCATTTATGGGTCAAGATGGCGCCGGACATGGTCGCAGTCGATTTCCCTCTTGATAAAACGGTGTTTTGTTTGTGTTTTCTATGATAACTCTCGGACTATTAACGTGATTCCTGGATATCTTCTTCTTCTTCTGCGTACACAGTCAGACAGTAACCATTATTTTCTCGAAAAAAGCGGCGGTCATCCTGAGACTCTCGCCACTACCATAGAGCTTGTCTTGCAGTTCCACTGGCAATGGCCACATCTGCTCTCTCTGATCCTCGTATGTCGGGCAGTTCTGCAGTAGATGTTCAGTGGTCATTTTACCAGTACCGCACGGGCATTCGTCGGTACACCCTATCTTCAATTTGTTGAAGAGGTGGTACCTCAGTCTGTTGTGGCCAGTGCGAAGTCTGAAGACAACGACCTGCTCTCTTCGGTTCAACTGGTAATAGGCATCGTTTTTGGTGTAACCAGTATGTTCGGTTTCCTATTTGGACATGTACCTGGCTTTGATAAGCCGTTTTGACTCTTCGTACGTCATACTGGTATCTATTTGTGGTAGCCTTGCACCTTCTTTTGCCAGTCTGTCTGCCTCCTCGTTGCCTTGGATGTTGCAGTGTGACGGAACCCACTGTACCACTACCCTTTTTGGTGCGGACTGTTGGCACAGTTTGCAGAGTGCTGCTCTTAAGTCATTAAGCTCAGTGTTTTTCTGGCTTTTTAGCGCTGTGACTACTTCGAGAGCATCTGTCAGCAGGACTATATGGCTCTCATTTTCACTGTGTGTTACCATTTCTTCCACTGCCGCCCTCAGTGCCTCTGCCTCTGCTCTGAAATTGCTCGTGTACTTACCAGTAGCGAATGACAGTGTTATTTTTCTGCCATTTGGTAGGTTCAGGAATGCTCCTGCCCCTCCGTTCTGTGTAGTGTTTGTTACAGAGCCGTCGGTGTATGCATGGGTCCAGTCCATGCTTGGGTAGCTTTTCGTTATGAAGCTTAAGGTAGTGTCTCTCCTTTCTTTTTCGGTCTGGCAGTTTTTGTTTGCAATACCTGGTATATTTTCTACCACCTCTGGAAATATATCCTGCCTCCAAGTAGGTTTTCGTACAGTAGTGATGGGTTTTGGTGTTGTTAGTGCGTTTATGGGATCTTCGTGCATCTTTGCTTTGGCTATTTCTGCAAAGTTTCTCCGCTTTAGTTTCCCAGTTCCCAAATTGTTTAGCCTCTGGTACATTGGATGGTCCGTCAGTCTTCGGAGTTTCTCTGACTGCAGCTGGGCTCTGCAGTCTCTTCTGTCGGTCATGGATTGCAGTTTTGTAATCTTTTCAAGTTCTACAATTGGCGTTGACTTCATGCCACCAGTTATGATTCTCATGGCTTGGTTTTGAAGTTTGTTAACTTTATCGAAGTTCGCCTTCGCTGCTGTTGTCCATGCCGCGATGCCATACACGATCTTGCCATCGGATGTGGAATATTCGCCTCAGGCAACCTGTGTGGAAGTGGTTTAACCTCCTTGCATGTCCAGAGTATACAGTCCAGCTTTCGCAAGCGTATAGTAGGGTTGGAATGATGGTTGCACGGTAGACTTTGAGTTTGGTCTTGACGCTGATGCCACGACGTGCCCAGACCATCGAGCGCATTCTACCAAAGGCTGTGCTGGCCTTTGCTATTCTGCTTGCCACCTCATCGTCTAGGCTGACAGATCTCGACAGAGTGCTGCCCAGATATGTGAATTTGTCTACGGCATTCAGCGTCTGCCCGCTGACTGTAGTCTCTGGTTTTGTGTACGGCATGCCTGGTGCTGGTTGGTACATGACCTCTGTTTTTTTGGCATTTATGGGTCAAGATGGCGCCGGACATGGTCGCAGTCGATTTCCCTCTTGATAAAACGGTGTTTTGTTTGTGTTTTCTATGATAACTCTCGGACTATTAACGTGATTCCTGGATATAAATGTGCCGACTTGTGAATTAAGCATACTAATGTGAAAGAAGTGATGCAACGAAGTATATAACAGTGTATTTTTAGTCGTGAAAGGTAGACTTATGTGTACAGTTTCGATGGGACAAAGCGTGGCCGAAACAACCGAAGATAATGATGACCATATCAGCCAGAGAGCCACCAATATTAATAATGTGATCACTATAGTAATACACAGACAAAAGCAAGATGTAGTGTTGAGTTCAGAACACGACACAAACGAGACTCATCGTCCATCGGTATACATCATTACAGATTAGCAACTCAGCGAGGTGTATGCGGACATGCACCCAAGGCTGGAGATATAAACACTATATCACTCTCCCGACTTAAACATTATATATAGGATCAAACTCGCTAGTCTAAAGAAACTGCACGGCTGAAATGTACGCCCTTTGTATCTATATGCGAAATTATAATTTACGGAAAGCTGCTGCAAAGCCACCAAACAATGCAGCCATAAAAGCACAAATGATCACACTAGAAGTCAGTGGAAATGTGATGCCAGGAAAGTGTGCAGCAGATATATATATATATATATATATATATATATATATATATATACATATATATAGATATATATATATATATATATATATATATATATATATATATATATATATATATATATAAACAAATTAAACACGATTAGCAAAACTATTTTAACAGCAAATATAAAAAAAAGATATATTAAAAATTATATAATGCAAACACAAATACCTTGACGGGTTTACTCTGCATGGTGAATAGCGCAGCACAACTTATTGACCGGATTTGCTACTCTTACGGTTTCTAAGAATAATGTAGAAATCAGAGACCAGAAATGTGATACAATTCTTAATGTTACAGGCAAAAACACCTACATAAATACACAGGTTGGGGTTGGGGAATTACTTTCCATTTATGCGTCTATAAAAAAACTGATGTAGGCAGTTTAAGTTTAGCCGTCCCCATGTCGCTGACCTACAAAGATCAAGAAGACCATCCTCAGAATGCAGGGATGAAAATGCTGCAAGAGTAAAGAAAATCATTGATCAGGAGAGGGAAATGTCAATTGCAGAGATATCTAGGTCAGCAAAAACTGAATGAAAGTAGTTTTTAGAATACATACTGAACATGAGAAAAGTGTGTGCTCGCTGGAACCGGCGTCTGCTTATATGTGAATAGAAACTAAGGACGGTTGAGTGTTGTGGCTAATTCCTCTAAAAGAGTCACCGACCATGGTAACAATAGATGACACTTAGGTTCACAATTATGACCCAGAATACAACATTTTCAGGATACAGTGGAATAACCCAAGCTACCAACATATGTCAAACAAAGAGCACATACATCTGCAAGAAAAGTGGTGTTGACTGTTTTTTGGGACGCCAAAGCTGTCATATTGAAAGATTACCTGCCTCATGGTAACATGGTTAACGGGCAATATTATGCAATCGCCTAACCAAACAAAGAAAGAATGTGACCAGACAACAATGGATAGCGCGCACTCAAATTCTGCTTTTGCTTCAAGACAAAGT